>OX411309.1:132044722-133244722 GCA_948150685.1 Rhaphigaster nebulosa
ACAATGTTTTCTCCTTTTTTTTTTTTTAAATTATTGTCTCCTAAATAAAATTATTTTGGGTTATTTCAACACTTAATTACTCTCTTATGCATGAAAAAAACCGGCAAGATGGCAGAAGGGCCGAAACTATTATTTTTGCAAGGAGGGAGGGGCAGGCTTAATTTAGCCGACTTTCCGTTCACTACCTACACCAATCCTCCAATAAAAGTCCAAATTTTTATTACAGTATTTTAGGTAATATATTTCGAAATAAATATCATCATCTCATAACAAAAACTCATTTTATTGCCTGAGTTTATGTCTAAATATCAAAAAGTGTAATCTAGACTAATTAAATGTTTGTTACTTAATCTAAAAAAAAAAATCTCGCACGAATTTGACCCTAGTTTCGGCCTCCCGGCAAGTACGCTCTTAATCGTATAGAAAATGCGTTAAAAAATGGAGTTTGTTGTTTCATAGAGTTTAGATGCCTAAAATTCTCTTTATTTCATAACAATTTACAGCGTAAAAATGGACAACAAAAATGGAGAGAGGAGAATATAAAAGAAACTCGTAAAAAATAAATAAAAAGATAAAAATAAGAAAAAAATATTGCAATAACAAAGATATGGTATTAAATCTTAGAGATCAGTTTACAATTTGAAAGACATTTAATGACAGCATTTATGGTCCTTTCATCATCTCTCAATGCCATAGATACAAATACAGTTATTTATAGCTAGCATAATTATATAATAGCATGTTTATAGTAACATGTAATTAATACTAATAAAATATATTTAAATTTATATCTAAAATGTATTGTAAATACATCTATGTATATATAAAATATATTATAATGCATTCTATAAAGTCTTTTATAACAATTATTATTCCAATTAATATAATTATAGGGCAGCACCATTATATATCCTGATACTCTATTTATTAATTCATTTACTTGTAATGCATTATGTATAATGCAAATACACTACTAGCAAAGCAGTCATCCCATTCAAGAACTTTCTTAAAGTAAAGATGTTAATAAAGACATCTGACGTTTTGATTATTTTTTAACAACCTAAATAGCTAATTGATTATTTCCAATCCATCTCTTGAATCAGGCAATAAATTTAATATTAATATAAATAAACTTTAACAAAAATAAATGTATATACCATTTTGGCTATCATTAAAGTGTTTCCGAAGTTTAGGTAAAATTATTCAATATAACCGATTTTATTCCGTTTCATCTTCTTCTTAGTGGCTGATTCGGGGTTTTATAATTCGCGAATTTTACAGTTCGTATCGTGAACTATCCCGTAACTGTAAGGATGCTTTAAGTGCTTACGATGTAACGACAAACGACCCAAGACTACGGGTAATTACCTTTTGCAATCTAAGATTGGAGTAACGAGCAGAAGTGAGGGGAGAGGGTTTCTATAGTGATGTGGCTTAGAGTGGTATTTTAAGATTGCCATTGCTAGGCGGATAAATGTACCAAATTTGGTATGAAGGTTCCTTAGGATATACTATTAAATGTTAGCCTAGAAATAAAAAATAAAAAAATCTGTTTTTGGAATTAAAATTTTGTTTTTTGTTTAATTTGATTTGTGATATGTTGCAGACTAACTTGGATTAATTTAACTTAGTTAATCCTGGACTTATTTACTTTATTAATTATTACCATCTTAGATTTCATTCCTGTTTATGGTAAAGGCATTAGTGATGGACATTGCTGCAATAATGGACTCTTGATACCATGAAAATAAGATTCTAGTGCTGCCTATATAATGTCGACCAATGGCAAATAATTGGTAGGTTGCCCTATCTAGTAATATTTTTCAGAACTACTAGACACTAAGTGTATGTAGGGACAGTGGCTGCAGTTCTCAACTGAATTCCATTGAATGAATAGATATAAATTTTTTGTTTTTGTTTTGGGGACTCTAATGCTTATATTTGTACTTATATATTACTGTAATAAATTATATGGATATTTTTAAAATTATTCTACCTGATATACAGACTACCCTAAGTGAGATTTGTAGTGTACTTATGTGGCTTCAAGCAGTAATTGAAAATCAACACTAAAATAGATTGTGCTAAAAGTGATATTTTGTTATATTGGATTGCCATTTTGGATTTTAATGCGATTTGCAGACAATACATGCCACCAAAGTCTTATTTTTGTAGTTTTAAATTCAAAATGTCCATAACTGTAGCAGTGACCATTACTAATATTTGTAGGTTCATCCTGGGATGAAATCTAAGATGTTAATAATTTATAAGGTTAATTATTCCAGGATTAACAGAGGTAAATTAAGGTAAAATAAAGGTAAATTAATCTAAAGAACAAAATTTTCTGACCACCCTATAATAATTATCATTTAAACATAATTTTAAAGAGTTCACATAAACTTGAAATAAACTCAGCAGCATGTACTTCTTTACGACATACACTACATATTTTTGGTTGGTCAAGCTGAAAATATATTTTTAAAGTTTCGGTTTAGTTTCCATGGAAATTTCATTTACCTAGTTTCTATGGAAAGATTTCATATAAAAGTAGAAATTATTAAGCTAATTTCTACTTTTTTATTACTGCATCACATTATTACAGAGTAAATTGTTGACAACAGGTTGGCGGCATGGCGGGAGGAAGTTCGGTCGCATCCGTCTCCTTTCGAACGCGCTCGGCTTTTCATCTAGGGTTTTGTAGTCGTTTTACGCTGTATCTTCGCTAATACTGTTCCAAATAAATACCTCCGGTTTTGTGTTTGAGAGAGTTTAATTACCTTTCATATGTTTGTATTAATTACTTACCATTAAATGCATACTTTTTGAGTTATGCGCAAATAAAATATTCTTTTCATCATATCTTTCTTTTTCCTGCATTTCGTCGGTTATGTACTAAATATATAAAAAGTTAAAGGACTTTAAGAAGAAGAATTTAGGCGTTTCATAAAAATCGTTTTCGAGAAAATTGGATAAAAACGTATAAAATCGACAATATAAATTGGCACTTCCGGTTAGTTGATTTTGACGAAAAAGTTTCTGTAATATCACAAGTATATACTTAGCTTAGATACGAAATTTCAGTTTCTTGCAAATTGCTGGGCTGTTCACATACACTCACACAGACACACATACGGACGTGTATTTCCGTTGGAAACTCGAATCGGAAAATTTTCACAATCGCAATACTCTCCCCTTACTATATATCTCATATACGAGTATAGGTAAAAAATAAAAGAGAGAGGGAAAATAAAAAATAAATTAAATTCCAAAAACACACATTTTTTTTTCATAATATTTTGGAAATTGCAGAGTGCTCCTAGGTTAACATTTATCAGTATACCCAATGGTAGCTTCATACGAAATATTGATTTTTTATCAGCCAAGTAAACCACATCACTACTTACTGCCTAATAGAAGTACCTAGTGTGTACATGTAGCACCAATGTGAGAAAAGGAGGTGGTTTCGAGAACTGTATCACTAAAAGTAGTGATCTATCGTTGTGGCCAAGTTGGGGGTAAGGCTCTTCATCTTTATTGCAAAGATATTGCTCACTTATTCTCAGCTTCACGATTCAGATACTGATATAATAAATACCGATGATTCAGAGGAACAATAAAAGAAGATAATGATTCATCGATTAAACATCATCGGCTGTTTTAAAACCTCTAGTTTCATTTACGATAAAATTTAATGTAGTCATCTATAAAAGAAGCGAAGATCGTATAACTATGATTAAGAGTTTTTATCGGACTACTGCGTAGCCACAAGGAGGGTTATGCGTTTAGCTTGTCCCGGTGGAGGTATGTAACGATTTTTTAAGCGAATGGCTCAACCGATTTTCAAGTTTGATAGCTGAAATTACTCAGTGAGATCCCCTAAAGATTATGAAACAATTTGGGCAAAAAATATTTTTAAAAATATGTTATTATATTTTATGCATTTTCGGCTTTTTGCGAGGTTTCATATCGCATCATGGGTAAGTTCATGACCATATGCAATAAAATATAAGTTTACAAGACTTGAAAACTAAAAACGTTACAATAAAAAAATAATTTAATTTAAAAAATAAACGGTTACTGAAATAACCCTGTCCGTCCTAAGTGGCGGAATGTACTCGCATATGTATTTAACACTTTGTTGGGTTATTAATAATGCTGACGTCTGTGAATATTGAAACTCCCTTCCATTACACCATAAAGCTCCTTGCAAGCATATTCCGCCCCATGCATCTGTGCATGTCAACATACAGAAAGCTCATCGCATCTGTGCACGTCAGCATACAAAAATTAAATCATTATCTTGTCAGAAGAGTCATGAGTTTCGTTCAAGTATGGAAGGCACTAAGGTGTCAACTTCACTAACATTCTAATAATGTATACCTTTTTTTTAATTATTCTTATTTTTAATTGTATATTAAATATTTACAATGGTGACGAAATATAGCAAAACATTAGGTGTCGAAATAAATACGGAGAGAAGAAAATATAGGTTAGTAGTAAAAACAGTGGATATTTCGGAGATATAGATATTTGAGGAAATTCATTTGAATACATAGAGAAATTTAAGTATTTGGGATCAATGATAACTAAAAAAAATGGTATTCAAGAGGAAATAAAAACGAGATTAAATAAGATTAAGGAGAAGCTTGTTATTTTTTCCGCAACAATTTTTTTTTTTTTTTTTCCAGAACATAGAAGTTCGAATTTACAAAACTATTATCCTTTCTGCTGTTTTGTACGGGTGTGAAACGCTACCGCTAACTTTGAACGAAGAACAACGCCTTATGGTATTCGAGAATAAGGTATTATATTATTATATATTCCAAAGAATATTTGGTCCACTGGAGAATTTAGGAATGTATACAACGCGGAATAGTGAAGATAGGATGATAGTTTAATAGTAAAGCTAGGGCGATAAATTAATAGTGAAGATAGGGCGATAGGTTAATAGTGAAGCTAGGGCGATAGGCTAATAGTGAAGCTATGGCGACAGGTTAATATAATTTAAGAAATTGCATCGTGGTGAATGAAATGGACATGTAAAGTTGCTAGGCTTGGTAAGGAACGAATTCCTAAAAAGTTATTTAGCGCTGAGCCAACTGGCGATCGCCCGAAGTGCAGGCTGAAACGTAGTTGGTTAAGGCTCATCTTGCGGATTGGGCTTTGACAGTGGTCGTTGGACGGAGGTTCGTAAACAGTAATAGATATCATCGGCATTTAACCTTCGGATTTGATAACCAATATTCTTATTATTATAATTAAAACTCAATAAACATGCAACCTCGCGGAATGAGTGTCAACCTTCACACCCGGTCAGAACAGGTCGGTGACAAGTAAATAAAATAAGCATGTTTTAGTAATTCAATGGAGCACCTTTTACCCATTTGATCTGAATGTAGTCTACCGAAGATAAAACTGAGAAGTTGATCGGTGGCGCGGTCGATAAAAGAAAATACACTTATAAATGAAGCTTATTTTTTATTGTGCGCCAAAATTCTAGGCCTTCAACTTAGACCGAAACGTTGGTATACAATAAAAAAGAAGGTTCACTTATTAGTGTGTTTTGACACTGACATCGACCCCATTCCCCGTCCAACATCTCCTCTAATAAGTGAATTATTTTGATATTATGAAAACTATTTCTTTGCCCGAAACAGAGCTAGTCTAGTGCATCAAAAAAAAAAAACCTTTTCCCGAGCAATCATAAGCTGAAGAATCATTTGACGATATAAGAGATGATTAGTTTCAAAACCAACTCAATCCACTTTCAAAAGTTTTACAGAAGAAACCCAAAACGTATTATTGTGCCAAATTTTACCTACGTAACCACAAGAATTGTAATCCTTTTTATACTGCATTGTAAGGCTTTTGAAGCATCCTGCTTTGCAAGGTGGTCATTAAGAATTTGTGAAAAAAAAAAAAAATTCTGGTAATTCGATTTTGAAGAAAAAGTTGCAGTAATATCACAGGCATGTATCTAAGTACCATTAATACGGAATTTCAGTTTGGTCAACTTTTCAATTTTGAAAACAACAGACTACACACATAGAGACCATTTTGCGAGACTTGGTTATTTGGACTCAAGGAATCTTAAAACTTGTATTTCCGTTGGCAAACTGGGATTCGAATTTTTTCACGATCACAATACTTTCTGTAAGCTCCCTTACTATATATTTTATAAATAGATAAGTGAAAGTAATAATAATTCAATTACTGTAAAAACGATGCTAAGCTTTTTAGTTGTATTTTCTCCGATTATACTCTATCGAAGGTAAACAGAGAGAGGTTGGAGTGCATTTTATAAACAAAACAAAAAATTGTATACATTTTTTGTTATAAATTAAGAATCCATAAAAAAAAAAAAAAAAAAAAAAAAAAGGCATTTATATGATGATTGATTAAAAAAAAAGTAGGCCAAGAGGGGAACCCAAGGATAGTGTCAGTAGCTGGAATATTAATTTTAATTTTTTATGTCCCTTGATTATATGCCTCATGGTTGCCCTGAATCATAAAATGTGATTTGAATGATCTAGAAAAATAACAGTAAATGAATGCTCAATATTTTACAAATGCCAACTAATTCCAGCTCTTTGTGGAATGGCAATTAGTTGGAATGTTTTTATGAAGGCGGGAGAAGCAGATGGCGGCGCGTTATCTTTACGGCTCCTGGAAAAGAATAAATTATAAAAAATGTGGGAAAGTTTGAATAATTTTACTGTCGCCTAAAAGGAATCGATATTCCGTCACATAACACATCCCATTAACATATCGAGAGGACTCATAAAAATATCCTTGTTTCCAAGATTGCCTGAATCGGGAATAAATTATCGCACTTTCCAGAATTAATTGTTTCGAGGGAAGAGTGGCGAGTTCCACAGAAGGTCATTCCCTGACCTCAACCAAGAGGATTCATCAGGACACGTGGAAGGAGCGGATGACAGGTGGGGGAAGGCTCAGGTACAATAATATCCTCAGGGGAGGGAGAGTGTGAGATGAAATTTCATTTGGCCATTTTTATTCATATGACATGATAGGAAAAGTTTCATTAAAATAATATATATACCTATTTATAATAAAATTCATAATAAAAAAAAAAAAAAAAAGACAAAGGAAAGTTGTTCTGTAAAAAATAATAAGTCAATATTTTAAAAAAAAATGATTATAATTTTGAGTAGTCCACAATTGACAGAGCTATGGGAAATAAAATGATTTTTTTTATTTATTTCTTTTTTTTTATCGATTGTAAGTGAACTTTTAACTTCCTAGAATTTTATATTAGTCCATAAATAACAAGAAAAACAGACTACATTTTTTTCTAGTATACAGCACAACTCATTAACAATATGAGGTAATCAATTAATTTGCATTTTTCTTTAAAACAATAATCGACAACTTTTTTTTTTTTATTTAAACAAAACCAAATGGTGGATAAGTACAAATATGGAGCAAAAATTTGATAGGAAAAAATACTAAAGTCAAGGTAATTTTTATGCACTAAAAATATATTTTAATATTGTTTTAGAGGAAAATGTTATAAATTAATTGTTGATCTAATATTGTTAGTGAATTGTGCTGTATTCTAGAAAAAAAAAAAAAAAAAAAGACGTGAGCAGCAGAGCTCCGTTACTAAAGTTGTATTTTAAGGGATCGTTCTGCCTAACAAAAGGGGACCACTGGAGGGCGTCGCTGGAGGTGCTCAAATGTAGCGGGAAGAAACAAAAAATATATATATATATATATATATATATATATTTTTTTTTTTTTTAATTTTTATTTATTTTATATATATATATATATATATATATATATATATATATATATATATATATATATATATATATGTGTGTATACGTATATCAGACATCTCCAAAACTTCCATAGTCGTGTTCTAGGTGTTATGAAACGGATAGAAATTGAATTCCCGCCCCTCTCCGCTGACCTTCGACCCTGTGCAATAGTCTATTTCATTCGAGGAAAATCCGAACAAACATGTAATCTGATAATGGAATAAAACGCAAAACGTCATATCAATTTTGGATTAGTAAAAAAATCATTAGAATTTCACTTTAATTATAGTTGACTAGTAATTGATTAAAAAATAAAATAAAATTCCTGAAAACTTCCCAATAAAAATCAATAACTGTTTATATGAATTATTAGTCATTTCCTGCATTGAACTGTTGAAAGATTTGTTTGTCGTTTTTAATCAAATATTAAATTGTTTGCTGATAGACAGAAGATAGAATTACTGATATTTATAGAATGATTTACAGTTACAGTAGCTGTCAAAAATATAGGACACAGTTTTGTTTTAACCTCTTCAAATTATCGTAACTTATCTTATTTATAACAACAGAAAATGTTTCAAAAGAATCCCATAATTTAATAACATATAACGCAATTTTAGGAATTTTACTGATTGGCTTTTCCCCATTTTTAAATTTTTGTCATACTATTGCAGGTTTTAAATTGCTTGATAATTTTTAATAAATTTATAAAATAAAAAACAGATTGTTATCAGTTAGTTATATAATTTCAATAAAAAATATAAAAAATTGTCGCTTTCTATTGGGGTATAATATTTCGGCTATGGTCTTGGGACTACGTTTTGGGTTGATTGCAATAAGCAATCGTTTTGCATACACTGACCCTTGAGGTATAAGAGATAACAAACGTTACTTAAACTGTTTTTATTTTCAATGTATAGGCCCAAAGGACAATACAATGGGATCTCTTCCAGGCCAAGGGTTCCTTTTGGTACTGGCATAGGTTGTCATCCCTACCGCCCCTCCCTCCCCTTCCAGATCTTGGGGACGAGCCGAATCCTGGAGGTAGAGTGGGATAGGAGAAGGTGCCTTCACCCCGAACGGTACGGGGGCACTATAATGAGCCGTAGAGATTATAGTACACTAATTACAGGCACACACAGACACACCGCGAGACCGGCAACTGAGACAAATGACCCCGGAGCCACGTGGCATTGAGTATGAGCGGGCATTCTCTCCGGGTTTACTGACCTAGCTCATAATGAAACCAGTCAATCCTTCATCTCATCTGTTTGCCTTCTGGTCGTAGTCCTCCGCGCCACGTGTTTCTGGCGGTAGCGCGGGCAAGAGCAGTGCGGTAGGAGTCAGTTCGTAGGAAGGTTGTGTGTGTGTGTGTGAGAGAGAGAGAGAGAGAGAGAGAGAGAGAGAGAGAGAGAGAGAGAGAGAGAGAGAGAGAGAGAGAGAGAGAGAGAGAGAGGGGATGGGAGGGAAGGGGAGAGAGGCAGACAACATAAGTAGAAAAAGAAGATGAGCAGTTCTAAAGTGCTCTGTAATAGGATCTAGTAAAGAACGTTGAAAACCAATAATTAAAAAAAAAAAGTTCTTAAGTTCTTATGACTTATATAAGACAAATAATAATAAATACTAAAAAAATCTTCTGTCAAAATTTAGTAGGAAGTCCGTGATAAATTAAAAACGTGAACAATTATCACTTTCTACTAACATTATTTATTAAGTTCATAACATAGTAACACCGTTTCGGGAGGGATGTGCTTGCCCTTCACCCACCATCAGGAATTATTTCTTGTTTGCTTCTATAATGTTACAATTATGAACAGTTTCCAACTCTTAGTGAGGAAATTGTTACTTACATGTGTGAAGTTGAGCATCGATATAATCAGTATTTTGTATTTTGTAACTATAACCAGACAAGTACGAGCGAATGGTCAAGCTGTGGCATTAGTTTTAAAAATGTGATAAAATAGTAATTTTATATATATATATATATATATATATATATATATATATATATATATATATATATATATATTATATTGAAAATTTTAACATTATATCAGTTAACAAAAAGTTAACAAAAACAAGTTAACAAAAAATATATCCTGATGATGGGCGTGACAGCCTCGAAGCGTAAGAATTATTATACTATGAACTTAATAAAGAATGTTACTGGAAAATCATAATTGATCATACTTTTAATTTAAAAAAAAAATTTTTAAATTAAAAATGTGAGCTTATTTACAAGGAAGAAATGATTAGTAAGTAGGCCTATAAGAAACGAGAAATTATAAAAAATCGCATTTTATCCAAATCGGCAGAATCGTATCAACAAAACAAAAAATTATCTTTCTCAATCGTCAAATCCTATAAAGTTGTAGGCTATCTTAAAATAAAGTCACTCACGAAATTTTAAGTTTAAGTCACGAAGTTAATAATAAAAAAAAAATGGGTCCTGTACTCTGGACTACATGACAAAACTATTTCAATCTTCTTTGTACAATCAATTTATTCCTCCTATATACCAGGATATGTGAGAGATATATTAGGAGTAACGCATGTCCAAGACTAAATTTTCTTTGATTTTTATTCAATTTGAATTTTCTAATTCAAAAAGGGTCTAGTCAACAGAAGATCATATAAATTGATTTTTCAAAAAAAACAAGAGAAACAATTATCATCAACAGATTTGCCAGATGAGCTCCTCCATGGTAGTGAATTTCCATTTAAATAAATTTTGGTTGAATCAATCAAAAATGCAGAATCTGTTTACTGTTTAGGGAAAATTATGTTGCAAACATTGTACAAGTAAATAAATGACCATAAAAAATAAATAAAACTAACTAATATTTAAAAAAATACATAGTCACTAAATCGTTGTGACAGGACAAAACATTTAGCATTAATATTATCCAGTTGAAGGAAAATGGCAGCCGCATGGATCCTGTTCCTCCGACCCCAACCTCTCCAGAAACTGCCAGGAGATGACACTAATGATCTTCTTCCTGGAAGGCACGTGGTGCCGGTCCTGGAAAAGATTAGCAGGACCTGATAACCCTGGAACCATTCGATCAAAGACTACCCAAGTCGCAGATCGAGGGATTGCGTGCTGGGACCTGGGAGAGGGCGGAGGCGCGTTCGGATATACCATTTTGTACCAGCACGCCTCTATAACTTCTAGGTAAGGTTTGTTGATGCTCAATGACTGGGATCATGTAAAAAAATTGTAACGATGCATTTAGTCTCTGTGCTAAATGGCCAAATTAATTGTAAGTAGTGATAATTTATTTTTAAAATTAGAGCAAAAAAAATAAGTGAAAACTACAGAGCTCGGTCACTAAGGTCCTATTTTCATTCAAATGCAAAAATGAGAATATCAAAATGGCGAAGTTGTGATAAAAAAGTTGATATCCCCAAAAGGCACTCACTTTATAAATACATATATACGCGCGCGCGCGTGTGTGTGTGTGTCTGCGTGTGCGTGTGTGTGTGTCTGCGTGTGCGTGTGTGTGTGTGTGTGTGTGTGTGAGTGTGTGTGTGTGTGTGTGTGTGTGTGTGTGTGTGTGTGTGTGTGTGTGTGTGTGTGTGTGTGTGTGTGTGTGTGTGTGTGTGTGTGTGCATATGCATACCACCTATAAGTTGAGACTATCAAAAGGCACTTTTCTAACACCAACTCAATTTACTTCCAAATTTTCAACCCTCTTTGATTCTAACTTACTTTGGTGGGAATGGAGAGGTGCGAACAATTAAAAACAAAACAAAAATTGCAGGCAATTTTGAATGAAATTGACTACCTCTTTTATGGTATTATTTTGCCTAGAAAACTACCCTACACTCGGAATTTCAGATGATTTGACTCAAAGGGGAAAGCTGGAATTAGATTTTTAGCAAATTTAGCGGGGAGAAATAAATATATATATATATCAGACATCTCCAAAACTTATAATATTGTGTTTTAGGTATAATGAAACGGATAAATTACAGTCCCACCCCTTTCTGATGATTTCGTTTCCTATCAGAAACCCTATTCCATTTGAAATTCCAGAGTTAGGTGCACTGTAGAAGAACTGAAGATGTCAAAAGATACTTCAAATTCATAACAAAGACCCACCGAGTTTCATCAATTGTTTTCAATATGTAATCTTATTGTAATCAGCAACAAAGGTTGAGTTTATCCACCATAGACCAGACCATAGTATAAGAATACATATAGCGATGACATAGACTCATCAAATCGTAAAGTCCCATCATCAATCATGGAACATAATGCTCTGACGTAAGAGGACTCAGCCGGGCACAAGGCGCTAATTGTTCGAAAGGCTTTTGATATTAGAAAATAAATATTTATCAAAAGACTGAGCCAAAACTTGTTCCACTTATCCTAGGGTAGGATATAAATCAACTGAAAACAAAGCTAGCCCGAAACTTAAAAATACAATATACAGAGGTATATTGAGAGAAGAATAAAATCAATAAGAATTAATTTTTAATCTAAACTGCTTTAACTTTCAAGCATAGTAAGAATGCTTTTAATGTGAACTAAAAGAGAGATGTAAGTTCAAGCACTTTTAGGTTAGAAGCCATGCAATATCAGACAAAATAATTTTAATTAATCCAAAATAGATATATTTTGCAATAAGCTTCTTTGCATATTAATATTTTGAGTTTTCTAGGACTGGTACATTTTAAAGAGTTTTTTAAGTCCAAATACGATCGATTAACTAAAACTTATGGCGTAGATTAAATTACACATTAAGTTTAAATATTGAGGGAGTTAGGCAAGATAGCATCGTGAATTTTTGCTCACTTAACAGGCTTACAGACGATCAACTTGGTGACCAATGCCGACCTTCTCGTCGGTTGTTGTCACAGATGAAACGAGATGTTGACAACCAAGTTGTCAGCATAATTTTCGAAGACTTATCCATTGAGTCAACAAGTCCGTGAGTGAATTAGAAACTAATTCTACAGTAAATTTTTACTTTTTCTCTTGGATTAGGTTTTGTTTATTGTTTAGCGATAAGCAAAAAAAAAAAAAAAAAAAAATTATTGAAGATTTGTTATTGTGTGTCGTCTTGAATGAATCGTGTGAAGAAGAAGTGAGTCCTTCTAAAAAGAGAAAAGAATTTAGAGAGTTTTTGGAGTGGAAACAAAACCGTATCCAGTTTTCTCATACAAGTTTAATGAGTGAGGTAACTGTTACTGCACCTTATTTTAAATACTTTCTAAGAATGAACAGTAAAATCTACGATGGATTGTTGGATGAAGTTCCACTTTTAAAAAGTAAAAGAAAAACACATATATGAGAATTGCTATTACTGCTAATGAACGGTTGTCTGCAACCCTGCGGTTTTCAGCAATTGGGGATTTTTAATTTCTTACCACTAAATCACCAAAAAAGGCATTTGCTAACCTGCACGGGTGCAGAGTCTAACTTCAGAATTCATAGATTATTTTTTTCCACTGTATACATCAAACTATTAACAAAATCCATTTGAACCGCACATTGATCAAAACTTAAGTGGCCTAAAGACGACAAACTTGGCCCCCAACCTTGTTGTCAACATGCAGGGTTGAAGATGATGGTGAACGTCTACGGGCAGATTGGTTGGTGATTGATATTTTACGTTTAAAACAATGTATAAAATCAAATTTAATATTTATAGTTAAATTATTTATAAATTTATATTTATTTAATATTTAATGGGCGGTGCTTGATATTGGTGAAGATTTATGCCTTTATTTGTGGAGCAGTTGGCAACATCAATTAAATTATTTGAACGTGATAGAACAATCAAGCAGATGTCTTTAAACTTGTACGTGCGACTTTTGAAAAAATTATAATATAAATTTCATCATTTGCTCAAACCTAATTCATGAAAGGAAAACATAAGACTTAGATATTAATTTTTATCCTTGTGCTGTTCTAATGGATTTTGTTTCAAGTCTGATTTATAGTGCGGAAAAGATCGATCTGAGAATACTATAGCGGTAAAAATATTTAAAGCTAGCTAATATATATATATATATATATATATATAGAGAGAGAGAGAGAGAGAGAGAGAATACAGGGTGATGGTGATACAGTCAAGCATACTTCCATATTAAGTTCGATACGCCAATGATTGGAGCTATGGCTCAGTGAACCAATAAGTTGGTAGCCTTTACCCTATACCCATTTGGTACGGAAGTTACTTAGAGGAACTGGGACGAAGCGATGGACCTGCCGAATAAACGCCCTATAGGCCTCTAGCTAAGCGAGCGGACCACCGCTGTACTAACTAGTCTGCAACTCGATTATACTTCAGGACGGAAAAGCCATCAGCTGTGGAAATTGTGTCCAGGACCGGTCCAGGAGAAGATTAGGAGGAAATTCGACCGCGGGAACTGTTTTCACTTCGTCGCCCCCTTCCCTCGTCGAAATGAGCTCCTAAACTGCCTGCGAAAATCCTCGCGGCCAATATAAAACCCCAGTAGTTTTGTACATTTTATTTTTTTCACCGACCTAACAGTGGAGATCCACGAATAGTTTTCCAAAAGAGAAAACCTGGTTGTATTCTGTTTTAACCTTTTATTTATTAATAATTAATATTTTCATTTAAATTAAAAAAATAATTATTTCTTAATGTATTTTCATTTAAATTAAAAGGGGAAAATTCAACAGTTCTTTATTTTGATTTTTCAATCCATCGTATAAGAAATAGTATTGTGATTTGTGGATGTAGCCTGCACTGAAAAGAAAATTTAGATTGTCTATTGAATTATTTGATGGCAAGATATTTGTAAGCCCATTTTATAATTTCGAAACAAATCAATCATTTTAATTTTTAAAATATGTTCTTGTGCGGGGAAGAAATTATCGAAAAATCAACTTGGATTATCCTGTCCTATTTTTAGAAAAAAAATAATAATAAAGGTTATGATATTATTAGGAAAGTTGTCAGGTTTTTTAAAAACCTAATAACTACTTAATGAGTCAAAAATAAATTGTTTTTTTTTTGTTTTTTTTTATCAATTATAAAAAGTTCCTGAATTAATTTGATAATTACGACATAAATAATTAACTGAAATAAAATGATGAATAAAATCTTACAATTATAAATACAATAATCAAAGTGCATTGAAAAGTTTAATAGCTTATATAATTTTAATTATAATCTGAATAAATCAAACAATTTATTTATCCTGAGAGTGATGTATCCTCAGGAACATCTAGAGAACAACGAAAAACTATGGCCATGATAATTTAACATGATATATTTCCAAAATAAAAATAGTAATAATTTATATGATATAATTATCAATATAAAATATTTCTGCTCGTATAAAAATACAATTTAATAAAAAATGAATTAATTTAAAAAAAAGAAAAAAAAATTCAATATACAGAGTATAAAATTATAAAATCTGAATACAGAGTAGAAAATTATGACTCTTGGAGAGATAGGAGATTATCGATCGAATTTCGTCAATATATTGACTAGCTGAGGGATATATTGTAACAATAATATTGACACCTTGTTTACATTAATGCCGAATATTATGTGGCACCCGATTAATATTTTAAATAAGCAAGTTCTCCCAGCTATTCTCAAATACATATGTTAAAGTCCACAGATTTTTATAATGAGAGTAATTTAGGTTGTAAATTAGTAAACCAACAGTTTAATTAATAACGTAACGAAAATAAAGTAAGATCTTCTATCGAAATGTACCATTCTATTTACCCTGCATTCCATCATATAGTTTAATTAAGTGAAATGGTAAACACGATACCCTTGGAAAGGATCTCCAATGGTATTTATAATATCACCAACTATCCCCAATAACAAAGGGCTCTGTGGTCTCTTTTAGGTTAAAATATAGTTTGATTGATCGGTTCCCTTCTGGAACCGATGTAAATAGAGAATAAATTAGATAAGTAAATTGAGTGAATGTGGTTTCTGGAACCCCCACCTGCCTTAGAAAAGAAGTTTGCCAGAAACATTGCAAAATTATATATATATATATATATATATATATATATATATATATATATATATATATATATATATTATACAATAAAGTTGTATGCAGTATTATACCATAAGATTTTACAGTATTATTATACAATCAGGTTTTATACAATACATTTTTTACAGATATTATGAAATAGAATTTTAAAGCCATGTTATACTATACAATTTTATACAGATATTAAGATACAGATATAATTATTATAATATAATATAATAATCATATATAATTATATATAATAATATAATGATATAATAATTATAATGCAGTAACAAACCTTTAAACAGATATCATCCAATAACGTATTATACCAATATTATACATTAAAAATTTTATACAAATACTATAAACTAAAGTTTTATACAAATATTATAGAATAAAGTTTTATACAAATAGATCTTATAAAGTCACTGAAATTTATTGTGGATAAAAGACACTAAAATCATAATTGAAAAATTAAGGATATTAACGTAACTATATATCACTAGTTACTTATATACTATAGTTACTTATACTATATATCACTTGACGAATTTGAGTATTGCCCTGAATTCCGACGTGTTTTTTAATTTTGAGTCTTGAAAATCGTCTAGACGTGATGTTCTGTTCTGAGGGAATTGTAATATTTAAAAGTTCGGAATAGTTTTGAAAATGGCCTGTAGGAGCATGAAAACTGCCAGTCAGTAAAAAATGGAACAATAGAGAGGAGTGATCGTGAGTGGAGCCCTTGAAATCCTCTAAACCCCCAAGCACTCCAGTCGCTCCACTCCATCGCTCCATTTGAAGTGATCGTGGGTGACTGCCTTGACGAGGGTGATGAGATTGGATAATAAGCTATATGAAGGAAGCAAGGGTGTATTTGTGGCGGTTTTAACATTTCAAATCGGTGCAGTAGTAGGTAGCGAAATTCGAGTACCTCTGGAGATTATTGAATTAAATTCTGTTAATCTTAAATAACAGGATTAAAGCGGAGAATAAGTATAATTACTAAAATTCCAAAATCGAGTGGGATAATTTTTATATAAGTCTGGCATAATTGTGATTTAAAATTAATAATATTATCATGGGAGACCTTGTTAAGCTAAGCGACCGGACAGCCAGGATTAGCAATTCAAACATCAGAGGATCAAATCACGACTACTGCTTCCCTGAACGGACTGGTCCCAGCGGGAAGGGCTAAACCACTGCCTCCTCAATTAGGGAGGGCTTAGAGGCTAGGGAGGAAGGGAGTTATATACTTGATTGATATATTTATCAATGCCAACAGGATATCAATAGTAGTTCATTTGGCAACAACTGTTCTTAAATTTAGGCAAAATATTTAACAATGTAGGAATAAAAAATATTTAACATGGTACGAATTCGATTTCCTTTCATTCAACTTCATTTTTTTGTTTTTGTCAAAGCTAAGATTAAAATGTAACGGATAGCAACAAAAACAGTTATTTTAAACGCTGCAAATTATTTAACAATGGTTTATTATTTCCACTTAGTAATATTTCAAAAATATCCGTTCTGTCCAAGTTAAAGGAATTAAGCAGTAGGCACCAAAGGAAAAGAAATTTGAAGCTTGTCACAAGATGATCGCCGTGAGAGTGCCGAACTGTGATGGTTACAACATGTAAACTTTGAGGGGGGTTATAAAAATGTTTTCTTTGGTCGATTCCAAAGGTCTATTATTGAAAATAATAAACCAAAAGCATTTAAAGATACAGATTTTTTTCTCGTTTTTTTTTTCTATTTTTTTTTTTATTTTAATGCCTTGTTATGCTGATTCTAAAACACATTCCATTTCCTCTCTATCTTTATTAATGACCGAGTTATGGGCTTATAAGATCTTAAATCGGCAATTATATAGATTTTTTTTTCATTATTTATTTTATTTTTTATTTATTTTAGTGCCTTGTTATGCTGATTCAAAAATATCTTGCATTTCTCCACTACCTTTATAAATGCTCGAGTTATGGACTTCAGAGATCTCTAGTCGGTCGCCATTTTGAAACAAACAAACGGATGGTAATGTCGAGTTCCGATGATCATCCTGGGGTGACCTGTGACATTGGTACCGAATCTCAAGAAAATCTCGGAGAAAAGCCGCGGACGGCATATGGCGGACGGACGGATTTTTTTTATTCGATATTTGGATTCTACGCATCTTAAAACGTAAAACCACAAATTTTGAGGGAGGGAGGAGAGTTACAAAAATGTTTTCCTTGGTCGATTCCAAAGGTCTATTATTGAAAATAATAAACCAAAATGGATGAATAATGAATCATATGTTAACAGTAATTGAAGATAAGATCACATTTATTAATAAATTGTCCCATAAAGGGTTGTTTCTCATGATTCTAGGAGAATTAAGTAATTATTATTAGCTATACATCCGACAAATATTATAGCTATATACCGGAGGGATATAATTTTAATATTTTTAAACCTCAATTAATTGGAGCGAAATCAAAAAAAAAAAAAAAAAGAGGCGACAGATTATTGTTAAACCAACACAAAGCGTTAAGTCTCTTAAATATTAGGAAATAGCTAATCAGACAATGTTTCGCCAATACAGGCACCATCTAGACAATAAAAAATATCATCACATACAATCAGATCAGAAATAGCAAATCTCACATCAGTGGTTCAAAAAGACTAGTCAGATAGATAGAGTTCAACACTATGATAATTCCACCACACCAAGATAATTCCACTACCGCCACTGCCATGGCGTAAACTATATGACATTTTCCGTCACGGCATCATTTACTATCGTAGCAGTACTGTCGCACTTTCAGGTGTGAAGTGACTGTTACATCTGATCAACTGCAACGGTGATTTAGCGGGGTAACATTGGCCTCAAATATTGTGTTTCGATTATTTTTGAACTTGAAATTGATTCTATCCAACATTCTTGCCTAATTAAATTCTTGGAGGAAGAATAAACACTGTATAACTTAGATTAATTTAGTTTACATTAGATTATTTATTGAAAATAAGTTTCTAGATTCATTTTATTTTATTTATTTTTGTTATAAACGAGTTGCCTTTGTTAAAATAATCATTCCATCAGCTGTTCTTTAATAGCCATTTTTCCAACTGACCAGGTTTACTGCCAGCGTTTAGACGTGAACACTGCAAGACTGCCTCAGTTGCCTCAGCAAATTGTCAGTGTGTAGACGAGGCTTATCACAGATGAATGTAGTTTCACACACAGATCTGATTAATAATTTTTCTATTACAATAAATCAAAAATCGACTCTCATTTTTAACAAATCAAATTCATATCGAATAAATTTATAATGGACAAAATATGGATAGCAAGCCTAGCCAATAGGAAGGCACCCTCTACCATTACACGTACTTATCATATTCCCATTACTACTTCTTCCACCAAAGCAATTATCGCTAAACCTGTCTTTTACTACCTCGCCCACGGCCATTAAATCCTACTGAAAAATAAAACAGGCAGGTTAGACGTGTTGACCAAACCATCTCCATTACAATGATAACTATCTTACATCACACGCCATACACCTTATATACTCGTAAATCGGATGTATCTTTCAATAGGTGATATTATTTCATCCATATAGCTCTTCTGATATTTATCATGTTATTAATATTTATTCTGGTTAATATTAATTTTTTCAATTTATGAACCAAGATAAAGTGACTTAAACAAATATACGGTCTTTTATAATATACTCATGAATACAAATGAACAAAATGATTATTCGAAGCGGTATTACCTTTAAAAATAATAATTTTTCATTTAAAGTTAGGTTCTTAGGATGAACGGAAGGGTGAGACCTCACCCAGTCTATTCATTGCGACGGAAAATAATAACCGATAAATAATGATCAATTTTCTTCGACAGCTCCTCTAGGTGGAATACAATAAAACTTGAAATTTCTTTGAATCATCTTCATTTCTTAGTTCCGCCAGTAATTTAAATATATCAAGATTTCCTTTTATAACATGACCTTTTTATAGTAGATTTCCTTTTATAGTCTTATTTAGTTTTATAGTTTATAGTTAGTTAGTTTTATAGTTTTATTCAAGATTTCCTTTTATAGTATAAGTTTAATTTTCTTTTAAATCCAAGAATCTGGTAACTTGAAGATACTATATGTAGAGTCTAACCGTGCATAGCCGAACAGCCAAAAGCAGGCTTTCAATTGTCATAGGCTAGACTTTGTCACATTCACACTTCCCTTCCTCCATCAAAGTTACTCGAGTATAGCAACGAAAAAAAATTGTTTTCCCTTTTATAACGTACCTATTATTTCCCAATTTCTTGAGGAATCCTGGTTGGACAACATTGCCGTACACTCACAAGCTTCACATAGAATAGATGTACTGATTATTCCTAAATCTCATAATTTTCAATCAGTTCCTCATTATGGCCACAAAGCCTTAAAAGAGCACTCCATAATCATTTAACACAGTCGTTTTACTACTACCATGAATTTTTCTTCAACAATTTATTTTCGTTTTATAAGAGCTGAGAGACCCGATTGGTACATTAAATGTTAGGATAAAGTGAGGCTGGGGTAATGAACGTGATTTTAAAGACAATTTCTGGCTCCACGCAGCAATAAAACGATTATCGGACATTATTCAGTACACGTGGGTGGGACATATTTCTGACCATACTATCTCCAATGAACACTGTAATGATCTAAACTAGAGAGCTCTGCCAGTTTCTGTCGCATTCTCATACAGTTGCTAAACTTATTTAAATTATTATTATACTTATTTAATATAAATATTTTTTAAAAAATTCAACAATAGTACCTATAATTTAAAAAAAAATATGGATTTTGACGTAGAGGGGAGAGAAGAATACTATTGTCCAAGAGGGTTCAACGCCTTCGAGTAAGAAACGGCCAGTTTTTACCGCGGTTTTTCCGGGCAATCGTAATTTTTCCGGTGTTATTTAGGCTCAGTCTCAAGGAAGACTGTCGCGAATCTTCCCCGCCAAAACCTCGCCACTCAGTCTCCTAAATAACGGAAAGGAAAGCATTTTCACTACTGCTCTCAACTCCACTCGATAAGAAATCACAAACTAAATAATAATCATATTATTAATATAATCAATCTCTGAATGATTGACTCTGAAGGTCTATCTAGCTACTCTAATAATGGAGTGTAGTTACATCTATCATTTAGTTATAATAGAACTATACTAGAGTACACTCCTTAGAGATTTAAGAGGAAAATATTTATTTAAATGATTTTTCGTGTAGATTAACGCCTTTTATTCTACCCTCAGTACTAATAACTATTTAAATATTATACAATTATTTTTTAATAAATTGTTTGAAGACCTACACATTCAGTATTAAAAAAAAATGGCCACAGTTTTCAAAACTAAAGTATCAATTATTCCTAATGTAGTTAAACCATGTCAATGAGAAAGTACAATTCCTAAAAGTACAATTCCTTTGGACAACTATTGGTTAAGTTGGGGCTTTATACCGGATGTTGGTGGAAAGTTCGAGCCAAGTGAAAATTTCCAAATATTGAAAAGTCATAAATATTATTTTACTTTAAATTGATTTCCATTTTCAAATATTTAGATTTTCTATTATAAACATCGTTTCGAAATAGGAAATTCAACGCAGAATACGAATCCGTGGTTTCTCCCAACTAAAAACATTTTGGGATTTGATAGTTACAATTTCTTTGTACACTTGAGTAGGGCATTCGATCCCATTATTGTAATCATCTGCTTATTAAACATCCTGTAAAACACACATCGAAGAAAACCGTATGCTTAATAACGTGCTGTTAGGCTTAAAAAATAGATACAAATATAAATTTCTTTTATTTAAAATAAAAACTTGCCTCTATAAATTTGGAAGATTTATTATTTCTCAATTTCTTTTTCGATTTCATTAAATTAACCTTCCGTGCTTAAATTAAGCTTACAGTTGATACAATGAGTAGCTAACGCTATTCGAAAATATAATAGACTGTGAGCCATGAGTATTAGGTCAGACTTCAAGACATCTTCAAGACAACTCGAGGAATTCCTAGATTGTGCATTTTGACAATGAAATATATAAAGGACGTACACTCTTTTTATAAGTTTTCAAAAAATAGTGACTATAAACATAAAAAAATGTAGTTTAATAAAACCCCCGACTACGGAAATAACTATTATACCTTACAATCCCATTAGTCCTTGCATATGAAGTTGACCTCCATGAATAATGAACCTTGATGTAGTGGTCGGCTGCCTTCCACACCCAAATGAAAATTAAGACTCTTCTTTACTCAATACATTAATTTATTTTCTATATATTTACATACACAGATGCAAGTAGCAGACTATATTTTGACATGCGCAGATGAATGGGGCGGAATATAATTGCAAGGGGCCGAAATGTGTAGTGGAAGGACTACTACACCAAGGTTCAATATAACCTGAATAACAACCCACCAATACACCAATACGCCAATTACCATGCAATTACATTCCGTCCCTTCGGACGAATGGTGTTGTAAGATATAAAAGTTATTTCCGTAGTCGGGGATTTATTTTTTATTAAATTCAATTTTATTTGAACGTTTTTAGTTTTTCAAGTAGTGGTTATTATACTCGTAATTTATAATTTATTAAGTATTATAATTTATTACCATATGATCATGAACTTACAAAGGAAACATCAACAAGAAGCCGAAAATACTTAAAATATAATGGAATATTTTTTTCAGTATTTTTAGCTCATAATTTTTCAAAACATTCACGCGAATTCACTGAGTAATTTGAACTATCAAACTTAAAAATCGGGCTTGCAATTCGCTCAATAAATCGTTAGATACCCTCAAACGAATAGATTTAACATATTTCATACATTATTTTTTTAGTATTTCGAGCTCAAAATGCTTCAAAACATTCAAGGGATCAAAACGAATAATTTGATCCATGAGACTTGAAAATAGATTGAGCCGTTCGCACAAACGGTCAAGCTTAACGCATTACCCTCCATGGGGCTTCGCTGTAGTAAAAAAATAAATACAAATTATAGATATAATCATGGCAAAAAGAGTTGAGAAGGATAATTGTAATAGAAGGTATGAAATACATAAGAAGTTGTCCTGAAGGAAGGGTAATTCCTGGAAAATTAGAAAAAATAATGCAAAAAATCTTTAAATAAAGCAGAAGATTCAGGAAGAAATGTTTACTTAATAAAACTTACCCAAAATTAAAATATACCTATTGTTTTATGATTAATTGAAATAAAGAATTTTAACATCGGCCAAAAAGTAATTCTAATGAGCTGATTACTAATAATCAACTAAAAAACATTTTGCTATTCTTAATTGAAAATATCTAAAATAAAACTGAAAATCCGTTAGGGACAGCTGCGTTAAAGACAACTGTTCGTGCTAGTACTTATTTCTGAGTGAACTATGTTATATAGTAACTAAGTATTTAGTTAGTATTTAATTAGTAGTTATTTAGTTGTATTTAGTATTTAGTCAACTAGGTATTTTAAAATTTAAGCTAAAATGTTTAAAACAATATGAAATAAGCGGTTACCTAATTAATTTAAAATTTAAGACAGTACAAAGTAGTTACATAGGTACTTAATTAAGAAGTTACATTTCCTGCTCCAGCCATTCACAAGAAGACAGAATTGAAATATAGCTATTCAATTTTGAGTTGCTGTTAATATTAAAATTAGTTTAGCTAATAGTGGTGGTTAGCTAATATCAGCCGGAATATACTCATCAGGCACACAGAGCCAGTGATCGCCAATTTGTGCTTTGTCATCTCGTTATATACGTTCAACGTATACGAGAATATTATTTCTAAATGTAAAATATTCTTAAAAGGTATTTACGATTTCTTATTAACAACACTTAGTAGTTTCTAAGTAAAAATACGAACCATTATTGGATTAAATACAAGATAAGTTCAATGACTCTGAGAGGGGTCGGTAGCTCTTAGCCTCCACGCAACTGCCTCAGCGAGCTGGGTACAATAACATCATTAATAATATTTCATATTTGTGGTATAATTATCTGAAAGATCTCTAACCCAGTCTGAGGAATTGCAAGAAATAAATTAAAGGATGAAAAGTGGAAACATATTGCCTTTCTATTTCTTAACTCCAGATATGATTAATTGTAGCATTTTCACCGAAAATGAAACATTTTACTGATAAATTATAAATGGGACTTTTCCTAAAACTCATCTAAAGAGTATTTTGCTATATTATTTTCAATATAGAACTTTTGTAATAGACCAAAAAAAAGAAGTTAAATCCGCCCTTTCAAAATTTGAGGTTAGATTAGAATCGAAAATCGATTACAAATTAAAAATTCCGTCCGTTCGCCGTCTGCGGCTTTTCTCCGAGATTACCAAACCGAATTTCTTGGGATTTAGCAAGAAAGTCACAGGCCACCCCAAGATGATCCTCGGAACTCGACATTACCATCCGTCTTTTCGTTTCAAAATGGCGGCCGATTCGAGATTTTATAAAGTCATAACTCGGGCATTAGTAAAGATAGAGGAAAAATGTAAAATGTTTTGAATCTGCATACCAAGGAATTTAAAAAAAACCTTAATTATTTTCAATTTATGACCTTTCGTATTATATGTTTACCTTCAATCAATTTGCATAGAGGTCAATTAAAAACTCAGTAGTTTTTTCTATTTATTTTTAGACCGTTTCAGAGATACTTTGTCCCCCCTTCAACATCTAAATAACATCCCACAATCTTGGGTCTGTCACTTAGCTAGTACTTCTACTCCTCGACTCCTAGTACTTCTACTCCTAAAGATAGGACTTTAAAAGTAAATTTAATGTACTAGTTAAGTGACACACTCAACATTTTGGTTTTTTATTTAGATGATTAAGAGTATCTCCGAAAGTATCTCCGATAAACGTATACAAATAAATAGAAAAAACTACTAATTTTTAATAGACCTCAAGGTAAATTGATTGAAGATAAAAGAAAAAAAAACTATTTTAAAGCTTTTGTTTTATTATTTTCAATAAATATTGAATGCGTGAATCCAATGTGCGTTCAAAATTTAGTTATGGTTAATTGAAAGGTAACAAAATTCTATAAATCAAACAAAACAAGAAAAGAATCATCGAAAGCGGACCAGTATTAGCAGAGATATAGCGTATTAAACTTTGCATATTAAGTCCCCGAGGCTCGTGATCCTCACCCTCCTCTTTTTCTTCTTTCTCTTTTTCTTCGTCCTTATGCCTCTCAGCGTGGAGTTGTATCCAGCCATCGAAACCAGGCATCTCGGTCTCTCGCGAGTGCCTTCATCTCTCCTATCGACTTCCCTCGCGATCGTCCTAGTCTGGGTATGTGGTCTTCGTAAGATAGTCGAGGTCTACCCTTAGGCTTTTTACCTGTTGGTCGGGCTTCATAGGAGCTTCTGGGTTCTCTATATTCTCCCATTCTGCAGACTTGATAAGTGGTATTAAGCTGTCTTTCTCGAGTATTTGTCCAGTGGCTCGACGCTAACTCTTCTCTAATTCTGTCGTTTCGTTTGCAGTCTCGTCTTGTTTTTCCCGCCACTCCTCGGAGGTACCTCATTTCAGCAGTGGTTATTCTATTTTTATGTCTGTCTAGTGCTACCCAGCTCTCATTAGCGTAGAGAAAAGTTGGAAGGTACACTGTTTTATATATCCTTAATTTAACGTCCCATCCAACTTTCCTCTTACCGACGATGGAGTTGCAGATTTGGAAGTAAATATTTCTATATAATATATAGTAAATATTCCCCTTTCTGTCTAATATAACACCCAGGTATGTATAGTCATCAGTTTGTTTAAATGACTGGCCATTACATATTATATTGATTGCCTGAGGCTCCCTTCCCAAATGTAATGCTTTACTTTTCTTTGTATTTATAGACTCATTTAACAGCATATATGAGGTCTCTGGGAATATTCTTTGCCTTTAGCACTCTCCACAGTTCATGGCTTGGGACTGAGTCAAACTAAGCACTTATGTCTAGAAACGCCATGAACATATTTTCGTTTCTATCCCAAGTTTTCTCCATTATGAATCTACGAGAAAATATGTCTACCTGACTTAAATGCCCTCCTTTTCCATTTCATTCAGCCCTGCGCCTCTTACAATAGCGGGCTCCCAGCTTCCTCGGAGCTCAATCCTTTATTCTTTATAACCCTTATTTATAATTCTTTATAAACTTTATTCTTCTTTCTATCCATCCTCCACTTCCTCCAGCTTTCTAGTCTGTCTTTATTTCTTTTCCCAATCAAGTTTGCTTCCACCATTTTACTCTGTACCCATTGATCCTCTGTTCTGATCACATATCCTGGCTATCTTAGCCTGCTTGCTATATATAAAGGAAAGTCGCTTTAATGGCCACACTAGATATTTTTGAAATATAATTATTTGGAAATAATAAACCATTGTGCAATAATTAGCAGTGTTTTGAGTTCGATTTGACTAGAAATTTAAACTAGTTATTTTAAAAGTTGCATATAAAAAGTTTCTTCAGTTCAGAATAACGTTAGTTTGTTAGAAATTTATTTAAGAAGATTTAAATTATTTGTCATCTCCGTAGTAGTGTTATATTTATTTAGTATTACATAGTGTGCTCATATTGAGACGGCTCAAACGCATTTTTCGTAAAAACGGTTGGCACGAGAGAAAAATGCAGAAGGAACAAATTGTAGAGCGTAACGTTTTCTTCCTCAATATGACGATTATGTCGTACTTGGACTCCCGTCAAAACTGATGTGAGTTACAAGAAGGTGATTCATGATTCTGGTGTATTTTTTTACTCAATTTTAATGAAAATATGCAAAAGTCGGTAGGGGCTGTATTTTTCCTTATAAATCCAAATTATATAATTAAAAATAATTAGAGATATCAAAATGCAGTTTGAACCATTCGTTTTTACTTTTATTACCCTTTAAAATGTTATGCATAAACACCTGCTAACCCCACAGTTTGGACGTCCTTCAGGCGTGTATGCGGCTACAAAGTTTCCAATGATGGGCATATTCTCGAATAAAGCATTATTTTTTCCTCTAGCATTTTATTTTTAGACCAACCGTTTTTCCGTATGAGATATAGATTACTTAGATTTTCGATATTCTTACCGATTGTATTTCTATTAAATACCATAGGAATAGTTTTAGGACAGTCAATAACAATAAAATTAAAAACGTTTGTAACAATCATCCAATCGGTCCTTGACTTATGTCTTGTTATGAAAGAATCCACGTCAGCGAAGATCATAAGAAAAATAGAATTATACTTACTTATTATACTTAGTAATCTTCTAGAATATTGTTCATGTTTTACAAATTTATTACATTAAAAACAATTTCTTTATCATATACTACGCTGACAAGAGGAAAAAGAAAAGAAATTATTTTATTGTTTTGTAAAGCCAAATCCAAAAGGCAAGGCAGGAAGAATAATAGAAAAAAAGAAAAGTCAATAACACAATACACCGCTTATGGCAACACTTAGAATAGAAACATTTATAAACAAGTCGCTAGTTGTGATCTATATAAAATTTTTAAAAAACTGAATATTATTTGATATGGATGGCGATACTAACAATTTTTCGTGATTTTGGTTGACAATTAGTGCCGAATAAGCTCCAAATTGTACACGAACAACTTGACCACAGACATGTCTGGTATATCAACACATCGGGTATGGTGTATGGTATATCAACGCAATGCTAAAATTTATTAAAAATAAATAAGCCTGTAGCATTACAACCGATGAAAGATCTAAGGTTCACTATTTCTAAAGAAGTACTCTTTCTTTAAGAAAGGTTATACAAGGAGGTGGTATGGCCAGCATCCACGCTCAAACCCCAGGGTTATCTCCTCTCTCTCCTCGGCCCCTCCCCTCCAACCCAATGTTTCAATAAAAATAGCTCCAGACATCTCCCGATCCCGAAATCGACCCTCAACTGATATAATGCAAATAATATTTCTGTCCATCCCGCGCCCGAGCGGCTAGTATAAAGTATATAGATATTTTATTTATCATAAAACATTGCTGGAGGAATTGAAATGTATTATTTATATATGCCACTACGTATTACTAACGAATGTGATGGCTACATTTCAAGAGACCGAAAAAGAGCTCTACGCTTTATTTTTATTGCGCATTGCGAATAATTTCTAAATCTTTCAGCCTTTTTATTTCTCTGAGTCCTAGATTTGTGTCTTATAAGATTTTAATTTGCAAATATTCTTCTAGTAAATTAATAAAACTAAAGAATTATTCACATTCGTTAGTTACGCGGGTTGGCGACAAGTGTGGAAATAGTTACAATTGGATAAAAGGGAGGTAAGAAAAAAAAGTTACTGTTGCGTTGTCCAAATATAATGAAAGGATCTTACCTCGACCACGCTCTTCTAGATAAAAAAAAAAGAGCAAAAAAAAACTGTGAAAATTCGAAGCAGAACACCTACATATATTGTAAAATAAAGTCGATGGATGAAAAAAAAAATAACAATGAATGAAAATGTTATATTGTAAATTAAATCGGAGAGTAAGAAAAAAAAAACGCTAAAAATTACACTATGGTAATTTCCAATTTCCAAGTATTTATATTTATAAAAAAAAAATAAGTTCACCCGTTAAAGGCACTAAAAATTACAAAAGACTTCATATTTATCCTCTACCATTATAAATGACCAATATATGGATGTATGAATCCTTTAATCGGCCACTATTTTGAAACGAAATGGTGAATTGTTATGTCGAGTTCCAAGGATCATCCAGGGAGAGTTGTGTCCTTATTGCCAAATCTCAACAATAGTCTCGGAAAATGCGCATGAACGGATTTTTTTTTTTGGATTGGACAAGGACCTCTTGAAACGTCAACCCTCAGAGGGAGAAGGAGTTTTTTTCGATTACTATGTTCGATTACAAAGATTTGTAATGAAAATCATATTAAATCAAAAAATGTGAAAACGTGGTGCTTTATTGCCGTTGAGACAAATTGATTGGCGTTCTTTCAAAATGCCTGCAAGAAATGAGACTAAACAACACTTTATAAATGTTATTTTGTAATTTAGGAGGTTAATAAACTTGAAAAATATGGGATATTATTTTCTGTATTGTCATTTTATTGAATTATGTTTGTACTACTATTGTTTGCTACATAGTTTCCCCAGTGATTGAAACAGTCTTTGTTTCAAACGCTTCCCCCATAGTTCTCTAAATAAGCAGACAAACAATGAACAGAAGTAAGAGTTAGCCAACAAGGATATTGGAACAGAGATGAATATAGAAAGAAAGATAGAAGAATGAAAGCACTAGTTTATGGTGTTTACAGCGAGACGTAGAGACTGTGAGGGCAGTACCCTCCTCCCGAAGTAGGGGGCACAGACAGACTAAATACAGAGGACTCCGGACCTACGGCAGGAGGAGATCCGTTGGGGTAGGTCGATAGAACCGTCTGGGTCCAGGGCGTCGACCTTTCGTCTCTCATGCTCTTGGATCTGGTCCATCCCCGAAGGGTTCGCCATCCGATTTATCAGATCCAGAGGTTGCAGAGCTCAGCAGGGCTTCTCTTTCTCTTCTGGACCTGTTTCACTGCAGGTGCAACTAAGTTAATTAAAAGTCAAACGATGGACAGATGTTGGGAGTTTGCCTTTTAATTAATTATATTTATCATCATTCAATAACTTCTTCTTCTACACTAAATAAGATATTAATAACTTATATAGAATAAAAAAATAAAAAACCATAACAATTAAAACTATAATAGTTAATCTGAAACTATAATGGCTGTGTAGCACTATAATTAGTTCCTTTTCATTTAACTTCTTTTTATTCATCATTGGAAACAATCAAAAATCATTTATCAAATTTCGATATTTATAAGAAACATATTTTGTATATATCACGCTTCAGCTGTCTTATTCAGTACTAATTAATTTGCATGCTGTCTTCCTACATCTATATCTTATGGCAGGGGTGGCCAACCTATTGCATACTCTGCGCAATTTTTTTCACATACGCGTTCCGTTGCGTCATACAACTCCAGCTTTTTATGCCTTCTTATTTTCATGGTTAGGGGTTCGAAAACAGAGATAGGGATAGAATCTACTTCGCTTACTAGAAGAAAAAGAGACACTTTATCCCGCGATTAAATTAATTAATTAATAGCAGATTATTAAAGCACCAACCAACAGTATTCAGAAGTGATCTCTTGTACGAGAGGGTGATCGCTTCGTGATGGTGCTACATCTGCCAGAGAGGTGGTCCCTTTAGACCACAGTTGTTACTCAGAGCTACAGCAGCTTGGAACTCTCTACTTGCTAGAAGGAGTCCTGGCCCGGCATTTGTTTAATAACCTTCTCAATAGAAGTATACTTATAGGGATAATTTGCTTTTTTTAAATTATTTAATTGTTGTAAATAAATTTGTCTGTAAGTACTGTTTCATGTTACGTCATTCAGATGCATCCCGCATAAACATACAGGAGCAAAGATGCAATGCGCCACTTGCAATCATCCCAATCGTATGGTGCGTATAGCGCATGCACCAATATTTGGTGACCCCTGCCTTACGGTGATATCGCAATAGCTTGAAGAATTTTATTTTTAAATCAACAAAATCTATTCATTAGGGATTGATAATTAGATTGATCCTTCTATACCATCATGCGGATGTCAACTGAAATCTATTCATATTCCTGCTTCTTCCTTTCCATATCCGCCAATAAGTTAAGGACTAACTATGCAAAATAGACATACAATCTACAAAGTACTAATTAAACCTTTATGGACTTATGGGATAGAGCTACGGGTCTCTGCCAAAACTTCAAACATCCAAAGAATTCAGTCGTTCCAGTCAAAATCATTGAGAAACATAGTGGACGCGCCATTCTATGTGACAAATGACAATCTTGCTGACACCACGAATCCATACAACCTACCCTGACGGCTTTCGAGGTGGTGACATAGACGCTTGTTAAGTTGACCAAGATGGCAAATTAATTAAATGGCAAACTAAATAAATAATAAATAATGTTTACTAATGTAATATATTTTGACATAATTACAGAATAGTTTGAGAATGCCTGAAATATATTTTGAGTTTCTAACTAATATTTTGAAATCAATCCATTGATATGTTTTATTTTACTGAATATACAGAATTATGTATGAAGGAATCAATTGCATTGGCTGCAAAAAGGCTTATCGAGCAAAAGGTCGTTTTTAGATTCAAGCTTTTGAAGTTTCTGTATTTAAATAATATTGCTTTTTTAATATTTCATGGAAAAGGACCCAATATAAATGTTAATTCCTCAGCTCACCTTTATATCTTGAATAAAAAACTTTTCATTCAGCTGTTCCTAATTAGCTGGATGTCTTGACGATGCTGCGTGCCATTAGATTAGATGATCCATATCCTAGAGCTGTATATTAACTCTTTATTAATTAGTCACCGAAACCTGATAATGTTCAGGACTTGGAAAGGGTGATTTTCTATTGAAAACAGTGTTAAGTCGAGGAATTTGATTGTAAAACATTTCAAGAATTCATCGTCAGTGTGTAAATCTAATAATTGGTAAATATTGGTGTTTTACACTCTTTCGATAATCAGTATTGTATACACTCTCATTATATAGTTTAAGCAGTAGATTACCATTATCTTATTTCATTACATGTGAAATGGGCCGTGATAACGGACTCCATGAGTGCTCTATTTACCATTGAGAATACAAAATCTAAGATTACTGTTGTAATAGAAATAAAGAACATCTGATGGCAACTGAAAAAGAAGGCCAAAGAAATAGTATTCTTTTTGGTCACATCGCACTGCGGGATCACCGGAAATGAAATGGAAGATAGGACGGCTGGAATGGCAAGAAAGCCAGAAACAAAGTTCTTATAGAAGACTTCTTAGGAAAAATAAATTTGGGAGTTTGGAAAGTGTGGCAGGGCAAACGGGAACAAAAGACCCTATCTTCCAAACAGAAAACCTCAATCAGATCATCTAGAAAAGAAGAAACTCTCCTATTTCGGTTGAGGATTTTCATAAGCTCACTGAATCTTCAATCTGTGAAAGTTGTGATGTCCAAAGATCAGTAAACCATGTGTTACAAGTCTCCGATATTCGGAAATTTAATCTAAAAATTAGATCTGCCAACAACTGATGATGAAAAAGCAGTTTATACAACAATTGAATTTTTCAAAATTAGATAAATTCTTAGCAGAATCTAAGATAATTTCGTAGGGCAATAACTCTCCTGGGTAGAGTAAACAAGATAAAAATAAATGAATATTTTAAATATATTTGGTACACTAATCTGTGGTGTGAAATAACACACACACACACATATATATATATATATATATATATATATATATATATATATATATATATATATATATATATATATATATATACCTGCATACAAATAATTAGTTCCAGTCGACAAAATATCCCAATAATTGATTTATATTTTTTTATCGGATCTAATAGTAGGTAAACCGAGTGAGAGGGGACCACTAAATTATGTATTTCAAGTAAAGTCGACCGTGTTCAGTACTTGGATAGGTTACTGCACTAAATACTCAGGTAAATGACCATCTTGGTTGGATTCCGTTAGATGATTGATCCTCGACCTTTAAGGTCGGTCAGCCAGAACTGTTAAATTTATCAGGCCGTTCTGAAACTTGTAACATCATACTTGAATTAGAAATATTATTTTAATAATTTTAAAACGCTCGAAACAATTAATTATCATATTTAACGAATAAGTGAAAGCACTAAGTTGATGGCAATGTAATATGTTATTTTAAAATTACTCATTTACACAGGAATTCCATAATTGTCAATAAAATAATTATTTTAAAAAAAGAGCGGACATGATAAGTCAATTCAATTACTTTATAAATGGAAATTCCTTATAAAAAAGGAACGGCATTAAATTTAATGGCCGACACACGAAGTGCAATCATTTCTTCTGATTGGACAGCTCATTTTAATTCATTATATCCAATTTCCTAATCCAACCAATGGAATTCATCCATGTCGATGTCTGGTAAAAAGTAATGCTTACTGACGTCTGTATAAGTCTGTATATACTGATTTTGAGTTTTGCTATCTTCGCTTAATCTTATTAATTCGAACATAATGAATTCTGAGTAAATCAAAATAACAAATAAATGAATTCAACATAAAGTACAAAAATAGAAGGTTACCTTCCCTGTGATTAACTATCTTGAAAATATCAGAGGAAGTGGCAACATCAACATGTTTATCAGAAACAAGTTTTGGCAATCTGAGATTTACAGTATGTTTTTTTTTTTTTTTTTTTATTTCTTCTCATTTCTCGTGAGACCACACTTGTTATGGTACGAAAAAGAATCTTAATTCAGGGATAAAATTCCCTTTAAAAAAATGATGGTGATTTATTAATTTCTCTTTCATACTCTCTGTTTTAAAAGTCACAGTTGATGAATTTATTATGCTTTTTATATCTTTTTTTTTTAAACCCATTTATTTTTTATCCATCGCTATATTTTAATGAATGATTTATCGGGACAACATCCCATGTTAATGAATCACGTATCGGGACAACATCCCAAATTTGGGTCATCAGGAAAGGTTCTTAACCTACGCGATTTCCTTTAACTGTGGTGTTTCCACGTGTTTTAGAACCAACGTTATCCCCCCAAAAAACTCAATTTTGTTTTTATTTGGTAACCACATTTTTTTCACAGACCTTCTTGATAATTCAATAGCTATTCACACGTATGGAAAGAAGTAACTTCCCTCTTTCCAATGAATTTAAGAAAATCGAAACCGGATAAAATAAAGACGAGATACAGAGCTTCAAATCGAAACATAATTTCGTGGCTTACAAATTTTGAACCTCCTTGAAACTGAAAAAAAAATGTTTTGTTTTCGATGATATTATCAACATAAAGATATTTTGGTGAACTAAATAAAAATATGCCACTACTTTTGGTGTAAAAAAGGGCGAGTTTACTCGATAATCTAAACTTTTTTTTTTCAATTTATTTGACCAAAAAGCAATAATTTTTCTAAGCTTGTATTTTTGCTTTAATACTAGGTTGTTACAAAAGTCCTTGTGCATTAGTATACCTTTATTTCAGATTACATATTTTAAATATTATTGAATACTACTCTTCAAAGTAAATTCCATTGTTTTCAACTACTTTCACACATCTTTCTGCCAGTAATTGGATTTGATGCCGGTATCACTCCTATGATTAAGAGGCAAAGAACTCTTTACATCCAATTATCTAAGATTCAACCTTTTAAAAAACGAGTCATTGATCTAAACAAACCATGTGATGTTGCAATATCTGGACTATACGCAGGATGAGGCAAAACGTTTACTCCTTGCAGTTCCGATATTTTTTCCTTGGTAAAATGAGAACAATGTGCAGGAGCATTGACGTGTTAGAAAATGGCTTGGTTCCTGTTGACTTTGCACTCAAAACTGCATAAACTCTGTCTAACTGTTCACAGTAAACATTTGAGTCCACTGCCCAACCATCAGGAATAAGCTAAACATAAACCAACACTTGTGCACGATTGTGTAACTTCACCTAGCTGAACCCACTGCTAATGTTTGTAGGTTTTTTTAAAAAATATCTACTTTTCGTCCCTCGTGATAATTTTTGTCCAAAACCTATCATCTTTCGGATTTTTAAGCAAAATTTTGCACATATCAACTCGCTGCTGGGCTCGATCCTCTGTCAAGTCATGTGGGTCGAATCTTGGTCTTAAATTCCGTACACCCAGGTTTTTAAGATGACGAGCCACTGTGGCATTAGAAGCCCATATTACGATAAATCACGAATAGTTGCATGTGGAACCTGTTTCACACATTCAAGAAGAACGTCCTCATCAACGACCGATGGGCGACCTGATCTGGATTCATCCGGAAGGCTCAGATTCCCATTGTTGAAACGCCTGAATCAAAGTGTGACAATATTTCGATGGATAATTGACTCTCCTTCTACGGCACCAATTTCTTCGTTGAGTGCCTTTGCGCTTAAACCTTTTTTCTAGTAATGTATCAAAAAACCGTGAATCACGATTTTTTCTTCTGACACTGCACGTGCATTGTAAAAATGTAAATGACCGAATAAACTCAACTCAAGCCCCAAGACATTATAGGGTCTGTCAATGTAAACATTGACATAAATAATTAGAACAAAAACATTCTCATTGGATTAATTATGAGAGTTGGAATTAAGGGTTGTGTTCATGCACAAGGATTTTTGTAACAACCTAGTATATACTGAAAAAAAAGTGTTTGGGTGGAAAAATCACGTCAATATCATTTTCCAAACTCCAGAAAAAATATAAAGTAGTTTCCGTGTGTTTTTTTTTATCGCCTCCTCGGGCCCTTTGGAACGAACGCCGGGACACATCTCCAATGTTTTTGGATGTTGAATCTACTCAAAAAGTTTGGTTGAAATCGCTAACCATTTCCGATATCATTAACTGTTTAAGTTTAATTTAATTTATTTTTTTCTTCATTTTTATATTATTTAATTTATTTATATTATCTGTAAATATGTCATAAATAGATTCATTTATCACTGTTAATATTTTCCTTAATTGAGACGGACTGTAATATATCAAAATAAAAACGTCTTATCTCACAATAAGTTACTTTTATGAATTTGAATGAGATCTCCAAAACATTTTTCAGAACCATTTCCACTGACTTTTGGCTAGTATAGTAAGTGGAGGACAAATTGCAATGGGACTAGAATAAACAAAGACAGTTGAGTAAGGGACAGAGCGAGGATGCGAGCAATAAGGCGGCGTTAATAAGACGAAGTGAATAGACAATAGATGTCGATGTGAACTGCTGCCAATGGTAGAGCAGATCCCAGCACGTGCCATGTGCCACAGTCCTACAGTTTGCCACGTGCCGATCCAGCTACTAGCACAATACTCTTCCCGTACTCAGTAATCAATAGACAATGCTTTTGTAGCTCGGTTCAAGAAAACAACGGTATCTCCAGCTAGACAATAGACAACAAGAGTTTAAAAATGGTGCCTAGTGCGTACGTAGTATTAAAATAATAGTTTTCATTGTGCTTTGATTTTATATTTGTAATAAAAGAGGAAATAATGTTATTTTAATTATCAATCTTACGACTGGTGTTTATGGATTTAATGTTATTTTCTACTTTAAATATGACTCTTATCATTTGAGCTGAATGATCAAAATCAAAAGTTATCACCCCAAAAAAGACCGGTTAGAATTATTATTTTAAACTAAAGATGTGATAGAATAAGATACCGTCCTCTATACCTCCACTAAGTAGACCCGTCCAAAGCAGGCAGAGTATAAGTAAACAACGTCAGGAAGACTGCGCTCATGTGCGCATGCGCATATAACAATAACCATTTGTTATTAAAATGATATTTAAATCAAGAATTAGTATACGCGATTGAAAGAATTTAATATAAATCAAAATGCTAAAAAAAGTTTAAGATGGTATATTGTACAAGATAGTTGTCTGAAGTTATGCAGAAGGAGAAAGCTTTAACCTCTCTTGAAAAAGAAATACAAGAAACCTAATTTTAGTGACTTTGTAAAATTATGAAAACATTTTATCGTGAGTATCAGGCCACTGGAATCATGAACGGCCGGATGGCCCGACGTATTGAGTCGTTGGAACGCGTCCATCACAAACAAACCCCTTTTCGGCCAAAGACGGTTCGATCCAATGTACATCTCCATTACATACCCAAGCGGCAAAATATTTAGCGTTGTATACTTTTGTTCACTCTGTCTAGGCAAACGTTTGTACTTTAAATTTAAACAAAGCTGAAATTTCTCTCTTCTAAATTAATATACTCTTTTGAACGACACGCTTTAGATATGTTCCATCATTTTTTGCATGGATGTTTGAGGATAGGTTTTGAGGTAAAGATAACATTTGAATAAGGTTTTGCAAAAAGTAATGACAACTATATAGCTGGTTATAAAACAACTAGCTGACCCAGCATTGCTTCGCTATTACTGAATTTTAGTATATGTATATATATATATATATATATATATATATATATATATATATGTGTATAGACTAAATGAACAAAATTCAAAGTTAAATAAAAATCGTTTTTTATATAAATGTAGTATTAAAAAATTAAATAAATAGAAATTCAAAATAGAATTAGTTTATTCGTTCAAAAGATAATCGTGAACAAGACAGACCAATAGCCAAAAATATCTTGAATTTTTTACTCAAAGGGGCTGTGCAAAGCGAAGAACTGTTGAAAACTGTACATCAAAAATTTACAATCAAAAACCTGATTACAATATTTTCCTAGCAGCGCACTTATGTTCTGCAACTCCTGGGTCCAGGATGCGGAAGGAAAATAAATAAAAGGCCACAATGTTCAATGTGCTTTTTCTTTGCTAATAATAATGGTCCGATTTCAACGAATTTATTTTTTTAACTCCTAGGATAAACATAAGATGATTTTTTTATTTTTATTTTTTTTAGGGAATTCAATGATCTTAGTATAATCAGCGAAAAATATATACTTTATACTTATAAAAAATTATACTTTAGGAGTAGTTTTTTAGCTTTTGCGCAGCCGCAATATCGATATCGTTAAATTTTATTATTGTAAAACCATTTAGGGACCATTAAGATGAAATAGTTAAAATTTGGTGAAGATTGGTTTATCAGTTTTCGCGTTTAGACCTTACAAACGAAAAACGGACTGTCTTTATATATAATAGAAAGATATTCTGCTAGCAGACGTTTTAAATTCCCAAGGCTTCAGCTGCTTGACCATATGTAACGCATAAGTTTTTCACAATATAAGATTAAGTTTAGAATAGAATGTAAAATATCTGTAAAGTTTTTTTATTTATAAGCATTGTATAATTCTAAAAATCAAAATACTGATTTTAAAGTTAACTAAAAATTATGTTTATTTCTAAGGTGCGCTAAAGGAATAAAAATTTTTTTAGCCGCCGAAGAAATAGGAAGGTAGTATCATTATCTGATATTTTTACGAATGATATAATTAATAAATTCCTATTGAAAATCTTGGATAATGAATAATTCGAATTCGAGGAATAGCACTCACTGCTAATATTGTCATTACAACCTCAACAACTACTATCTAATAATATCTGCGCCATTAAAAAAGAAACACTTATTCTGTTTAGCGCACCTCTGGAATATATTTCCATCACGAGCGTATCAGATGAATACGCTTCTTATCAGAAAGACTATAATTTTATTGAGTGCCTGGTTGGGGAAGGACATGAAGGATAAAACCACGGGAGGACACGAAGCGGCAGACGATGGAGGATGGATGGATAGCTCGTGAGTTCTGAAGATGGATCAAGTTCAATATAAAGCCCATATTAGAAGATAATCTAATAACAATCTTCTAGCGAGCGGCTAATTGTCTGAGCGTGTTCTTAGACCGTCGGAGATCTGATAGCGTTGCTCCTAACTGCCCAGCAATAGCCGGTATAGTCCAGAGGACAGCCGATGGTCGGTCCGATCTAGCTCGGATCCAGGAAGTCTAGTCAGGGTCGTAGATGTCGATCTACTAATAGCAGTTCAACTACATATTTTCTCTGTCTTTTTCTTTCTTTGCTCTCTGTTTAAAGCCCTACTTCGTAGTGCTGGAAACCTGGGGCACTATAACCCATGAAAGGTGTGTTCAGAAGGTAATTTGGTCAACATCCTCCTTCATCCAGCAGATTCATCCACTAATAGCCGCGGTGATTCAACTTCTGAACATGGGCTCGTGATCCTTCTAGCTTTTTATAATAAAATAAAATTATCTTGTAGTAGCATTAGAAATATACCATATTTATTTGAGATTCAGTAAACCTACAGAAACGGAACGCCTTCATTCCGACAGACGCAACCCGAACCACTTGAGCAGTGAGTCCCCTGAGCTTTGTCAACAGGTGGTGAGGAGGCTGGGTGCAGATTGGAGAGGGTTGTCTTTTATGCTCGTCTTGTTTGTACAATTTTGTTCTGCTTCTTTCCAAGTTCTACGCTTGGAATCAAGAAGTTTTTACAAAAACTAATTAACAAAAGTTAATTTCATTTTTAATTGTATCAATAAACTTGGAAATAATAAATAGATAACAATTTATTTCCTAAATAAAAATGAAGCTAATTATTAATAAAAAATAGCCCTTTTAGCGCCTTCTAGCTGTTTAGAAACTGTCCTGCTTTACACTGAATTTGTCGGAATAGTATAACTACAAAAATAGAAGGCGTCTCTACTTGTGACGGGTAATTTACAATGTATTTTTGAATTGACAAAATTAATCAATATTTTATTTGTGTGAACCTTCATTGCCACTATCCAGGGACCTCTAATGTCCTCTAATCCTATTAAGTGGTGAGTTTATTCTTCATAGAGGCTGGGCGTGCCCCGGGAGGATCTCCCGACCTAGAGTCGATTCTCGTCTGATTATAATATAATTTTATAACAGTATAAATAAATTATGTGTTAATCCGGGGCAGAGAGCTGGGAAATCAGTGCCTATAATATAAACCACTTCTGTGAACTTCCCGTTCACTAATGACGTTTTCTCCATATATTTTTGAAAGTTTTCGATAAGTTGAAGCAGCATTTTCTTCTTTATCGAATCCCCAAAGCATAAAATAGCGTAAGTAATAAAATATATAAACACAATTTAATTGTAAAGAAGGGATTAGTAATGTCAACATAAACTGACAGAATTTTAAAAACCGATGTTATTTATGGGATAACCTAATAATTTAATGGTACTGAACCTCTGAACTCTATTTGCTCGAACCAACGATAACCCTATGAAATGATCATGTATATTATGTGTTCCGATTCTATATTTGGCATAAATTGGAAAACAAACGCTAATATATATGGGATAAGTGCGCAACAGATTTTACAATGTTTGAATTTATGACTGTAAGATCTATATTTTTGAAACTAGATTTTTCCTCTTTTTCAAAAAATATTCCTTGAACGATTGTGTTGAAATATTAAATTCAAGCCGACGTTTCAATCTTGATGAGATTAATAATTCAATTTAGCAGCACTTAGTACGCTGCAAGAGATAAATAAATGCGTACAATGTACCAAGAAGACTCATTTTTTAAGCAGTAGCGGTTGAGGGGGCAAGTGAAAAAATAGATCGTTTCTGAAGGATTATTATACTGATGTTATAGTCGTAAAAAACGTTAATACACATTTTAGACCTTCTATGACAGTCATGAAAGCAGTAAAGGAATTGAATAATTAGGGCCCCTGAACATGTGTTAAAAATTAAAACCATACCTTTGAAATTCACTTTAGTACTACCAGTGTTTGCAATGTTTTACCCAATTAACAGGTATAATTAACAAGAGCATAATATTCGATAAAAATAAATTCGCTGTAGACTTCCTCAACAGTTCCTCTGAGCTAGATTACTTAATTTAGTCCAAAGTCTGAGCTCAGTCCAAACTCTTCGATTTGTATAACTCGGCCGAACTACATTCTAATCTAGCATACAGTTAATTTTTTTAATCTGAATGATGTTATGAGTCTTACTAAAAAAGTTGTAATGATCGAAAAAAAAAAAAAATGTTTAATAGAAACTTATTTTCAACAGCTTCCTTGCAATCTCTTAGGACCAATATTTGGGTACAACTGAGATAGACATACATTTATATGTACATATATTTAATACATTTCCAGCTATAAGGACTATTTTCCATTTCCTAATATGAAATGCTAAACGTTAGCAGTAGTAATATTTATATAATTCATCTAATGATATAACTTGTTTATTGATCCTCTGACCCCTAAGAGGCAATATTAAGGCCTAGGACCGGAGGGAAGGGGAAGGGCTGATAGGATTTTTGACGGGGCCTTATCAGGTGGCGTGGCGGAGTCGTGATCACGAAGGTTGGAACGATCACCTCCCCTCCTCCCCTCCTCCCTCAGAATAGGCCAACTTAAGGCCGATCTTAACTCTCTTGGCCATGATATTTCACTGCTTCGCTATAATACTATTATTTATTATATATTGTGACATTATCAAATACTCGTTTACTGTTTTTGGCCTAAAATAACAAAGCTATTTTATTAAACTGCGGTTTGTTTACAAATAAAAAGTATATGATAAACAATAAACAATTGTATACAAAGCACAAAGTACTTAAAACCTCGAAATTACATAACACACTATTTACAGTTCCAAAGAATGTTCTCTCATTTCTTCTGAAGTCTGACCACTGTCACCAGAAAGACAGGACTACTGTGCAGTCAAGTATCTCATACACATACTGGCTCCACTTATACTGAACTTTCCATCTGTTTGTTTACCTCACTAAATAAAGTTGTGGATGTTTCTCGAATCGAACGGGCTAGAACGTTCTGGAACAATCGACCACGGCCATCCGAGGAGTTAATCGAGACCAACTAAATAACCACGTCACACTATTTTAAATTTTAAATGTGGTACGTAAATCGTACTGACGCAAGTGCGATACTATTTCATAATAATGTACAAATGTAGAAGTCGGAAAAGCACAAGTAGAAAGGTTCGTGTTTAGAGGTTACAAGTTACTTATCATTATTATTCATTAGAATAACAATGCAATTCTTTTTTTTTAGTTACTATTTTTTGTTAACTTCATTTTTAAATTCACATCTGTTTATGAGACAACCAGTGAATGAGCTGGCTAAGAACATGTTAACGTGGCATGAAAGGAATGAGAAAGAGTAGTACCCAGCGGCACCTCTTCCTGTCATGATAATCGGGTATAATTAGGCTAGAAGATCCCTCATCCAGCTCCTTATTTTTTAATATAATTATTTTAGATATTATCGTGTTTCAACATTATAACAATGGTTTAACAATATATAACAACTTTTACTTTACTTTATGAGCACACCCTATTTCATAATAAAGTACGTGAGTACAAGCAAGTACAATAGTAAGCAAATTGTGTAAATAGGAATATTTTAAATATTCATTTCTGCCCATCACCTTAATTTTTCTAAACCTTATATTGAATTAGTTATCAGATGTTTAAAAAAAAATGAGTGATCCAGTTTTAAATTACAATAAAAAATCATTAAATTAAATTTTTTTCAGATTCAAATTTTTGAAACATAACATGTTCTTTCACTTAGCTCTTTAATTATCTGTTATATTTTTTCGTTTTAGGGATACTTATGCCTGTATGAAAATTGGCAAGAACGGGTGGTAGCAAAATCATACCAATTTCTCTCGCCCATATCTTTACTGTTACGGCCATGGTTTTAAGCAAAGGTGCTGTGCAAATACCTACACCTCCGGTTCCACGGCAGAAACTACGAATCATAGAAGTAGAATACAAGCTTTAGAAATGAGATTCCTCAGGAAATTAAACGAAAAACCAGAAGAGTTTGATATCGTAATACAACCATACTATCAAATTCCGACTTTAAACCAACAGAAAATGTTATTATAGAAGAAAATTGTTTATGATTATTCGGACACGTTTTAAGATTGGAAAACAATCGGCTTTATAGTAAGTCTTAAGGAAGAGAATGAAAATTGGATAAAAATTATTATTAAAAATACAAAACTGATGTTGGTGGGTATGGAAATAATTTTTTTTTTTTCGGGGAGGGAGGATATATTCTTCTGATACCCTCCCTGCGTACGCTAATGATGAGGAGTAATTACTAGAGAAATAACTGTTACTATGTAATCACATAGTGAAGAGCAGGGGCGTAAACAACATGTGGCAAGGTAGCTATAATAAAAAATGTAATATGACTAAACCTATTATAACTAACTAAGTTTATAATGGCTAAGTCTATAATAACTAACTAAGCCTATTGTAAAAACTGTAGAACCTCGTTCAAAATAGTTTTCCTTAATACTAATTTTTTTAGAGAGACATTTCGCTTTGTATATTTTTCGTTCTATTTTTTCTATTTATTCATTATTTCCAATACAAGGGAGGGTTATTCAAACTTTAAAGACGGCATTGATGGCCGAAGGGTCTAACACCTGTAATTAATAATAAACCAAGAAACTTTAGAAGAGAAAACTTAACTAAAACGATTAACATTCTTTGAATTTGTATGCATATTGTAACACATTAATGTATTAAGAGAAATGTTTACGGTGGATAAGGTGGGAACAGCTATCGGATAGAAAATATTGGTTTCCGTTGGTGGGGCACCATAGCACGCTCTAGTGGCCCTGGAGTCTTGGGCAGGAGCCAGGACTGGGCCTCTGGAATTTATCGTTGTTATCCATTCCTGGGTGTGCTGTGTCTGCAGTGGTTTGTTGTAATGTTTGTTAGCAAGTGGCATGGCTGTTAACTGTTTGAAGTTATTAGAGATATCGAAGGATATAAGGAAAAGGGATTGCTCAAGAGAAAGATAAAATAAATCAATTCGAAGTAAACACTTAAGGATCAAAGGAGGCCAATGAGAGAATTAAGAGAGTTGTTTGCTTTCGAGAAATAAAATAATATTTGAGAGTGTGTGGTTAGCCTAGATCTAAAATGAAACATTGTACGAAATTGATATTACGTATATAAGGTTGGTATGTATATGCCTAGGATGTTATAGCAACCTTTTCGCTAAAATCGACTGACGGGAAGTACTACTTTCATTGCGATTTTGTAATTTTCGCGAAAATAGCTCTAATGATTTTGATGAAACTTGCTTATAATTTTTCCCTTTAGCTTTTCATTTATTAAGTGCTTCAGAGAAAAAAATTAAGAAGAAAAGAAAATTCTATTTTCGAATAACTCAAAAAGTATGGATTTTATGGTAAATTATTTATATGATAATATAAAAGATTATTAAATTTTCCAAAAAAAAAAAAAAAAAAAAAAAAGAACAAAAATTAGAGAAATCGGACCAGCATTACCAGATATAAAGCATAACTTCTACAACAAGTACTAACTACGACAGCTTTAAAATATATTTTGAGCTTGACGAGCCCAAAATTTATTTATTTTAAAATATATTTTGAGCTTGACGAGCCCAAAATTTATTTCTTTTAAAACATATTTTGAGCTCGACGAGCCCAAAATAAATAAGTATTGCACAGAATAGACGAACTGCAAATGTTAAAAAAAACATTTTATTCTACTTTTGTGAGGGGAGGCTTGAAGAAGAGTATGCTGCTGAGAATAATTCAAGCAGTGTTTATGTGAACTCTTTAAAATTGTTTTAAAAAAATGCATAGTTATTATAGTTAGACAAAAAAGTTGTGTGAAGTTTTAAAATTTCAAATTTTGAGAGGCTTTAAATTTTTTTTTTTTGTCGATTATGAATGATCATTATTGAAAAAAAATAAACCAAAAGACATTAACACTTTTACAAAGGATTGTAAAAACAGATAGCGGAAATATCATCTATTTAATCACACAATGATAAAGTAATTCAATTAAATACACTTTTCATATAAAATAGAAGATTGACTTAAACTGCAAAAACTTTCTATAACTCAACATTTTAGAATCTGTTATGAAATCAGAAATTAAGGAAGAAGAAAAGCTTTTCTGTAACTAATCTGCTTTCGGTTTAAAAATACATAGAGGCAAAATGAGGTTAGACGGCCATTTTATATTTAATAAATAAAATTTCCACAAAATCTATTTGAAAATACTAAATTTATAAACCTTTTAGAGTATTCTAAGAAGAGTAAAAGCGATGTTAACATAATACAGTCCCGAAAGACTTAAAATTAAAAATTGAAGAGATAAATAAGTTATTATATGAAAAACAGCCTTTTTAGGATATGATTTTGTATTTGTTAACAAGAAAAATGGTGCGTCAAAGAGATTAGGACAATAAAAGGAGAAGCAGACAGTGGAAGCCGATGATATTAGAAGTCCTGATTACACTTGCAGTTAGTGGAGCTAAATAATTACCTGGCTGTCATTAAGACGGGCTAAACACCTGCCCCGATCCGCTCTTTTGATGCTCTCTACAATTCGTTGGCGCCGAGGATGTCGATCATTCCAGCCTCAAAACTATCTCTGGAGAAGTTCAAAAATATTTTCGATCCGCAAAAGTGAAATAAATTGATAAATTCAACATCTAAATTAAACCAGGCGAAAGAGTAACCTCTCCACATTGCATGTCAAAAACCAGATTTAAATGCAATCTGGACGCTGCTGGACCCAAGAGTTTTTGCCGCTCTCTCTTCGTACAATCTAAAGGGAGTGGCAGTAGGACCAGAAGTTTTCTTCAAGGAAATTATATTATAGATACAATTTTTATATTTTTCGTTTAATAACATAACTTATGAAAATGAAAACAAATTTTTGTGTGTTTTCAGAACTGAGAATGAGTGTATAACATTCGAAACTAGTTTTCAAGAAAACAAATTTATAGAAGTGGCAAATAATTTATCAATCCCTAATTTCTTTATAATTTAAAAGAATGGCTTCTTTTTTTAGCGTGTAGCTGTAGGACAAACCCGCTATAAACCCTAAAGAATGCGTAAAATTCAGATTATTCAGATATTTTTTCCAATAGCTGTGATTAAAAATTAAAATTTAATCCATGATATAATTTCATTTCAGCGAACGGTTTAATATAAACTCTTGTTCTAGATCATAACCTGCATAGGGTTATTTAACAAGCCAAGTCTGGTTTTAGGAGTTTTTCATATGACAGGAAAGCGTATACATTTTTTATAAAAGCAATAGAATAAAAAATGAAGTTTTAAATTTTTAAATGTTTGCGTATCGTCGACTTCGCTCGTCCTAAATAACTATGATTATTAATATTTCAATCTCTTTATGTTTCATCAAAGCTAAATTCACCAGGACTACTATATATTTCAGGTTAGTCATTATAACTTAAAAATCTATCTCTGGATTATTGTATAAGCATTACCTAATGTCTGTTCCATATGCATCGACAAAGAGAATATATCAAAATGAATTAATAATAGACACTATTACAACACATTTTGGGTAATGCCTGAAAGATTGAATTATTCAAGTTTGCCATCAGCGCTCAGTTGGTGCACATTCAGAGTCAAATGCACTTCTCATTAAACGCTAAATGCTATTCCATTTGACAATAATGCTATCGAATTCTAAACAAGTCGACTAAATAATTTCACTAGCGAATGCATTCAGAATAATTATTCAAGAAATGATCATCAGTCAACAGTTATTGGCTTTTAATGGTTCCAATTGCTTTTAAGGACGACTGTGCATAAGAGATTCATTACAATATCCGAGAATTATAATAACTATTAATAGTGATCTGAATTGGAACCATAAACAAGTTTAACTTTATCATTCTTCACTTAATCTAATTTTCGTAATTACTTATGATATCGTGGGATGAGTTCTACAAATATATAGGTAACTACAATTATACAAAACATGGGTAATTGCAGTGGCATAGCCAGAGGGGAAGTCCAGGGGGTCCGGAACCCTCCTCCATCCTCGGCGAAATTACAAAATACTCTTTCTTCTTTGTAAACAGTAATTGTATAAACATATTTGAATTTTATTTTATAAATAATAGACCTAGGCATATTAAATATTACATAGAGAGAGGGCCCCCTTCCATCCACGGTTGGGGTGGGTTTCTTTAAAGTAGGTCCTTGGATGAACCCTCCTCCGAAACGAAATCCTGGTTACTCTCATGTTTAATTGCAGAGAAATTTTTCATTAGGTTAGACCCAACATATTACAACCAGAATACTGTTGTAGGCGCTCCATAGGTGTATTCTTTTCAAAAATAAATGAGTTGATCATCAAAAACAAAAATTCCATTCTTTCCACAAGGAAGGTCAAATATCTAGTTTTCTCCAATCTCATGGATATCTGCTTTTCCATCCACATATGGGGGCCAAAGTTTGGAATTCTGAAGGCAGATTGTAAATATTGTATATAGGTATGAATGTGCTGAAAATGATTTATTTAATTTTTACATAACTAAAATTTGTATTATCTGGACAGTATGTTTCAAGGGTGTCAATTTGAACCGATTAAATATTTACTAGCATTCTAAAAAAAAAAAAAGCTAGATGACTAAAGATATAACAAATGGTTATTACCATTCGATGAAAAAATTGGACGGCATTTATCACACCTGCATATTTACGATTATAAAAAATGTCACTACAAACTCTTTTTACGTGCTTAGCTGCATTTTCCAAGTTAATATATATATATATATATATATATATATATATATATATATATATATATATATATATAGATTTAAGTCAGTTTTGTATTTTAAAAATACTTTTCTCAAAGTGGATACTTCTAATGAGCGGATGAATTATCTATCATTCTCCAGTGATGTCCGTTTAAGATAAGTTCCACAGCATAGACAATACCAATCCCTCGTTCAGTTTGTTATATGCCTTGATGTGAGGGAGAGGGAATTAAGTTTAACTGAAAAACTAAAGCGTAAGAAATAAGGTTTTTTTTTTTTGTTTTTTTATGGATTAACAAAGTTTTTCAAAAATAATGAATTTTTTTTCATGTTAGATTGTCTCGAAATCTCTAACTTTTCCAGACCAAAAATTAAACATAAAATTGATATCAATGTGACAATTTCCACAATATCATCAACTGTTGACCATAAAAATAATCAATAATAATGTTTTTATTCCTTTATATTTATAGGGAATGTATGTTTTTTTAAACCTATGGTTTATTTCTAGAAACATTGCGACTATTTTTTTTTTTTGTAAAATAGTATCTCATTATCATTAGATCAATCTCATTTTACTGTATCATGTACACATTCTAAGTTCTTTCTGGTTATTTATTTTATGAATTCTTAATAGACAATTCAGGATATTTCTTCAAATACTTTGGTAATTGAGGCAATAAACTAATTGGACGATAATGCTCGGGCATATTCCGTTGTTTCCTAGGTATCAGCAATGGAAAAAATATTTCATGTTTCCAAGATGCTGGAAAATATCAGAGCCTAATGCAAGAGTTATATAAATGACGGAGATGTAGCAAACCTTCCTTCGGTAGTTGCTTTAGCAGGGTTGCTTGAATATTATCTAGTCCTGGGAATTTATTTCCTTTGGTATTCCGGAGAATGCTTTTTATTTTTTTAGGAGAGACAATCATAATATTTTCTCGTCGGGTAACTAAATGGTATTGTCTTGATGTCTCAATGCGTTCTACGATTTCTCGATTGTAATATTCAGCCAAGGTATCAGCTTGTTCTGCCGTTGGCATTATTCGATTCCCATATTGTAATCTAACTGAATCCGATATTTTTACGGAAGTCTGAAGGAGCTTCCAGATTTTTTTTTAATCTCCACGGGTTGGGGGTCGAATATGTTCAACTGTGATATCAGGCTGCTAACAATCCTTTTATAATCCGGATTTTTGGTACGGAACCAACTATTTTTCTAGGTATTTCTGAGAGCCATTAATTGAAAAATATGATCAGGTGGAATCCAGAGGAGGAGAAAGTGGTGGAATCATCGAGATAGACGAATTCACGGCATTTATAGTTATATGCTCATTATATTCATTGTAATGTTACACTCATGTCGCTTATATCATCATGCTTGCTTTGGATGTATCTGAGAGAGTGATGAGTGTTGAGCATCTACTAGGGATCGGTACAAATTCCAGTCGGCTCTGCATTATTCATATATGCTAGGAGCCAGTAGGAACAGTAGGTACAAAAACATTAAGGTATAAGTGACATAAAGTATGTATATGTTTTAAAAAAAAATCTTCCTAAAATATATTTCGGTAGAGTTTCCTTTATTTAATTTAATCAAACTATATGCAAAAAGTCACTGCTAATTGAACAAGAGCTAAAACATCTAATCACCCTTCGACACGAAACCAGTCCTCCAGTATTTAGTTTTCGAATGGATTATAATCCATTTAAACCTTGGTGAGTATCAACATGTATTTGATTTCTTGTCTTAATTAAATTCATAATTCATAAATGTTTTTTAATACTGATTTGTATTAATCTAATTTTTGAATTTTTGTGTGTTTTTAGAACTGAGGATGAATGTATAACATTCGAAACTAGTTTTCAATAAAACAAATTTATAGAAGTGGCAAATAATTTAACAATCCCTAATTAGATTGATCCTTCTATACCATCATGCGGATGTCAACTAAATACTTTGGTCAGAAAGATGGCCCAAGAAAGACATGTTAGATTCCAGTACCTTACCCCCACATACTGGCGATGGGGTCCTAAGACCAAGTGCAAATATTGTGTATAAGTATAGATTTGATTTATTTTTTTTTTACTTTGTAAATATATTTTAGCTCGACTAATAAGCATTTTTTTTTCTTTTTCTTTTCACTATTTTTTTTTTTTGGTATGAATGTGCTCAATCATCACTTATTTATTTTCCGATATTGTTGCAGAAAAAAAAAAGTTTTTAAAACAAAAATAAAAAAGAATGAAATGGCGCCAATAATAACTCGACAAGTATCTACAATTTTTTTTTTTTTTTTTTATGGGTTCATAACATAAAAGATACCGATTTTTTGTTAGATAGTCACCTGAATTAAAATCAATTTAGAGATCCCAAAGTCCAAAAAATAATTATTTTAAAATAATTGTCTATCCATTTTGTACCAAAACTTCAAAGATTCTCTTCTCGTTTGTATTGGAAACTTCTTAAATACTATGCACAATCTTAAATACAAACCGCTGCGTAAATTACCGCGAATAGAAGAGTAAATCCAAAACAAGTATACTTAATGAAATTAAGTATTTCGTTACATTCGGATTCGACCCAGGAAAACACAGAAAGCGATTTATAATATGATTATATTTATGCTTGCGATATATTTTTTTTTTTTAATATTATTTTGTTGGCTTTAATATTATTATTATAATGGCGAAATATTCTAAAATCGAAATGATTCGTAGCAATAAAGTTCCAAATGATAAAGTTTTGCATTATAATAATTTATTCTAAAGCAAAATATTGCAGAAAATGTCTTCTGGCCTACTTTGAACCTGAGCCCTCACCGGACCTGATATTAAAATACCATGACTGGTCAAAGCAATATCCGCCTTGAAGAATTTGTTCGCTTTAACGCACTTAGGTACTCGCCTTAAACACACACTCACAAACTTTGTTGTGTAAGGTGTGCCACACACCTGGACCCCGAGATATTTTAGGAACCGCAAAATTATCCGAGAATCTTGGACTCTGTGATCTTATTTCCCGAGTCGTAATTCATTATCATTACCATATTCATGGGGGAAAGGAGAGTGATAGGATAAGTAAATTTCGAAGATCAGAGGGTACATAATTTTTTTTTTTTAAAGAAAGTTAATTTTTTTATGGTTGCACATAAAATTTCTTTGATTTATGCAGTCTTAGTTGCAGTATTGTATGTTGAATTTCAAAATACCTAAAAACGAAACCAAATTTACATATACACTTATGACCCATGAAAATTGGAGCATATGGTCACCGCAACCTTTGAGCAATGGAACATAAAGTTTCTTTTATCTAACTCAACAAAGTAAGCTAGTTACGTAACTAAATTATATGAGAGCAAGTTGCGTAAATAATAGTTGACGATGGAGATCATTAGGATATAAATGGTAGATTTTAAAGACAATGCCTTAAGTCTCTCGAACAGCAGTAAACAATTAGGCAGTAGACGTATCGCCAGTTCAGGCATCATCATCAAGCAGACCAAAGACAACAAATCTCACATTAATAATGGAAAAATAGTGCCGCCAGCTAATTGGAGGCGATACCCTACTCCAAGATAACTCAACGTATACTAAAGATAACTGAGGCAACATAATAGTAGCTGCGAAATGCAGGGCCACCCATACCGTTATATTTCGGTTCCCAGACAGATTTTAACTCGGATTTCCAAGTACCACTACCCTAGTCGAGTATTGACTTTGGTTATTTCAAAAGTTTTAACAATCGATATTATCAATAAACTATGACTTAACCCTCGAACGGCCTGATGGACCCGAGCTAAATGTATTATTGAAGTGCACAAGAACCTCTAGAATTTCCGCCACCAGACTTCCGATATCCTTATATCTAGTATCATCCTATCGGCTAGCTATCGACAAAGCAGTATTCTTCAGGTAAGCGACATTTCTAAACTCTGGATCAGCTTGATCCTACCTTACCTTTTATGTTAGCAAAAACTGTTACTGTTCCAGCAGTGCATAAACAAAAGCATAAGGAAATGCTTATTTGTTTTTATATTTTGTTGAACTCATAATGTACCGACAATATCTATTTACCACCCCAGAAGAGGTTTTTTGAGAATTCACCGCCAGACGGCGGCACTGGTGAGACGTAAGCATTTTATATAATTCTAATAATTATAACTTGACAACCTTTTAATTATATCTTTTTAGTGGTGCTATATATTTGAAATATTTCTAATTTTGTAGAACAGTTGTTTCTGCTATATCATCTCCTTTTTCCTTCCCTATGTGCGATAAACATTTTAGATAAATCTAATTAATGTAAACAGGTGGCCCGTTGTGTGGTGTGTGAATTTTATGTTTTGGCTAATCAGCTGTTTGACCAAAATAATCTTATCCTTCAGGATCTCTGAAGATGTCCTGTCTATTAGTTGACGTGGCATTTTTTGGAATGATAAGGTATTTTTGTTCTGCATTTTTGTGATCATGTCGATTTCTGTCCTGATGACTCCTGAATTGGCGAAACGTTGACTGTTATTATATTTACAGTTATTATTATATTACAGTTATTATTGTTATTATATTTACAATAGTTATTTACCGCTATTTGAGAAACTTAAGGATTTGTTTTTGGAATCATATAACTATATCTTAACAATAATTTTTAGATACTTTTTTATGTTTTACTATTTTTAAATAGTTAAGCTGGTGTACTATAAATATTAATTACAGAACTAAATTTAATAAATTAATGTATTTTATAGAACAAAACCATTTTATAGAAATAATTAGCCTAGAGAGAGTGTGTAAAAAAAAGGACAAAAAAAGGAGCCTTGTGCTATTGGCTTAGGGCAGAGGCTAGCTTTGATAGTGGATCTATTGGTTCAAATAATGATCAAAGGAGACGCTATTGAGGGGAAGGAGATTCTCAATTAGCGTTCGCTATTAATTAGATGTCCGTCTAAAAACAGTCTTGTCTGTTCTCCTCTCATTGTCTGATCGTCGGATTAACTTGCAATTATAATTTATTTTATTGCTTAAAAAATAATTAAGTTTTTTTTTTTAAATGATAATAAATCAATCCCGTATCTAACTGTAAGGCAGGAGCCTTAATGATATTTTTGAGGAACTGTGATCAGGAAAGTGCACCACCAGAGTCAGGCTTTAGTTTCTTAGATGAGCCAATTCTTTGCCCGCTAGGCTACCGCAAATCTTTTTTTTTTTTAAGTATGTAATAACATACATAATTACATACGTATATGTAATGTACTATACATACAATGCACTGCTAAATCGACAAAAGAAAAAAAAAAGAGGATAGTTGACAAAAAAAAATTAAAGAGAGCGAAAAACTTCCAAGAGATAAAAACATTATTGTTAGAATAATATAAGCAAAATCATCTATGAAATATAATATATGTTTACATATAGGAATATTAGCAGAAGCCAAAAACCTGTGTATAATATACAAACGACCTTGAACACTAATTGTTTGACGAAAATCAGTATTTTTTTTTTTTTTACCACTGGGTCCTATCATCGATATTAATAATTCAAAATATACATTTGGCATTCTGGCATAATTGGTAAGCAAGCACCCCGGCCGTCAAATCATTACGAAAATCAACACCATTCTATTCATAACGTCGTAATAACAACTGCCTTTGCCAAAACCAATGGGGACCGATGAGGCTTCTCCATTACGAGATAACCTGCTGCAATGTAGGTCGGGTGAAGGTGACCAGTCACTTGACAATTCTACTTCGACTACTGTTTCATATCGAACCCCAATAGTTTGCTTGAAGGCATCAAATCTTTGGGGAAAACGGAATGTTCTTCAATTTTGTACTATAACAAACAAGTTCGACGAGCATGTTTGCCTAGTGGGGACATACTTATAGCTACAAGAGCCTGATATACCTATGGGCATACTTGGTCCATCGCGCCTTCGACATAAAACAGAAAATATAGTTTCCATAAATAAAAAGGAACAACGACTATAAATAAAGGTTTTTTGGATTTATAAATACTTCAGATATAAGTGTACGTATAAGTAATAGAGGTATACAGCGTTCTCCGAAACATATATCAAAATTCAAAAATTATGTTGACTATTTGACAAGAATTTTTTAGACTGCTGATGTGAGATATGCTAACTATATTCTGCATTTAGGTTTATCTTATTTTTTTCTTTCTTGATGGTCCCTGAATTGGTAATAGTTGATTGATTAAATATTCATTAGAGAGTCTAAAAGCTTTGTTATTGGAATATTTCGATGAAATCCCACAAAATATTTTATTTAAAGGTCTCCGGGAAAAGTAAAAATTTATAATCCTTGTTAAAACGTTTTTATTCAGATTACTCAATTTAACTTAAGATCATTCTCAAGGATTAAGTATTAAATTATCACATTCTGAATAACAAAATCATATTTAAGTGCAACAAAAATATCTATATTTTATGCAATAATTTTATGTAGCGTTAAACAATCTTATAATTTTTTTATATATGTAAATTAAAAAAAAAAAGGAAACAAATTATTTCAGCTTACATGTATTTTCAGACCGGGGCCTGACTTATTTTTATTTTAAAAAAAATTACAGTAGTTTTTATTTTGAAATATTACAATCTGTCTCATTGAAAATGAATAATAGTAATATTCGAGTTCATTTAAACTAATTAAAGAATAATAAGACAAATAAATACGATGTTATGCCATGAAATATCGAATCATTTCACAATATATTTTATAATTATTTTATTCAAATCTGTTGAAAATATCGTGACAGAATGTTCTGGAGGAGATGATGATGGGTGACAGTAGACGAAGCTGAAGAAGAAGACGAAATGTGAAAACACTATAGAGGGAACAAGTAAATGGGTTTATTCCTGCTCGGAATAGGATGAGCAGTACCACTCCCAGGATATAGCAGGACCACTGTCTGTGTCTGTGACTTCACTTTCCGCCAAAGAATTGGAGATCTTTTCAAGGTAAAGATGCCAATAAGAGTTTATACAACGAGGATATGACCAAATACTGTGGAGATTTAGAAATTTTTCGAATCCTCACCAGTCAAATACTATACCATCCACAAAGGCAGGTCGAATGAATTTAAAGTTTCAAGCATGAGTAAAGTAATTGATGTTCACATGAGAGATCTCTCACATAACCTTTCAGTATCCCCTAGTGGCTGGAAAACATTTGTGTAAAATGTTATAAATGCTTGAATGAAATAAAATTGTATAGTTGCGTTTTTATAAAACTATATCGCGAAAGGTCTATTCAATTTTAAAAAAAAAATCTGAAGTTACTTAAATCTTTCTCTATAGTAGGGGTCTCCAAACTGAGGCCAGGTTATTTTGATTAAATCGAAAATTTACAATATAGGTCCATTAATTTAATAAATCAATAATATAGGTGATAGTGTGAGAGTCCTGATACCTAATAATACAGTTTGACAACTACTTTTTAACATACATTAGTATTATATAACAACTATATAATTATTGTAAATGAAATGACGAAATATAAAGGGAAAATATTAAAATAATATATAATTTATAATGACAGATAAGTAAAATATCCTGAAGATTTGGGTAGAGATCCGAAATGTTTATGTCACTATGATGTGATTATTTTATATAGTAAAATAATTAAAAAGGAAGAACTTCTCTTTACCATAACTTATATAATGGCGTGACTCGTTTTTAGAGAATTATAAATAAAGGCTATGGTATATTTTTTTTAAATAAGGCTGCTAGATGAAAAAAAAAATATGTTGCTGTTTTAATAATTTTTAAAAATTAGCTGAAACAAGGTTCCTAAATAAGATACTTTTACAGGAAATAAAGTTAAAATATCAATGTTAGACTTTCAATGTTTTTTTGCCATGGCCTACGGCCTTACTAGTCATAGCCCACGGGACTAAGTGAGGTTGCCAAAAAGTTTGGAGATTGTGCGAATGGTATATAAATATTTCATTGATGGATGGAATGAGTTCGGGCCACTTTAACCTATTAGCTCCAGGAAGAAGAAGCGAAAGAGACCCGGTAAGGGGAAAGCATCCTGGATAAAATAAGTTTCGTGAGGTCAAGAATGTAAATTAAGAAAATTTGCCAGGAGTGGCAGACACACAGTTATGCGAAGCGTCACTGCTGCCGAATCCCGTGTTGCCAGGCAGCAAAGGAAAAAATAAAATAAAGTATGAGCTTTGGGATCTGTTTTTGATTTTTCATTAAATATTTCATCTGATTGAGAGGCTTTACCCATACCAACAGAGCCCAATTTCGATTCGAGTGGAGATAGCAATAAGCACTTGACGACACAGTCCTGATGCCCAATTAACATCCCGACTGTCAGCATGTCAATTGAGCCCGGCCATGGAACGACCAACGGCTCTTGGACCGTTCAATTGACACACAATCCCCCGATGACAGGATATCACTACCGATTGTTAAATAAACACACTACCATTATGGCCCCAAGAAGCTATTAGTTTTGGAATTACTGGTAAATTGAAACACCAATAAGGTTCACAAATCAAATACCTTTTGGCTTGGCAATTTCCAACTTCAGTGGACGACTCCGTTTCATAACGTCTATGGACCTTGCCAAATCCAAAATTCTTGTAGCCAGTATGCTTAGTGTCGATTCCAAGCCACGTGGGTTTCCAAGCCAACATACACGCTGACAAAAAGGTTGATGTCATGTTGATGTTTTGATGTTGAAGCTTGTCTTCAAAAAGGAAATATCTGATAGTTAGTAGTCCATGTTCCCACTGAGAGTATACAAACTAAATTAGGAACCATAAACAAATCATTCAAGTCATGGACCACGTCAAATAGCTATTATCGCCAAAATGAGGTCTCCCAATTCTGGCTAAGAATAAGATATACAAACCTGACTTAATCATATCTCATCAGTAAAGACCGGATTTGTATGCAAATGCATTTTTGCATTTTTTTTTTTAATAACATTTTAAACCAAAATGATTGTATATCTATACGAATCAATATATTTGGCTTAGATATTATAATTTTATGTTGCATAATTGAAGGGTTATTGCATATATTTACCCAAAATTATTGTTAAAATGATTTTTCGGTACAACTTTACAGCGTTATCACTAGTACTCCTGATCTGACCAGAAGGTCGCAGGACTAGCATACTCTAGCGCCATTTGTGCTAACTGCTTTGCATTCAATTGTAACATTCTGATTCATTGGGATTATTAAAATGATTACTGTCTCAATTATATATTATTTAAAATTGTTAGGGCTGTCGTCTACCGGTGATCTGGGGACGTTGTAGTAATAATTTAAAGGAGTGATAATTTAAATTATGGTAAGGACCCGACCTCATCTGAAAAGGAACATTTAGGGTTTGTTTATCACTTGTGCGAGCGGAAGTCGTCAGCTGTGATCTATTTAAAGTAGTACTAATTAAAATTACGGTAAGACACCAACCTCAACTGAAAAGGATTCGTTAATATTTTGTTTATTCCTCGAGCGAACGTAATGAGCGGAATTCAACGAGGAGGTATTTCCTATGAACGGAAAAACCATTATTGCAATTATTGTAATAAAAATGTCGCTGATTAAAGAAAATTTCAGATCGACCAGCACATACAGACAGATAGGTACTTGTCTTTGGTATTAGAACTTTATAATCCAATTTGAGACCGGAATGCATTAATAGTTTATTGTTGCATTGCATGTGAAGGCTTCCGGGAATTTTCCTACAGTTGGAGACCATTCTCAGCAGATTTTGTCGAACCTTTTTCGATCAAAAGATACATTCAATGAAGAGCTTTGTTTTGCATTGGTTGCATCAAATTCATTATTCAATCTCACAAAATCTCCTTTCAAAAACTTTTTGTCAAAATATACCATTAAACACATTCCTGATGGAAGTACATTACGAAAAAATTATTTGACATGGCACTATAATACCACGATTATACAAATTAAAGAAAAAAAGAAGTGAAAACTATGTTTATTTAATTGTCGATGAAGCCACAGATCTCCGTGGTTTCCATATAGCTAATTCACTAATCGGTGTTTTAAGATAAAATAATCAAAATCCATTTTTAACACCGCGTAAACGACTTCCAAAAACAATTCATGAAACTGTTAGCCATTTCATTAACGATAATTTAAAAATTATATCCAACGATATGGAATTTAATGATAAAGTTCTTCTTTTATTAACTGATGCAGTCCTAAAGCATGGCAGTTTTTAAAAGTATTATACCAAAATTTGATTCACTTTAAGTGTGCAACTCATGCCTGCAACCGGCTGGTCGAAAAAGTTAGAGAATCATTTATCGGCATAGATAAATTAGTTAACAATGGGAAAAAAAAGTTTCTTAAACCACCAGCTAGGCCAGATAAGTACAAAGAGATGCCGAGAAAACCATTACCACCGCTTACAGTAATAACGAGATGGAGGACATGGCTGGAATCGGCAATATTCTAAGCTGACAATTACACAGAATTCATTAACGCTGTTAATGAAATTAAAATAAATGGCGATGCTCAAAGTATTCAAAAGGTTTCAACCATTACTGAGAAAAGCGACGTAATCGATAATTAAGCTTATATAAAACAAATTTAAGCTTTTAATAAATATTATTAAGAGGTTAGAAAAAAAAAATCTTTGTCTATAAACGAGGGGCGCAAAATTATAGACGAATTACAGGCGAAAGCCAACGGCGTTCCTGGAAAATTTGGTGACCTTAAAGGAAAAACTGAGAGATATTCTCGCAAAAAATGTAGGTCTAGCAACTTTAAGAAATGTTAATAAAAATCTTAATGCTATCATTTGTGCAATTAGAGATCCAATCTTATTATCTAAAATTATATAGGCAATCATCATTTCATTGAATTTCATTTAAATGATAGAAGACACAATTTCATTGAAGAAAATTTTGAAAAATATTTAATTGTTAATTATAATTGCGAAAAAGAAATAAATTGAAAAATTTAATTGTATTTTGCAATTACTTGGTTATAAAACAATTTCGCCTTAAAATGTGCTCATTAATTTATCATCGTTTTGTCTTCTTTATGTTATAAATTATAATTACATTTCTTTAATGTAGCAATTTCGACAGTAATTATTATTTTGTTGATTCATTTATTTATCATGCATATTTGACTGCATATTACTTCTGGTTTTATTGCATATCTGAGGATTTTATTCTGCATATTATATGTCATATTTGGTGCTTTGAGTAAATCAAAGAAAGTGTATCCGTATTTTAATTACAAGAAAGTAAATGTTTTGAAAACATGATTTAATATTTGATTTTTTTTTAATGCAATATTCTGACTGACAATGATGATGTTTATATTTTTTTTTGTTTATGTTAGTTTATTATCTTTATTCGCGAGAATTGCATAAATTTTATTACATTTTGATCATTATCATTTACATGACCTATGAATAGTTTGTCTTTAATGAATGGCATACATTAGTACGATATATTATTATTGGGAGTTGGTAAACAATTTTATTAAGCTATCTACCTACTAAATTTTATTTATGATTACTATACCAGTATTGAAGTGAACAGGCTCAAAGTGATTGATTGACTCTATAACAATTTATATATTAAATCTATGCATTATTAGTGCCTTTATTATCGTTCATGCAATAAAATGTAGTGAATTAAAAGGGAAGAGGAGCCCCTAGATTTGCATGATTAGGGATTTATTTAAAGGATCAACGAGAAAATTAAGTAGACAATGCTGACGCGGCATTAGGAATACTTTAATCTATTATTTAGTTGCTAACACAATTTCTATGATATGGATATTATCTCTATCTTCATCATCAGAAGTCTGCCTTCCTCCATTTTTTCTTCCTTCCTTTCTTCTCCCTTCCTGAGGTCCAGATCTTTCTACTATACTTCCCCAGCCTCAGCTTTTCTTTAGGTGAACCTCCACCACAGCCATCTTTTCCAGTTGCTTTTTCCACATCTTCGTAGTCAGGTGTCTCTCCTTCCGGTGTCCTCCTCGCTCTCTTCTGGCCCTTCCCCATAGACTGCCTTTTTTACTTTTTCATAAAATTAAGTATGCACCACACTTGAGAGTGATACGAATTTCACACTCTAGAAGTTGAATTCATTACGAATCTGTTATGGCATTAGAAAGTGCTGAAATCGCAGCTTCATTTTCAGGAAAAACGTCGGAAATTCCGAAAGTTCCATCTTAATGTTTGCCCATTACTATAAAGTTAAAACAATAATCACACATGAAACTAGGAGATAAAAGTAATATAGCAACAAAAAAATTAAAATAATTGAAATCGGCCCTTATACATAGAAGAATATACCAGCTTTTTTGTTCTCTTGAAAAATAGTGATTATCACATTTACAAGTTTACCATGGGAACGGCAATATCTTTAAAACAAAAATTTAACACATATTTACAAATTATATTTTCTTGAAATGTAAGAATTTGTAAATGTGTTGAAAATCTGTTTTTTAAACAATTCTTATTCCCCAGACTTGAATCTCATGAGCTACACGTATATATTGCATAAACAAGTGATCAAAGATGATATTACATTCACGAATACTAATTTGAAGAGAGTTATTATTTTCAATTATCCGTCCACATTCACTAAAATTATTTCAGTATTTCTTGGCGCCTGCTAAGAGTAATTATATATATTTTGTATGAATCTTTTAGGAAATTTAATTCTCTACATGACTGATTATAATGTATTTCCATCTAAATTACACTAGAAAATAGTTATTATAGTTACGAAACCACCGACATATCTATTTTTTGTGGATTTTTTTCTTTACATTTTCGGCAATATTCATGGACCTGTATCTCAGTGGCTATTTCGACATGTTACAATGTCACAAATAATACTTGTAGGAAATTTAATGCTCATTAAAATTGGCAAGGACAATGTTTCGCCTAAAATTCACTGGAAGCGAGTTACTGAGGAAGGACTGAAAAAAGTGCTTTTTCATATCTCTTTTTTTTTAATACGGTAGAAAACACACAAAAGGTAAGAGGTCTAAGACTTGAATTTTTCATGAGGAGGGTCAATATAGCCGTACCTGAAAATCAAAATTAATCCACCTTTTGATAGCCAATCCTTTTTTTTTTTTTAGCTATCTATAGTTGGTGCGCTAATATTATTGTTAGTATTTAATCATATAATAAATTAAATTAATGTTATTTAATGATTAATTTTGATAAAAATATATTCCCTTCCCCTCCCCACACACAGACAAACAAATGTATTACAATGATAAAATTGGTTAATAAAGTGATATTAAATTATCGTAAATTTTTACAAAAAGAAATAATTTAGGGACGATTTTATTTAAAAAAATAAAATTACCGTGAATGTTAAAAGTGTTTAAAAATCAAATAAGCTTTAGAAGCAATGCTTGCTAGAGCAATCAGAAAGCATAATTTTCTAATATATTTAAAAATAAATAGTGCTGTGAAATAAATTTGTTCCATTAACAAGAGAATATATTTAGTTTAAATGAAAAAGAAATAAAGGAAACAAGAATAATATCAGTTCAAATATTTAATTATGCATCCTTAATTAATGAGCCGTTAAATTAGGAGCAGCGACGCGTTAAAAGGCAATTAGCTGCCTATTTGATTGTCGACCGCCTTGAGGTGAGCATCTAATTTAGATCGCCGGTTGGACTGTGTGTTAGATTCAGATAAGTTTATTTTAATATGCATCAAGTCCGTGTACAAGTTTTAAAAGTAAAAGTAACTTAAATCTCAGTAAGTAGGAACCAGATTTTGATTGAGAATAATGGAGATGGATACGAACCAGGAAGACAAGAAGACATAAAATAACTTTATTTAATTTGTATATGAAATTTTAAATACAATGTTTTGTTTTTTATTTTTAAAATTAAGATATGTACGATTTTATTATGTTAATTCTCGAATGCACAAAACCACATTTCGTTTTGTAAACTTATACAGAGTTATTTTAATGCTTTTATAGAATAAATTTTTAAATTATTTGAAAAACTCATTGTTATTAACATTTTAAATGAATAGTTTTTATTTTCATATCAATAAATTGAGTTTTTCTGATTTTATTTTATAACCAACAATCAAACAATATGGTATCAATTCAAAATGATCATTATTTCAATTAAAGTTAAAATTAGCGGAAAAACGAAACATTTTACTATATATATATATATATATATATATATATATATATATATATATATATTGAAGTAGACTTCGTTGCTGACAGACAGAGCAGTACTGCGAGGGTCGGATTGATCGCATTCGCCCACTCAGTCTGCTGCTCCTAATGGCAATCTCGATATCTCAGTCCTTTGAAGTAGTCAGTCCGTGAGTGCCATCTCCTATCGATATATTTACTGAATAACAATGTAATTAATTGTCTATCAGGGCTGTAGCAAAATTATTGGAACACTTGAACTATTGTTGTTTTGTTTTTTTAAACTACAATAGAAACAAATTTAGATTATAGTACTTAGATTATAGATCATATAGCAGTACTAACGGAATATTAGCGATTTTTGATATATGGATTATTTATTTTCAATCCTTCAGTTTAAAAACATATATTCGTTCTCGTGGAAGAAAGAAATATTTTGTTTTTTTATTTATAAGAAGTGTTCACAGACGTTATGAAATCATATTTCATAAAGTAAACATTTTTTTTTTGGAACATTAAATAATGAAATTCAAAAAAGAGTAAGCAGTGGAGCTCTGTCACTATTTTCTTTTCACTTGCTTTCCCTTGACTTTCTTTTTACCTTTGTTTTTAACAGCAAAAAATTATAGTTCCACGAAGAATAGCTCTTGAGCAATTGGTTCGTAGAGCAATAACGAGCAAAGAAGAACTTTCTCGTCTCGAGGTTTAAATAAATCTCTATAAAGAGATTTATTGCGTCGCTTTGCACAACTTGTTTTAAACATTTGTTGCAATAATTTATGTTATATTGTCCATTCTACCAGGAAGCGACAACTTTAAATCCGAATTTTCAAAATCCAGGTGACACAAGCAAAAGGTCTCAACGAACATGATTTTCTCTTGATTTACGACAGAAATTCACTTAAAAATATCAAAACCCTTGGGATCAAATCTTTATCGTTATATCGTGGCGTAATGAGAGCGCAACCTTGAGCAATACCTCATTCAGAACATGACAGTAGGGAAAGTCGGACACGGATAGGGAATGACGAATGACTGTACAAACTTTTTTTTTTTACTACTGAAAGAATTGATTAATCGGAAAAATGGCTTAGTTTTTAAAACTAAGTAGGTAAGTTTATTTGTAAACAATCGAAAGTTGTTATATTGGTATCTGATGATGAAAGTGAACTTAATGTGAAGCGCCTAATGGTGTTTACATATCACTGCTTCACAACAGAACTACCCATCTCCAAATTTGGCTTTATCTGTTTTTGATCACTTAAGCTGGTTGAGACAACTGCGGGTTTGACGAAGTAGCCTACCTCCACTATCTATAATACCTAAGCTCCCTAACCTAGAAAGTTAAAAACTTGTTTTATACAACCGTATTATAAAATGATTACAAAAAGTAAAAACTCCTTCTCCTGTAAAATTTAATTTCTGGAGCTAAGCTACTTCTGCTTGGAAGCGACGATATTTATTTGATATTAGGCCGTATTTTTAAAAAAATATACTCTCATCTCATTTCAAGGGTCTTCTGTCTTTTTCTCCTCTTTGTTTTCATATTTACGAGTGCAGATAACGCCGTTAACAGAGATAACATGTGGGAAAATATAAGACTGATAAATGAAATGATAAATCAAAAATGTAAATAAAGTAGAGAAATAAAACAAAAAATCTTTAGAATTGTCTTAATTATTTACTTTATTCTATTTAACACATTAATTCATAATTTAATTACTCTAAAATTTCCCAGTAACCTTTCTGCGTATTTACAGCACCCACATCAAGAGCCACTGACAGAGGCTAACAGACAGGCTAAAACCGCATAACAATGCAGCAAGGCATGACTGAAGATTGTCACAGATACTGCAACAAAACTTATTTTGTTTATTTTACGATATCGGAAATATTTGAGTAGAAAAACACAAATTTTTTAAGTTTACAAATAATTACCTACATATATCGCTACCTTGGAAGAAGACCAGCATAACTAAAAAATTAATGATTTTCCAATATTTATGTAATCATAATCAATGAGATAATTATTTTATATGATGAAGAGATCCACAAAAAATATTCATCGTGTACCACTGGAGAAAAGTTAATTTTTCACAAATCAAAAATTCACAAGCCAAAGAATTCAGGTCTAATAATATGTTTGGAATAAAAAAGTACTTTATACAAGTTACCTCCAAGCATTTACTTGAACTGGACCCAAGAAACTATTTATAAAATTGTAAGGAAGTCTTTAATAATCAGTTGAAATTTGAAGATGAAAGTATAGCGTTTGGTGTTGTGACGGTCTTCTTTCAATGTAGCGATATTTAAGGAATCATTAAAAACCTAAAATAAATTATCGGGCTATGGTACGGATCTTTAAAGTGCTGAAATGAAAATTTATTTATTTCGACTATATCTATTTTTTTTTCAAATGATAGACGTAATTATTTAAAAAATTTCTGAACAATATCAAGTAAGGTGATTAAAGCGATAATTTTTAGTTTTGACTTTTTTCTTCCATTAATGAATAAATAATACCCACGCAGGTGAACCTCGATAAAAATATAACCAGAATGTTACGAGGAAAATGGGGAAACCTCTTCACCTTAAACGGAAAAAGAAGATACAGCGAACTTATTTTTCTATTGTCGGTCCCTTCATTGGAATTTGAAAATAGCTGCACAACGAATTTTCTTGGAATTCTTTTTCAGTTAAAATTCTGAAAATATGTATTTGAGATATCGCGTGGACTTGTTTTATTTCGTTTTGTTATTGCATTCGTATCTAACAAACCATGAAAGTTGAGAATAAAGTTATATGTGAATTTTTAAGCTCAATAATGTCCATGAGCGTTGGGATAACCTTGCCCAAGTCTCACATTGGCTTATCGAACGAAATTTTATTTTTAGGTTAAATAAATAATATTTTATAGTCAATAAAATGAGTTGATGTTATGATATTTATTTCAAAATACATTATCTACTTAAAATACTTTTATAAAACTATAGACTTTTATTGGGAGAGTGGGAAGACGAAGAAGGGTAAAATTAATGTTGTCTCCCTGGCGGAAATTCTAGTTCAGGCCCTGTATAAGACACTTGAGTGGTTTGTCATTAGAAATTATCATAATGGTTTGGAAACTGATTTATAATTATAGTTTTTTATTAGTTAATTATTTATTATTTTAATAAATTATTCGTTTAATAAAAAAATACAATTAAATAACTTTCTAAAATAAATTATTTATTTATTACTTATTATTTATTTTGATGACTGATTCGTTTAATAAAAAAATACAATTAAATAACTTTTTAAAATAAATTTATTATTTATTTTTTCAATGACTGAAATATTTGGTAATAAAATACAATAAAATAATTTTTAAAAATAAATTTATTATTTATTTATTAAATTATTATTTAGTATTTGTTTTTCAATAACTGATTCGTTCAATAAAAAATACAATTAAATAACTTTTTTAAAGAAATTAGTATTGAGAGATAATTTGATACTAGAAGATATCAATTGAGATGAGAATTTATAAATAATAGAGAGTAATAGAGAAAAGTACTAATGGTATTGATTTTTTGTTGTTAATTAGAGCTTCTTTGAAGCTGGAATATATTCTGTAAACCCGAGATATTGCGAGTGGATTCTTTAAAAATAATATTTAAGTGAAAAGGTAGTGTAACAATGAGTGGCAGGAACCATCAGGTGGCTGCTTTGTAATAACTGTCGTGAAAACTGCGTCTCAGACAAACTTTACGGCCATGGCAGTACTGTCGAATAATCTCGCTTGACGCGACAGTTGACGGTAGATGTTGCTATTGGTGACAGCTACGGTCACGTTAACTGCCACATGTATACGCCTTGACATTGAGCTGCCGCATCATATCTATCTAATAAATTGTTAAAGTGATTGCGCAGGAAAACATTTTTCTCATATATTGCTGATTTATTTCTGAACTTGAAATATATTCTATTAAATTCTTAAAAAAGGAATAAAATCTATACACCTCATTTTGTTTTGTTTTCTTTTTAGTATTTATTTTAAATTTCTTTAATTTCGTATTTAGATTTATTTTTATGATTATTAGTCTCAATTTCAATAACTAATTCAGAAACTTTTCTAGATTCATTTTATTTATTTTTTTTAAATAAATGTTCTTTGTTCAATCATGACATCAAGCTGTTCTTTTAGTGTAATGTTCAGTCAGCTGCTTCGCATCCGCCATTTTTCAAACTGACTGTCACCAGGTTTATTATCAGCGTATAGACAGGGACACTGTCTCACTGTCGCGCAAGCATTATCACCACAGAAAACTTCCATGATGTAAACGAAGATTTAAGAAGAAGGCGTTAGCCAAATCTTGTCTATTCTCAAGCGGGTTAGGTCGACTTCTTCCCTGGGATTAGTTGTAGAATATGATTTTAAAGTGTTTTTTTTTTATATTTTAAATACAGGAGTTGTAATAAACTGAATAGAGAGAGATAGTTTGATGAATTTAATGCTGAGCCTGAAGAACTAACGGACAGAAGAAGCAGTAGCCCGAGGCCTGTGACAAATTAATCAAAGAGGACTTGAAGATCGATGCCGGCTGGTACGGCCTCCCACCGATTCCTTCCTTCTTAGGCCCTCGGGTTGGGTCTTCTCCTATCTCACTCCTTTATAAACAAATGTGTACACGTATAATAAGTTTAGTTAGTATTATTATTAATTTCATAGTTCTTTTTTTATTTTATTTTAACTTGTAATCTGTATTCACACTCGTCAATTATCTTGCCCAGAGGCACCTCCTCCTGACGTCATTTTAATAAGAATTGTTAATGGAGAAGGTCCCTCATCCAGCTCCTCTTCTGTCTTCTACGGTGTTACCTGGGGTGAGTGCTGCGGCCATGTTTGTTATGAGTGTGTTAGAGTGGCCTTGCAGTAAGTAGGTCGTGGAATCATTCGTCTGTCGTCAACAGTTGGCATGTGAAGGTCAGTTTGTAAAGCTTGTTTGTTAGTGCTTTTTAAGCTGTGCCATATATCTGTGATGCGTAGGTCCAAATAGGTTTCAGTAAGTGTATGTTTTCAATTTCTGTCCAACTTTTTAGTTTTTAATGTTTCGAAAGGAGTGAATAAAGAAGTCTTAGTCTTTGATTTAGGGCATTTCTTTTTTTGTTAATATATATGGACCCCATGTCATTCTTCGTTTTATGTCGAAGAGTAAAGTTAATGTGATGTGGTTTGTCGTGATTTAATCGGATTTTCCATAGTGTAAACCAGCCATACAATTTCATTAAATACATTTGTAGGATCTGTGAGGCATGTGCTCGATTTTCATGTCCTGTTAAGATTGCTCTGCCAGCTGTACATGTCGCTATAATGCTAGGACTGCAAGGGATGTCGTGTGTGTGTAATGTAGAGTAATGGAACGATCACTGAGCCTTGGAGTACTCCTGCTGTGATATACCTAATAGAAGATAGCTCTGGCCCGTTTCGAACGGAGAAAAATGTGTCGGAAAGGAAGAATTGAATAAAATAGTTAGGTAGGTGGAAGTATCGTCTTGAATTTAAAGATAAGCATAAATAAATAAAACAGGCATTTGCTCAACAGTGGGACACTCAATAAGCTGATAATAAACATAGATACTTAAAAAAAAAAGAAGGAAAATCCAACATAAATTGAACATAAAGTTCAAAGTTTACTATGAAGTTTACTAGTTATTAGTTATACTAGTTATTAGTTATACTAGATATTAGTTATACTAGTTATTAGTTATACTAGTTATTAGTTATACTAGTTATTAGTTATACTAGTTATTAGTTATACTAGTTATTAGTTATACTAGTTATTAGTTTACTATAAAGTAAAGTTTCCTTACGAGCAACGTGTTTAGTCGGCCTACCATTATATTTGTATTGTAATAAAGTTTACGCTCTGAATGTTGAGATATATTAACTTTTAAAAACAAAAAATCTACTTCAAAATCGTACACGAGAATCACTAAAAATAAATAAATAAAAAAACTTACTAAAAAAAAACTTTTTACACAACTAAGGTATATGAAGTATGTTGTTTGATTTTAAAAAACGAAAAAAACTCTTACTTAGGTAATTCTTTCAAAACTCATGAGTCCATAACAGTGATATTTAAGAAATGTGTTGTAGTTATTCTCCATTCCACAGGATCACTCGTTCATGTAAAACTTTTAGGCTTCAAGAGCTGATAGTTCGGTGTTGTCAAGAACGCAAAAATTTTCGAAAAAAAAAGACAAAAACGAACGAAAGCGATTGTTATAGTTTTACTTGTATTGGAATGATAGTAAACTGTAAATTTCGACGTCGTTTTTTGAAAAAGGTTTAAGCTTCAAAAATTTAAAATTTAGGCTTCAATTTATTATGGGACTCAATTGATTCCCGCTGATGATATATCGAAAAAAAAAGTGATCTAAAAATCGACTATAGATGACGTAAACACCAAATACTGACGACACTCAGTCGTCACTCTAGCCTTGACCAGTGCTAGAAGCCTTAAAAATTGTAATTATAAAATGTTTGCCATCTTAATTAAGTCCTGCTGTGCACAATAAAAAATTGTTATTTGGGGGTCAACCTTTCATGTAAAGGTTCCTAAATGGCGTTTACCCCTTTTTCAAAAAACGTCTTATTTCCTTTTTTAATTTTTGAAGTTTAATGAGCCATCCATATAAATGTTCTTTAACTTTTTTTGAGTATCTTTCCCTTCTTTCCCAGAACACTCAGCTCAATAGGTTACTTAAGATCCAACCGGGAAAAACCTATAAATCGGAATGAAAACAGCCAAAGGTTGAAGACCATTTTAAAATGTTTACTCTAAATTTTACTGAATTTTCAGACGTAATTGAAAATATAAATAAGTTTATATGTATGTGGGTGTGTGTGTCGGTTTTATTTTTGTAGTCGGTAATAAGTGAAAATATCAACCAATTTGGACCCTGCCTCAATGGTTGATAATTATTAAAGAGGTTATAACCCAGGTGTTCATTTACTGAGAATCAGCTAGTAGTGAATATTCATTAAATATTTTGTTGCTAGTTGGAGACTTTAAAAATAGATTTCATTATTTCAGGTATGCGTTTTTTAATTGTAATTACGTTTTTCTATCAAAGAGATTTATTTTGTATTAATAAAGATTCATTATTTCATTGAAAATTAACTGGAAGTTCTCTAACCAAACCTTAAGACAACTTACATATATATAGGAAATATCAAATTAAATTGAAAACTTACTGCAAATAAAGTGATATTTGTAAAAAAAAAAAAAAAATCCCACAATTACAGTTCATTCTTCATTCTTCAATCTGTTAATATGATTTATCTAAACACGTTATTGTTTATTATATTTTTCGAATTTAATGATTAAGATCAATAAATTTTGTTATTAAAAGATTTTGAATCAAATGGCTTGTTGATATTTGATATTTATAGAGGAAGTAGATAGAGAAATAGTTTATTGCGTTAAAAAAAATAATTCAAAATGATATTAAATATATTGTAAGCAATCTTTCTATATTTAATTGATCTACTGATAACATAAAAGTTATCAGATTTTTCCAAAATATTAGAAAAATTTTAAGCGTGGGATTTTTACTACTTGTACATGCTACTGTAACCTCTAGTTTCAGAACAGATATAATTTTTGTCTATGATATATTAAAACCGCCTATTATAACAGTTCATATTTAAGCAGAGAAGCTGGTAGTGACATAGCGACAACCATTTTTTGGTCAAGAGTTAAAAAAATAACTGTATTATACCTTGGTGAGCGAGGAGAGACCTCTCCTTTCGGTTTTGTTGGAGCAGGTTATGGATCATCTCTTCCTTTTTGCTTTTCACTTTCATCTCGTTGTCACTACCACTCGCTGCCTCTTCAATCGCAAGCCCAAAGGTCAACAAAAACTTCTCTCTTTCCAAAAAATGGGGAAAGGAGAGCCGGCCACCCATGACATTCTATAAACTTCCTTTCCAATCTCTATTTTGCTCATTTTCAGTTTATTTTTTATTTATTTTTTTTTGGCTTTCGAAAGTCAAGTTGTCTATCGAAGGATAGGTCAGACTTCAACACTTCACAATAGATCTTTTTCTTCCTCGGAACCTTTTAAAACTGGCTCTTCCTCAATGCGACCACTGAAGATCAATTCAAATGGAACGATGGAGTGGAGACGGTTTCAAGATCACTCCCATCCTTCCATTTGTTTACCGACATGTAGAGGCCATTAACCCAGAGGCCATTATCAAAACTTTTTCGAACCCATAAATGCTACAATTCAAGGCATTAATTCAAGAAACATCATCACTGAATATTATGAAAATAACATTAACAGCCGGAAGGGTGGAATTAGCAACATTATTTCCCACAATACCAAATTTTGATAATTTTAGCAACATCCTTTTTCAATAAAATGAAAAAAAGTTGGCAAACAAATAGTTTATAATATTTACAGTCAACAAATAATTCAATATACGGATCGATTTAGCTCTTGATAGGTTTGTGCACGAGATGTGCCATATGTACACAGGTACGATTTTAAGTCACATTTGGCCCAAAGCTGGAGAAAAATATGGAGTTAAAATAAAAATGGTCAAAACATTTTTACTAAATAACATCCCCTACTTTCGCTGGAGAATGCGCATACGTATTTTCCTTGACACACCTAAATTTCTTTAAAAAAAAAAAAAAAAAAAAAAAAAATCCGTCACTTAGATTTTATTCTTAAACGACAAATCATCGACCTTGAAATATATGTAATTATGTACCCAATAGAGATGGTGAGGACGCAGCTTTAGCATACTGGCCTACTTGGCAGACATTTTTCTATCTACTGTTTTAAGGTTGACGAATTAATTAATTTTTAAATCTTTGCGTGTTTTCTTTTTTAATTTATTTTTTCAATAATGAAGCTTTGTAATGGATCGAGAAAAAAAAATCGACCGCCCTCAAAATTTTAGGTTTCACGTTTCAAGATAGATAAGACCTTAGATTCCAAAAAAAGAATTAAAAAAAAAAATAAGTAACCCGTCCGTTAGCCATCTGCAACTACTGGACCGATTTTTTTTAGATTTTGCACCAAACTCATAGGTCATCGTAGGTTACCTATTAATTAGGTTATTAAGAGCACTAATTCCGAATTTAGTTTCGAATTTTTGATCGCATATGCGCATTTCGATTCACTGTTATTATTTAAGTACCTTTTTATACAGAAACTGTATATCTGTGAGGCGTCCATTGGCATGGTATTTAGTTATTTAGTTTTAGACTAATTTTCAGTTTCGAAAATTAAAAAAAAAAAAAAATCATAGTATTTTATCACGTAATTTCAATCGTTGGTTTAGAGTGTTTCGTTTCATTTTGACAAGTGGACCCCATCCTTCGGTACAAGATAACATACCGTAATGTACATGTAATAATGTAATGCTCTGAGGAATTAGGTTGGTGGGTATTTAAACTGATGGGTATGTGTCTCGAAGAATTATGAATGTTTTAAAATATTATATTACAGTAAAAGTATTATTATACAATAATATATTATTAATATTATATCAGAGTAAATATTATATTGTTAAAATTGTTGTACCGTCTCCAAAGGTAGCCGGTTAAAAGGTAGAACAAGACAAGCCCTGTTTTAAACCTGGACGGTCCTTAAACTTTTCGGGATAAATTTTCTGATTCGGGCTTAATTAAGTGTTTCGGTCCTGGAGATATAATTAAATCCAAAAGGATCCCTTTAGAAAGTAGAACGACGAGAAACAATAGAGCAGCAGTAGCTGGTGCCTAACAACAGAGAGGGGGTGTGGATCAGCTGGGCGGTGGTGGGGGGCCAGACTCGGTTATTGATTGGCTCAGCTCACCAAAATATACCGTCGGCTGTTCAAGGACGCGACCCGGAACTGTCTCTGTCTACACACTGTCTCTTCGTAATTGTCTGCCTATTTGTGTCTACTTTAAACAGTATATATCAAGTCTGCCTGTCTGTGTCTACTTCAAAGAGTACATTTCCCGTCTGTCTTTCGGCGTCAGTTCTAAGTAGTGACAAGTGGCAAGTCAACTAATCTAAAATGAATATGGCTATCTTTCGAAACTCTATTTTTCAACGATAGAAGTTTTAGCCATCTTTATTATTGTAAATCTTAGTGATGAACTTGACAAAAAAATAGAGAACAATATTTTAATTAATTTTACATTAAATTTTATTTTCTATAAAAAATGTAATTTTTGTTGTTTTTTTTTAAGTAGGATGAAGTGCCCACTTTTTTCAGCAGTAACTTTGCATCTCTTTTCCACACTGGTTGTTTGGTTGTCGATAGTTTTCGTAGGAGTTTCCTTCCAAAACTCAAGTAAAACATCCTGCAGCTATCAGAGGGAGAAAGGTTGCGGATTGCGAGCTGATAACTTTCTTTGAAGGGCATCATACATGTGTTCAATTGGATTTTATTCTAGAGGGCATGAAGACAGCGGAAGAGACCTTATTCCTAAATTGGCTGATGAGTAAATACCGATTCTTCCTCCATTTACCCGTCCATTGTCATCCTATATGAAATATAGAACTTGGCCAAGCAGATGACTGGTAGATGGTAAGTACTCAATGATAATTTTCTCACGGCATCGCTGTGCTGTCAGTGTCCCAACGATAATGTGAAGGATTTTAGAACCATCCAAGTAAATCCCGGCCCAGTAAAACCTCATCCACCGAGAGCTGTCTCCAGAGCAATGCTCTGAGATCTAAAATCGTAAAAATCGTTTCTAAGATAAAATCTGGATTCATCTGTTAAACATTACAGCTGACCAGTTTTCCCAATCGCAAGATATTTCAATAGCTTTCCAAAAGGATAAAGGATCTAAGATTCGGAGTTTCGTCGGATATTGGACACTGAATAGCAAGTTGAAGATGCCAAAAACTTCTTGCCAATATGATCTAATTCCTATCCTGTCTAGGAGTATTATCACTTTGGAAGCTACTTCCTCCTGATCTAGTAACTGCACTCCATGTTTCACTTAGACAATTAAAAATTTTTGAAGCGTCCATTATTCTAGTTACATTGGTTTGAGAACGGGAGCTCATATTATTTTTATTTTGTCAATCAAATATATTGCCTTTTCATTGTTAAAAAAAGACTGAAAACTATCATAAACTTTAAAAAAATATATATAATATAAACAAATACGTAAATCCTTCCTGGATTATACTTAAAGAAGTTTTCATCGCTCTATGTTTGTTTTGAATTCTAATACCCTATTTGTTGATTCAATAAATAATAAAAATAGTAAAGTAAAAGGGATACATTATTTTCACATATATTCCTATTAATTTTTGAGTAGTTTATTCTGCCTATCTTTAATCATCTTTCAAAAAGGGCTTTGAATTTCTAATTGTTATTAGACGATTAGTCAAAAAACGTAACTTTTTGATATATAAGCAAATAAAATTTCCTTTCATCATTATTTTTGTTCCTGCATTTTCTCAGGGATATACTTTACATACGTATATTTATTTCTTTGAGGGCTTAAGGAAGAAGATATTAGACAAGCTTCATAAAAATCGTTTGAACCATTTTAGAGCTACAGTTTGAACGTTTTCGGCTATTCCTCAGCCGCTTTAACACACAGGGAGCTTGATTTGGTACACAGGCATCAAAGGCCCAAACCCATAAAACAAAAAAAAAAAGCAACAAAATCAATCGACCCGTTCAAGAGATAATCGTGTCCCAGACAGACACAAATATGCAGAGAATTAATTACCTGCCTTAACGGTAACATACGTGTTTTTTTATGCACATACTTATCCAACGATATATCAATTTTGCCCCGTTTATGCATAACATATATAATCTACTTTTCATAAGTAATTTTTACCCTCCACGGTATATTATATTCGATAAATACTCTTCTTACAGATTCTAAGTATATAAACATATATGTAGGACAATGAGGAACGAGGGTGGACAGGGCTAGGACACGGAGGGCCACACCCAAGCAAGAGCCACTAGAGCTGTCTCTGGGTCAGTCCCCAGGCTATCATTCTCTACCCCTCCCCCCGCCCTTTCCACCCCCGCACTCACCTCCTATGTTTCTTATCGATGCCCACTTAACCACTACATGGAATATATCATTCGCGTACAACTTTTATATATACTTTCTATTAGATACAATTATGTGATTATATAAAAAGAAAAGTATCGTGTAAGCTTCTACAACCATCCGTTAACTAAAAACAGAAAATATATCCAGCCTGTAGGTAGATCACCAGTCAGTCTGGGCTGAGGAATATTTGAATTGATTTACCTAAATCTATTTTTTAAATTAATATCCCAAGTATTTAAATTCTAAAAATAGAGTTGAATGATTCTAAAATTATTATCATTTCTGATACAAATACATGATTGAAATAAAAATTTACAACTATATACCATATACCGTTAAATAGTTAATTGCTCGTTGTACAGAAATTACTGGCAGTATGTTATTCACTAAAACAGAACTCAACTGACCGAATTAATAGCTCTAATAAATAAAAATAAAGGCAGGCTGTTGCTATTTCACTAATTTATTTATTACGATGCAAATTTTCGGCCTAAAAGCCACCCTCAGGCATCTCTGTAAAAGGCCTAAAATTATTTAAAATGCATATACTGTCACATTTAAGTCCAATCCGGACCAAGTCGAAATATACAGCGTCAAACTTTAAAAATAAAATAACAATAAGAGAGCCATCTCAGTGATTGTTATTTTATTTTTTAAGTTTGACGCTGCTTACTTCGACTTGGTCCGGATTGGACTTAAATATGACAATATATGCATTTTAAATAATTTTAAGATGCCTGAGGATGGCTTTTAGGCTGAAAATTTGCATCGTAATAAATAAATTGGTGAAATAGCAACAGCCTTTATTTTTATATATTAAAGTTCACCTAAATCAACAAACATATAATAAATATCTAATAAATATTTCTCTTCTAATAAACATTTACTATTTACACATTACAAATTACTATTACTATTGCTATTACTAATTACACATCTTATACATTTTGTATGAGATTCTCCGCAATAGTAGTCCGCATAATAATAGATTCTCCTCAATTATGGATATTAAAACAGTTATGCGCCTTATAAGAACTGGTAGGATATATAACAAAATTACAGTTCCATCAGGAATATCTCATTAATATTGTGAAATGTGTGTATACACACACATATATACATATATTTATATATATATATATATATATATATATATATATATATATATATATATATATATATATATATATATATATTTCTATTTTGTCTTTATTACTGATATTATGTATTATCGCAGGAAATGAGAGCATTGCAGACTTGAGATGGAAGAGTTTCTTTAGGTTGTGGCACTATTAATAAATAATAGCAAATTAAGTAAGCAAGCAATATAAACAAAATTAAGTTAAATAAAAATAAAATAAATCATCTTGGACAATTCCATTTTTATTATATGATGCAATATTATAATTTCTATCCCCACTCCCATTTGAACTTCGTTAATGTGAGTCTTTGTAGCTGTCACAAATATCTGTGATGCGTAGGTCCTAAGTCTAAGTAGTTCAATAAGTGGAAGTATTTAATTTCTGCCTAAATTTTAAATTAGAACGTTTCGAAAGAAGACAATACAGAAATCTTAGTATTTGGTTGAGAGTTCTTATTTTTTTCTTGATGTGTGGATCCAATGTCATTCTCCGACCAGTCAGAGAAACTATTGATTGGTTAAGCGTGAAAAGTGTGAAAACGGCCCGGTATCAATTTTATCAAATTCTATTCACTACTATCACTTATGCATGCTTAAGAGTATTTTCTTTGACACGCCTAAATTTAGAACGACAAATCATTGACTTTGAAATATACGTAATTATATGACCAATGAAAATGGTGAGGAACCTATCCGGCAGACTTTTTTTACTTTCCCTTACCTATATATGAAATATATATTAAGAAAAAGTATAGCGATGGTGAAAATTTTCGAATTAGAGTTTTCAACCGAAATACGCGTTTTAAGGTCCCCTGAATCCAAATAACCAAATTCCCAAGAAGGTGAACAGCCTAGCTCAAAAATGAAAAGTGGAACGAAACTATAATCGATTTTACACTTTTCTCTAATACGGCTCTAACGATTTTGATGAAACTTGCAGAGTAAATGCAGGGAAAAAATTAATGATAGAAAGAATATTTCATTTACGCATAACTTAAACAGTATGGTCAATTATGTTTAGAATTGTATGAAAGGTAGTTAAATTATCTAAAAAATTAAAAAAAGAATCATCAAAATCGGACCAGTATTAGCAAGGATACAAGCTTCGGACTAACTGGAAATGGCAATTACATCATGGATTTTAAAATTGTCGCGTAACGAATTTGATGAAACTAGTCTTCTCCTTAAAGTCCTATAACTTGTCATATATGCAGTATATCAATTCCCTAATATAAATTCTCTTAAATAAGGAAAAGGAATCATCGAAATCGGACTGGAATCAGCGTATCTTATAAGGGTCACAAGACCCTAGATGTATAATCGAGCGTATCCGAAGGAGACGGAAGCGACCGAACCTCCTCCCACCAATCCGCGAATTTGTTGTCAACAATCCCTTCTTCTATAATGTAATGTAAGAATACAAAAGTAGTAATTAACTTAATAATTTCTACTTTTACATTATTTAATGTAAACAAAATGTTTCCATGGAAACTAAACCGAAACATTTAAAATATATTTTCAGCTTGACAAACCTAAAATATATAGGTAGTGTACAGAATTGTTGTACTAAAATTATTAAAAAACTATTTTATTGCACTTAAAAAATTATTTTTAAAACAATTCTATTGTACTTATGTGAGATAAGGTGTGAAGAAGTGAATGCTGTTGAGTTTATTTCAAGTAATGTTTATGTGAACTCTTTAAAATTATATTAAAAAGATAATTATTATAGGGCGGTAAGGAAAAATTGTGTGATGCTGTGCATCGCACCAGATTTTTTTAATGCTAATATTATGTTTCGAATCCACCTTCCGTTTTCTTATCCATTATTAATAGATATCACACTATTTACCTTTTCAAATTTGATATCTTCTGTTTAATTAACTTCTACATCATCATAGTTATATTTTTATATTTACTGTTTTAATTTTTTTCATATCTCTAATATATTTATTCATTATATTTCTTATTATTCAATAAGATTTTTCATAGCCCAGATGAAAGGCTGCAACTAAGGCCGAAACTTCGAAACAGAATGTTTCAGTACTATTGGTTTTTATTTCTGACCATCCTATACCCCAACCATTAACTGTATTTCTATTATCAATAGACTTTACATATTGCCTTCATTTATGGCATTCACAAATCCTGGTAAATACGGGGCTCAGGGACGAAAGGGCCGGAAAAGGGAATATGTTTAAAGGAGAATATGTTTAAAGGAGAACTTTGAGGGTCGTAGTGATTTTGTTTGCGATAGGAGTTGGGTCGCTCATAGAGATTTATGGCGATTATTTGTCGACGGTAATAAATCGGCGAGGTGGGGATAGCCGAGAGCGGCGGGCCCAGATCAGTTCGCCAAAAGATATTTCTTTAGGGAGGTGTGTTTATCCTCTCTCCACCCTCCGCTACCACGTAGATTTCCATCTGTAAAGGATTCTCAGCCAAAAGGACAGATTTCCTCTGAGGTTCTAAAGTCCTGTCAAATTCCCTTTCCCAGTCAAAGTATCAGAGGGTCCAGAATCATGCAAGTTCAAAGGAATAATGCCTCTATAACTCCATGATAGATCTCATAAAACAATTATCTCATGTCTTCTTCCTCTGCCCTTCCCCCTCTCCCCAAAAAAATGATTATAAATTAAATAAATAACTTCACGGTTCAGATATTTTGATTTAATCTTTTTTTCATTTGATAGGTAATTAGTCGAGAATCACTAACCTGAAAATAAAATAAAAACAAATTTTTTATTATACCAATCAACATTTTAACTCATCAATCTTGTGGCCATTTACAGAGCTATTAAACAAAAATGATAGAGATAATAAAAATAATGGTAATAATTAATTTAAAAAAGTAAAATAAGATAACAAGGACATCGGAAATGATTAATTTAAAAATAATAAGGTAGGTTGTAAATTATGCGACATTTTTTTTTTTTTAAATCTATAAATAATGAAAAATTCACTGGAAAATAATCTTTCACAAAATATATTTTTTATATTATAAATATATTTTGTTAATTACATTCAAATTTTGTTTCTACATGTTATAAATCTTTAAGAATAATAGAAATCTGATAGTAATATGTTACGCTGTTACTGTATACTTACAACAAAATGCAGCAAATTACAACCTTATGGTTTATTATATCAAAGAAAGCAACAAAAAAGTTTTTCAGAATATCAAACCTTAAAAAAAAAAAAAATAATCTTTTATTGGCCGCACAATTAAAGTCACGGACGCCAGACGGACGGAATTTTTTTAAACCAATTTTTGGATTCAACGTTGAAACATAATACCTCAGATTTTGCGGGGCCCTTAATATTAATCTTTTCTCAGTGGATTAAAAAGTTTATTTGGTCCTTTTTTTACACAAAAGCTGGACATATTCCAGGTATGACATTCTTGGGCGTTCTCGTGGTCTACCATCAGTAACATAGTCGATCATCTTCAATGTATCCTTGCTGTCTTCCATTCCGAGTACATGGCTAAATCATTTTAATTATTGGGATTCCTGGAACTCCTTCATCAAGCTTATCTAATTTTCTGCAGCTTCATTCGGCTCTTCAGCATGCCTGTGATTATCCAACTTTCGCCACCATATAAGAGCATAGGTAGGCATACCGACTTCAAGATGCGGAGCTTCACTTTTGTGGTTACTTCTCGCTTCCCAAACACAGATCTGGTGGTAGACCAAGTTTGCTCTGCTTATTTGAGATTTCTAAGTCTATTTTCTCTGTCTCGTCCATAATCGAGGCAGGTGAATTCCGTGACTATTTCCATCTCTCCTCCGTTGCAGTATACATGGATACCCTTCTATACCCTTTATACTTCTTAACGGCTTTGATCTGCCTTTCCTCCAGAACACTTCATTCCATTCAGTCACTGCTTCTTGCAACGTTTCTGCGGAGTTCGCAATGAGAGCAATATCATCTCCATAGATAAGAACTCGGATCATCACAGGCAGGAGTCTTCTTAGCCCCAGGAACGTTCTTTCAGTTCTATTGCTACTGCATTTTTCTTATTGCAACTACAAATTTGAAGATGCTGGAATTTCTAACAGTATTTTTGGGGAGCTGACCGAACTCCTGATAACTGAGAACAAGAATACACTGGTTTAGTTTTATCCAGTGCACTACTTATCGGTATAGCTAACGATACTGTAATATGCCTGACTAAATGATACTTCAAAGGATTTTATGACGGATCAAGCCTGCCGCCATTATAATATATATATCAAAGATTAGTAGTCAATTATTTGTCATATACTCACTTTATCAGTTAATAAATAATCTCAAGACAGAAATTTTGCCCAAACTTCCAGCAGAATGCTACTGTCACCCAGCAATAATAGTTAAGTTTAAATTAGAAAATATCTGTCCCGTTTTACTGTTAATTTACTAAAAGGCTTGAACGCATCCCCAACCATCTTCTTCGTAGTCAAATGAGAACCAATTTCTTCGACCTATCAATCTATTAATCTTCAATCATTATCACTCAAAAAGATTTCTGGAATGAAGATTGACTTACCAAAAATACAATGTGAGAAATGCGAGTTATTTAATCAATAACAGATTTCTTCCTAAGCAAATAAATACACGTGTAAATTGATAAATTTACATTTAGAAGTTATACGTTTTCATTATCATTTTATTGTTATTGGTGGTTTCGTTGGACGGAGCGCGAAGAACCAGTTGTATATGAATATTAATGTACCTGTATTTTTATTTAAATCAACCCAACGATTGAAGGTAGGGTTATATTTGCATGTCCCGTCCAAATGTTCACGCACGGAGCCAAGTTTTATTTTATTTTTATGGTTCGTTTCAAGGGAACATTTTATAATTTTTCCTCACAACTGACATTCGAATGTTATAGAAAACACTTAATATTTCTATAAAAGGATTACATTAAAGAGAGATACTCTTCACTCAATTCATTACAAAAATACTGCTTAATTACAAAAAAATAATTAGATTATCAATTCGGAAATAAACAATGATAATATATCATGTTATAATCCTGCCAATGAAAAAAGTCCTAGGTTTCTTAAAAGACAGTAGGGAACAAGGTATTCGACGCTGCTCTATAAACGAAAAATTGATGTGTTGGTTATGGCGTTACATTTAGACAGAATCTTCAGATGTGCATCTAAAACAATTTCTAGATAAATCTTGTTTTGAAATGATGTACATAAACATTAGGATAAATAGAAACTGGTATGATCTGATGATAGCATCTATAGTATTATAGAACACATTCGATAATTTAAATTTAAATTCAATCCTCTTCATTAGTCCTTACTACCCTATAGGTCTCTCTTACTTTACTATAGATTTCTTTATTCCACGGATATGCATAGTTCAAACGATTAAGGCGTTATGAGGACTGAAAAACATGAGATGTCATAAATAGAGACCAGATATAGCACACCAAACATGAACAGCCTAAATAAAAGAACCTAATAGGTGTACATCACTGTTTTGAACTATTTCATAGTGATGTATCTGTACTACGTTAGTATTTTGCAGACAGCTGATGTGGCATATGCAATCACTGGTTTGTATTTATAAGATAAACATAAACATAGAAAAGAAAGAGCACAACTGAAATCAACATTCTAAAAAATTTGTAGGCTGGCAAATATTCAACCTAATTCAACGTATAGTTGGTTGAGATGTGTTGGAGTTGTGTATTATGTCTGGTTTGCATTTATGTGATCTCTCTATTTTGTCTTTATGATGCCTGAAATGGCCAACCATGGAGTGGTGAACTATTTACTACTGTTTATGCTAGACTATTATAGACTTTATGTTGGGATCTTCCATTAATTTGATAATAGTATTTTGCCTCTTTTTTGACGATTTAGCTCTCATTTATTGATAATTTTATCATTGAAATTGGAAACCAAGGTTATTCTGTAATTATTGATAGCGGAATGTTGGTTTAGGTGCAGCCATGAAGGAATGAGAATAATCTCCGGAATGATGTATCTCTGATATAGACGAGACGGTCAGATAGCTCTAGACAGTTTGAACCATCCTGTGCCAGCTCGATAGCAGGCAACGGCTGATTATGATCGGACCGAGCTGGGAGCAGATAATGCAATTATCAAAGGAAGGTCAGGATTGACCGGATTTGTGAGGTCATCGGGGGAATGCCCAATCAGATCCCGTGTTTCACCCTCATCTGCATAATCGCGCTTTGAGCTTTCTTATCCCTCCTCCTCCGAGTTTAGTGTTGGTCGAATTTCCATTTTTAATTTATTTCCTCATCTATTCAAAAAGGCGTAGTCGTTAAAGTCAAACCACCTCCTTATATGAAATTTAACTTCGTTATAAAAGGATGAATTTCATTCACCGAATATTTATTTTTCATGTGCAACGTATCAGCTATTAAAGTCATCACCAGGCGTATCTGAAAACGTCCTTATTTTATTTTTTCAAAACATAATAAACCATAATATGATATAGAATAAACTACATCTACCTTATATTACATAAATAATAATAATAATATATTTTTGCTCAATCTGGATCAAGTGAAATACGTTTGGTTGAAATGAATGCTTTGTTGAATACGTTATTGTTTCCGATGCCCTACCATTCCGGTATAGGTAAATGAGGTAATGAGGTAAATGATTTCTCCCTGCGAAATTTCAGAGGTTTTGCATTGAAATACTGAGGGGCGCTTAACCTTTAAATCTAATTAAAGATAAATTTAATAGGCGACGGTGAGCGCGATGTCTTAAGTATGCTCAAACATTAAACAAACACGATTCGATTCCGGCTTGCAAAGATATAATTTCATTTTGCTGGTGGATCTATAACTCTTGACCTTCTAACTGTGATAAAGTAGGTTAGTGCTTTGAGTGCTTTGCCTTCCTGCCCCAGTTGGAGGACTAAAGGGCGTTGAACACATTCAATAACTACAATTAACTGGAAATAGTATCTACTCATTATAATATTTTATAAATTTTGTTCTGTTAAATTTTTAAAAATGTTCATATTTTATTTAATATAACAATACATCAGCAAGTGTCATGCGATGTGACTAATGAATTTCTTTACATTAATTGATTGAAGTATATTTATTTTGCAAGAACGATAAAATAAAAAATATTTACAAACATAATTATCAATAACCAAAATGTAACATCAAAATTAAATTAAACTCACAGCATTCGCTTCCTAGACTACCATATATGGCAAATATGTTTAAATTTAAAAATATGAATTATATTTAAAATGTTCAGTCAGCATTATTCGAAAATATTTAGTTAATTATTAAATACATTTCCATTTCTGTCGAGTCAAAAAATTATTGTCCTGGGCGTTTTCCTCGATATCAGTTTATTACTTTGATAAGCTGTGGCACCAAGGATTTCTTTGCAAGCTCAAAATTTTGTTTCCTCCTACTTACTACTTAATATTAATTTCGTGCTAGACAGACAGACATTTTACAGTAAAAGTATATAACGATTTATCAGGTATAAAACCTGTCAAAGCAGGAGTTCCACAAGGCAGTGTACTGAGACCATTACTATTCAATAGCTTCACGTCAGACTTATCCGAACATGATCATATGCTAATGGCTACATTTACTGATGATACAGCACTTCTCATATCCCACAAATAATCCACATTAGCGTCTTTAATACACCTAAACAACCTTGATGAGATTTGTAGCTAAGCTACTAGGTGGAAAATAATGATGAACGAAATGAAGAGTGTGTTCACACTAAATGAAGGTTCATGTCCTCAGGTATATTTTAAGAATGTGCCAATTCTTACATCTGAAGAAGTGATATATTTGAGATTGATATGGCCTGGACAAGAGACTGATATGGCGGACTGATATCAGCCTGAAAACTTAACAAACGATTTGGACTATTGTTTAGTTGTTTGATCATTCAAATCGTTTGTTCAGGTAACTTGACAGACGTTCCAAACTATTCTTAACTTGCAGACTTACAATCTTCAAAGTACTAAATAAACATTTATTGACATACGAGATAGAGTTATGGAGCTCTGCCAAAACTTGAAAGATAAGAAGAATTCAGTCGTTCCAGTCAAAAGCATTGAGAAAAACAGTGGACGCGCCATTCTATGTGACAAATGACTTGCTACACAAGGATTTGGACATCCTAACAGTTTCAGGATACTGCCACAGTTCATAAATGTCCACAACAGACTGACTAGCTTAGCACAAACACTTATATCCACCATGGACCCTTTAAGGGTCCACATACACTCCAGTAGATCACAGTTAAATAAATATCATGGGTTTGATCCTACTTGTAGAGGAACTGACATCGCAGCAAAGGTGTCATCTCTGACCATCTCTGATTCTGATTTTGGCATTTTATAGGATGACAAAATCGTTCAATTTTGATACATTCGAGGAGCCGTTCGACATACGACAACGCTTCTCATTCTTGACGATTGATAAACACTCCATTAATTGTTCCCCTTTAATTTCCTTAGTCTCTAGCTATCAAGCGTACAAATAATCCATCCTTGACAATTCTAGAATGATCCAAGTGCGGAATCTGTAACTCCGAAAACTTGAGCTAATCATTTTTGTAACTTCTAACATTCCTACTCTTAATCCTCATCCACTCCAAACTGTAAATTAAATTAGTTCATCTCATTTATCCAAATTTATTTCATATCATTCCATTCCTGAGGATTATCCTGATGTAGCCATTTAAGACATTACAACTTAAAATTAGTACGACGTCTCTATAACATTTTTTGATAATAAAGTCTCTATTGTGAACTCAATAATCTGTGCATATAAAATAAAAATGATCATTTAATGTGTGCTAATACTTATTTTACTAACCCGTCCAAAATATTATAATTTTCCACATAAATTACCTGGAAACCAAAAAATAGCATATATCTCTCTATAACTTATCAATTTCATCAATATTGTTATTCTTTTTGAGGGGATCAATTAAAAACTAAAAGGTTTCAAAAAGTAAACTAAAATAAAAAACAGAACACTAAGAAAGCTTTGGAGCGATAACCATTGAAAAAGTTCCTCTAAAGCCTTCCTCCCCTCAACCAGGTCCAATGTTTTATCTTCACAAAAACCGATAGCAATATAAGTACGATAAAATTAAAAGTAAACATCGAACTGAAAAACTTTATTTTTCTTTTAGCCAGGAAAAAAGAATACGAGTAATATGAGATTTTTCTAGAAGAGAAGAAAAGAGGGAGTTTAATATCTGATTGTACAAAGGCGTTCTTTAACAAATGTGGATCCAATTTGGTCGTTTGTTCCGCCAACTCAACGTATACCGCTCACGAACGGTTAGAGTTGAATGTTGAGCCAAATTAAAACAATTACTGCCAGGCAAGATGTCTTCATTAGTCCAAGTATTAATTATATAACGCACACCTTTCTTAGTTGGAACGGTTATCGTGCAGACTATAAAATTATCCTAGGCCATCTGGAGAACAATTACTTTAATTTTTACTTTCCTTATCGATACCGGAGGTGTTTTCTTAAGGAAGGTATTGCGGGGTCAAACTTTCAGGATCCTGTTTTTAAGATATTTTAACATTTCAGAGCCCTCTGAATCCAACAACGCATTTTCGGCCATCGGCCTGTCTGAGTCAAGTTCATCTTTTGAACCGATTTTGTTCATTATTTATTTATTTTTATTTTCCCTTACCTATATACGAAGTATATAGTAAGGGAAAGTATCGCGAACGTGAATTTTCGAATTCTAGTTTTCGACGGAAATACACGTTTTAAGGTCCCCTGAGTCCAAATGACCAAGTCTCGCAAAATGGTCTGTGTGTATGTGATAAGTCTAGCTCAAAAACGAAAAGTTGTACGATACTGAAATTATATATTTAAGGTTGGCACATGCATGTGATAGACCTTCATAAAGGTCTTTAACTTTTCATTTATGTAGTAAATCACCGAGGAATTTCAGGGCAAAAAGTTATGATGAAAAGAATATTTTATTTACGCGTAACTTCAAAAGCGTGCAATTTATGGTAAATTATCTATAGACTTGTATGAAAGGTAACTTGTTGTAAAGGTTTACTTGTAATTAAATCATATAAAAAACAAAAAAATAATCATCAAAATCGGACCAATAATAGCAAAGATACAGCGCATCGGACTAACCGGTATTAGCTATTATATCATGGATTTTACATTTTTTTCTCGAAAACGGCTCCAACGATTTTGATGAAACTTGCCTAAATGATTCTTCAAAAAGACCTTTAATTTTTCATATATATGGTACATCACCGAGGAAATGCAGAGAGAAAAGTTATGATGAAAAGAATAATTTATTTGCGCATGGCTTCAAAAGTATGCATTTTATGGTAAATTATGTACAGATTTGTTTGAAAGGTAATTAAATCATCTAAAAAACAAAAAAAAAAATCATCAAAATCAGACCAGTATTAGCAAAGATACAGTGTATTTTATGAGGAGCATAAAATAGATGGATAACCGAGTGCATCAGAAAGGAGATGGATGCGGCCGAACCTACTCCCACCAATCCGCCAACCTGTTGTAAACAATACGCTCTGTAACAAAATAATTTAAGAATACAAAAGCGGAAATTAACTTAATAATTTCTACTTTCATATTATTTAATGGAAAGAAAATGTTTCCAAGGAAACTAAACCAGAAACTTTTAAAATATTTTTGCAACTTGACAAAGTTAAAATATATAGGTAGTGTACAGAATTGTTGTACTATAATTGTTTAAAAAACTGTTTTATTGCACTTAAGTGGCAGAAGAAGTGAATTTATTTTATTAAATAAATAAATAATAAATTTATAATTTATTTATTTACTGCTGAGTTTATTAGAAGCAGTGTTTATGTGAACTCTTTAAAATTATATTAAAAAGATAATTATTATAGGACGGTAAGGGAAAGTTGTGTGATGCGCGCACCCTTGCTAACCGAAACGGGTTTTTCTATATAGCACCAAAAGTGTTCGAATGATTTTGATGAAACTTGCCTAAAGTGTTCTACTTAAAGCCCTTTAAATTTTCTTATATATAAAACATCACTGAGAAAATGGAGGGAAAGAAATTGTGGTGAAAAGGTGCATTTTATGGCCAATTATGAATAGAATCATATGAAAAGCAATAAAATTATATAAAAAAAAAAAAAAAAAAAACTTACCTAAATCTAACCAGTATTTGCAAAGATACAGCGTATCTTGTAAGAACTGCAAGACTAAATCTTCGATGGAAAGCAGGGTGTGTCCGAAAGCAGACGGAGCGACCGAACGTCCTCTCTCCACGCCGACATCTTGGCTTTGTAATAATTTATGTGTTAAAATAATAGTCGACATTTTTCGTATTAATTTCTATTTTTATATTATTTAATCGAAACTAAATGGAAAATTTTAAAATTTACTTCACAAACCAAAAATATATAATGCACAGAATTCTCAGTATACCCGATAAAAAGCACGAAAAAAATTAAGTAAATCATGTTATAAATATTTAGTTTGGATTAATTTTATGTTATATTGTAGAAAACCAATAACCTGAAGACGAAGAAGGACTTCGAAACGTCGGAAAAATGTGGTTTTAAAAATATAAGTTATTTATTTAATGGAAAGTATACTGTTCACTAATTAATTTATTATAATTATGACGAAAAGTAATTCGATTTGCGCTGAACTTAAAAGTTATACCTACATTTTTTGTAAAATTCTTAATTATTAATTGAAAGGTAATTAAATATTCTAAAAAACAATAAAAAATCATCCAAATTGGAACTGAATTAGTAATCATACGACTTATTGGACAATTCAATCCTGCAATATAATTAATTTCTTTCATGGTACATCGGCTCAACATTAGTTTTACATTTTTTAATTTCCTTACTTTAAAAGAAAATAATGCCTAAGCGATTTATTCAGAAACGATAGTTACTATTTTTCGGTCCAATTTGTTAGAAATTCCTTAGGTAAGTAAAATAAAATAATTTGGGAATTTATGCTGTCTTATTAAATTTGAAATTGTAAAGCAACATACATTTCAAGTTCTTTTATTCTCCCAGTATTGCTGTCAAATACTATATAATAGGAGTATTCACAATCTTAGTTAGGATGCCTGATGATTAGCATGCTTAATTTAGAATTATCAGTGACCCAGTTTAAGTAATATGGTATCTTACTGAATAGATATGTTGGTGCTGTCTGTGATAAGATGGGACAACTTCATATTATTTTACTAGCCTTGTTATTATGGAGCCTTTACTTTTGTTATCAGTTATTTAATCGAAACTAAATGGAAAATTTTAAAATTTATTTTCGGCTTCACAAACCAAAAATATATAGTGCACAGAATTTTCGGTACATAGCCGAGAAAAGCAGGAAAAAAAATTATGACGAAATGTAATTCGATTTGCGCTTAACTCAAAAGTTAGACCTATATTTTTTGGTCTATTAATTATTTTTTTTCAAAATCGAAAAATAATTTAACTGAAACAAACTAAAGCAAGTAAACCCACTTGACACTTTGAAACCTGATGTAGACACCTGAGAGTTGACAAAACAATATTGTGACCATTTAGCATAGTGGCACTGCACTTAGCCCGCAAACAGGCCTGTTCAATGGAACCTGTTATTTGAGTTGTTCTTTATAGAGAAATTTAGCATGGTATTGTTGAAACACGTAGAATTGGCACGATTTAGCAAGTTAAATGTGATACTGTGAATACCTTTAATATTTCCAAATCATTATTTGTAATTAATCAATTATCAATTATACCAGATATCTAGCCTTCTAGATTCCCGACCTTGTCTGAGAGTTCTTGATTAAGATAAAAAGAGAGTCACTAGAAAAATGACCGATAAGTGGAAGGGCCAGAAAGGACGAGACTAGATATTAGTAGACAAGTTTCTTACTTCCACTTAGCGAGTGGCTCTCTGAACTCGAGAGCAAAACTTGGCTCCAACTCGTATTAGCAAACTTACTTCCCTCACGAGTTTATTTTTGTTCCAAACTAGTCCAAGAGACCGGGGAAGGGAGAGGGTAAACAAAAAACAGAGGCTAGCGTTACAAGGATCAGGCATTCCAGTTTCTCAATAACATATAAGATGCTTAATGATCACTGCTTAAATCACTTCATGCAAAAGGATAAAATATTTAATATTTACAATGTGAAACGAACAGGCTCACTATATGAATACCATACATCAAAAATCAAATGCCAATATTTTAAGCCCGCAATCCTTCGCTCGGTTTCATTGCATATACCTATCTGGTACAAAGCAAGGCCAGTTTATGAAATAAATTAGTGGAACTTTAAACGATTATTTCAAAAAAATCTGGTGAGGTTAATTCAATGTTTATTTGGTCAATTTTCAATAAATTCATTTTGATTTCGATATTGCTACAGATTATATTAAATTTTCTTAAATATTTTCTTTAATCATCCAGGTAGTCATCATTTAATGTTTATTCATAATAAAGCAACCAGGCTTCCTATGTTGCGTCATTTAATTATTCTTAGCTATCCTGGCCTTTGCGATCGCAAATCCCATATTTAGAAAATACTAAAAAAATATACAATAATCAGAATTGACTTACATATATTTTAACTTATCTATATATGAAACATATAGTAAGGGAAAGTATTGCGATAATGATAAATTTTCAACGGAAATACGCGTTCTAGGGTCCCCTGAGTCCAAATAACCAAGTCTTGCAAAATGGCCTATGACTATTTGAATAGCCTAGTTCAAAAACTAAAAGTTTTACTAAATTGAAATTACGTATTTCAGGTTGGTAGATAACTAGCAACTTATTAGCTAAAATCGTCAAACCATAAGTGTGACATTATATCATCGATTTTACACTGTTTTACAACTTTATTGAAAATGACTCAAACGATTTTAATGAAAATTGCCTAAAGTATTTAAAGTCCTTTGACTATTCATCGGGCCAGTATTAACAATGATACAACTTATTGAACTTATTTATGTAGTGTCAGAATCTAGATGGAATGTACCCGAGAGCAGACGGATGCAACCGAATTTGATGGATCTCATTCCATGTCTTCCCCCACCTAACTAATCCTGTTCTCAATAATACACTCTGTTCAACTCTTGTTAATTTCCCGCTTATTATTATCATAACACGCTTCACGATAATTATTATACAGTAGTAAGGGACAGTTGCGTGATGCGCACTCCGAAATAGATTTTTTACTTAATTGCTTAATGAACAAGAAGTTACTTACACTTATATTACTATACCTAAATGCTATACACAGTACTGCGCTCCTATTCGGCACCTATTCCAGGTGTGCGCGGGAATATTAGAGGATACACAATATTAGAGGAGGTGGGGGTCCGGAGATATTCTTTACTCCCATGGAAAATTGTAATGTATCGTATTATAAACAATTTTTTTGTTAAAATTTAATCCTGTAGGGCGGTAATCATCCGATCGCTAGGCAGCGGCGTCGATAGGAGAATTGTTTTGGATATGATCTTGTGGACTTAGTGGAGAGAATTGTGCAGGGATGGATAGATGATAGTGTCATTATCACATGTTCAACTACTGGATGGTACTGTCTGCATCAGTTATCTACGCCTGTCTTATTATATCACTCATTTTAAAGGGAAAAAATATATTAGATTTAAACATCTTCTGAGCCCTAAAGACGGCTCCTCCCGCGATAATGTCCTCCCCGGGGAGATATTTATTAACTTCACAATAAGGCCTGAGGAGTGCATGGGTAGTCGACGAAGACATTCGCTGATGAAACGCAGAACAGAAGAGAGAAGAGATAAAAGACAATTGGTCAAGGATGGGTGCTGCTGGGACTGTCCCAGGCAGTTAGCTTTCCAATTAGCTACAGACAGAATTCCTGAAACACGCTAGTGAATCTAATTGTTGCGGTGCGTGTCATGTCACTTTGTTCTGGTAGCGCTAGGTGTAGTGAGTATCTTGTTTCGGATGTCGTGTTTAAAAGAATGAAGAGTATCCCTTAACATCAGATACCATGCATATTATATATATATATATATATATATATATATATATATATATATATATATATATATATATATATATATATATATAATAGAACAAAAAACTAGAACATAAACTTGATTCTGGGTCGAAGTCGCTTAAGACTAACAATGTTGTACTATCATAAAATAAAAAAATCTGGTGCAATTTTTCCTTACCACCCTATAATGATAATCTTTTTAACATAATTTTAAAGAATTTACATAAACACTACTTGGGATAAACACAGCAGCATTCACTTCTTCACGTCTTTTTTCACAAAAGTACAATAGAATTGTTTTAAAAATAATTTTTGTACAAAAATTCTGTACACTATATATTTTAGGATTGTCAAGCTGAAAATATATTTTAAAATTTTCGGTTTAGTTTCCACGGAAGTTTCCATTCAGTTTCTACGGAAATATTTTGGTGCCATTAAATAATATAAATGTAGAAATTATTAAGTGGATTTGTATTTTTATATTCTTAGATTACACTAATACATTGTTGAAAACAGGTTGGAGGCTTGGTGGGAGGACGTTAGGTCGTATCCGTCTCCTTTGGAACGCGCTCGGCTTTCCATCTTGGGTCTTGTAGTCCTTGATGATTCTTTTTCTATATTTTAGAGAATTCAATCATCCTTCATGTAATTTCATACACAATTTACCATAAAATACTTACTTATTTACTTTTGAGTTATGCTCAAATAAAATTTTCTTTTAGCTATAGCTTGTTTCCCTGCATTTTCTCGGTGATATACTAAATGCATGAAAAGTACTTTAAGGAAAAAACATTACGTTTTATCAAAATCGTTGGAGCCGTTTATGAGAAAATTGTAAAAAAAAATATATCATATAATCGACACTTTCGGTTGGTCCGGTACAGTCTATCTTTGCTAATGCCGGTCCGATTTCGATTATTCCTATTTTTATTTTTTAAATAATTTAATTATCTTTCTTTATTTGTAAATGTGGAAACAGAGGAAGCAATGCGGACTAGAAGTGGAATAAAGTCCCATGAAGGCCCATGATGTTCCGTGAGGATGAAGGACTAGTCGAATACAACAGTCTTCAGGGAAGCGATATTATCACAATCAAACAAGAATGAATATCGGGTTTGAACTGAAAGAGTTGGAGGATGTAAGAAGAACGAATTTTGAAGAATTTCTATAAACGATCGACCTTCATGAGTTGAAAGGGATCACGCAGAAGAGTGTGTTTTTGCTTAAACCTTTGCAGCCCTTTAATTGCACACGCCTCCTCTGCGATGAGTTGCAGCACCACCGCACCTCGATGCAGTTAATTGCCGAACATGAAATGGCCACCGGCTGACAATTGTTAATCGTAAAGGCGGCTGTAATTAACAGCCACTGGACACCTAAGCATTCCTCGGCCGTGGGACCGTCATCTTCGGCGGCGGAGGTAGGCGTCGCGTCATGCCGTATTATCGCAGTTGGAAGGTGGCGGTACTCAAATGCAACGTCAGCTATCTACGGCTTCGCTCACCTCAACTGAAATAAAATCTTAAATATTATTTCATTGATTTATTTTTATTGTTATATGAATAATAATACTCATGTTAACTGAAGGCATTCTCCAATAAACTGCCACTTTCGAAATCTGGAAGATAAAGAAAACAATAAAATCACGTTCATGAAAATTACCCTTGGGTCATGCATAAGTGTTCTACCAGTGTCAAAGTGCTAACACTGACTTGGTTAGCGATTTTTACATTTTTAGATGTTCTAAGTACTTTAAAAAATAAAACGCCTTTATATCACTAGGGTTACGCACTAAAAAAAATGTTTCTTGAGTTTTCCCAAGTTTTATTGCGTTGTTAACTAGCATGACTAGTTATCGTTGTGCGATGGACCCCAATAATCAAAATATAATCTTTTGATTTAAAATATTTTGTGAAAATAACTTTTACCTCCATACCAAGTAACGAACCCAAGACCTTTCATGTCTTGTTATTACTTTTTATAGAACAGGTATCACCCAAAAAATAGGATATACTAATGTCATCCCAGAATTCGTTAATTTATTATTTTATTTTTTTAAATAATTCAACAAAATACAAGCTTTGTAGCAAATGGACAAGCGCAATATATAATAACCTTTTATAAATGTAAGGTTTTATTCTGCTTGCAACCTAATATAGGAGAGTTTAATGTTTGATGTTACTCATTGTGGAAAATTTTAGAAAAAGAGAAAAAAACAATATATTGTTCACAAAAAAAAAGTTCTTTGTTAGCGGAAGGCATTAGACCTTTTAAAATTGTAAGCAGCTGAGATTTCTAAAAAGGTAGGAAATATCCTTTTGAAAGAGTAGAGAAGTAACCGCTAAACTTAATGGAGACCCGTTGCTGAAGAATATCGGTTGACTGGAGCCAAATGGAGAACAGCCTACTCCAGCGGTCGACAGGAGCCAAATGGTCTGAGACAATAAGAACTCTCAGTGAATTCGTTGTATTGTTCGCGGTTCTAAAAGGTAGTTCTCCTTTAGTCGATATCTCATCCAGTTTTTTTCTTATTTTTTGGAGAAGAACCTTTTCGTAAATAATTCTTTGTAAAGATTTAATTTTTTTTTTTTTTAATCACCACAATCATAGGCAAATTTTATTAGCAATCCTTTGTTTTCTCGTTAAGTCGAGATGAGCTCTCGAAAAAATTAATCCAGATGAAATCATTTTAGTAAAATATCTCATAAAAATTTTAATACAGTTGTTACTTTTTAATTAACAGATAATATATATTACAGATTGTTTATAGATAATATATATCATAGATTCTGTATAGATAATATATATTATAGAATCAAAGGATGCGGTCAAATCTTAAAAATCTTTGGATATTTTCGGTTATGTGTCAACAATCTTTAAAAGTTGTCTATGCAGACACAGACAATACAAGTCATTACCAATTGAAAATAAACGATCTACATGACCAAACGGTGTTCAATAAACATAAATAAACATTGAAGTTGGCCCCAGGTGAAGATTGCGATAAGGAAGGGTTGATTATTCTTAGTAGTGTTCAAGTAGTGTGGGGTGAAGTAAACTTTTCGCTAGCGTATTATAATGAATTTCATAAAACGATAAAAGATGTACGTTTTTTCAGTAATAAGTCAGAATTCTACACAGCCGGCCAGTTGTTACCGATTATTAAAGAATATGCACTCACTTGATACAACTATAATATTAGACAAATGGAAATATTACAAGGAGTTGTTTAAACATGGTTATAACCACCAAAAGTCACTCATAAATATAGTTTTGTTTATTCCGACACCATTAGCGCATTTTATTAGATTAGCAAAACAGCGCAATAAAATTCGTTGTGTCACGCACCGATCAATGCTAGACTCTTATCTATATGAATTTTTAAGGCGTCTCCGTCACCAAAGAAAGGATCTATTTCAGCAAATTTTACAAAATATAATCGCCTATAGGCCTCTAGAATAATGGTAAGGAGTTTATATTTGTCTCTGCCTGTATAGAAATTTTTTAAATATTGTTGACGCATAACCCATAAGATCCATATTGTTTAACTCGAAACTATGAAATTTGCATATTGTTATGTTTCTGGCAAACTGCTTTTCGAAGGCAGGTGGGGGTTCCAGAAACCACATTTACATAATTTACTTATCTAATAAGCTATGTATTTGCAGCGGTCCCAGAAGGAAACCGATCAATCAACTTCTATTTTAACTTAAAAGGCTAAAGACCGCAAACCCCTCTGCTATGGTCACTAGGTTGGGATATTGTAAATACCATTGGAGATCCTTTCCAAGGGTGTCGTGTTTACAATTTCACTTAATTAAACTATATGATGGCATGCAGAGAAAATAGAATAGTATATTTCGATAGAAGATATTACTTTATTAATTAAACTGTTGGCTTACTAATTTACAACCTAAATTACTCTCATTATAAAAATCTATGGACTTTAACATATGTGTTTGAGAATACTGGGAGAACTTGCTTATTTAAAATATTAATCGGGTACCACATAATATTCGACATTAATGTACACACTTCGACATTCGGTGCTCGATGATCAAGGTTTCTCTCTCCTGCATCGGCCTGCTATTCTGTCTTCAGACGCACGGACTTCGTCTCTCGATGGTCTGCTCAACTGTACCCTCTGCGAATCTCAGTCTTCTGCCCTCTAGCTCGAACCTCCTTCTTCTACCTTCTCCCAAGAACTTCCGTACTTCCTTGTCTTCTTTGTCTGTTCTCCCCTTTCTCCCCTTGAAAAGATGCATTTTGTCCCCACTCTCCTTTTTGGCCTTCTGATTGGTATATTTGAAAAGGTCTGTCTTTGAAATGTTTAAACATTTTTCCTGTATTGTTCGTAGTATCCTTGGTCGGCATGTTTTTTTAAATTACATTACACCATGTCGACCGGACCTATCTCTAATTTTATTTTTATGAAGGTTTTAGCGACCCCCGGGCATTCCAGGTAGAGACCTCAAAGGTCCCTAATCCTCTTTTCTTTGTTTGAAAATGAAATTTATTTATGTTAATATTGCTAACCCGCGTAGCACCTCTTTAATGTATCCATTATCTAATTACTATTAGGTAATCTTAATGTATATATATATATATATATATATATATATATATATATATATATGTGTGTGTGTGTGTGTGTGTGTGTGTGCATTCTTTAATTCCTCATTAACTCTTTTTATTTATTTTTCAATTTGATGTTTGTTTGATGTTGGATCAATTTGTTTTAAACATACATGTAAATATTAGATATTTTTAATGATTAGATATTTTTCAATATCTTCCAACTCTTAGTGCTGTAATGTCCAAATAGTTACAGTATATGTGAAGTTTACCGTCGATATATATATATATATATATATATATATATATATATATATATAATGTAAAATATATAATATAATAGAAAAAATAATCATAGGAGATATCTATGACTATTTTTTTGTTCTCCTTATTTATGTTAGAATTTTCTATGAGCACCTTGTATCTTACTAGAGAACAATCTCACTTGCCAGGATTAGATACGAATTGGGATGGAATGGGTAGCGAAGACTGACCTACCCCATCCATCTCTATTCATATCTAATCCTGGCTAACGAGGATATTTGAGTAAAATACTCGGTACTCGTTACTCAAGATTATTTTTAGCACATCTCTATCGTTCAAAAATCCTCCTCCACGCAGGCCTGCCCTCGGCTACATTTCTCCATCCCTCAACACAAATGACCGCAGATCGTCCTCCACCAGCCAGCGAAGCCTAGGCCTATCACTCTTTCTTCTTCCAACCGGTTATCCCTCCATCATCATTTTAGGGAGCATCCTATTTGTGGTGAAAACAATATCGGCTGTTTCATTTAAGTTCCTCAGTTCTTCATTTGTCATCATCCACCACAGATCCCCTTCTTTAGTAAGACCTTAAATTTTTCGAAGGATTTTTCTTTCCCACATGTTAACAGCTTTTGTCACTATGTGTCTAAGTCCAGTACTCGCTTCCTTTTTTCGAAACTGGTTGCAGGACCTGTACCAATTGAACTGAACTGTACCAATCCTTACATCGAGGGCTCTGTGTATATCACGATTCCGAAATATTTTCACTAGTGACCAATAATACCTGGTTTCTACCAGCTGTTACCCTTGCCTTAATTTCTTCTCTAATATTATTATCCTTCATCCATGGTGTAATGTGATACTCTCTCGAAGCAGTATCCAGCCCCTTCGGTATACCTGTTTCCTTTATCTTCCTTGGTTGTTATCAAGGAAGATAAAGGAAACATTAACAACAGTCGCAAATAGGTATAACGAACTTCTACACGTGTAAGTAGCAAACTTTCTTTGTTACTTGTCGAAGAACGAAAATTACTTGATTTCAATGTTTTACCATTACTCATATCTCAAAAATAATAAAAGATAAATAAACTTTACAAAGTTTATAGCAGTCTTCTAATTAGCAAAAGGACTTGATGACAACTTAAAGGATAGCTTGATTATTAAAATAGAATAGATTTATCTTTATCTGTACTAATTAAAAATATGTTTAGGATTCAACTGTTGGCTGAATTAATATGTAACGAGTGTGAGATCATATCCACTATGAATAACTAGTTCACTCAAATTATAATAAAAATAAGTCAAGTCTGCCAAAACGTTGTAAAATTTGCATTCTAAATCCTGTGTGAATGGCTAAGCCAAAAACAAAGAAATTTAGCAATTAAAAAATAAAAAGATTCTATAGTGGCCAATATTTATGAAGGTTTTAAATTGATTCCTTATTAATAAAACGTTTGGTTTAAAGTTAGAAATTTCGATTTAAAGGCGGTCTGAGCTTTTTCGTTATTTTTATTTTATTGTTAAATAATACAAGCTGCCACACTCAAGGGAAATAGGTATCAGGGCTAAAGTGTCCGTTCACATCATATATAAACACCATAAAAAATAATAAAAGTAAATCAAATCAAAAATAAAACAATGATAAAAAAAGAAATAAAATAATATATTTATATCACAGCAAATAATAAATAGATAAAACAATTAAATTAATTAATGGCATAATAAGTAAACAACCAAGAAAAAAAAAATTTAAGTTGATTTTCCACGTGTGGATGGGGCAAAGCAAGGCTTATGGACTGGAGCTACAGATAAGAAATAAGATATTTGGAATTTCGAGTTTTGGTCATGTTTTTTTTACAAGTTACTTCATCATCTTCTCTAAAAAATCATCATTTTCTCTGTACGTTACTTCATCATCTTCACTAAAAGTCGACTCTATTAAAAATGGACTTATTAATACCGAGCTAAAAGTTTTTAGAGAGCATGATGGTAATATGAAAACAGCTGACATAATAGATATGTCGGACGGAAACGATAATCGAGTACAGTACAGACAGGATAAAGTAATCGTGATCTCCAGCAATGATCTGATCCCAGTGCAACAGTCGATGTTTGCTATAAATGATACCCAGAATGTTGTGTTGATGAACACCGCAAAGATGCAATAGAACTACCAAAAACTTGCCTTAAGTAGTTGGAGTTTATTCTTCCCCTCTGCAGGAAAAAACTTTTTTGTAAGTGTTGAAGAAAAGAAAGAAATAATACTTGGCTGCTAGAATATTATGAGTACAATATAATCAACTGTAATAAAATAATACACACAATAATGAAACATTAGAATCATATGTGATTATGGAATAAAGACATTCGTAGAATATTTAGCAAATCATGCTCTAGAAAAAAATATCCACATTACACTAAAGAGGACTTAGTTCAAAGCAGTATGGCTCCAAAATGGCTGTCCACGACGTCGACATTGTCACTAGCTTCGACGGACTTCAAAGAAATTCTCTTCAAAATGTACCCGAAGGCAGATGTGAACTCCATGCCTTCTGTCTGCTACAGGTTCTTCCACTCCAAGAACCTGCCGAATACCTGCCGCAGCCAAGACCAGCAGCTTTCCCTGGAGTTCACTCACCATGGAGAGATGCCCTATTCTAAAGAGAAGGTGAGAGAATTCTGGGAAATGTTAGACAGGACTGTGAGTCTCGAGAATCCTGAGATTAGTAAGTAATCTTAGTTTGTACATTTATATGGTATGTTATAGATTTAGATGGTATGTTGCAGATTTAGATGGCATATTGTAGATTCATATGATAGCTGACGAAAATGACTTGATACTAATCAAACCCAGGTTTCTTATTCTAATATAATGGAGGAATGGTCAAAATCATAAACTTTCGTATACTTATAGAATCTTGCAATGAATCGGACACGTTCTTACTGTTCTTCGGTTGCTTCTTATCTTGCGTAACCTGAGTCTAGTCAAACCAATAAAAGACAAACTAGGATAAAGCTTAGAGTATACTTATAATAATAAAGAACAGAAAAGGTAAACGTCACCGCTTAAAGAGTCAAACTTTTTACACACTGCGATAATGTATTGTAAAGTCTGTTTAGTTGAGCTTCGCTGTCCATGTTCTATATATTTTGGATATTTTGCAGATCACAAGAAACGGAGATTAATGGTTGTAAGATATATTTTATATGTTCTTCAAAGGATGGACAGAGAAGGAGAATGTGGTAGAGGCTGTTATTTAAATACTGTTTACAAAATGGATAGAGTTCGTTTTTCTTGAGGGTGAGAGTTTTGCTTCCATGGCGTAGTTTGATGTGTTCCGGGTCCCCTACTCTTAGTTGGCTAATGCACCTTAATTTTTATATTTAGCCTAAATGTTAGATATGTTTCTGGCTTAAGTGGGTTGAAACTACAAAGTGTTCGGTATATGGGGTTACTGTTTGAATTAAATGTTCTATTGATATCTATTTCTACAATATATAATATTGTACCAATAGTATTGTCAGAACTATTAAATATCAGGAGGTTTCAAGATGTCTGAATTAAAGCTCAGAAGTCAAGAAGGTTAATTTGGCTAAGCCAGAAGAAAAGTGGTCATCGCTGGACTCTGACGGGTTACCCACGGTTAGACTTACCAAAGAAGACTTATCAAAGTTTCGGCGGTACAAAAGAACTCTAGGCATGAGGCACACAATGGAAACCTTTTCCAGCCTACAGATATGACTGATTTCGGGATACTTCGTTCTTTCGCTCAATCATTGTGAGACCGCCAAGATTTTCTTTCGAAGATTATGGATTTCAAAAAATAATTAGTAAATTAATTTTTTGTATACAAATTCAGATTTAACTTAGTTTTTTACAGGTTTTATTATTATAGACCTTTATATTTTATATCTTTCCACCCATCACACTCATCCTACATCTACAGCCTGCTTACGGTTCCTCCCACTCACAGGAAACAAGATCGCGCCCTTCTGAGCTCTATACCCCTTCCCACAGAATGATAATATTACAACTTACCTTGTGTACCTGCTACAAAAAACTCTGGAATTCCCTCCCTTCTAATATCCGCCGTGCTTCTTCTCTATCCTCATTCAAATTCCATTTTTTTCAGCACTTCTTCACTTTCCAAATAGATGCAGTTTAATCATGATATTTTAATTTAAGTTTAAAATATTGATTAGAAATAATATTTGTTTTCAATGTTATTGAACTTAACAAGTTTGAGTTTATAATATTTATTTTCTCTCTTTCTCTTTTTTTGTCCAATACAATTAAATTTTTTCCGAGGAGAATTCACATTCGTTGTTCATTTATTTTTATTGACACTAATGTACAAACTTATTCCTTATTTACTATTGTCGTAATTTGACCAGATATGTATTCTTTTTATTTGTATATATTTGTAATTCTCAAGAGACCTAGCCACAGAAATAAATTATTTTTGCATCTATCTGTCTATCTATCTATCTATCTGTCAATCTATCTATCTAACTGTCTATCTATCCTTATAGAAACCATTTCTAATTTACAATAAATGGGCGATGATGTTCGATGATAGCAGTAGTTATTCTCCCTTAAATCCAATCAATAACGAAAGCCTAATGGAGAGTGAAATGAAATTAATCCAAAATGTTTTCAGAGTAACTATATTAGAAGTAGGAAAATAAATAAAATATGCTAATAACAATAAACAATATATTTCATCTCAAAGAGCAGTACATATGAACAGATAAAAACAGTGATAATCTAAACAGAGCTAGAAATCGATAGAACTCAATAGACCTGTTGCTCGGCGAGAGAACATACGTCGGTAGACTGCTCAACCTCGCAGCTCATGTCCATCTTACAGCCGTCCGGCGAGCAGCATACTCCGTCGGCAAGGCAGACTCCGATGGAGCACCGCTGAACGCCCCGCACCAGCTGGAGTTGAGACGGCTCCGGGGCGCATTGGCCCAGGACGGCGGGAGTGCCGACGAGACAGCCGATCCGCGGACCGCAGCAGACCGCCTTTCCGACGCAGCGCCCCTCGAGGCCGGGCCCGCAGCGGCGGCACTCCGGATCCCGCGGTACGGGGCGCACCGATCTCTTGCCACCGCGAGGACAGTTGGTGATGAGGCAGCTCTGGACGAGAGAGAGGGCGGTGAGGAGAAGGAGTGCTCTGTACATGTTGTGTCTTCGGCTCGGACTGTGCCCTCCACCCCGCCCCCGGGGCCTTATATAGTCCTGGCCAGGATTACTTCGCCTCATCTCATAAATAAATCTCTTTGAGCCGCCTTTCAAGAAGCACTTTTCTATGACGCCTTGATAATACGCTGGTCGCCTGCCTGGAATACTAACGAAGCTGCTTATCGCTGTATTCATACCCAGCTCCATCATACAGGGGAAAGAATAGTCAAAGAAACTAATCATATGAAAAGATAATAAAGAGCGATATATATATATATATATATATATATATATATATATATATATATATATATATATATCAACAAGTAGTGTATAATTACAAATAGAAAAGTTGAAAAATGCCAGGTCCATAGAAATGTCGCGCTTCCAACAAATTTTAATTGGGACCCACCGATTGCAAATACTACAGCCCAGTATTGAATTTAGTTATTTCAAAAGTTGTAACTCTCGATATTATCAACAAATTATTACTTAAAATAATCAATAAAATAAAGGCATACTTAAAAAATTGTGATGGGCCCCCAAATTTTTTTCGGACACTGGGGCCTTATTGGCGGGTCCTGCATAGGGTCAACTTAAGTTAATGGACTATTGCGTGAATCTCAGATGGTCTATGGGGTACAGACTAAAAACTCTATGGTAAGTCAGAATAAACATACAATTACCTACATTAATAATCTTTGAAGCTATTTTTGTAAAAATAAGCCGATTTTCATAATTTGTATTATACGGACATATTTGTGATAAATGTCCCTAACAGGAGTAAATAACACAGGCCATCGATGAAAAAACTTTGGTACTGAAAATATCTTATTCCTATAGCTTTTAGGGTGCTGAATCCAAATATGATATTAAAAAAGCTGTATCACCCACAATTTTAACTATTAAAGCTGTTCAATTCTTTAAAAATCGCTTAATTTAATAAATTGAACTATAAAATGTAAAGAAATTGGGGGTTATAAAGCTTTTTTAATATCATATTTGGATTCAGCATCCTAAAAATTATAGGAATAAGGTATTTTCTGTACAAAAGTTTTTTCATCGTTGCCCTGTACAACCGGAGCCTTAAACTGTTTACTCAAACCAAGCTTAATGACTTGCTTAGCCAACCATGCTTATGATGTAACATAGTGTTTCATTAATTCCCCCTTATACCGCATAGGGGTTTATACTATATAATACAAAGCGTATTGCTGGAAAACTATGGGTTATACAAAAAAACTAAGGCCAGATTTATATTCAGCACACAAAAATCTATAAACATCATCTATTAAAGTTCAAAAAGTTTTCAAAAAATTAAAATTTTTTTTTGTTGGCCTGTGTAATTAGCCTGTTAGACATCTTACTTCAACAGCCTAGAAACTCGTAACTAGAGGGTGATGATATACTTTTTCTATTTAGTTAGAAACAAGTCGTTGACTGGATAGTTAATTACTACTGTTTGAGAAACTGAAGGTTTTTTTTTTGGAATCTTTTAACGACGTGGAACTCTGTTCCATCCCTAATCCGCAATAATCCCTCTCTCCCGGTATTAAACCCATCTCATATCTCTCCAAGATTTCTGAGTTCTATCTACCCTAAACCGATGTAAATATTTTTGCAAATGTAAGGGGTCCTGTCACAACTAAACTAAATCGACCTTTTAAATTCTCAAGAATGTAACAGCGTGAGCTTGTTAGTGCCATTCCAAGATAAAGCAGAAAATGTCTGTTAATGTAAATGTGTGTAGAAAATGTCTCTCTTCAAGTCAAAAAGGACGCTTATTCACCCGTTCTGCGCCGATTGCCCTTTCAGTGAATCGTTCGTTTTCTATCGCGGCAACTTTATAAACCCATGTAAATATAAAGATTGCCAGCTTTATTTAAAAAAAAAGAAGGATTATTTGTATGTTCCCCATTGGAAAAATTAACAGCTACTAATTAAGATATTTTATTTTTATACATATTTATTTAACTTCTGATATAGAGGAGGCACTAAAGTAAAAAATAGAAAATAAAATGTGCCCTATCCAATATTGAAGCACAAATATTACCTTTTTATCTTGGTTGATTACAAAGTTTCATTATTAAAAATAAAAAATCAAAAAGTTTAGGGCAACATAATGCTTTATAAACATTCAAAAATGGAAATTAAAAAATAAAATAAAAAACATTGTTGAAGAGTAAAATTAATTCCCAAGTTTTCAAATTCCGTGATAAGACGGAAGACAATTTAAGTGCATTTCTTTTTTTCATTCAAAACAACTAATCCTAGCGTTTACACCACAATGAACGAGTTCACATCTTTTAGTCAAGTCAACAAAGAGTTTTTCGGAACAAAAAAATTAAACAAGTTTTTATCTAAACGATTATAAATTTTTTTGGGGTGCTAATTCGGAATTTCACGTTTAAACCTCTCCAGCTGCTTGCTTCACAACGAAAATAGAAAAAAAAATTGGAATCTTTTTCAGTTATTCGCATATAAACAGAAAAGCAATTTTCAAAGAGAAACGTTCTTTGGATATCGAAACATCCATATAAAATGGAAATTTATGCTGATAAAAAGTCAAGTAATAAATAGACTTCTATCAATCCTAACGATTCTATCAGGAGTTTTTTTTTTTTTTTTTTTTCATATCTTCTTCACTTCGTACGATCTACTGAAGGATATAAAGGCAACAAATACTATTTTTAATAAACTAAAACCTTCGGTCGCCCTTGAAGGTATGATGAAAGCCGAGAGAGGCAATTATGGTTTCGCCAAGGAAACCGACCAGGGCCATGGGAACCGACCAGGGAAGGGAACCGACCAGAACCATGGAGTCATCCTTCCCCATGAAATTTGTGGTGAAATTAAAAAAAAAAAATTATAATTAAAAAATTGGTACCATTTTTATTAAATTTTAGTGAAACATTTTTATATTAAATTTTTTTTATTTATTTTTAAATTTTATTATCAAATAAACAAAAGTAATTTTTGTAAAATAACCTAAAATATGTAATAATGGCGATTTTTCGAATTTTTACTAGAAAACCAGTAATTTATGAAAAACACACGAAATTTCGAAGATAATCCAAAAAATATTTTGCCGTAACATTCAATTGAAGACCTCTTTCAACAGCAAATTTCGCAATATTTTTCTGAACACAGTGCCTTTGTCACGGACAGTAACGCGGAACAAGTTGCCGTAATTTCGACAGTGAACGATTCTCTGAAATAATGGTGTCAAAAATTCAAGAACCATCCATTTTAAAATTTTCCATAGCAATTAGATTAAATGAGCTACTACTTTTTCCAGAATTTTTGACGAAAAAGGTGCTGTAACATCCGGTATGTACCTGTTTGAAATACGTAGTTTCAGCTCCGTACGACTTTTCGTTTTTGAGCTAGCCTGTTCACACACAAACACACGCATACACGCGCGCGCCACATGTTTTGGCGAGACTTGATTATTTGGGCTCAGGAACGATAAAACTCGAATTCGAAATTTTTTTCATGATCGCAATATATATATATATATATATATATATATATATATATATATATATATATATATATATATATATATATATATATATATATATAAGTTAAGGCCCGGAGTGCAGCAGTATTAGCCTTAATACCATATACGGCTGTAAACAACAGTCAGAATGTATAAAAGGCGAATTAAGAGCTGAATAAAGTTAGTCTTATTTCGGATACTGTGGGTGTCATTACTTAAACCTTTTTCCTTTTTTTTTTTTTTTTTGTGCTGCCGACGCTTAACTGGTGCCGAAACCCGGGACGGAGCGTTCGTAAAAGATTTTTTATTTTATTTTAAAAGACGATACGAAATAAGGAACTAAGTAATGACCAGCGAAGGAGTGGTGAGACCGGCGGTCCTGAACGTGCAGAACGTTCCGCCATTGCCCCAAGACTCGCTAGCCGCGGCGCATGCAAATGCGCTGGAATGGATGAAGATTAGAGTGGCTACATCACGGGACCTGAGAAACGCAGTATCAGATCTGGAACGCTTCTCGGGGGACATAGGTGAGCTAAATCACTTTATAAGAGGAGGCGACCGCCTAATAGCACGAATCGAGGCCAAGCTAAGAGAAGATCTGGTAAACCCCGGAGACGCGGAATCCCTTAAAGCGGCCGTGGTGTGTAGGGTCAAGCGCAGTATCTTGAACCAAATACAAGCGGATGAGGAGACACCATGGCCGGTAATGAAGGACAGATTGAAGAAAGCATACGGCGGCGGCAGGTTGACACCGGAAGAAGATATCTTCCAATTATTCAGGATGGTAAAAACTCCCCAGCAGACGAAGGGACAGTACGCCGGAGCCCTGTTGGCTAAATTTAACCATATTACGGAGAAGATGAGGGAGACGGTGAGTGCGGCCGAGACAGAAGGAAGGATGGGATTTGTGTCCACCATCCTAAAGAAACCGGGACTAAAGGTGGCCTTCCAGGAGACCGCTCATTCATGGAATGTGCACAAGAAATGGTGGACAGCAGCGCAAGAGAGGAGGAGACTCGAATGGAAGTAGAAGAGGCTGGGTGGAGCAGGATAACCTACGGGCGCCCTGGAAATACGCCGACGACCTGGAGAAAAAAGAATTACAGCAATTACAGCAACCCGGAGAGAGTGGCAGTATCGGGGAAAAGGATGAGTCAAAGCAGACCACAGACCAGGGCGAGAGGAGGAGACAACAGGAAATGCCATGGATGTGGAAAGAGCGGACATTTGGTAGCGCAGTGCCCACGTACCAGGTATTTCGAATGCGGGACTGAGGGACACATCGCAACACATTGCCCGTACCTTTACCAGAGAAAGGAGCCACCAAGAGCGGAACCAATGGAGGTGAACGCTCAGAGAGTAAGGAGGAGAGATGACTCGCTAAGAAGGAGCGCATCATCACGAGAGCCGTCTGAGGCATCGGGCTCATCCGAGTCGGAAGAAGAGTCGGGCGGACAAGAAGGCCGACGAACCGAAGGAACCAGAGGCGGCCGGAAGAACGGAGGAGGCAGACGATGGAGAGCAGAGGAGGCGATCTGAGGGGAGTGCCAGCAGAGAGGCGATCGTCTGTTAGTAAGTCAGAATATTGCAAAGGAGGCTTGCTGGTTGCCTATCATACGAGTAGCCGAAGGAGTAAGATGCCTGGTGGACACGGGAAGCTCCAACACATCATGACCCGGAGAGCGCTGGAGAGGCTGTGTGGCGAAGAGAGGGCACCCCAGACGCAGGTATGTACTTGTAAACTAATCACCCTGGGTGGCCGATGTAAAGTTGGGACTAAACAGATGGGGAGTTAAAGGCGGCACATTAGCGGTGCATATAGTAGGTAGTATGCCCCGGGAATACCAGGGGATATTGGATGTGATCTGTTGGGAAGAATAGGCGCGCGGGTTAGGATCCGCAAGGGAAACTGGTACATGAGGATAGGAACGAGAAGTTACGATTGCCAGAAGCGTATAAAAGACGGTAGATCACGGATAGGAGCAATTATTCATGAGGAGGGTTGGAAGCAGGCGATTAGGAGGGAGTTCAGGGACATCTTCTTCAGGGAGGGAGATACACTCGGGAGATACACACTATACATGAGATACCGTTGAAACAGGAGAGGGTGACCTACATAAAAGAAAGACGGTACCCACAAACACTACGCCAACATATTCGGGAAGAATTATCTAGTCTAAAGAGGCAGGGGATAATTGTTGACAGTACATCGCCGTATAATAGCCCGTTGTGGGCGATGAAGAAAAAGAGTGCACCGGGAGTGGATGGGGAAAAATACCGGATGGTAATAGACTACCGGAAATTAAATGAAAATACGGTGGATGAGAAATATCCGATCCCCAGGTTTGAAGACATTCTGGACAGACTGAGTGGGGCGACGATATTTAGTACGCTAGATTTGAAGGCGGGATACCACCAAATCCGAATGCACCCAAGGGACCAACATAAAACGGCATTTACTTTTGAGAGGGGGCATTACGAATTCACGCGGATGCCCTTCGGATTGAAGAACGCCCCGATAACGTTCCAACGCCTTATTGACAAATTCTTAAGGGGAATCGACGAAACAATATGCCAGGTGTACATGGACGACCTCTTAGTGTTCAGTAAATCGGAAGCCGAGCACGCGAGGCACCTTCGTAGCGTGTTTGAACGACTGCGCCAGTTTGGTCTAAAATTATCGAATGAAAAATCACTTTTAGGGCAGGACCAAATCAAATTTTTAGGCCACACGATTACGAGTGAAGGATTCAAACCAGACACAGACAAAGTAGAGGCTATTCGGAAAATGGCGGTTCCGCGGGATGTAAAAGGAATTCGCAGGTTACTGAGAACACTTAATTACTACAGACGATTTGTGCTGGAAATGGCAGAGTACCTCGTCCCCCTCAATAGAGTGCTAAAAAAGGGAGCAAAGATAATAGTGACGCCGCTAATGGAAAGTAACATCCGTAAATGTATGCAGCGGTTACAAGAGGAGCCGGTATTGGCATTTCCGGACTTCAGCAAAACGTTTAATGCCACTACGGACGCGAGCGAATACGCGTTAGAAGCTGTGATATCCCAGGAAGCAGACGATGGTGAACGCCCGGTAGCATACGCCAGCAGACGCCTTATGAACGCGGAGACTAGATACAGCGCCTTGGAACGGGAGTTGCTAGGAATTGTGTGGGCCCTGGACCACTTTAGACCCTACGTATTCGGGCGGCGATTCCGCGTACATACCGATCACAGGCCTCTGCAATGGATGGGGACGCTGAAGGAATCCTCGGCGAGGGTTACGCGATGGAAAGAGCTCCTGGCCCAATACAATATGGAAATCGTGTATAAGCCCGGTAAAGACAATGTAGTCGCTGACTGGCTGTCTAGGGCCATCATGATAAATGCCATAGAGGAGGAGGGTGGAGGACCATCGAGGGACGTGCGTCAATTTCTGACGGAATGGACCCCTGAAAGAGAAGGAGAACAGGGCTCGCGAGAACCAGACGAAAAGGAAGAATCCCCAGGAGAGACGAGCTCGATCGAGGAAAGACCGGTGGAGATGGAAGAGATAGAAGAGCTGATCAACGACAAGAGGCGGCAAATAATCTGGAAAACCAGAACTTCGGGCCTCATGAAAGTAGAATACTCTCGATACGGACGGAGCAAGATCAACTCCATTTGGTCGCAACCAGGGGCGAGAGAGGACCAAATTTGCAGGGCCCTGAAGGACGCGTCAAAACCAGGGGTGACCTACCATATCTACGTGGGAAACGCCACGATCTGGGAGAAGATTAAGAAATTATGGCGTTCTGAACAAATCGGTATGGATCGGACTCTCATCCGCTGTAAGCTAATGGTAGATACCGTGAGAGACCAAGAACGCCAGAAAGAGCTGACGCTCGCGTATCACCAGGGAAAGACAAATCACCGCGGGGTGACCGAAACTTTGCAGGCATTACGGCGTAAGTATTTTTGATGGGGAATGAAGAAGTCCATCACAGAGACCATCGGAGCATGTTCCATATGTCTCGCCACCAAATACGATAGACATCCCCCAAAAGGTAGACAGGAGGAGACGCCGACTGCAGATGCGCCGTTAGGAGACCTACAAGTGGATACTTTCACCTGGAGAGGATACAAGTGGGTCACGATCATCGATCTCTTCAGTAAAGTAGCGATGGCGCACGAGATCCAAGAACGATCAGCGGAAGTGGTAATGAGAGCTCTCCAGACGTGGTTCCAATTTTACGGGGTGCCAGAGCCAATATCGTCTGGCGGAGGGAGAGAGTTCGACAATGCTCAGCTTAGGGAAGAAATGAAAAAACTCGACGTAGTGTGGCATCTTAATACACCAGGACACCCTAAAAGTAGATGGAGCATAGAAAGGCTGCACAGCACTCTGAGCGACCACTTGAGGGTGTACCAGGTAGAACAAGGGCTAGAACCGAATACGGCGATGAGGAAAGCGATAGTGGCATACAACCACTCCATCCGCCGTTCGAGATAATTTTCGGGTTAAGGGAACGGCGCAGGGGATTACGGAGGGACGACGGGTAACGAGGAAATTGCGGGAGACCTGTTAATTAACAGAATTGAATTAGGGAAACGGTGGGAGAAAGTACGAGCGAAAATTGAGAAGGAGAAGCGCGGTAGGGTAGCGCGGGAAAATCTTCGTGTAAAGGACGTGATGGGGGAGATAAGAATCGGGTCCATCGTTTATCGGAAGATAATTTCCAATAGGGGAAAGGAGCCGCTGCGATACGAGGGCCCATTCAGGGTGATTATAATTAGGGAACATAACACTGTCACCATTGAGAGTGTCAGTGAACCTAAAAAGAGAAGGACAGTTCATATCGAGCAGTTAAAGTTGCCAATAGTAGAGTCAGAGCAACCGTAACGAGCTGGAGTGCCCCCATCTCAGCGCACAGAACCATTGTACACAGGAACATGTACAATAGCGAATTTGGAGTCCAGAAGAGTTATATTTTATTTGGTCTTTAGTTTGCACGGCAAATTTTTTAGTTCGTATAGTTATTTTTTAATTTTTTTTGTGTATGGCTATTGTTTTTTTTGTGTGTTTTTTCTTTTGCATATACTATTTATGGACATAGTTTTAAAATGTGAGTGCAGTGATTATAGAGAACAGTGAAATGTAAGTATAGTCATAGTTTAGTAAGTTTGGATTGTAAGGTATTAACGGCTGAATACTATGCACTTCGTTCCTATGTATTTGTAAAGTTTACGAAATGTTCGTAAACTGGCAGGGGGGAGTTAAGGCCCGGAGTGCAGCAGTATTAGTCTTAATACCATATACGGCTGTAAACAACAGTCAGAATGTATAAAAGGCGAATTAAGAGCTGAATAAAGTTAGTCTTATTTCGGATACTGTGCGTGTCATTACTTAAACCTTTTTCCTTTTTCTTTTGATTTTTGAAGCTGCCGACGCTTAACTATATATATATATATATATATATATATATATATATATATATATATATATATATATATAGTAAGGGGAAACAAAATTTTCTGTTTTGTTTTTCAGCTGGCTCCGAAAAAGAGGTCATAAAAAAGAAAAAACGAAAATCTGGAAAGAGGAAAAAGAAGAGTGAGTCACAACTGCTAGCTAGCATCCTCAGCAGCGACCCATTGATAACTATCAGCACCGCGAGCCAGACTAGAAGCAGCAGCAGCTCGACGACGGTGGAATCCTTGGATACGGAGAACTTCGCGGGCCCCCCGGCCCTGACGACGCTCAAAATGCTCATGAACCGCGGCGTCGACGTTGCGGCGCTCGCAATCCGCTGTAACTACCCGGTTAAACCCCGCGCCTGCACGTGCGGCAAAGCCTGCTGCCTCTGCGTCCTCTTCTCGCCGCACTGGGACTTCGAGCGAAGCAGGTTCGAGAGGGAGCGGAAGAGGCTCTTCGCGAAGGGCAAGCTCAAGCCAGGGCAAGACGATTTCCCGTACGACACGAAGTTCAATCTTATGGTATATTTCTTCTAAATACGTCCTCTCATACAATTATCGTATTTTTAGTAGCGATTTGGATATCATCTGAAAATGCGAAGGTAATCCTAATTTACCTAAGATAATAGGTAAATTGAGAAGGTAAGTAGTAGTTTACTTTACTTATCTATAAAATTGTGTTTATTTATTTATGCTGATAATTTTTTGGTCTGCTTGTCGGTCGTATAGACCCAGTTAACAACCGGTGAGCACGTCGACCAAGGGGACATTGACCTCTCAGTCCTGGGTGGGAGAGCGATGTCTCTGAACAGTGGGCTGGCACAGACCTTCAGGCCATCAAAGAATTTTATGTGTCTTCGGCCTATGTATTCTGGCACTGAGGGTAACTGGAGCTCCTCATAAATGGTGGCAGTTCTCGCTCGTTGGAGTGAGGTCCCCCTGAGGATCCGCCGAAGAACAACGGTCTGGAAGCTCTGCGTGGACTCTACATGTGCCGGAGAAGTGGTGCACTATAGAGCATAGTCGGTCTGATGTTGGCCTTGTAGATCTGCATCTTCAGCCGCCGTGATAGCTGCGACGATGTGAGGATGTAATAGAGCCTATGCGACTTAACCCGGACCAGCTTGATTCTCTCTGTGACGTGACTGGAGAAGGTGAGATGCCTTTCTAAAGTGACGCTAAGAGAGGCGGGTCTTCTTGTTCCATCTTGGGTAGTGGCTTCTTCCATTTCTGAAACGACATCACGATGGCATCCGCGTTCGCCGGATTCCTTCTGATTCCTATCAGTTTCCTTTCTGCCACTTTGGCTGCCGATACTACCAGTGCCGTTGAGAGAACCTAGCCGGCGTTTAAGCTGGTGGCGTAGATACCTATGTCGTCCACATAGGCTACTACTATTGCCTCTGGATACTTCACTGACGACTGATGCCGTGAAAAAGACGAACAGTATTGGTCCCAGTACAGACCCCCTTGAGATACTCCATAGGTGATATCGAGTGGAGTCAATTGGCTATCGCCGACTCCTACAGCCAAGGATCTTCCGCCAAGATAGCATCCAATCAATCGGCATAGGGAGGCTGAGGCTGAGGTTTCCTGAACGCCTCCAGATGGCGGATTAGCAATGTGTGTGTAACACATCGAAATGCCCGTGTGCAGTCCAGGGATATGAACGTCGTAGCTCTGTTCACTTGCACTTCACTGCAGTGCTTCATTAGGTAGAAGTGAAGAAGCCGCTCTAAAACTTGCTCGTGTGCGAGAGGAGAATGATCGGCCAATAGTGCTCCGGTAGGTTTCCATTCTTCTCCGGCTTGAGTAGCGTTACTACGATCGCTTGTTTCCAGACATTAGGAAAGTACGAGAACCGAATGCATGAGTTAAAGATGTTCAGTAGGAAGGCTTTATCTCTCCAAGAGAGCATCTTGAACAAAACATATGGGATATCATCCTGTTCCGACGCCCTTTTTTCCCTTAGTACGGCGTAGTACCGACTCATACTGCCCAAAGGTGGAAAAAATGGGCTTCTCATTAGGGCACGGTAGTGGTGCTTCTGGAAGGCTAGAAGAGCTGTCAGCCGATGCACGTTATTAACAACCGAACTATAACTGAACTACAACTTCGGCCCTTTTTATTCAAGGTAATCTGAAGTTTGTGAAAGAAATTATCAATTGCCCCAACCTAGCTGCAGTCGTTTTTTCCCAAAATCACTGATCACTTACTGGAGCATTGCATAAGCAGAGGAACGTATCTTGGTTTCATTTTATGGATACGGTGGAAGCATCCTCTCTGAACCCTCTCAGATTTGTTTCATACAAGGGTTCTTGATCTTGGGTATCAGGCTGAAAGGCAGAGAATTCCAAAACCAAGTTCCGTCTCAAGGTAGACGATATTATCTACTTAGTCATTGTCCACTTAAACATGAAAGAACTGAGGGGCCTGCCTTTCTGCACCCACAGTTTCTTAAGCAGGTTTCGGTGCATCTGCACGTCACCACCTTCAACAGTGCAGAAGTGATGGGTTCGAGACCGTATCTCCACCCTGAACTCTGAATATCCAGCACACTAAAACTGTGCTAACAGCTACAGCTCATGGGTGTGCCAGTAATGCTACTTGGGACTAAGCCATGAACGTCAATCGGACTCTCATATGATACAAATCTGAATATATGGAATATTAAAATTCAGTCCACCATATCTATGTTTTATGGCTATTTCCAGATTACTGCTATTATTAGATTAGGAGTGGAGGAGGGGTTAATAGATTAAAGAATTATTAGATTTAAAAAAAAAATATGCCGAACTAAGTCCTTAAAAAACGACATAGAAGAAAAAATAGGGATTGATCCAGCATAATTATTCAATTTTTCCTCTGATAATTATTTGTATATTAATAATTTATATACTACTTATGGTATTATTAGTTTTTAATTTTAATTATTCATTTCTTTTTAATTATATCCTTAAATTAAACTATATTAATTGTAATAATTTTTCACTTCAATTAGGAAAAGAATCCTAAGGGAGCAACGAATGAAGTTGATCGTGGATTGAAAAACCTGAATAAAACAAAACTTTGTTACTGAGTTGTTTAATCATTGAGACGTAATACTCTAATATATATATATATATATATATATATATATATATATATATATATATATATATATATATATATATATATATATATATATACCTGAATGTTAAAATAAAAACTAGCATATTTTAAGAATTAATCAATAAATCCAATTGATTCCAAGTAATAAAGAGCATCATGTTGAATAGACGATAAATATTAATAAAATAAACAGCACCTATATATTAAACGATATAAAAATACTTTTACCAACAAGTCTGGCCACGATGAGGCACAAACGTACTTTTCCTTAGTTTACATTTTGTATATATATATATATATATATATATATATATATATATATATATATATATATATATATATATATAAAGGGGGTCGTGGTGGCCGAGCGGGTTAGCGCGCTTGCAAAAGTGTACCTACTCACAAACCCCCAAAGGTTGTGAGTTCGAATCCCGGCACCGGCACTACTTTAATTTAATTAAAGTAATAATTCAAGAAATTTATCACCCCTCTCCCCGGGTATGTGAGGCCCGTCAGCCTACTGAGGCTACTCACACAGACCGGGCGTAGGAGTGATGACCCTACCCCCCGCGTGTACCTAAATTGTGAATCGCGTTGTGGTTTTCCAGGACATAAAATAGCCGCTCGGAGGTTTGGTCCATGGACGATCTGCTCGGGGAAAGAAATATAGGTCCTCGTGCGCCTGTTGACTCCGAACAGCCACAATCCGAGGATGCAGACCGATTAGTCACAGTTCTAGAACCCGAGTGAGTCGGTGGGAAGGACACTGCCGAATTGGCTCCAAAGGGACCGGTTATGGAAACCATGGTTCGCATCAACGTGAGGTTGGGTGACCCCCTCCAGGCTGTCTGTGCTCCCGCAAGCAATAAATTTCTGGAAGAACACCACAACGCGCGGCCAAAGATCTACAAGGTCTATAGAGCCAACCGAAAAAATATATATATATATATATATATATATATATATATATATATATATATATATATATATATATTAGTATTATTATTATTATTATTATTATTATTATTATTATTATCTCCATTGACTCCTACCGGAGCATTGGGCATCTACCAGTGCGTTCCATTCCTTTCTTTTTCCTGTAGTCACTTTCGCCTCTTGCCAAGTCTTGCTGGTCAGGTCCAGGTCCTTTAGTACCGATCCACGCCACGTCTCTCTTGGTCTTCTTCTTCTTGCTCCCTGGGAATTCCATTGAAGAGCTTCTTTCTCGATGGCCCTATTTGGATTCCTTAATGTGTGTCCTATCCACCTCCATTTCTTTTTTCTTATTTACAGGTGTATAGGAAGCTGCTCAGTCGTATTCCACAGCTCATTGTTCAATATCCTCTCTGGCCACCAGATACCCAGGATTCTTCGCAAGCAGCGGCTGATGAAGGTCTGAAGGGGTCGGGTAACGGTTTCGGTTATTTTCCATGTTTCACATCCACAGAGTAGAACTGACTTTAAGTTGGTGTAAAATAGCCTTATTTTTGTTTTCTTGGACAGTTTTTTGTTCCTCCATATTGGATACAGCTGAACAAATGCCCCATTAGTATTTTTGATTCGTCTTTTGACATCTTCCAACGAGCCTCCTTCTTTAGTGACCACCACCACGCTTCCCAAGTAGATGAATGATTCCACCTGATCTAAGGCCCTTTTCCCTCAGAATAATTGGATTCCGACATCGTCCAACTCGGTTGTTGATTCGGCTTAAAGCATCTAACTTGCCCTGCAGATCGCTGAACCGCTGTGCTAGAAGACATAGGTCATCGGCGTAGTCGAGATCCTCCAGCCATTCTCTCAGAACCCACTGGATTCCACGTCTTCGTCCCCCAAGCGTAGCTTTCATGATTCCGTCGAGAACAACGATGAAGAGAGTTGGAGGAAGCACGCAAACTTGTTTTACACCAGTTTCGATTTTAAGTGTGTTGGAAAGCAACCCCTCATGGATGACTCTGCATTCATATCCATCATATGAGCTCCTAGCAAGATTTCTTATCTTTTTAGGGATGCCATACCTTTCCAGGATTCTCTACATAATGTCCTGGTTCACTGAGTCGAAGGCTTTTTCAAAGTCTATAAACGCCCTGAAGAGGACTTTGCTACTCGGCGTTCAGCTCCAAAATGATTCTCAGCGTGTTTATCACGTTTAGCGTGTTCAGATCGGTTCAGCTGCGTTTCTCCCTTAACCCTGCCTTCTCCTTTCTTAATCGAGCTTCCAAAGCTTGTTTAATCCTTATGAGGATTATTTGGTTTAGTACCTGGCTCACAAATTTTGAGCAAATGAAAATAAAGTATTTTAAGGGATATTTTTAGATTCTTTAAGAAATTAGGCAATTAACCAAGAATGTAATGGGTTGTTTATGTTACAAGGCGAAGATAAGCAAATAGAACCTTCATAAGAAAAAGTAAATATCCGAAAATTAGTTACATAGGACAAATAGCTAAGTTTGTCAAAAAGTCATTTCAGTGATCAAACGTTATTTGGCAATTGTACTTATAAAATGCAGTTCTTTTTTTTTTTTTGTGAAATATTACAATCTGCCATAAACAATAATTATAGATGAAACCATTCATACCATCTTAACATGAAAAAAATACATACAAACTTAATTAAGTTAATAACTAATTAGCTAGGATCTATGGAAGTCTGCTTCAATACTAAAATGGATTATTTTTAGCATAAGGATCTTTGAAGGAGCTCAATCCTGTCCATAGGGTAAATATGTATAGCATGGGGTAAATATGTATATATCGGCAAAAGTGATACCTTGCCAGAACTTCAAACTTTGTACTTCTGTACCTCGAAGGTATAAGACACTATATGCATTTTTTACCAATTAAATATTATTATAAATTTGTATTTAACTTTTTTCGTTTTACCCAGAGATATTGATATGAATCAGCCAAATCGTAAATACGTATTGAATGAGTGGCGACCGCTCTGAAACGCTTAGGGGAACTGAGGCAATCTCTCCCGCTTCCTGGTATTTAGGAGGTACAGAAATAAGAAATAGGAAAAAAGAGACCACCAGGGTCGGGAACTGTCATCAGGATAATTGACGAGTTGACAGGAGGCAATTGGTCTCGCCTGAAAATATAAAAACACACTAAAAGGAAGCTTCGCAGCGACATTGGTGTAGGTCTATTTATGAGAGATCAGAATGTCATAACAAATCAAAAAGACCATTTGTAGAAAACTTCAAGAAAGCCTTCAGATGTACCTTAGGACGGAATGAAAAAATAATTGGCCCCTCTTAGGCAAGTTAGCTAGTTCTTTAGAAAAGAGTCCACCTGTTAAGCTCATACCTAATAGAACGGAAAATATTCGATTCCCTGGAAAGGACTAAATTGATTAAGCTAAAACATTCTTCTTTAAAACACTCTCGAGTAACCTAGAGTAGCTGCAAACGGAGGAAGGACCTTACACTAGAAATTTCTTAAAATATTGTCCTACCCCGACTGCATGTCAGCCAATGAGAAGAAATTTCCATTCCCTACCGGTGGAAAAGATAGGTAGGAACAGAAGAGAATAAAATCCTCGAAAAAGACTGAAGGAGACCACTGGGAGTAGCAACTGGCCAATGATAAGCACGAGAACATGTGTGAAAATTGAACCATAAGGTCTCTGTCATTCAGGACCAACGAACAAGAATACACCACAATTTCTGTTAGTACATCGCACGGTCAGCAGCCCTCATTTTCAGCTTAATATGGTTGTGAATAGAATGATAGACCTAAGTGTGATAGATATCTAATGACAATACTAATTATCTGAATCATTCACATTCATATGGCCATACATATACGAATATATATATATATATATATATATATATATATATATATATATATATATATATATATATAAATATATACGATTTATATAAACGAGTAATGCTCTTCCTGATCTGTACATTTTTATATAACAATCTAATTAATAACTCATTCAGTAAATTATACCATAAAATATAATTATGTTGCTTTAAGGAGAATTTAGATATTAACCTTTAATAATTAATAAATTTGGTAGCACAACTACCCTTAGAAAGGAATCCAATCCAAAACTTTAAGGGCATACGAAGTCATTTTTCATAATTAAGTATAAATAAATTTGGGCAATATCTTCAATAATTACGAAATGGCATCCCTTCACGAATATTTGTTCTAACGTAGCATAATAAATGACAGCCATTAAAAGCAGTTAAAACAAAGCAGTATAGATAACTATGTCCTGGACCGATTGTGAGGAAAGTTACTCGGTTTTAAAGATCTTTCATTCGGGAAGAAACTGCTATTCCTCCGAAGTAAAGATTTAAATGAGGTCCCTGGCCACCACCTAAAATACAGTTCTAAATTGAAATCTAACTAAGTAATATAATCGAGTTGAGAGATTACGTAATATGTAGCAATGACCGATCGATCCGATGGAACCAAGTGTTATTTCAAACTCCTTTCTTGCCAGATCTTGTGCAATCGATGAAGTTCCGAGAAGGTACCTAATTACGATAGCAGGGAGTTGGGAGCTATAGGTATCCTAACCAATTAGGAGATATAAGAGATGGCTAGAGGTAAATAGAACAAGATAAGGCGGAAAGATAATAATATAGTAGATATGGAGGAAGGGAGGAGTTGTTGTTGACAAGGTTAGCGGCGGAGAGCGGAGAGGCAAGGCTGGTCGGGTTGGGGCAGGTCGTTGGCAGCCGGCCCGGCGCCGCGGGTTCGTCCACCCCCGCCCGGGGGTTAGCGATCGCCAGGCCGTTCCGGGGTCGCGTCTCCTAGAGGGTGCTGTCAACTACGGTATTTTTATCCTCAAAATACTTAATAGTAAAAATAAAATAAAAACAGATCATCCAACCTTAATTTATCTACAGCAAAACAGACGTCGATGTTTATAAAACCTCTATGTTTCAGTTTTTCGAAAATCAAATAATACCTACATAATATGTATAATATATATCACTATTTATATGTATTTTTATCAATTAATATATTATATTAATAGTATTTTTACTTCCTTGAGCAAAGTAAACGAAGAATTACAATCGCGAAAATTTCTAGGTTTTCAGATTTCAACGGAAATATTTATTTTGACCATCCCTGAATCCATTTTGACTAGTTTCGTCGTGATGTCTGTTCGTACGTTCGTTCGTGCGAATCTCACATAACTCAAAAACGGCTAGCTGTAGAAGGTTAAAATTTTGTATTTGAGATTTCTGTAAAATCTAGTTGTGAACTTTCCTTTTTGGTCACTACGTGATCACCGGAAGTGATACTTCCTCTAGGTCATAGTTGATTTCCATCAAAAATTATATTAAAATATAATGCAAAGCTTTTCAAATTTGGTATTTATGATTTTTATATTAATTTAAATAACATAATAAACTTTGGTCTAAATTACCAAATCGGAAGCGGTATTTTATTTGAAAGTCATAATAAACTTTTATAAAAAATTATATTAAAATATAATGTAAAACGTTTCAAATTTGGTAAATAAGACTTTTATATCAATACAAATAATAAATTAGATTTTGGTTAAAATTGGTGAGCCGGAAGGGGTACTTTACTTGAACGTCATAATAAACTTTCATAAAAAATTATATTAAAATTAAATACAGAGAACATAATATTATGGTTCGGTGATAAAGTTACAAATGCTATAATTTTCCCGCTCTAATAAAACAATTTTATTACTTGTTTCAAGTATTAAAATTGAGTGTAAAATACTTGTTTCCCTCCCCATTTGTGAGCTTAACAAGTCTACAGCAGAAGAATAAGGTATAACTTAAACAGGTTCTTCCGCTTGAAATGCCGAAACCGTCGATTTCCAATCCCTCATCTACTGACAAAGATACTTCTAATATTGTCACGGAACACGGGGAAATCTCTTAGGAACTTCTTACCTATGGAATGAAAACGACATATGATAGCGGAATGAGACTTCCAGAAACAATAGTTTATGTGTGTGTCTGTCGACACCACGAGTATTGTTTTTGAGATATTGCTATCTTTGGAAATATTATCCAAATTCATGATCACTTTTTGAGCTATCGATTTATAGTTTAATAGGCGCACAAGGAAGTCATGCGGTGTCCACATCAGATATTTTAAATCAAGACAGTTTAATCGTGGGCAATAAGATCATACAGATTCACCCACCCCAGGTGGGCCTTTTTGGTTTAACAGATCTGTATTTTCTATTTAGAAGAAGCCTGTAGTCAGGAACCTTTATTGGAGGAGGCAAGACCTTAAATTTCCCAACAATTTTCACCGGATTTCCCAACCATCTTATGAAATATTGGAATTTTCTCCTAAATATTGTGGACACCTATAACTCTTTTCACTTAGCTGTTGGGAATGTTGACACTAGAGAACAATAATTTTTTTTTTTTTATTCAAATACAATATTGTATCGATAAAATGCCGATTTCTTAACTAAAGGTATTGGTATTGGTTTTAAATTTTAGTAACTCTTTGAGTAAAGTATTTTACTACAATTTTCGCAGTTTGAAGTAGGTTCTCAAATCTCCAATTGCCCAACTATTGTGGATTCCAAATTATTGTGGGGGGTCGTCTACTCCATCTTACTCTATCTCGACGCCCATGACTGTAATGTTTTAAACTTTTTTTTTTTAACATAACGTTTAATTTATTTTATCAATTAAATTTAAAAATAATTTAATTAAAGTGTTTTAAATTCATTAAAGAAGGCAATGTCGTAACTAATTCGGCAGAAATATCAGAAGCGTTAGCCAAACATTTTTGTGGCTCGTCGCGACATGTAAAAAGCCGAAAGGTAATGGTTTTTAAATGTTGTTTTACCGAACAGAATTCTGATAAGCTTTATTGGATTGTACCTGTTGGGTCCCCTATCCTACAACAGCAGCATCCTGGATCTCTGGGTTCTGCAAGAAAACTGAAGATAAAGTAAAATCACTCGATTCTAAGTCTACAAATCCTTGAACAAACCGATCTTCTATAGACCTCTGTGAGCAGTAGCTAGTCCACCTCAGGAACTCTAGCAAATGCTGTGGCAGGTGGATTGAATTGATTTTTTATAAATGAAGGAGAATAAAAATAAAATACAATTTTTCATACGTCCGTAATTTAGTCAGATGATTGCAGATAACTGTTTAAAGTTGGGTCAAAGTTGGTTCAGCCGTTTTTCAATGAAAAGCGGAAAAACATTTTGGTTTCTGATCATCCACCATTTTGTTATAAGGTAAGGGACGACAAATTCATTAAAACTTAAAGCTTAAGTTTAAGCTTAAAGCTTCAGGGCTCTATATAAAAACGGAAAAAATTTTCTATGAAATCAGTTCAGCCGGTTTCATGTGATGATGAAACAATCTGACAAACAGATAAAAATTTACAGAGGCTGTGGTGGCCGAGTGTGTTATGGCGTCACCTTAGTAACCTTGAGTCTATAGCGGCGCTGGTTTGAATCCGGCCTGGGCGGGTTGAAATTTATTTCATGGCGACCCCACTGAATGAATCTCGATCTTCCCATTTTGATTAGAATAGCTTGGTTACCTGTAAGAATAACACAACCTTTTCGCCTTAATAAGAAAGGATGTTAAACAGAAATAATTAAAAAAAATACATATATGTAATTTTATTAGAAGCGTTAGCACGACTTGATCGATATAATATTATCGCTAATTAACTAGTATCGATACTGTTTGCTGTTGCCAAGGTACTGGTACATATTAATTACATCAGTTGGCAAGACAAACATAAGATGTGAGCATACCCTTGACACAGAGGACAGCTGACGATATCACTGTTTGAGTTGGCACTGTCGGTAAGCCACCGCCTGATTGATCGGCTATTATAAGTTGGCAGCCCGGGCTAACTTAAACACGACCTCTGATTGGCTCTTTAGCATCTTCCGCTTGTTGTTCTAATCGATTCTACAGGAATCAGCCAATGAGGAGCTCCGTATCAGCGCAATATGAGCTCACGTTAGGGAGATATCATTTATATCGTACTTAGCAAATCTCAAATTATCAAATATGTCAAGTTCTGTCATATATATATGTAATGTCAATTATGGTTTATTAAACTACGGTAATGTCAAAACAATATAGTTATCTAGTTATAAATACAAATATAAGAGGGACAGAGAATATTATGAATGTTACTTAATAACTATAAATTATATACAGTTCTGAGAAAAAACATATACTCAATAGGTAAAATTTAAAATATTTTTAAAATCTACAGAAATGACCTATTAATTACTTTAAACTAGATTTCAGCTTATTACATGGCCAGAAAGTATTTATTAAAGTATTAAAGTATTCATAGTTTTACTTAAGAAATCAAAACAAGTATTAAATTAAAACATGTAATAAAAACATTATGATCTCAATAAATATAAACTCAAGATACTAATCAAAGTTTATTTTCAATTTACTTTTATATTTATGAAAGAATATCAATTCAGATATCTTTTCCTCATAGTAGAGAAAGTGTTCGTGTTGATTAATGCTATAAAATATACCACGCGGAACTCAGTTAAAATAAAATTGGGCAACAACGAATAATCGACTTTAAAAGAGCTGAGATGATGTAAAGACAAATCGATCGTGAGTTTAACCACTCAAACGGAGTAGTTAAGACCTTTTTGAAGTCAGGCCCAAAAAATTAAGGAAAATTAATCTAGGAACTGGTGCCACACTGGATAACTGAAACCAGATACCTATTTGAAACGTCGCAAACATCAACTCAAAAGAATTGATCACTCTCAACCTTCAACGACCTTTGGGACAACAGCCCCTCTTTCTTAGCCTGTGGCAGTATATATATATATATATATATATATATATATATATATATATATATATATATATATATATATATATATATATATATATATTATAGGTAAAAAATGCTCTGAGTAACGAGTACTGAATATTTTACTCGAATAATCTCACTACCCGAAATTCGATACGACTAGGGATGGAAGGGATAGCGAAGACTGAACTACCCCCTTCCATTTCCAGTCGTATCTAATTCCGGCTAGTGTGAGTATTCGAGTAAAATACTCAGTACCCCTTACTCCAGAGTACTTTTTGCCCACTCTACGTCGCTGTAATAACTGAAAACTTCTTAGCCATCAAAATTGAACTTGTTTTCGTCACTAAAAATAACCCTGGACCAAATTAGGCTTTCCTGAATATGCTTTTTGGCAAACTGCAAGCCCCGATGTTATAGTTTTACGGTATTTGAAATGCCTAGTTTCATCTGTTCACTTCCTGTACTATGTATCACTCTCTGATTGAATCGCCTCACAGCTATCTGTACCCTGATCACACCGCACCAGAGGTTCAACTCACGATCGATTTGCCTTTGCATCATCCTAGCTCTTTTAGAGTCGATTATTGCTTCTTCCTCAATTTCATTTTAATTGAGCCATGATTTAATTTTGATTCATTAATCAATACGAACACTCTCTCTTCAATGTGAAAAGAAGAACTGAATTGATATTCTTCCATAAATACGAAAGTAAATTGAAAATAAACTTTGATTAATAGGTACCTTGAGTTTATATTTATTCAAAGCGTATTGCATTTTTTGTTGTTGTTAGATTATGTAAACCTATGACCTTTAAACACTTGTTGCCAATTTAACAATATGAAATTTAGTTTAAAATAATTATTTGGCTTATTTTCTACAGTTTTTAAAAACATTTCAGTTATCTCTATCGAATTTATATTTTTTCACAGGACTGTATACATAGGAACATAGGAAGCACAATGTAACATAGGAAAGCAACGTAGAGATGACAAGAGAAACATCTGTACATAACATAAATCATATTTATAAGTTGAAATATATATATATTAAAATTACAAAAACAACTTGTTTTTTGTTCAATTTAATTTAATATAATATATAATATAATATCTAAGTAAGCTGCAAATGATTGCACTATTATTTCCAAATAGTAATAGCTAATAATAATCAAATAGTAATATCTGATAGAAATCAAATAGTAATATATCAAACATATACAGTGTGTTTACTCACAAGACTTTCCTTATTCCACTAAATGATATGCCAACTTCACAGGCACTATTTTTTAATAATTAAATATAAAAATTGTTTGAGATATGTTCACTAATATTGATCCTATCAAGACTATTTTAATGTTTAGTTTTGTAGACAATTGAATTATCTTTTAAATGAGCATCTGAAATGTTCCAGGAGATGTTTATTTTTCGAATTATCAAAAACCTTGAACTCTTAAGTTGAACGGGTTTTCGTATACAAACATACATAATAGGGAAACATGTGTAGAGAGTTTTCTTTGTTGGAATTTCATTACCTTTTAAATGGCCATATGCATCTGTACGTCAGAGGCTAACGGTCTGAAAGCTATGTCCACACTGTTCGGCTTTCGATTCGACATCGCATGCGACTACACTCTGTTCGTCATGTCGAATCGAAAGTCGAACAATGTGAACATAGTTTTAGTAGTATTTCAAAAGTTTTCAGAAAAAGCAAAAAAAAAAAAAAGTTTCAGATCGCATCAGATCGCCAATCTTCAAATATTGAGTGTTGCATATTTGAAGACACACAGACAGACCAATGGCCAGAAATGCGTTGTTTGCTTTTACCCAGAGGGTATTGATACACATAGATTCGTTAAAACTGCACAATTTGAACCCGCTTAGTTTCCTGAAATAGTTTTCTTATCTAGAAACAGTTACATAATAATTTTTTTTTTTTTATGACTTTGGTATAATGATTCCAAAGCACTTTATTTTTTGTCCTATCTTCATAAATGGCCGTGCTATGGGCGTATTAAAACTCTAATATGCCGCTATTTTGAAACTAAATAACTGAACAGAAGGGTAATGTCGAGTTCCGAGGATCATCTTGTGGTGGCCTGTGATTTGAGTAACAAATTTGGAAAAATATGGACCCACTTTTTTTCTGAAAAAGACTGCGGACAACGGTCAGACGGATTATTTTAAATTTAATTTTTGAACTCTACGTATTTTGAAACTTCAAATTTTGAAGGGGGATTATTTTTTTCTTGGTCGATTACAAAGGTTCATTAATGAAAATAATAAACCAAAATTCTGATCAAAATTATCAATTAGGTATTCTGGATAACAAAGTTGCTAATTCCATCTTTCTGAATATTAATATAATTTTCATAATATTCTGATAATGCCTTGAATTTTTAGTATTTATGAGTTCGGAGTAGTTTTGAAAATAGCCTGTAGGAGCGTGAATCACTCACGAAGGTTGGCAAGGTAAAAAATGGAACGATGAAGTGCTACTTCATTCCAAGCACATTTACATAGTAATTGTAATTACTATGTAAAGCAAAATTGTGCAAATAGTATTAATTATATGCAGATACATCATCCACATACCTACACATATTTTTAAAGTTATCTGAAAGCGAAATGTTGATTAGTGTAGTAATAAGGAACGTAGTTAATGCCAACCTATTAGCTTTGGTTGTTCCCCGTTATTAGCTGGTTGTCAGTTCGTTGGCTACAAGCGTAGAGTACTGTTTGTGATTTGGCTCTATTGGTCCGACTGTATCTCACTGCACAAACAGCCATCAAAGCAGACTTACTGCGCTATATCCTAGCTATATTCTCTCATTGGTTAATATCCAATGATGAATGAGTTTCCATAACACATAAATTAATTAATAAACAGTCACACAATTATATTTATCTCTGGAACGAAGAAGAGAATAGAAAAATAAGAACCTTGTAGATTGTTGAAAATATTAAATTTGGATCGATATTAAGGATCTCGGTAAGGGTTGAGTCAGTCTTAATTTTTAAAATCATCTGTGAGGCACATTTTCTAAGCTTCGACGTCTAAAGTCATTAGACTGCATTTGTTTAAAAAAAATTGCCAGTTTCACTTTTCACATAACTGGACGTATCACTCTTATGATGTTAATATTAAACATTCGTTTTCATTAAAAAGAAAAACTGATTTAAAAAAGTTTTTTTAACAAAGAAAGCAATATATATCAACTAGTTGTACCCAAACGGCGTTGCCCGTGAAAAGAGTTGCGGGTTAAGTGCCCTCCCAAATTTCAAGTTTTTTGTTTAACTTTTAAAAGATAATGCGAGTAACAGAAGACAGAAATATTGTTCTTATCATTCCTAATCATCGTTCATCATCACACTGTAAAGTTCGTAAAAACTTTAACGAAAAAATTAAACAAAAAATATTTAAGTTCAACTTTTATTTTTAATAAATTATTAATACATATTATTTGTATTTCATCATACATATTGTTATATGATATGAATGGGAAAGTAAATGAAAGTATTACAGCGAACATAGATTCACCGAGGAAACACATCATTCAATTCAATGCCCTGACCTGCTTTGCAATCGGAATGAAAAGAAAGGAAGAAAAAAGATGTTATTAAAAAAAAGTTTTTTATTGTGAAGCTAGTACTATTTAAATGTGATTTAATTACTTATAAAATCATAGCGATAAACCTATTAAAAAATGTGTTGTTTTTTTAATTGTCATATTTCTTTAATATTTTTCAAGTTGAAACTTAGGCACTTCGACTCTTTTGCTTCAATTATTAGAACTCTTAGGGGAGGAGGGGGCTACCAGAACTTTCAACGAAACAACCGGTTCCCAACAAAAAGTTTGACTGTAAATATTCCAAGGCCAAAGGGGTTATCCTCCGATTTTATTAACAAATAATGCTTTCACACAATAATTTCGCTCTTGTTAAAATATTTTTGTAGTGAACTTGGTTTCATATGTTTGAAGTTATCATGATAACGATTTCAAAATTACCCGTTTTTAAATAGTTTTTCCCCGTTTCTCCCCTTAATGGGAGCATTTCGAAAAATTTAATGGATATAATTTGAAGAAACTCTCTAAATGATAGTGAAAACCGTATCAAAATCATACGGCAACTTTTAGAGTTTTTCGAGCACAAACATACGAAGTCTGAATTTTTATATATAGCAAATTTGCTTTAAAAAATAATAAATTGAAAATAAAGTTCAAAAGTTAAAAGTTCATCAATTTCACATAACAACAGCAACAGTAAAAACTGATCCACACAATGTAATAAAACACACTATGTAACTGTAACAAAGATTCATATAACAGCATCAAAGATAAAAGTGTATCAAAAGTAAGAAATTTGTACATAGTGAAAAAAATCTTAAAAAAATATTGTTAAATAAAAAGCATGTTGTTGTTTATTTACAATCATAGCTACCAATGTGAGGCATCATTGATCTCAACTTAATTCTAAAATTCTCTTCATCACGCATTGCATCTGCCATTACTACGCCATCCTGAATTATTTTTCAATCGCAGGTCGCGTTTATGCGTCTTATAATCAATACATTAAATAGCAATTAAAAAAAAAATTATAACCCCTTTCAAACGTGCTAAAAGGATTATTATATTCATGGCTTTTGTTTCCTTGTTAGCGTATCAGCTGAAACGTTCTTATTATGAAACGTAATACAGTCTGGAATCCATCAGTTCTAATCAGGAATCCCTGGTTTAGAATACTCGGCTATCGTTAGGGGTTGTGAAAAGAATATGTAATGTTATAAAAAAGCTAATGTGCTAATCATTAAATCTCTTAATGAAGAAAACAATTTTTGGAGTTGACTTTAAGATATCAAAACAAAAAACTAAACCCTATCGGTTTTTCTAGATAGAACACGGTTAATTTTAAAATTAGGTTAATATATATACGAGTATCCCTCCTTCAAAATGAAAGGAACATAACTCAAAAAATGAATTTTTGTTAGAACGAACTTAAGTCTACAGATACAGGTTAAGTTCTATAGAAGCCCTCAGGGTGTGAGTGAAATATGGTGAGTATGATTTCTTTTAACACTACAACTATTGGCCCATAACACATATTAAGTTTATTAATTAATAAGCAATTTCCTATTAATATACAATAAACTGTAAAAATAAAAAGCGCGGAGAACTTAGCATCAGAAATCGCTAGAAGTTTATACAACAAGATTGTCCAGCACCCATCAATAAGCTCACTCATTTTTCTCTATTTTCAGAACAATATCTCAAACAAAAGCAGACAATATTCTCTGTTTGCAACTTATCTTACTTAAGATTACCTGTTATACAATAAATATATTAGGTATTGTGATACCAGCAAGAAGAAATATTGAGCAGATAAAAGTGCAGTTTATTTTACCAACTGAACGATGGCTACATTATTTACGATAACGCTGTGTCAACTACCTTAGATGAGTTATAGCGGCTTAACAACCTTCCGTCTGGTTGGCACATAGCGTGAGCTTATGTTGATTTTTAGTGTGCACACCATCCATCTTGGAATAGACTTTAAACAGAAAATATAAGCTTTAGGATAGACGCGCCATTCCAAGTTAAGACAAAATTAAATAAGACGTTGGTCTTTACCTATTTTAATAATTATAAAACTCTATTCCCTGCATTACCAACTATATATATTTCAGAAGTTAAATTCGCTGTAATGGACTTATATCGGACCGCATTGGATTAATTTGGATTAGTAATTTTGGCTCTGCTTCTAAAGGGGTTCACTTACGATCACTACACTCCAACCGCTCCATCCTAAATTGAACGCGGTACGACTGTGTGTGAAATTCTGTGTGGATTTTTTGGATAGATGCAGAACGACTGGAATTTCATCCGCCCAAAACTGTATCACTCCAACCTGCCGTGAGCGAGACGATGGACTGCAGTTTTTCACATGGTCTTTCATAATAATATTAAAATTTGTTTGTCAGTAAATATAGTATAGTTAAAATTTACGATTGGAGTAAGTGGTATTGACCATAGATGTAGTTTAAGAAGTTGGTCCGGGGGTGCGCTCAACGAAAAACACACTAATAAGTCTGACTTATTTTATTGTGTGCCAACGTTTCGGCTTCTTTGGGCTAAAAGAAAAACAAAATAACAACACAGGTAGTACCAATGGCAGTAATAAAATATGATAATAAACAGAAATGACAATTAAAAATATACGAAGTATAAATTAAAAAAAATGTTAATATATATTGTCAATAATGAATATTAAAGTAATGTGAAAAGAGTGAAGGAAAGATTATGGATTACATGAAATAATAAAGTAAATTATACGTGATATAATAAAATATATATGAAAACAATTAATTAAAATTACTCCTAGTTTGAAGATTTGGAAGTATGAGAAGCATATCGAGATAATTCATTAGCCGCCCACCCCGACCAACTTCTTCTTTGAAATTTACGATATTGATTTTATAAAATATGATACAATTATATTTCTTTATTTTCACTATTAATTATGTTAAACCATATACATATTAATTAAAGAAAATAAATATTTTTAGCGGATTTATAGAGAGATTTTATTATTTGAAGAAGGTTACTAGTTTTATAAATATTTACTCTTCCTACTAATTACTCTACTTATTAGCTTTAAATATTTCAGAAAAACCGGTCAAAGGTTCATTTCTCACCGGATTAAATGCATAATACTGACAACAGCTTCATCGACCGGTGAGATGCACTTCCTGCTCTACACGCGATTACAACAGCCATCAGAGTCTATGACCCTCTCACAGACAGTCGCGATATAGTCCGTCATAAAGGAAACGACTGCAAGGGCCTAGATTCAAGGAGACTATTGCCCGCTAAGACCCACTGCTTCTTGTCTGCGCACATATTTACGTCACTGCATTTTATCGTTGTTAGAATATTCATGGGCTATGATGAATTTTAACAACTTAGTTTAAATTAGGACATTAATGGAAGATTCGTTACATGAAGTCTTGAGTCTATTAAATGTCGGTGAACAGTCGGCGTATCGACTATTCAGGCATCATATAGAAAGAAAAAATAAGATACATATATGCAGTACATCTCACATCAACTGACACAAAAGATATATCATTATAGAGAGTACCCTCACTGCATGACATCTAAATATACATTCTACAATATCAGTATTGGAAAAAACGTAATTTCAATGACAATTGCAATTACTTACTAATTACTGTAATTTGAAAGAATCTGTAGTATAGCAGTATTGTAATTTGTTGTTGCAATCACTTGTTGAAAATCTAATTTTAATTACAGACCACAATTACAGCTGCATTTACAATGACCAATTACAATACTGCTAAACTACCGATTCTTCCAAATTACAGTAATTGAAATTACGTTTTGCCCAACACTGTACGATTTATAGCCTTTTATAAATTTACAAAGTTATATCACTTCCCTTTTCCTTCAGTATGCATGTACATAGATGCCTTGGAATTCGGTGCTGTCCTTATTTTATATCTCTTATCAGACTGTTGAGGTGTGCAGCATTTTGTCTGCATATACGTGATCTCATTTTTCATGTCTTGATCATGCCTGAATTGGCGAAACGTTGACTTGTAAGTTGTTTTCCGATATTTGAGAGACCCAACCTTCGTGTGTGTAGCGAGTCTTTCATTTATATCCTAATAACTATTTAATGTCTCTCGATGGGTTTTTCCTCTTCTATAATAGTGTATAGCAAACAATATAAAACAAACAGCCAACGCACGAAGAGGTAAAGAAGGAGGGTAGGTGGCCAGGATCACGCTCAAACGTGCATTTCCCTCCCAACACGGAGTAGTCAGTTACCTTCTTTACAGAGGTTGAGAAGGGTATTTCGTATCTATAAATGAAGAAATATAATAAAATAATTAAATTATTATTTTATTTACCAACCAGATAAAGAAACAATATTTTTGTATTACATCTTAGTAAGTGCATGTTATAGATTTCAATCAATGTTCCGTGACAAAAGATCTGTTAGGAAATTTATAAAATGAAAATTATTTAACACTCCAGAGTTAAGGTAGAACAACATTAAATAAATAATGAAATCCCACAATGCTTTAGTATTGCGGCTTAAGATTTCGGAAACATTGAGGATCATTTTCAAAATAATTGCCGTTTTAGCTTTCTGCCGTGTTAACCCATGACGCCAACCTCATTCTCCCAAATTCTAATTCCAATTACTAATGAAAGCAAAAAAGCAGAGCAAAGTAGGCACTCTGAGAATATATTACAGTTAAGTGAAACACTAAAAAAAATCACTTCTCTTAAATAATACGGTAATATAGATCCCTCTTTCGTCTCTCAAGAGCGATGGATTTTGACGAATGAGCTATCAAAAGAAGAGGAATTTCACGGAGAAGTGACGAATCATAATTTTCATTGTTAAATTCTTACTAGGGCTTATAAAAGCGCTTAAATGGAAAAACTGGAAGGTTTCAAAATTCAGAATGTAGTGAATCGGCGGATTTAAACGGAACGGGTAGGGTCTTACGTTTTGAAGGCCTAAAACCTATGGTTTTAGAGAAAACGCTCTATATACGGCCTCACGAGCCCGTAACTACAAACCTGTAAAATCAAGTTGAAACTGTATACAAAAACGTGAAAACGTTGTTCATAAGTTTCTATGAATGATAGAGGACTCTAACCCTAAACAGACGCTGTTAAATATGAATACTACTCATGGAAAAAGTTATAGCTGAGCTTTATTATTTAACTGTTAAATTGGAGGGATATATTCCAGCGAGACAAGATAATTACTCATTAAGTATAAACGGTTACTTTAACATAGCCGTTATAAATTATGTAGCATCACCAAATGTGCGTTAAGTAAAGTATCTTGTTTAAGTGTATTCCATTGTTTATACGAATAAACATGTTTCTCCATCGTTTACACTTATAATATATTTGGAAGAAGATAGAGTATCTAATGCGACAGTTCTCGCTCGGATATACTACATTTATTTCGGCAACACTCCTGGTATACTTATTACTCAGATCGAGGAGGCAACACTAATAATATTTATTACTGTCTCAATAATTTATTTTTTTATTGAAAAACCTTTTGACATGTCATCTATAGGATGTGAACTTATTATTTATAGCATCAAGACATTTTTTACTGCATTTCTCTAATCGAAGTTTGCTGGTGACAGTAGCACTCCTTGCGTTTTTAATAGTTTTCAAGAAGTTTTTCGAATTTCCAAAATACATTATGTGAAAGAAATTGCTATTGAAAAAAGTTTACAATGGGTGATAGTGGTTGTAAAAAAAGAAAACAGAGATACCTACTAACTACATACAGTTATATACCAGTGACAGCAAAATGACAATTTATTTTTTAGAATAGCCCTTGTATCACCGATTTTTTTTTTTTAAATTGTATGAAGTAGGTTTCCGTGCGACGGTAGCTTAGACTCGAGCTTTGAAGTGTAGCGCCCTCTATAGAGATAGGTGTAAGCCTTATTATCCGGACCACCTCCCACCTGCCGTGAAGGGCCTTCGCTATCAGAGGGCACCTCCCACCTGCCTTGAAGAGCCGTCGCTATCAGGGGGCACTTGAACTCTTCTGGAGCAGACTCAGCCCGTAATATTTTATAGCTATCCGCCCTCCCGACCGCCCCGGGCCTGATTAGAACCTCTGGGGCCTCTTCTCTTCCTCGTCCTGTCAGCCCTCCCCTCTACTGCCCTCGGTGGGAGCTTACTATCTTCCTTAATAATAAGCAAGAATTCATAACATTAGAAAAGTAAATTAATAAGACCGAAAGTTCAAAAAACAGACACAAATAAGTGCTAAGGATATAATTGGAATGTTTCTACAAAAAGGCTTAAATACCAGTAAATTGTTCTAGAAATATCGTTACATAAATTTGCCCGTGTTTTTTATATATCTGTGTATGGATTTACCTGTGTGTGTGCTTGAATATGCTGATTATCTCTCTAGTACTGCTAAACGAATAAGCAAAACACCTTATGTAGATAACGTGGTAATATACAAGAAAATTGCGCCTCCGTGTGAACGACAAAAAACGGTTAATGTAAGGTCTTCAAGAAATCCACCAGGAAGAATGGAAGAGGCTGTCAATTTTGGAAGCCACACTTTCAAGACTGCTAATTTAAGTACTTGGGAGCTCTTGCTACGGCAAAAAACGAGCACCTAAAAGAAATTAGGACAAGAGTTACTGTAACGGGTGTTATTTTGATTTTCATAAGCCGTTGATGTTCAGAGGCCTAACCAACAGAACTAAGGTCATCTTATTTAAAAGTCATTGAATCGGTTGTCATGGTTTTCAGAATAGGGTACATACAAGAAAAGTGATGGGATCCGTGAGAACGGAAACTGAAACATTAGAAACAATGCCGAGTTCGAAGAAATGTTCGGGGAACCGGATCTGGTGATCTTCGTTAGATAGAGGATGCCTAGGAGTGGGACACCCAAGAAGTTTCGAGTTCGCTAAGCCTTTTATTATCATTAACGAACCATTTGTAAATAATAAAATTACATATCGATAATTTTTTCAGGCTCAGTTTATTTTAATAACAAATGCGAGTTATATATACACTATGTATAAACCTGTGAATCTAAAAAGCTTGAGAAAACAAGTGATTAACGAACTATCATCTTCGGTTAACTAAGTTACAGTCTCTTCCATTTTGAGAAAAAAAAATTATTTATGAAGAAAGCCTGTGAACAGTTCACAATAAATTCAGAAAATACTTCTACTTCAACTTTAGTTCGCAAACAACAGAAATAATACTGTCTTTACAATCCCATTCATTACAGGCGGACAATATGAACTTTAAAATTTATCCGTGGCAGACAAGTACGATGTTGTTGTTCCCGAAGAAGGAATAGCTGACCCAGTTTCCAGGAGCGGACAGAGGGTCAGTTGAGCAGGATCCTTATAGCCCTGGAAGACATCACGTTGATCTCATGCTATTTTAAGGACTCCAGCGCTTCGGGGTCCGCCTTCTAATCCGTCCTGCCATCTTCTTCCTTCTTGAGAATTCGACCTCGACATTTTTAGCAAAATGATAATTTGAATTTGTGTTGAAACAGGATTACCTCAGATTATGCTTGACGTAAGGCTCTGTACATGAATTAATTTTATAGCTAATTTAATTAGCTAAAACGTTTATTATGGTGGTGTTCTTGATGTTGGAGTGTTTTTTTTTTGTTATCTGAAAAAAAAGTCTGATTTCTTGCTTTTTTTTTTTGATTAATGCCATTCACAAGCCTCTCACCGATATTTTGACCTATATAACGTCTCTTTAAAATTTTATTTCCTATAAGAATCCGTCAAAAAATAGTCAGGGGGTCGGATACGAGCTCAAAAAAAAAATTAAGGCGATACGGTTGTGCTTGTACCAAGTGCGGAATTTATGGGGGAGTTGGTATTGGTAGTATAGGTATAGGTATAGGTATTATTAGTATTGGAAAATAATAACTCGAAATAGTCAGAGGTGGAGGAGACTGGTTTTAACGGCAAAATATCTGTATATCTATCAAATCAGACTTTTTAAGATAAGAGGAAATAAAAGATAATAAAAATCATTTACGCTAATTATTATGTTAATATGCAAGAGAAAAAGCTCAAAATGAGACATAAATAATTGTTATGACATAAATGGAAAAATCAAAAAAAGAAGCCAAGAATCTCAAAATTAACAGGAAAAAAAATTATCTGTCGATATTTCGCCAATTCAGGCATCGTCATGAAATTAGGAGAAAAATAAATAAAATATAAAGAAAAAAAACTAATAAAGAACATAATGCAACACATCTCACATCCAGAGCCAAAAAAGTCACTAACCAGAAACAGCACCCCACACCAAGACATCCAGGCACATACTGAGGGAAAAGGGAGGTTACATGGCAATAGCTGGGAAAAGATAAATTACAAACCGCTTATCATTAAAAAAAAAAAAAAGGAACTACACATACTAAAAACCCAAAAATATCATAGAAATAAATTAAATAAGATAAGATCCACCAAATACACGAGGAAAGGCAAAGTTTATATGCACAGAAGAGTAAGGTCCTTATAAAGACAATAGTGGATACACGGCTATTCCACAAAATATATTAATATGCAAGAGCAAAAGCTCAAAGTATTAATATTATCTAATTATTATGTATTGTTTATTTATTTATTTACTTATTTAAAATGGACAATTTATTATTTCATTATATCAAAATCATATCAATTTTATTATATCATTTTATTATATCAAATTTATCAATTTATCATTTATCATATCAAATCCATTCATCTCATGTCTTCTAGAGACATTTGTGTGAAGCTTTCATATCTTCTTGCAGCATAGATGGGAATATCTGGACCCAACTCTGTATAAATGCTGTTAGAATTAATTATGTCCTGTAAGCATCCTGAAGTAGGCTGTAAAGTAAATGTTTCGGTTTCGTCTTTCATAATATCTTGATTCGTATGTTATGTCCCAACCTGCTCGATGCTCTTGCGATGAAGAGAAAACTCTCCATCCTAGAAGGAAAGGATTCTCAGCCAGTGTACACTGGTGCTAAGCAGAGACGTTTCAGAAGATATCTGTACAAGCATACGAGTACAATAGTCATCGATACAAATATCTTTTTAACACGTTCAATAACGGAAAACAATATTTAAAAAAAATCCTTATCGAATTTATCAATTATAATATGAATAAACTCGATCTACAATCAATACAACTAATTCAGGATGTTAACATTAGTTAAGACGAAAACACTCTATCTAAAGGCGAAAAACTGATATTCCCAATGTTAAAGAGGACTTCAAAATCATGTTGAGCTCCATCAAGCCATTTTTTCTCTGATTGTAAATAAACAGCAGAATGCTTCCAACTAAAAAATACTGATACTTTTCTCCACTATTTCCAAATTTCTTAATCGCGATGTCTACACTTTTATTAATAGAATCGTTGGTGTTTTTATGTGAATCTTGTAAGTGAAATTTATGAGCTTTTGATTCTGAATTTTTTACTTTGTTTTCTATTCATTATATTCTTAAGGAAATTCACTGTAGTATATATTGTTTTGTTTGTTATATAAACTTTAGTAAATCATTTTATATTTTTTTACGAAGACGAATATTCAATACTAATATCATAAGAAGTGTTACGCAGTGACAAAGTATGGGAACCCCTACTGTAAGCTATAATTCAACGTTTCATTTCAAATATATTATTAGAGTATTCTGAATTAAAATTAATACTACTATTTGCAACATACTAATCCTGTGAAATCGTTAGTTACTCAGAATTAGTGCATGCAATGTTGATGCAATTGCAACTTGCAAACTTCCTGATATCCCCAAAATACCAAGAACTGTATGAATAAATGTATATTTTGCCCATATAACAACGGTAAACGCGGTGGCCAAACGGTTTGGAACGACATGGCACGCACGTATCTCAGCGTACACCGAATCGATTCCAGGCCGGGAGGTTAGACTTTTATTTCGCGGTGGTTCTAAGGAATAGACCTCGGTCATGACAACCTGTTGTAATATTAATGCATAGGATAATTCACCTATACTATCCTAATTGCCATTAATCTTAACAAATTTTTCACCTTTTTTAATTATAATAAAAGCCTTAGCGAGCCCGAAGGTTCGATGCCTATGACAGCAATCACTGTTTACAAACCTCCGTCCATCGACCACGGTCCAAATCCAAATCCGCAAGATTACCCTTAACGCAATCTTCTAAACTACGTTTCGGTCTACCACTCGGACGTCGGTTCAGCGTTTATTAAATTTTTAGGGATTAGTTCTTCACTAAGCCCAACAACTTTACAAGCCCATTTCAACTGTCGCGATACTATCACTTCGATTATACTAACAAGATACAGGATAGGCAATTCGACCAAGGTTACGCGGTGTTCATGGCGAAAAGTCGCATTTTCCGCTTATGAATGTATTTCGTGGCTCCTGCTTAATTAAGTTTATAGTTTGTTTGGTATTATTCATTCACTAATCGTTATTTTAGTTTTTGTTTGGTTGAACATGTTTTTTTTTCTTAAATTTTGTTAATGGTTTAAAGTGTAAATAGTGCATATATGTAAGTAGGATTAGGTGTGGACTACGGAGTTTCAACTCCTTATAGTAGTTATAGCGTAGTTAACTGTAGTTTGTGGTAGTAGAAAAAAAAGTACTTTCCCACTGTCGGATCGCGACTAGAAACGACATATGTCCTCCCGGACCACTCGGTTTTGCTGATTCTCACGGGGTATGTGGGTTTCAGAGCAAAGCTTTTTAAACGTGGAATAGAAATCGATCCCCTATGCCCCGAATATATCACAGCCTGCACTGTCTATGAGGCACTGAGGGAGTCAGGGCTCTATGTTCTGACGGAGAGCGAGTTCCCTTAGCTGATGACCGAAAAGAACTGTCCTCACATCAAGAATTTTGTGTGCGGTTGGAAAACGATAGTGGGTCCTACACACTTCTCCTTGGGAAGGAGAGAAGGGACTGTGGCAGGGAGGCCGCAGGAAAGAAGACCCAGCAGAGGAAGAAGATGAAGATGGTAGCCAAAGTGAGGAGTGCCGAAGAGCAGGAAACAAGGCTGTATGTTACTAAGCAGGAGTGCATAACATCACACTCCTGCAAACACCTGTTTACCTTTTAGGCAGTGTAGGGATGAAAAAAAATATACTAAATAATGCTCCGCAATTCCGCGCTGCGTAACCCATTAAAATCTCCAATGGAATCATCCTTTTTTGGACACAATATTTATACGCAATGCCTTATTCTCGAAGACTTTAAGGCGTTGATCTTCCTTCAAAGTTAGAGGCCAGGTTTCACATCTGTACAGAGCCGTAGGAAGCATAATAGCTTTGTAAATTTCTAACAAGCAAATTAAAATTCCTTTTTTAATGCAACACGTTTTATTAATCCTCAATACCGTGGCTTATCAAAGTTTAAAAGAGACTCCCCCCTAAGAAATTACAGTTTAAATTAACTCCAAGTCCTTTAAAGAAAGAACGGTTTTTTCATAAAGTCAATTTCCTCTCTAATTCTTAACAAAGGAACATTCCGTTATCATTCGGTTCTTCCTTTCCAATTGAAGATCATTTCAGAACAGAAGGAAACCGTCCTGTTTGCAATTAAATTTATCTTTAACGGACACTGCCCGCTCTAAAGAAGTTAATGAGGATTTGATTAATAAATTTATCCCAATTATATGTTATGCCACACGACTATCATTACGGCTATGAGTTCAAAGTTCAATAAAGTAAAATCTCGTTTATCCGGACTAACTGGAACGAAAGGCAATCCGGATAATCGATAATCCGAATAATCCGAGAAATATAGATAATAAGCAAAACTAAATCCTTAAATAAGCATACTTACAATTAATGACGATAAAACTATTCATAGCTAGTGAGTCAATCGACATCAACGTCCTGTGACAGTAAACCTTTGTAAAATTCATCAAAAAGCATCTTATTACCATAATTTATTGTACAATCAAATTAAAAATCGTATATTCGGCGTCTTTTTACATAGTTAAGTTCATGCTATCGTAGTTAAAATTATTATCAAATTTGTTATTATTGTTATTATTATTCAAATATTAAATTTTAAAAAAATATATTTTTGGGTATTTTGGTGCCCCTCTTCAAGCATCCTAGGGGCATCCTTCGCCCTACCCTACGATTAGGCTACACCTCTTCTTACCCCAACAACATCTACACATACCAGAAGCCAGTTGCAACAACAATGATAACTCAATACTAACGTTTAAGCTGCTGAATAAAACCGTAACATACGTTATAATATGCAATACAGTAAACCTAACTGTTCATAAATTTAAGATTCTTACCAGGATAAATTAAAACGAAATATTCGCTTCTGATCCGGATTAAAATATACTGCAAGGTCAATCCTATCACATAATCTGAAAGAATATTTCATTCTGGGTCTTAAGTCCCCTAGACCATTATCGATCTACAAAATATGGTATAAAATACAAAATAAACAAACAGCACAAATATATATTTAATAATTTAATTTAACATGGAAGATTATATATATATATGAACTTCTTTAAGATAATTGTGAGCATTAATACTTTCTTATAACTTTATTTTTAAAAAAAATTATATCACGTCTAATATTTCGAGGTATCTTTGCATCAACTTCAGGGTTAACATACTTATTAAAAATATGAATAAATGATCATATATTTGTAAATTATATAATATTTGTATAAAAATAAAAAATCTTAATTTATTGATTGCTGTTTAATATATATTTTTGCAATATTTTTTGATTTTATATATATTGATAGCAGTTGCATGCAAATCCTAAATATGAGGCAAAGATACCTCGAAACGTTGGATATGATGTAAAAAAATTGTTTAATAAAGTTATGAGGAAGAATTAATGTTCACAATTGCCTTAATGAACTTCAGACAACATATATTTTATACACGTATATTTGGTGTTTAGACTGGCTAGATGAGAGTCCTCAAAGGACATGAATACAAATCTTACAAAACAGTTCATCAAACGTTTTCTATCACAGTGTTCACCGATGAGCCCACCATACAGCACTATATGAGCCCACTATACTATAACTAATGGAAGTCTGAGGAAATGAGAAAATGAAACAAGTGTATCAAAAGGTTTAGACGAAGGATGCGATAGGATCCCCAAAACTGATAGAGATTAACAAAGAAAAACCAAGAAATCTGGGACTTTCAGGAGAGGGACTGTTATTGGCTATAAGAGCAAACTTACACTAATTATACCAAATAACATTACTTCGTATAGAAAAGTACCTCGCGTAATTCGACCCATTTTTTATTTTCTAAAATAGTAAAATCTTCAACAACATAATATAATTCACAAGTACAAGGAGCACGTTGAGTTTTTTTTACTGATTGAATCCAGACTTTTTAATGATTTTAATAACTTATTTTTTAAACAATTATTATTTATCAATCTAACAAATAAGAGGAGCTCAGAAGGAACATGTGCTCACATCAAAGAGCGGAACTTTTTAACGGTGATTTCCTTGAAAAATAGAAAAATGAAAAATACATCAAAGAGGATCGGTGTAGATCGAGACCGACAATATCCTTTTTATCCATTTCCCCATGTTTTTCAGTTATCAATTTTTATCCCTCGATGAAATGAGGAAGTCATTTGCTCTGGAGAGAACTAAAAACAGAGCTACGTCGAAACAAATAGCAGAGCCCACCGGTATAGATTTTTACCAAGAGTTGTCCTATAGAATGATTTCAAAGGAACAGTCCTTTTTTACCGCCCTTAATGTAAATGTATCAAGGATACAGGGCAAAACAATGGGTCCAATTTGATTTGTATATCCTACAACTTGGACGAACTAGATCAAAGGCACTAGCGGAGTCTAAAAGGGTCCTCTCCTATCTTCAGTCATACATAACAGATGATGTCCTACTTCTGCTCTCTCTTCGATCCTGTGGCTCTTCCTTACTAAAGAATGTCTGCATGATAAGTATGGAAACAGTGTGAATTTCAAAATATAGAAATAATTAAATGAATTTAGTTTAGAAATGCTAAATTATCGGAGAAGATCTACAGAAATGTTCGAAAATGTAATCTTAAAACATACTGCTCTAACTGAAAAAAATATGTTAAATTCATAAGTATACGAAATCGGACGTCACTTTGTAGAAAAGTTTGAATCATTTCATTTAACGATATTTTTTTTATTTTTCAAACTGTTTTATTTCAGTTATTGACATAAGCTGTGAATCGCAACCACATCGGTGATTCAAAGTCGACACCAACCATTGTTTTAAAAATAATGTTACTTCATAATAACAGACATTTCCTTCTTTAAATAATGACCATTCATTCGTTGTTTACTTAATACATTAGAATACAATGCAACAGAAAAACACAAATTTGTCCTTCGAACTCGACATTAACATCCTCCATTTCGTTACAAAATGGCGGCCGTTTAGAGGTTCTATACACCCATATCCAACCCATTTATTACGACAGTTGAAAAATATAAATTAGTTTTGGAATCATTATAAAGCATAAAAAATATTTCAAAAATATCCAAATAAGTTTTTGGTTATTTGCCTTATTTATTCCAAAAAACTGTTAATAATTATTGATACATTTAACAAATAAACCATAATAATTAGCATTTCTTTTTTAATTCGGAAACAAAAATGACTATTGTTCACCTATAACTATATCCTTATATAAACAAAAGACAATAATTCATTATAGTCATCAGCTCATTCGAGATATCGTAAATGAATGAATATTCAATGAATCGAACTTCGGCCGCTTAAAATTCCGCAATAGAAGATTTTTCCTCAAAACTCTGATTGTCATACTTTAGCTTCTGTATTAAGGGCTAAAAATTCCATAGAGTTTCATCGAAAACGACTCATTATTTTAAGAGAAAGAGGGTTTTCTGAAATAGGGTAGGACCAAAACGAAATCTCAATTATTTTTTTCTTTTTTTTTTTGGACTCAAGGGACCTTTACATATTAAAATTAAGGCCTCGAAAATAAATTATAATTCAAATGAAAAAACTTGTAAATTGTTAAGCGTTATTTTGCAAATACCTACATTTATTCCGGCTGATACATTTCATGTTAAAGGAGACCCTGTGTAGGGTAGAATTATTTTTAAAAATATGCTTTATTTACGGTCCAAACAATTTTCTGTTGAAGCTATTGACATAGGTAATAACTGTTGATAATATAACATACTGATATAATTTTTGCAAATGATTAAATAATACCATAACATAATAAAACTGGAGCTGTATTATATCGTATCTGCCAAAGCAGCAGAAACCAGGCTTCTTAACCAGCCCTGATATCATTGAGTTTTATATGCAAGAACCACAGGGGATTTTAACTCACTAGGGATTGTAGTTTTTGTTTTGGTTTAGATTTGTACTAAAAAAACCTCTTTTCCATTTGGATATAAAACTTTTATTAAAACGTTTTCTAGAGGGGTTTAAAAAAAAAGTAATTCGATACCACTGTATTCACAGTTTAGAGGAAATAATTAAAATAACAATGCCTCCTACTAATCAAATGGCAAATACGTAAATTGTTACGTATTTAAATAACTAATTGAATAATTAAAAATAATTCATTGAATTAGATAAAATGGTTAGAGATGATCGAATGCATTTCTTAATCACAGATATTTCAACCAGATCAATATTTTTTTCTAACCTTTAATTTGAAAATTGTGTTCCTATTTCTTTTAAATGTTAATTTTTTTTTTTGGAAGTTTTTTATTTCTTTTTTAAATATTCGTTATTTTTTTGGGTTGTTTTTTTTCTCATTAACTTTCAGCATTTCTATTCCAAACTATTTCTCATATTTTGTTTTATGTTTTATGTTTGTGAAAATATAATTACGTATATTTGTACATATTTAGCTTATTATTTTATATGAAAACCCGTTCCCTGCTAATGACGTATATTTTCAAATAAGCAATACTAGTTAGAGCAAAGTTACATCAAGAAGAGTTAAATTAATTTTAGATTAATTTATGTTATGCCTATAATTTTTTATCAGTGTAGAATTTGACTAGTAGGTTTCCATTTTGCATAGCGTCAATTATGATATAAATATGTAATGAAAATATAATAAAATTAGAAGAAAACAAATATATCTTAATAAAACATAATAAATAATTAGAGTTTTAACTTTTAATACAAAGAGTGCCTGGTGGCTAATAGACTAGACAGGCTAATCTGCTAGACTTTGCTGACTAGTTCAAATGCCAGGACGACCCACTGACCTGGATCCGAGGTCTGTAGTTCTGCCCTAGGGGAGGTCCTGCAGGATAGCAATGGGGGAAAAGGGGTTGGACCCTTCTTCCTAGGAAACGTTTTAAGGAAGGGCCATTTTATAAAAAAAGGACACTACAAAAATGGATTCATTATTAAAAATTGTCAACATGAAATACCGAGAGTAAATACTTTGGATTATTTATTTATCATTTATTTTCAAAACAGAGGTTATTTAAAATATATATATATATATATATATATATATATATATGGTCTTTTATAGCATACCTTCCAAGGTTATTTCTTGATAATCAATAAATGAATATTTCCAAAAATTAGTATTGTTAATACGCTATGAGCATCCGTCAATTTCAGTTCACAATTTTACAAGCCTTATCTATTAAAAATTCTTTACCCATAATATATATATATATATAATCTATAATATATCTATATATATTAAAAATAATATCATACAAAAAAATTGTGTACAATTCTGTAAACATTTATAATCATAACCATATTGTAAATACATTCACAAAATTAATTCATTGCCTCTGTTCCTGCTTATGTTCCTATTATTTACAAAAATAATCTAAACATACGTATCACAAAAAAAAATAATATTAAGCAAAGGGACATTTCTCAAGAATTTACTTTATTTATATTTATATTACGATCTGCCACTTTGGATGATAAATAATAATATATTTACATTCATACCAAGTTGTTTTTTTGAGTAAAATAATAATACTATTCAAGGACGTACAAAATAACTTACTGCTTAAAAACAAAAATAACATTTTAGATCATTGAAAACATGTATACACCCTTTTATAACCACCTTATTTCTCATTTTCTGTGAAGAAAAAGTTTTTTTTCATTGTTTGCTAAATCGAAAAAGTGCAAGGAACAAAATCGTATCAAAATTTAACTGTCCACAAGATTTCGTCATCATAAGTTACAATTTTGATCACTTCATTCCTGTCTAATGCACAAAAAGAAGCATTGGTTCATGTTTCAAACTCGATTATCTATATTAATCCTGGACCAGGCGCCTGATTTGTTATAACATACTTGGCCCGTGGTGTCTCGAAAAAATCAAAATAAAATACTTTTTTAACTATTTTTTACTAATTGTTTGTGTATTAGATAAAAAAGAATATATTTAAAGTGAAACAAACTACTAAAATTTATTTTAAAAATTTTTAATTTAAAATTTATATTAAAGGAGTTGCCAATGGACATTCTATTTATCTTGCAATTCCTTTTCTTCTTCAAGCTCCTTCAGCAAGTACTACATCTAATATTACCGTGTGATGTAAATAAAAACAAATAACGAAATAAATGATATGAAAATAAAATATAGTTTGAATTAAAGTAAATAAATATGTAATTATTGTATGATTAATTACTTAATTAATGTAATTATTTAATTGCTTAATTATATTTTATTTAATTTTGAAAAGAAAATTTTAAAATTGATGTGAAAAATCAGAGTTATTTGAATGCTAAAGTAACTTATTGCATTTATGCAATTATAATTCAATTATATGAATTATTCAATTAGTTAAAGAAATATTATTTTTGAAAAATAATGAAAAAGAAGGAGGGTTTCTATAATATTAATAAAAGTAATCATTGTATAGATTTGAAAAAAGGTAAAATGAAACGAAATTAGGTGCACAAGGGACAAGTGTGCCCCAACTTTCATAAAAAGCTAAGTTGCTAACAAAATTGAGGCTTAAATTGGCAATATCCACTCTTAGGCAGGATTATGGGTTGCAGATAATAGAAATTTTACACCTTTATTGATTATATATTATTTATTTTGAACGCTTAGAAAGTAATTTAATTTTTACCTAGACTATACAACTGGTCCAGCAAGTATCCTTGAAAATAATTTGTGAATATATTTAATTAGCTTTCCATGATGATTAGAAATATAAACTTATATACAGTGCATTTGAATAGCTCCAATTCGAGTGGTAAGACAGACCTCTTTACGTCTAACAGTTTCTGAGACATCTCTTCTCTCAAGATATGACTGACTTAGTTGCATTATGTCGAAATCGAGTTCAATGTGTTTTATTGGAAAACTTTATCTCGGGACTATTAGACGTACAGATGTCTATTACCACTCAAACTTATTAAATGCAACATCAAGTAATTTATATTAATTATCTTCGTAGAAAGAGCAGTTTCCATATTCCAGAAAAAAAAAAAAAATCACATTATGATGATTTCTCGTTGGTTTAAAAATTGTATCTTGGTAACAAGTGAACGTATAAGAGCTCTATTATGGCCCAGATTTTAGCAAATTTACTTTACTTTAAGAGGAATTCATAACGTTTTTATGCGCAGTTGGTAGTTTTCAAGATAATGAACACTGAATGAATAATTAGCGAAAATTTTAGGTTTTTTCGTTAAATAATTCGACTAGTTAAATACTCCATAAAGCAGTTTATATTAATTATTGTCACATAATTCATGTTCTATAGATTCACAAAATGGTAATTACTCGTTTTTTCCACAAAAAAATAATAATCTTTTTGGAAAAACGTTGAAAGCTAGTAAATAGAGCTCTTTACTATTAGGGCTCTAATTTCAGCAAATTTACTTTACTTCAAAAAGAGGAGAGCAGTTGGAAGTTGTAAAGATATTGAGCGCTGAATGAAAAAAATAGCCAAAATGTTAGGTTTCTGAATGAAATGAACTTGCTCCCGAAATAGATCAATATATATTTTTTCAAGTACACTACAGTTACCTGTTGTATAGTCTAAATAAAAATAGAATTATTTTCTAAGTGTCCAAAAAAATTAATAAAAAATAATAATATAATAAAAGGGTAAACTTTTAGTGGGCAAACCTTTTATTTCTTGGTGTAAGAAACTCAATAAAAAAAAATTGAAATCCATCTATTATAACTGGGTTTCTAGGAGTAATACTAAATACTCTGCGCTACTATTATATTAATACAATAAAACGAAACAATACTGAAAATAAAATGTTATGTAAACAAGTGACCAATTTATTTTATTACAACAAAAGGATATGATTTATAGCTGGGAACTACAAAGAGGGATGAGGGGGGGAGGGAAGGGGGTGGAAACCAGGTCAAGCACGTGCTTAACTTAAGACAGACTGTCAGCGGAGGGAGTGGGGGGGAGGGAGGGCTTGTGTAGTCAACCTAGCCTAACCTTTCCATTTAGCAACACCATCCAGTTTTTTTGTGATAGAAAATGGAGCAATATTTATAAATAAAATTAATCTCATCTAGCCTTTATGTTTAAAAACAAATTAATTGCTTCAGAATTTCCCGTAACAATATTATAATCTCAAAAAGAATGTTTTATTGAAAAAGTGTGAAAGAGTTTTTTCTCAACGATTAAATGTGTTTTTCGGGTAGTTGGATCTGAATTTCTGGTTTTCCATCAATGCCGTACCATCATTTCGCTCAAAACAATCAAGTTTAACCACTTCAGCCAGTAGCCATTTACCATTTGCATGTATTAGCAAGGAGAGTAGTAGTGCGATTTCCCACAAATTAGAGGGTCCGCCGACCACGTACTCCAATGGCTCGGTAATTCAATTAATGTGACCTAGGCATACCAGACATTTGCAAAATAATTGGTCCCAGGCATTTGTAGTCGAAACTAGGGAACCACCAGATAGACAGAAGGGCATTAATTGCGTTTTTCACAGAGTGCCAAAAAGTGCAAGCGTCGTCGCAAGTCGGCCGAAATATATTAAATGTAATATACGAATTTTGTAGGAAATTTTGACTACTTCAATATTGTATATAATTTTCATCTTCAAAAAATGCTTAGTTTTCTAGTTATAAGCGAAAACTGAAAAAATACCGACATTTTGGTGTTTTATTCCGGCTGTTGGCGAGATGGCAAACCTCAAATTCGGATTCAGAAACCCAAAAACATATAGAATCGCTGCGGAAAAAACTTTTCATTTTTTTTTTTTTACTTTATTTAATTAATTCACAACTGTAAACAAAAATTGAATGAGATGTGCAATAAGAATTAAAGACATGAAGGCATCAAGTTGAAGGTCATCTAGCGATCCCTCTCTATAAAAATTAGTCTAGGAGATTCCTAGGATTCCTATTTTGTAACATTTTCTTTCGTAAACGTTGTCTTGCGTCAGATAAGTCTCGCGTTGATAGTCCTTGAATTAATGGACTTAAATGTGCATTAAGTTTGTCGTGAAATCGTTTATATAATGATTTAATGGTTGGTACTACGTCGGGAGTATTTAAGTCTTTGTATAAGTTTTTGTTACCGTATGGGGGAGCGGCGCTAAGTCTTAGTGCTTTTGATTGAAATTGTTGCAGTTTCAGTAAGTTACTTTTATTTTTCAGTTAGTGATAGTTTTGATTGTTTATTTAAAAGATGCAGTAATAGTTTGAGCGGTAAGTTAAGTTTTTATTAGTTTGATAAGGGGAGTCCTGGGCAGTCGTTAATCCGGAGTCAATCCAAGATATTTTACTGCGTCAGTACGAGTCAAATTCTGATGGTCAAGAAAAACAGGAGGACATAGACCAACGACGGAGAGTAAATGTGATTTGCACAGATATACCGATTTTAATAGCAGTTTTCCATTTGACGCACCATTCTTGAGCAGAGCAATGTGGTTTTGCAGATATTGCGAAGCTAGGATCTTTATGTTTGGCTCAAACGGCTGTGTCATCACGTTCCGTTGTGGACAGGTCGAAGGTTAAGATTATGTAGAGGAAAGAATGAGAAGTATCAGGAAAGCGATATGCCCTGTCGAATCCTGAAGTATCTCTCTTCTAAATAAGATTTTATTATTAGGTAATAAGTTTTGGTTAGAACTGTTTTTAGTTTGCAGAGGAGTCCTGTATGCCAAACTCTATCGAACGCTAGCTGCACATCAACAAAAGCGCCTGTTACATAAAGTTTCTTTTCAGAGGCGGTGGCAATGAAATCTATGGTGATGGCTGAAGTAGATTAGGCAATATTTTCTGAAAGAAAGGTGATATCCTGTGGTATAATAATTTCTCTTAAAGTTTAGCAAATGTCGGTAGGAGGCTGATCGATCTATAAGTAGAAGGTAAATGAGATGGTATGTTCGGTTTTAGAGTCATTATGGTGATGGAGAATTTCCACTGAATCGGAAAGTCTGTTGTACATAGGACCGAGTTGTAAAGTGCTGTAAGGAATATAATGGCCTTTCAAAGAAAGTACTGAATGATTTCAGATTTAATCAAGTAACCCAAGTAACGCAAGTAACCCGGGGACTTACGCTTTGGTGAGTTATTGATTTCATTTTTTACCTCTTTCGGTGTGAAAGATTTGGGGGGCATGGGAAGAGGTAAAGGGGTACAAGGGATAGTAGAATACTAGAATCATGATGTGGATTACTGAGGTTTGAGTGAGGTCTGAAGATAGAAGACATATAATTGTCAAAACGTTCTGCTTTTACGTTTTTAAACGTTATGTTCATCAGTGATATCATAGGCAGCAGTTGGGGTCAATGTTTATGGCAGAGAAGTATGATTTTCTCGGAGAAGTCTTCTGGGCGATCTCCACAAACTGCCATCGGCAGTGTTTAATTGTAATATTTTTGAGCTTTAAATGACAGGTCTGAATTCGATTTTAAATCCATTATTAAGATGATTGTATACTTTTTGTCTGCTTGGAGTCGTGCTCTATACCAACGTTTACGAGTCCTTTTTTTCCATGATAACTTGTCTGATGTAAGAAGAGTGTTCTGGGAGAATGCGGTTTATTTTTGCTGAATGAGATGTTGAGGTTTCATTAGCTGCTCGTTGTATTTGAGTAGTTAGAAATTCAGCAGCCTACTTCCGTTGCAGTTTTTAACGAAAAAGGTATGATTAACCGTTCTTTTAAAGTATTTTGGAAATGCTTCCAGTCAACAATTCCTTCTGTTAATGTCTCAGAGCAAGTTAAGAGATATTCTAGACTTCTTCATATAGAATTCAATGAAATATCATCTGATCCCTCAAGGGTTTTCCTCACATTCGACGAAATACTGCAACATTCGAGAAAAAAAAATCACATTAACAGAAGGAATGGTTGGGATCTTAGCTTTTCTCATACTTCTCAGCAATAGCTGGTGTTCGGCAGGGCTCCATGCTGGCGCCATTATTAGACATAATCTTAACCTTCGACCTGGCCACAACGGAACATATCCTCACGTTGACGTATGCTGATGACAAAGCCATTTTAGCCAAACATAAAGGTCCAGTCCAAACTCCGTAATATCTGCAAAACCACGTTGCTCTGCATCAAGAATAGTACGTCAAATGGAAAACTGCTGTTAGCATCGGCAAGTCTGTGCAAATCACATTTACATTCCGTCGTGGTCTACGTCCTCCTGTTTTTCTTGGCCATCAGAGTTTTACTCGTACTGACGCAGTAAAGAGACAAGTTAAGGATTAGGGTAGAAATGATCAAATCATCAATTTCATCAAATTATATTCACTATTTTCGTTTATTCAGGCGTAATCGTAGTAATCTAGTCATGCCTATATTTCAAAAACTTCTTATCACCTATAGCCCAAAATTGGAGGAAAGTTGGAGACTATTGTGCTAATGATTAAGTATCAATATTATAAAAATCCCATCAATACAAGAACCATTTTTTTTTGTATTCGAATATTTGGATCTATAAAGAACATTCTGACAATCAGACTTAATGACATGTTTTCTTGCCTGTTCTTGTCTGGCTTGTCTGATTCGGTAATTTACTTAGTTAGAGGAGATCTCTCATCCAGCATCACTTTAGTCTTCTCCTCGTACTTCAAATAAGGTAAATTAGTATCATTTCATAAATTAGTCTATGTAATTAGTATGAAATCCTTGGTGAATAGTATATGTGTTAGTCAAATGTTTGAATTTAAGTTTTGTTAGTCACGTGCCCAAGTGCTTTTGTTTTCAATAATATTTTTGATTGGAAAATTAAAATTTTTGTCGGTGGGCCTCTTTGGCTATCCCGTATATATGTGAGGAGTACATAATATAATCTCTGCTTATATTATAATTTTTTGTTTATCTTTTTATATGTTATGCACCACAATATTTGTAGTTCGCTAAATGTAAGCTATAATGTTATTCTTTGAGACGTTGTGCTCAATTATATTCTTCTATTCTATTCCATTTTTTTCGATCTATTCTCATGAACATGTATATCCTAAATCAAGTGGTATTTTAAGTAATTTCTTTAAACATTACAATATTTGATTAGTAATATGGGAGAGATGTAATACGAAATTGGTAATAATTATGATTCTTATGTATTGTACATAATGATAGTTAAGGAAAAGTATACCAAAGAGATAAATGATTTAATCAGAAAAGTTAGCTGTAAGATATTTGGAAAGGTCAAAGGTGAAACGTCATTGTGAGACAGGCCCTGCTCAATACTTTGTCATGACGCCCGAGTACTAATGACATTCAGACAATACTGACTACAATATTAAGACTAGGCTAACACAAATGGCACGACATCCCTGTACAGTGACGGAGCAACGAGAGGAGGAAATGAAAGAAGAGGGACGGGGTGGGGGTGTCTAGACTGGCTATCGACCTGCGACCTACCCCACGGCGCAGCACGACCTACATAGCTCGTCCCCTCTCTGTACCCTTGTACCTCATCTCTAACACAGTATATGTACCGTTGTACCTCATTTGCACCATGATATATGTACCGCTGGACCTCTCTCAATCAAGGTCATACATACTTCAATATATATCACTAACAGTAATAAGTCTTAAAAAATAAATATGGGGTATTTTATGTCTAAATCCGACATCACCCACAATTTAACTAGAGACCAAAATATGATCCAGCTCTCAAATTAGGGCTAAAGGCATCTATTCTAAAAAATGGAGCCATTTTGATATGAGCAGGATTAGTATGGTTCAGAAGTTATGAGTAGTCGACAGTATCGATATATAATGATTTTTCTTTACGATTCTTTAAATAAGTAATCTTTTCTAATTATACCTTAATTAAAAACTCCGAAAATTTAAGAGTTTTTCAACTCAAATATTTATTTTGATATCTTACAGATATTTTTTCCTAGTACTCCGCAATCGCCGCATATGAGCTTAGTGATCAGTCATTGGGGGGAAAAAACAATAACTTCTTGACTATTATATTTAAAACTGACGTTTCAGCTCAACTATGAGGGTCATCTTAAGGGTAACAACAAAAATAAAGAAAAATACATAGTTACAACTAAAAAATAAGTGGAGCAAAATAATTCAAAAATTTATCAAAAGGAATAATGAAACAGTATGATTTCTATGTCCATAAAACTCATCAGCAGAGAGTTTCAAGCGTATTGAAATAATTTTTAAAGGGTCATAAGTTTTAGCTCATTGTTCTGAATTTTTAAAATGTGACATCAGAACCTTAAAAAGTCACTAAAAAATCTCTAAATGAAAAAAAATATGGTTAAATTGGCTGATCACAAATTTTCCCCACCATGTTGGTTTCAATATTTTGAATATCCATAAAAAGAACCGTCTAACGTTTTGTTTTGGATTCTTCGTTAAATAATTCTTAATTTCTTTTGTTTGTGCTGAGCCTCATGTTCATTTTTTTTTGCTCCCACACGCTTTGTACTCTTATAGGAAATGAAAAAAAAATGTATGTCCTCAAAATTTCCATTCGGATTTTACGTTTTAAGCATCAAGGAACAAATTTGGTCTCAGGTCTGCTTGCCTGTCAAATCCGATTTGATGACATCTTCGGGGATTTTGCTGGTTGGTACCTAAATGGTCCCATATCAATTTTATCAAATTTCATCCGTTACTTTCATTTACGAATGCTCAAAGGCAATTTCCTTTACAAACTATGTTTCAAAAACGTCTAGTCCGATTTGGCTTAAAATAGGAGGGAAGGTGGAAATTAGGACAAAGATGGTTTATTATCAATTTTATCAAATTCTATTCATTACTTTCGCTTATGTATGAGCAAACATATTTCTCTTAACACACCTATATTTCGAAAGCATCACGTAAATAAATAATTAAAACATGAGATGTTTTTGTTGCACAGATGATTTTTGCCTTTACATTTCCTTATGTAACCAATAGAATTGGCGAGGAAGCTGAACTGACCTACTTGGCAGACTTTTTTTTTAAGTTTGTTTTTGTAGTTTAGGTATTGTTTAGGTAGTTTTTGTGTTTAGAGGTAAGTTTTTGGTTCAACTAGGTCGAGCCAACAAGCATCCTCAACTATTGGGTTATATATTATATAATTTTATGTCATATTACATGTTATATATTGATAATTTAGTGCATTCTTTAAAGAAAGTATATTCAAAAAGATACTTAATGAACTAAAATTGGAATTTAGCTGTCGAGTTCAAGCCGTAACAATAATTGTATCATGAGAGACAGGAACCTCTTCACAGAACAATTATATTGCAATAACAACTAGTGCAAACTGAAACTAAACTAATCAAATTAATTAGGTTACATAAACTGTACGGCTGACCCGAGTGCTAGTGCTGTTGGGTGCTGGTGCTGGATTCGATATCACAACCAATTGTCAATTAGCCTTTAGCAATTCTCCCACGATCGGACAATTATGCTTCTTAAATAACAACAAATAACTCTAGCCTGAATCAATTTACAATCATGAATAATACAATCTTTGATTCGATAACTCCCAATCGTGATCTTTATTCATTAGTGGATCGCTCCTGGTCCGAACCTTGTAGTTAGTCCAACCAGCTGTCAGTGGCTAATGCAAATTATAATTGATATAAACAATAGAGACCTTAATAATATATGACATTTAGTTTAGTATCATAATAACTGATCCATGAGTTATATGATATCGATAGATGTTTGAGAAAATATGCATTAACCTTAAATTAAACGACAGGAACATAAAATAGATACATTTTCACGAAAAAACATGTATGATTATATTATCTGCTTTATTTATTCCTACAACTTTTTTAAAATAATAATTTTATTTAACAATATTATGATCTAAGCAATAAGTAAGAAATGAAATGGAAAGTAAATTTTATTCTAGGACTTAGTTCCAGGATGGGACTAAGTCCTAGAATAAAATTTACCATCCTGGAACTGACCCCAAGACCCTCCATGTATTTTAGAGTTATTTACAGAATTCTTAATAATACTTATACAATATCGCTCTGTATAAATATATAAATGATATTATTATATCTAAAAATATTCACGTATCTATCTGCAGGCAGAAGTAGTTGGCAAGCGTTTTAAATAGAAAAAATAAGTTTTAAATAACTGTGAAATGAGAAGTAGACAAGAGAATTGGAAGAAACCTGCACAACAAAGAGTTCAGTTCAGCTTCAGTTCGAACACCTTGTCGTGCGGGTAGTGTAGCTATCAGCCCCGTCCCCTGTATCCCAGGAGCTATACTTAATTCAACATATAACTTTTTACCGTTTACTAACTATTTGTTATATTTCTTAATTTATTATAATATAAATTTATTTTTATTGATCAATGTTTATAACCAATATTGCAGAATAATATTTTGACTGTATGATACATAAAATACTCAATTGTACAGCTCTATTTGAAAATACTTATTGTTAGAGAAACTATATTTATCAGCATAGTTAATATTTTAAGTTATTATTCAAAATAGTTTAACAGTACTGTAAAAGGAATTTTTTATCAATTAGGTCATTACAAGGTTCCTATAATTAGCAATGCACAACGTTTTTGCAAAAGAACTTCGCACAATTTTCCAAACATTATTTCTTCTAGTGTATTAATTATATATTTTCCATACTAAAACACATATCGTACACATATTTAAATAACTAGAATGATATTGAATCAATACTAATTAAAAATAATTAAATTAAACTTTGAAAATATGAAAATCACATAAAATAAAATTTTAAAAATACCTCAAAACATTATCAAACTACATAGTGAATAATATTCATAGGAGGTTATTAAAAACAAATTTAAAAAAATGTAAAATGAAGAAAATCAGACAGTTCAGATTGAAATACGTTCAATTCATGACAATATTTACGATAAGTTCATTAAACATATAATGCCTTAACAGCATGTAATGCCAGTATATATATTAGTAAATTACAAGAAATGTTCAAAATGATTCTTCCATATTCTACTATTTATTTTATAAATATTTTCATGAGCAATTTTCAATTGGATATAGAAAACATATCAACTTTTATGTTTGGATTAAAATGGTGAGATTGAGTCCCTCGACCAATGTCTCTTCAGTGGTCGTCTGGATAAATTAGTGATGATAATCTAAGTCTTAGCTCATCTTTATTAATACCTCGTCCAATGTGGAATTTTTGGAACTCTTTTCTTTGGACCAAGTAATCTTCAGGGAAATATAACCTAATTCATTAAGATATAAAATTTGTAAAGAAATATATTAACCCTATATCGACGTCGTTTTTTGAAAAGGTGAAAGCGCCATTTAGCAAACTTCATACATATATACTTTTTTTTATTGTGTACAGAAGGAGTTTATTAAGGGGGCAAAACCTTATAATTACAATATAATTTTAGCACTGGTCAAGGCAAGAGTTACGACTGAGAATCGTCCAAGTTTGATGCTTACTTCATCAATAGTGGATTTTTATATAATTTCAATTTTTTTTTTCTCGATATATTGTGAGGAGGAATCGATAGATGTGGTGTTTAGGTACCACGATAAACTGAAACCTAAATTTCGAATGTTTGGAGCTTAAGCCTTTTTCAAAAAACGACGTCTATTTATCAAATGAAAGCCTTAACAATTAGGAGGCGGTTCCGAAAACTGAAGTGTCAACAAAAAACAATAATAATAATACTAATAAAAATAAAAAATTAATTAACTTCCATTACGCAATATATATTTTCTATAAGTAATCGAATTTATTTGGCGACAAGCTACAAAAACAAACACAGTCACCCTGACCTCATATTTATTTAATAGTTATATTGTGATTTTTCATATTTTTTAATGCATTCGGTTTTATTTGTTTTTCTCATTATCAATTAGCTATTTTAACTCTTTAGAGGATATTTATTGATCAGTTTAATTTGTTTAATTAATTTTCTGTATGATAATAATTCTTAGTAAAAAAACAAATATATCGCATGTATGTGTAAATACTGTTAAATTAGGATCTGGACCTCTTTCATACCCAAAAACAAAGTTCCACGTTTTAACTAAATAATAAATAAGTTAGTTTAACTTAATGTTTCGTACTTAAATTTTATTAGAACTTTTATGTTTGTTTATTAGTTATTGTTGTAGTTATTTTATTGTTGTTTATCAGTTATTACTCATGTCATGAGGCACATCAGCGGTAGATTGTGCACAATAAAAACTATTATAATCATGAAGTTAAGGCTTTTATATTAGGTCTACTTATGTCTCCACCTTAAATTCATAGGACGAGTAAGTTTAATTATTTTTTATTATAATAAAAATGATTATTTTTTAAAATATGTTTCTTACGTTTTCCTTCCTCATTGCCCTTTGTGATTTTAATACCCGACCGGATTAAATCGCAAGTGTATGCAGCGACATATAATTAAGTTAAGTAAATGTAGATAGGAAGAGACACAAAGAGGAGGAAAAACAACATTGAAAACGTCCAAAAAAAAAAAAAAAAAAAGCAACGCGCTATTAAGCAAAAAAGGCGAGCTGTTTTGTTCTTCCAGTTTTGATTGTTTTTTTAATTAACAAAGTGAAAGCCTCGGGCCACACTCTGACGGAATTTCTACCTTTTTTCGTTGATTTTTTTTTTTTCAAAAATACAAATAAAAGGTAAGAGAGAAATGGTAAAGCCCTATCCACTGGACTTATCCAAACTGGGAAGGACCAGAGCTTATTCAAAGATTTTCGCGAAAAACGTTTCTCTTAGAAAAAAGAAAGTGAGATTCAGTTTCCTTTGAAACAATATTCGTGGAATACACCAATAATTTTCTTTTTACTTCATTTTACGCAGTAAAGGAAATACTTCACTAGAGACATTTTACATTACCACTAGACTTAAAGCTAACATTGTGAGAGTACATAAGATGAGGGAATGTTTAGGGATATAACATTTGTTTGGTGCTGACAAGAAGGGAGCCACTAAGGAAATAAAACAATAACTTCCTGGATTATAAGCCCTATTTCATAACTAATACTTCCTGGGCCAAAGCTCATGTGATAACTGTACGTACGTTCGTGCGTATCTCGTATAACTCAAAAACGGTTTTGCCGTAGAAAGCAAACATTTTGTATTTGGGATTGTTGTAAAATCTAGATGCGAACCTCCTTTTTTGGTCACTAGATGATCCCTGGAAGCGGTACTTTACTTGGAGGTCGTAATAAATTTTCATCAAAAATTATATTAAAATATAATGTAAAACATCTCAAATTTGGTAAATAAGACTTATATATCAATATAAATAATATACTAGCTTTTGTTAAAAATTGATGAACCTGAAGGGGTACTTTACTTGAAGGTCATACTAAACTAACATAAAAAAATATATTAAAATTAAATACAGAGATCATATCGACGCATATTTTTGAAAAACGCTTAAGCGCCGAAAATTCGAAATTTAGGTTTCAATTTATTATGCGAGTTAAACACCACTTCTATCGATTCCCGCACACGATATATAAAAAAAAAATTGGAAACGGTCTAAAAATCGACTATTGACGACGAAAGCACCAAATTCTAACGACTCTCAGTCGTGACTCTGGCCTTAGCCAGTACTAGAAGCCTTAAAAATATATTGTAATTATAAAGGTTTTGCCTCCTTTAAAAACTCATACTGTATACAAATAATGCAATTTAAAAAAATTATTTTGTTATTTAGGGAAAAATAGTTTTACGTGTTTCCTTTAAAGTTTGCTAAATGGCGCTTATGCCTTTTAAAAAAAAAAACGATATCGATATGGTTCGGTGATAAATGTTACAAACGCGATTTTTTTTCACCCTCATTAAACAATTTGATTACTTGTTTTAATTTAACAATTAATTACAAGTCCACAGGTGAATAACATAAGTTAAGCGGGTTCTTCCCCTTAAAATATCGAAACCGTCGATTTCCAATGCTTTATCTGATGACATAGACAGTTCTAATGATGTCACGGAACACGAAGAACTCTCTTGGGAACTTGTTACCTATTGAAATAAAACAGCATATAGGTAATAACGGAATGAAACCTCCAGAAACAAGAGCTTGCGCGCGGGCGTATCTGTGTGTGGGTTAATAGATGGATGTAATGGTGCCGAATATCGTTTTTGAGATACTGCTATCTTTGGAAACTAGGTACCAAATTCAGGAACACTTTTGAACCACCGATTTATTGTTACAAGGAAATCATACGGTGTCCACAACAGATATTTTCACATAAATCATTATTATATAATAAATTATGTTATATATTACTATTTAAATTGAATGAAACATTTAGTAATCTTTAAAAATAAAAGTATAGCTCTTGAAAATTACTTTAATTTGAAGATCTGATAAATTTAAAATGAATGAAAAGGGCCTTTTATTTCATGGACCAAAACAAAAAGAAACGTGAAAGAGTAATATCTCGGGACAATCAAAAATATTTCAAAAGCATTCTTCAAAACTAAATTCTTAAAGCCCTTCAAGACGAAGTCCAGAATTCGAGCATTCCAAACTTCCCCAGAATTCACCTTTACTAAACAATTATTCCAGTTAATTTCTGATTATTTGCGAGGAGTAGAGAAATACAATTGATAGTCATTTCGATATAACTTTCATCATCCGAGCATCCGACAGTTTGTTATACTGTATGGTCTTACGCGCTTATTGGAGTCAAGATTACATTTGAATAATTTACACATCATTCTTCTCACAAGAAAGCAAACAAATTTCATACAAGATATAAATTTAAAAATGTTTATGACTAGTTTATTATGGTTGAAATTATTAGACTTATCATAACCTACAACAAACTTCCTATGATTCATTTGATACCTAATGAACTATATTAAATATAGCTACTCGGCCGCCATTTTGAAACGAAATGGTGGATGGTAATTCCAAGTTCTGAGGATCATCCCGGGCTTTATAAAAATTATCCAGTAGTTTCGGAGAAACGAGCGAATTTTTTTTATTCGATTTTTGGATTCTACGTTTCTTGAAAAGAAAAATCTCAAATTTTGAGGGAAAGTAATTTTTTTTTCTATTTTTAATTTCATGATTGAAAATAATAAACCAAAATTAAACGTGTTGAGCAAAGGAAGCCTACTCTACCTTGAAGATCCCTACATGCAAAGAGTTGTATAGATAAATCTGTGACAATAGTCAAAAACTATATGTTGTATCATTAAAAAATTTCTTTACAATATCAACATAATATTTGAGCTAAAAAAAGCTAAATTTTCACATTTTATAAGTAAAATTGAAGACGCGAGTGGAGGAAGGTGCTAAGTCAAAACAAATTATGGATACTAATTTATTCTTATGAATGAAGGTGTTATCTGATTTTCTTCGCCTTGTAACATTAACAACCAAATTTTCTTAGTTTATCTCATAATTTCCTAGTGAATTGGATAGATCATATCTTTAAAAAAATACATAAAAAAAGCTATATTTGTCATTTCCTTAAAACTTTAAATTTGTAACGTAACATTAATTCATCCACTCATGTCCGCAATTGAGGTATGATAGGAAAATAGCACATATTTGAGGAATCATTGGAAAATTAAATTAAATTATAAGATTTTGGGAATGATCTAGAATTTTAAGTGCTGTAATAAAAGTTGTTCAATTCGACCATCTACATTTTCCTAATTGTCGTAGAAATGATAAGAGGTGTAGATTAGCTAAGGATTGAAGGATGGCATGATCTAAGTTAGTAAAGGGCAGACCTAAGGTCGTGAAGAGGAGAGGAGGAAGAAGGAAGCGAAGGAGGCTAACGATGATGCAATTCATTGGCCCGGCCTTGAAGTGCCTTGAGCCCGAGCCCACTCTTTAAGGCCCCGATCGATCCAAGGTCCGCCCCTACAGCCCTTAAAGTACTCCGGCCCTGTCTTTTCCTAATAATAAAAGGGACAGTCCCTAGCAAAAGTCATCCTTAGGGAAATAACATTCTGGATCAATTATTATAAAACAATATATATAAAATTATCAATCTGTTTAGGAAAATATTGGGTCGATACAAACAATTGGAGCTTAAATGTCAATTATGAAAACACTAAGTACGTTTGAATAGATATGATTGAAGTGAAGTAAACAATTATTGTAAATCTGGACGGAGTGGGTCAGTTTCGCAACGATGGCTCAAAAATGAAAGCAGCAGGACCACGAACATTGAGGTGTATTACAGAATCAGCAGTGGTAGAAAAGTTATTGGTATGCTAAATTATCTCCTCTGGAGCAACAATATCCTTGACGAGTCGAACAATCTGATATATAGTGCACTTGTCTAAAGTATTATATAAGTGTATTATATAACTTTGAGACTTGAGCTAAAGAACGGAAAAAAGACTTTGATAAGAGTTCTGCCAAGGCTTTAAGGATGGAGCATGCCAGAAACAGCGAAATCAGAGAAAGAGTGGAGGTAAAAAGAAACATCTTAGAAGTGATCGAAGAAAGTAGATTAAGATGATATAGTCACTTAAAACAAATGAGTTCATGTCGAATACCGAAATTGATGATCGTATGGGATGGAAAAATAAAGTACAGGAAAGCATTGAAGTCATGGATTGAAGAAAGAGGAGACGATCGACCGAGAGAAATGGAGAGAGTGGAGGAATTCGGTTGAGGAAAACTTCATACGAGAAGAAATCCTAAATAATATGCTTACCAGCCGGTCTTTCCCGGTTAAGCTCTAATCTTCTATGTTCTAACTAAACTTGCATTTTTCAGCCGCATTAATTTTTAAGCAAGTGAATTTTATATTTCAATACATGTTTGAACCACCCCTATAGTTCCAACCATGTTTTCGATGATTATTAGTTATACTTGTACAGTTATTCGATATAACGGACGATAATGATATCATGCAAAATATGTACAAGGTACATTGATGATAATTTAATTACAACGGTTTTTAAAAATGACATCTTCCAAATGTCGGAAGTTAATGACGTTTCAGGCAATTTTCCGACTTCTAGCAGAATGGTATTGTTCTCTTTCCTGTTCCTCTTCTTAAAATCATCCAGAGAACGAAGTCGGAGTTCTAACACTTTGTCCTTGAGATATCCAGAAGAAAAATAGCATGAGGTAAGAAACCGTGACGGTCACCCCAAATCATCCCTGCCAGAAGACATTTCGCTCAAAATTCCAAGTAACGCGAACGAGTAGCGAGTAAGTAAAGCGAACGTCGAGATGTATGAGCCGTGGCTTGGTTGGAACCATACATCCTCTATGTAGGATAGTCTCCAACATGTGCACACAGCTATCTTTACACACCCCACCCCAAAATATTATGGGCCGATTACACCGAAGACACAAACAGCCGCCCACACTCCCGAGATAAGTCAGTTTTTCCACAAGAAATGACTCGAAGGATAATTTCTGGGAACGTCTTCGGCAAAGTATCGTCAATACTGGCCGGCATTTGGAAGATGTGATTTTTGATTGATGGTGAAACCCACTGAAAAAAACTATTTTCAATGTAATGAAGGATAAGATGATCCGGGTGGTGGTCAGAGTTGCTTAAACTATTTATTATAAGCCAACGTTTCGACCCAAATTTCAGGTCTTCATTAGGGCTAGATAAACAAGAGACGAAAATGATATAAAAATTAACAAAGTAAATAACAATACATAAAAAAACCATCTGACCGTCTGATCCTACATTATCGTCCATACGGTCAACCAATAAATATTCACTATTTTCAATGGACATTTCGAAAATGAAACCAGCTTTATTTCTAGAGATATTGGTTTATTTTTTACAGCACTTTAAAAGGTGTCAGTTATTCCCGCCCAATCCTCAATATATATATATATATATACATACATTTTCCTGAACCTAAATTTAGGATTGCTACAACATACTGTACTCATAAACTATGACAAAATTAAAGATAAATATTACAGATTGTCACAATTCTTAACTAAACATTGACAAAACAATCTTTATTTAAAACGGTTTCATCTGACGAGCTCTAATAGAAGACACTGCTAATGACAAATACCACAAACGTCTCATCATATAGTTCATGTGTTATTTTCAACACAAAAAATTTCTAATAGCCAATTCCATGAAATATGCTTCTAAATGGAGATAACAGGCCGTAAATTTGGGATGATTCAATTCAAAATTAGCAAAATCGACTTTTTGACGTAATCTCAATTTTTTTTTTTATAATTAAGATATATTGACTATTTAATACGCTTGGTTCAATTCCAGCGTCCATCAGATAATTCAAATTTAATTAGTAGTGGCCAACATTAGTCGTATGAGATCAAAATTCAACGAAACTAAGTGCTTTGCTTTATTGTTAATGCATACAATATTTAGCTATAAGTGATATTTAAACTTGATGCATTACCATCAATCGATTGGACTTTATTGTTTAATGACTGTCTTTATTAATCATATAATTTATAGTATACAATTAAATAGCGGAGTGCCCGTAAGTGGCTTCAATTTCACAAATCAGGTTAAGTGATCTATTAAGTATTCTAATCAAACAGAATAATATATATACGATATATTCAAATGAAATTACATTACTTAAATCATTAATCAAATACACAATATGATGAGTCATTGATGGCAACTTCAATTATAATATTATATTCAAAGCTTTCAGTTTAAATTTATAGATAATTCAAATTTTGGACAAACCAGTTAAGTGGACAGAAAATTAAATTAAACTGACCAAATGTATCATTCCAACACTAATATTGAGATAGTTTCATATCGATCTAAAAGTAAAAATTTTTGCGACCGCTCAGACGGCTTGAAGACTTGAAAAATATGAATCTGGGTATGTGTGCCCCGAAAAGGGACCAGAGTTTGATACTTTCAATTAGTACCGTCAAAAAAAACAAAAAAAAAAAAACAAGTTAGTGACACTTTTTGAGGTTTTTTAAATATAACTCTCTTAAACTATGAAATATATTGTGAACGTTCATTTATTGATTCTCACTCACATCACATGCTTCGAAGTTTCGGGTCATTTTTCCCCATCATAGGATATATATATAATATATATAAGAACAAACATCTTTTTAAGAACAAACATCTTTCCAGCATACTTTAAAAAATAATTTTTTTAAGTAAATAAATATTCAGAAAATATGAAATATAAATTTTCCTAGTTTATAAAATATAAATGATAACTTGATGGTCCTCTCTCAATAAACAGTAAATTAGATTAGGAGGTATAAAATATTTTTATAAAATGTATTTCAAAAGAAAAGGAAGTGGAACACAGAGCAGATAATTTTCGTTAAATTGCCTAGAATTTAGTTCAAAATTTAATTTTATTGTTTGTAATGGAATTGTGCTTGATGTAAATTAATTACAATAATTATAGACAAGTTGATCAATAAGGTCAGAGTAAAAATATAAAAAGGGACAAGACAAAAGGGACCCGACAGTGAAGTTGAGGAGCAACGGAAACTAGGTCAGCCTTGTTAAAGGTGTCCCATTGTACCTTCTTAGAGCGAGATCACCTCTTTCACTAGCACTCTTTCAAAGGCCATGTATATACACACACACACAACACACTCACACACATATACATATACATATATACTTTTTAAGATTTGTCTTCGGTATCTCGACGTGCTCATGGGTCCCACCTTTAGGGGGAGTAAAAGTGGCTCTTTCCCTCCAACCGTAGACAATATTTCCTCGGATCTTTCCTATACCAAACCATCATCACCCAGCACCATTCCTGCATCTACAGCCTCCTACAATTTAAATCATCGATCCACGCACCGGCAACAAGATTCCGCCTTTCTGACCTCTATATCCCTTTCCAAAGAACCAAAACATTCGAACGTTCCTTTCTCACCCGCTCTTGTATCCTCTGGAATTCCTTACCTTCTAATATCCGCCATGCTTTTTCTCTCCTCATTCAAATCCTTCCTTTTTCAACACCTTCTTTCTTTCCCAAATGATCTTTTCTAATTACGAAATTTCAAATTAAGATTAACTAGAATTTATATTGTTTACTTGTTATATATTTCCTTGAAAATATTGTAAATATTAATTGATCTTTATTTTGTAGTCTTATGGCCAAATATTGTTTCTGTTTTATCTGATCGATTGTGTTATTTTTAAGGGATCTAGTCTCAGAAGAAAATTCTTCTTCTACTCTATTCTAATATAGAAGAAGAATTTTATTTTTTATTTTATTTACAATATTTTGAAGGAAATAATAAGTAAACAATATAAATTCTAGTTAATCTTAAATTGAAATTTCGTAATTATATATATACATACATACTTTTTTTTTTTACCAGGGTACATGCTACCTCTTAGGGCTACTTTTGCCCAAGGTGATTTCACCTGTTTAAAACATTGTGTAACTAGCTTGGACCAAAGAAAGACTGGTGCTCATAAGAAAATCCAATTCTGAATGAAAAGTGTATTTAAAACTTGAACCATGCGGCAGAATTTAGTTGGCGCCAAATTTCGAACGAAATTTGTTGGATTATCACTGCAACATTATACAAGTATAGTTGCAGTCAACAACAGTATTTTGTTATACATATATATATATATATATATATATATATATATATATACAGTATTTTGTTATACATATATATATATATATATATATATATATATATATATATATGTATAACAAAATACTGTTGTTGACTGCAACTATACTTGTATAATGTTGCAGTGATAATCCAACAAATTTCGTTCGAAATTTGGCGCCAACTAAATTCTGCCGCATGGTTCAAGTTTTAAATACACTTTTCATTCAGAATTGGATTTTCTTATGAGCACCAGTCTTTCTTTGGTCCAAGCTAGTTACACAATGTTTTAAACAGGTGAAATCACCTTGGGCAAAAGTAGCCCTAAGAGGTAGCATGTACCCTGGTAAAAAAAAAAAGGTAATACCCCCATAAAAAAAAATATTTAATACCCGAAAAAAATGCATTTATGATAGTCTAGTTGTGTAAAAAAGTTACCATTGCTTAGAACGGCAATGCATAATCAATAACGGCCGACATTTGGAAGATATAATTTTTAAAATCCACTAAAATAAAACCATATTCAGTGTAATTTTAAATAAAACCAGTTTTTTTCTATAGATAATTATTTGTCTTTATATCCCTGCCCAATCCTGTTTATCGGATAGAGGTTCTTGAAATTTGATTATTAAAAAAAAAAGTAAATGAAATGCTGGCTCGAGCATGAAAGAACCAAAAAGCTTCAATGCTCTTCTACATACACACCAAAACTAGGTGATGAAGAAAAAAAAAAATGTACATATACATAAAAAAAAATCTACTATTACGTAAATCAATTAACACTATTTTCATTGCAGACACTATGGTAGACTGTAATATATTTCCAATAAAAATATTGATTATAAAAAAAAAGTGTGAAGAAACTATTTTTCACATCGATGGTTAACATTACAGATGTTGGAAGTGCCAATTTGTTCATTAAAGCACTAAGAGTTGGAAACCGCTGTTATAAAATTTATAGGGAAGCTCCCTATTTAACTATTAATATTAAAACTAGTAAATATTTTTTTACTCGAAACTATAACATTTGTACTTACAGCATATGTGAGGTTGGCCATCGACATAGTCTTGCATGTATATGAAGTAATATACCTGTTATATACAAAATACACACTTCATTGAAACATTATAACAAGAATAACAATAATAACATAATAATTACAAGAGAGATAAATAATGTGACACGGATGTTATCGTTCCATCAGTGCCGACGGTTTTTTGGAATCGTCATAAGATAGATAGACAAACTAGGTTTATTATTTCCCAGTAAAAGACAAACATGAGAGGTTCCCTATTTGTAATGAGTAGTGGCGCTGGAGATGTGGTGAAAGGACAGAGGTTGTCTAAATAATGTTAATTAAACGATATCTACCGCCTCTGTTTGTGTTTTCTCGTCTAGTCTCGCCTGGTCTGTTCTGGTCTGGTCTGGTAGCTCCGGGCGACGGGTAATTTACTTCTCAGTCTATTTGTCGACCGTGTCTATTCCATTTGTCGAAGGCACAATTGCATGCAGTACCCTTACTTGTAAATTCGCCGCGACTCTATCTCTCTTCTGGCACGATATTGTTGACATATAATTTAGCAGAAACAGGAGTCCAAATTATGGAACTATTCCTCAACACTCGACCCTAAAGCTAATAGGCGGTTGATGTAACAAAAAATAAATATTCAGCTATTAATATCCGGCTATTAAGCCGGACTCGAAATCGGAGTTAGAGGGCCAATACCTTACGCACTGATCTATTCAACTCCATTACACTAGATATGGGTAAAATATAATATACTTTAATAAGAAAATGTGGAATTACCACGTCGATCCAACTTCAGCTCTAGCCGCCGCTCAGTGGGAAAAATTGTCGATTTAGTGAACAGAATTCTATAACCCTAAATTAAAAGACGATAAACAAAGAATTATTTTTTCATTTAAAGCATGTAATGTCCTTTATTAGTGAGAGTGAAAAAATTATTTACAGGGTGTTTCCGGACCTTTGAATTTTTTTTTTTTTTTTTTTTTTTTTTTTTTAGTTATTTCATCACTTTATTTTAAATAATTTTTTCACATTAGTAGATGGTCTATGGTACTAAAATACAATGATACAATTTAATCTATCAAATGCGATCAATCAGTGTTATATAGATTTGAAAATCTGAAGCATTATTTTTAAACATCACATATATTTATAGGCCATTAAATTAGGCATAAACCTAAAATATGCTTCAACTTATCTTATTTGTCATTTATAATTTTTGTGCAAATTTCGAATAAATAAAAAAATAGTATATTGTTAACTTTTTTTTTCTAGAAATAATAATTATTTATAAATCTTTTGAAAGTAGTTAATACCTGAAAAAAGGCAATTATATACGTAGAAATCTCTATAGAGAAGGATATTAGTTCATGTCTCCCCCTTTTGTTGGTCCTATACCCAATAAACAGTTTTATTTAAAATGATGATTAAAAGTGATGAAATAATTAAAAAAAAAAATAATTTCAAAGGCCCGGAAACACCGTGTATATAATTTTTTCACTCTCACTAATAAAGGATATTCTATACTCATAAATGAAAAAAGAATTTTTTTTTTAGCGTCTTTTAATCAAGAGTTATAGAATTTTGGCCACTAAATCGACAATTTTTCCCACTGTGGAGTCATATTTGACAGATATTTATTTAGGTCATATTTTACCGCTTTGAATAAACGTCCAGCATAAAAATTGTTAGCGATATTATCGTCCAATTAAGTTTTTATTGGTTATCTTTGCAGACGATTAAATTACTTTCAAAAGAGTCTCTGGAACATCGCAGAGAAGTATAATTTTGGAATTATCAAAAAGCTATTCAAAGGTAAACGGGATATCTAAAAATAAACCGGAATAGCATATACACTTTTGAGAAAATCATGGGTCACACAATCCTACTAACTATATGAAAATATCGTATGGAACTGTTAGTTATTTTATGAAATATACCCTAAGGCCAGGTTACCCATTTTTAAAGAAAAACTCAATGTGAAAACAGATAAAACCAATGTTTAGACCACATGTTTATATTTGCATTTAAATAAGCGTTGTAAATTATTACACAATGGTTTATAATTTCCAAATAGTAGTATTTCAAAAATATCTGGTCTGTTCATTCAAAGAAGCTTCCGTATAAAAAGTTCAGATAATTAGATTATGTTTCAAATGACGATTGGAAATGTATTGGGAAAGAAAACGGAGAGAAGCCGCTAACGGCGGGCGGCGTACACCTTGCATTTTCCCTCTACCTTTATAAACGGCCGAGTTATACGGCCGCCATTTAGAAAAAAAAAATAATAGACGGATGGTTATGTCGAGTTCCGAGGTTCAACCTGGGATGACGTGTGACTGCTGAATCTTAAGAAAATCGGTCCAGTAGTCTCGGAGCAAATTCGCGGACGGCGTATAGCGTATGGCGGACGGACGGATTTTTTTTATTCGATATTTTTATTCTACCTATCTGGAAATTTAAAACCCCAAATTTTGAGGGGGGAGTTAAATATTTTTTTTGTCCTTGGTCGATTACGAAGGGTCTATTATTGGAAATAATAAACCAAAAGCTGTTGGAAATATTATTTCCAGGCGAAACTATAAGCAAGTTCAAATAAAAATTAAGGTTAGGATTAATAAAACTATACTATAACTATATTTTATCAAAAAATATTCATCTGTTGGAGAGAATGAATAAAATATAATCGGAGAAAAGAATGGTGACAACGACAGAAGGACTTATATGTATTTAATCATAATAATAATAAATGTATTCAATTACCAACAATATAAATTTTTACAAAAAGATTTTGCAATAATATTACGACGAGTTATTAGAGCTTTGTGACGCAGTTGGAAATGTATTATGTAAGAATAATATAAAAATGATTAAAAGTAATGAAATGAATTTATTTAAATGAGTAAGGATTCTAAGAAGTGATTCACAGTTCATTTCCTCTACTGAGCTTCGATAATCAGCTAATGTCGCTTTGTTGCACAATAGTAACATAAAGATATGGCGGTTCGTGCAGGGAGTGGCGTGCATAGAGAGCAAACAGCAGACTGTGGCCACTGGATTCCAGTCTCTTACTTAATTTTCAACAAATTTCTCCTTCACTTCATAAGAAGGAATGTATAACCATACATTGTGGGAGAGACCAGACTATAGCGAAATTTAATATTTGATACCGAAAATACATTTTGGAATTATATGTGCGCATCAGTATTTTTTTTAACGGACCCATTGGAATAGTTTATAAATAAAATCGAACTTAGGTAATATGTTAAGTTTTATTTATAAATAATTCTATTAACATCATATTGAGATGTTTAGAAATGGTTGTTTGCATAGAAATTCTGAGCGTCTAAGATATTTAGGATCAAATTCAACAAACAGAACAAGGGTTAGTTATTGCTGTCAAGAATGTGTAGATAACAACTGAAATGATAACTGACTCGCAGTTTCGATCTGTTGGGCACTCCGGTCATAAAATTTATTTATTTTCATCTTCTACCCAAAAATAATAGATTTTTGCACTGTATCGAATATCATCGAAGAGGGGAGGAAGAGATAGAAAATGTAGGGTGGAAAATGTAAATGAAAGAGTGCAGAAGTTCGGATGTGGGGTAAAACGTTAGAGTTCGAAAGATCAGAGGACAAGATTACGGAGTCCGAAGGGTGGTGCCAGAAAAATGGTTATAAAAAGAGGAGGGTAAGATTCAAGAGAAAGAAGGAAGGTATACGACTTCAAAATAGGTCGAAATTTAAGATCGGAAGAAAAAGGTGAATGTGAGGAGAAGGAAGTGAGATGAATTGGATAATGGGATTGAAAGTAGGTTGGTAAGTAGTGTGGGGCTGAAGTGGGCGGTACTGAAATCGGAAGTGGGGAAGGATCACCTCTTCCTCAGGTGCTAATAGAAAAACGAACAAAATTATCCCTTAAATTTATACCTCTTTACTATACCTAAGTTGGTTTGATTTCTTTCAGCATCTGCAAATCAGTTGGGAGGGTCAGAAGTGGAGAGAGTACGAAACATGAAGAATCAGAAGGGATATGGATAGTAATTAAGAGAGTCTGTAGCAGGGAATGTGCAGTGCGATGAGCTAGGTGGATCAGAAGTGGAGAGAGTCAGAAATATGAAGAGTCAAAAGGGGTAGGGTTAGAAATTAAGGGAATCTGTAGTAGGGAATGTGTAGTACGAAGGGATAGAAAATGAGGGGTGGAAAATGTAAGAGTCCAAAGTAGGGTAGTTCAGAAGACAGTTTGAAAGTGTGCAGAAGTTCGGAAGTGGCGGTTAAACGCGATAGTTCGAAAACTCAGAGGACAAGATTACGGAGTCCGAAGGGTGGTGCCAGAAAAATGGTTCTGAAAAGAAAATGGTAAGAAGTAGGAGAAAGAAGGAGGGTATAGGACTTATAGATAATTCAAAATTTAAAAACTAGCGGAGTACCACCGGCCATGAGATCAACTGGTATACCCAGAATATATTATATTTACAGAGTGCTCCGCAATTTTGCGTTGTGTAACCTACTAAATCCTCCAGTGGATTCATCCTCTTTCGTTCTAAATATTCTACGCAATACTTTATTTTCAAATACCTTAAAGGCGATCCCTAGGCTATAACAGATAAAGATATACTGTCGGTATCGTCTCATTCGTAATCAATCTTGCAGTATTTTGAAACCAATTCAAATAAAAATAGTCAACGGGAAATTTTTTGCGATTTTTCACAAACCGCTTTCGATGATATAGCTAGTTTAGTTGTAAAAGTTCTAAATAGATAGAAAAAAAATTCAATTTACATCATTTTCTAATTTTCGAAACACATAAATAATAAAAAACATGGCTTTTGAGATTACAGTTTTTCTTTTGAATTGTTGTCCCTCTATGGTTGCAGGATCAATTGTTAAATTAATAATCGATTCATGAGACTTAGATTGTATGGAATAACTATTTAACTGAAAACAGTCTTCCTGAAACGAAGATTTACAGTTTTTCCAAGACGAAGCAGTTAGAAGTGTTGGAATATTATATTTTTTGTTGGTGAAACTTCATAAAAATTAAAGTGATTTTATAAAGCAGTTAATTGGTTTTCATTTAATTTAAATAAATCATTAATTTCTGACCAGACTTAAAAGAATAGTTTAAAAATAAATTATTATTTCCGCTTTTTTTTTTTTTTTTTAAACGTAGAAACAGCGTATTAAAATGAAGAAATTTTAATTAAATCTAAAGTTAATAAACTAAATATTAAAGTTAATACAAAATATTCACGAGTTTATTGTTTCCTCGTAAAAAAAAAAATGTTTGCCTGTAAATTGATCTCACAAGCTCGATTTTTCTTAAGTTTAAATATTTGTTGGACCCTTTATCAAAACGAATCTACAACATCGTTTTTACTACTAATCGTATGTTTTGTTTTATTCTTATTTATATTTCATCATATAATAGCTGCACTCACAATGTTTTAATGTTAAATGATTAGCATACAAAATTCAGAATTATGAGCGGACCATTGTATCTTGCTAAATAGATACGTTGGCGCTGTCTGTAGTAAGATGGTGCAACTTTATTTTATTTTACTAACCTTGTTTTTATGAAACCTTTACTTGTGTTGACAGTTGATTAAAACACTTTTAATTTTAAAACAAATAAAAATTATTAAAATAAACTGAAGCAAGTAAACAAATAACCAATCGACATTTTGAAAACTCATTTAGACACCTATGAGTTAACAAAACAACATGGCGGCCATTTAGCAGAGAGACACTGCATTTAGTACACTGTCAGGGCCTTATTTCATAATAAATACAGGTTAGAAAAGTATATTAGTGAAAAGGTTCGTGTTGAGAGGTTACAAGTTACCTATTGTCATTAGATAGCAATAATTTTATTCTTTTTTTTTTAATGCACTGTTTTTAATATAAATATTTTAAATATTATCCAATTTCAACATTACAACAATGTTTTAAAAATATATAATAAATATATAACATCTTGTATTTTACTTTATAGACACCCTCTTTTTCATAATTAAGTACAAGTACAAGTTATCCTATGACTTACTACGCCTATTTAACACTAAAAAGTTGAAATACGATAACATTTTAAATAGTTATATTAAAAATAGTAAATTATAAACATTGAATAAAATTATTATTATCTAAAAACGATAAGTGAACCTCTAACCTCTAAAAACAAGTATTTTTTTCAACTAGTATTTTTACCACCTATACTTGTACTTTTATATGCATTTTAATATGATATAGGGCCATAGTCTGTTAAACTGAGCTTGTTATTCGACTTGTTTTCTATAGTGATATTAAGCGTGCTATTGCTGAAACGCGACGAATAGCACAAATTTCAGGATTGAACAAGCTAAATGGGAGATTGTGAGTACCTTTAATGCTTATTTATTTAATTTTTTTTTTTTTTTTGCGGTTCGTTATTCATACAGATTTGATAATATCGTTAGAAAGAAGAAACCATGACCTAATTCATGTAGGTGAAGTTGACAAGTCAATACGATAGACAGAACTTCAGTCAGCCGAAGCGGACCAACTTGTGAAGGACAAGTTCAAAGAGAACTCGCCAGTCAAATACTTTGGTGCTTTAAATAATTCACCTGTGAAAGGTGAGTAGATTCAGTCGAGTTGTACTACACAAGGAATATATTTGTTCGTTCTGATGAATGCATTGAGATCTTTTATTGATCAACATAGTCTATCTTTTAGTTCTAACTTGGTATAGAATCTAATATTTGAAACTGAATAAAGAACATTTCGAATTTTTCCAGCTCTTTAACGAAAATATGCCATCACTGATCTTATATATACTATTTAATATTAATAATTAAAGGCCTAGCGAACCAGAACGTTAGCCAACGGTAACACCAGTAATTATGACTTTCATAACAAATAATAATTTTTTTTTATTGAGTAATATTACATTAGAGTAATATTACTCTATAAAGGGCAAAAGTAATAATGATTAAAGAGATCATTCACATCATAGCTAACAATAATAATAACTAAGTCATTACCAATTTATAAAAATTATATATTGGGGGATAATTAGCAATGAAAGGCTTCCAATCGCATTAGAATAATATTACTGCAGATATGTTCCTATTATCTTTTTTTTTTTTTTTTTTTTTTTACAGTCCTATCTTTTAGTTATAGCTTTATAGTAAATATCGTGAAATATTAATTTATATACTAACGAGGGAAAGAACACGTCCTAAGGGCGATCTTAATCACGGAGGAAAAAATGCAAAAAAGTACAATTTATTATTTTTATTTCGCTTTATTTCAATAAAAAACGTGGGACACAGATTGCATCAAACAATAGTTGCGCAAACATAATTAAATACAAAGACAACAAAGATAGAAGTAACGTTTCTTTTTAAGGTTATTAACCACCTAAATCACAAAATAATCTAATAAATTATATTAATATAGGTTTTTTTTTCTATTTCCTCGCACATTCCCCCCAAAATGAGAAATATGTAGCAAGAATTAATAAATGTTAATCTAAAGTTAAAATAATAAAGTTTGAGCAATGAAGTTGCTGGCACAGATAACAAGTCATCACGACAACGGTTAAGTAAACCAACGAACGGACGCACTCACGCAAGGTTTTCATTATATAGATCATTCGCTGTTTAAATCTGTGGAGGTAATTAAAATCTAAAAAGCTTACAACCTTGGCTAATACGTCCAGTTCCAATAATTTCAAAATGTTGAATAGAATTTTTTAGTTGATATCCGCATGATGGTATAGAAGGATCAATCTAATTAGGGCTTGATAAATTATTTGCCACTTCTATAAATTTGCTTTATTGAAAACTAGTTTCGAATGTTATACATTCATCCTCAGTTCAAGGTTTAAATGGATTATATCAAACAGAAAAGTTTGTACAGGTTTCTTCTCGCATTGAACTAACAATTGTTAGTTCAATGCGAGGAGAAATCAGTATAGAATTTCTGTTTGATATAATCCATTTAAACCTTGAACTGAGAAAGAATGTATAACATTCGAAACTAGTTTTCAATAAAACAAATTTATAGAAGTGGCAAATAATTTATCAATTCCTAAATAGAATTTTTTATTTAAAGTTTCCTCCTCCAAGTCAAATTATGTCAACGCACCCCTAAGTGGTGTTGAAAATGAGGAGTCAAATGATGGAGTATGCTAGAGAAGAATAAAAAAGAGAACATTCGAATGATCGAGAGTACGGCATCCGAATAGAGGATCAGAAGAATGGAGCCGAAAAAGATAGTTTAGGATGTACAAGGAGTAAGAAGTGGTATTTTTAGAGAAGTCGAAAAATCAAATTCGAAGAACAAGGGGTTGGATTTGCAATGTAGAAGTAATAGGTAAGTTTGGTGAAATTGGCAGAGGAAGATTATAAGTAGTGTTGGTTTGAAGTGGACGGAACTGAAATCGGTTGTATCAGAGTACGAAAGGATGGGGTCATAACAACGTTTCCCATAAAGAGAAGGGTAAGGTGCAGGAATAAAAAGGAGGGTATGTATCGTAGAAAAGTCGAAATGTAAGAACGAATGAAAAGATGAATGTGAGGGATAGGGAGTGAGATTTAAATGATGACTTGGGTAGTGGGATTGGAAGATGAGTGTGGGGTTGAAGTGTGCGGAAGTGAAATCGGTGGTTCCGCAAGTGGACACGGATTATCTCATCTTCAGGTACTAATAAAAAACCAAACCAAATTATTTCTTAAATTTATACCTCCAGCACTTGCATATGAGTTAGGATTGTCAGAAGTGAGGGAGGCAAAAAACATGAAGAGTCAAAAGAGGTAGGGTAAAAAAATAAGGGAGTTTGTAGTAGGAAGGAATAGAAAACGTGGATTGGAAAATGTAAGGGATCCAAAGTGGGTTAGGCCAGAAGACGGTTTAAAAGAGTGTAGAAGTTCAGAAGTGGGGGTTGAAGGTGAGAGTTTGAAAGATCAGAGGCAAGAGTTACGGAATCCGAAGCATGGTGTCAAAATAATGGTGCCAAAAATGGGAAGGGTAAGATGCAGGAGTAAGAAGGAGAGTATAAGACTTCTAAATAAGTCGAAATGTAAGAACGGGAGTAAAAGATGAATGCGAGGAGTAGAAAGATTAAATAGATGAACGTTTTTTCACGGAAAGCTGTAAGAAAATTCTTCGATTGAATTATTTTTATTTTTTCCCCTTCTATTTTATCATTCGTAATTTCATAGCTTAATAGAATTTATAGAATTACAAAGAATATAGAAAAGAAAGTAAGTTTTTCTCATCTGCATTTATTCTCTGTGAAAAGCTTTATGTGAGTTTTATTAATCCATAGTAAACATATTTGGAAACATTAGTTGAAATATTGCACAACGAACTGAAGTATCAAAGACCAAAACATAAAAGTAGGTGACGTAATCAAAATGTTTGATCAAGAAACAATTATTCCACACTTTATGAATTGCTGATTCAAAGAAAATATGAAAAATCAGAAAATTTCCAGATAAACGGATCAATAAATTCTAGTTTACTAAAAAACAACTCTATTTTCCTCAGCAGGCTGGATTATCAGTGTTTTCCTGCATGTCGCAAACAACTGCATTAAAAAAAAAAACCTAGCAATGATTTCTATAAACATCCAGATCATTCAGTTTTTGATGGTGAATGATTCATGAATGTTTACCCCAGACGTTTTTTTACTAAGGTAGCCCAGTTGTCGAAATTCGACCAGGAAAACATTATTATTTCAGTTTAGTGATTTATTTATAAAATTATAATGAGCAGAAAAGATTATTTTGTTTTGGTCTATTAAATTTAATAATCCGTAAGGCAAACTTTTTTTATTATCTTTATTTGGGGTTTGTCGTCCTTATCAACTCCAATTAAGGCAGACGGGACAACAAACCAGCTGAATAGTTATTAAAACGTTCTTCGGAATTTATTTTAAGGAAATCCAATATAATGATTAGGGAAAAATGTCCTATGTTCAGAAATATAAAATACAAATCCATTACAAGAACGAACTCTACTTGCTGTAACACATAATTGGCCGTCTGTAAAAATTGTGTGCCGTAATAAAATACCAACTCAATAGAATGTTAGGCTCCCACGATGTGCGCATATAGATGGAGTAATCGGTTAGACAGAAAAAGTGTTTGCCTATTAATGTTTAGGAAATTTTAATTATTTAATATTTTGGAAAGCTTTTTTAGTTCAAGACTTCCTTCAATTCGTTATTTATTGTATTTAATTAATTTTTTTAGTTAATATTCTCAATTTTTTTTATTTGATGAAATTGAGATTTGTAACATAGATTCCTCTGTAATTTCTGCATTTTTTTTACGCATGCATGTCCTTAATTAATCCTCCCATCGGTCACTTATCACCAACAAAAATCCTTGGTAAAATAATTCGGAACTAATTAGAAACAGAATTTTTAATCAAAAATGTGAATTTTCACCGTTAAGATCATGCACTGATCAGATATTTGCAATAAGGCAGGTTTTGGTGAAATATCAAGCATTGAAATATTATACATTGATTTGGAAAAACATACGGCAACGTTTCTCGAAACAGATTATGGAAATGTAATGGCACAATAAGAGCTATGTATAATGAGAACCATGGGCTTAGCCAGAGGAGGGAGTAATGTGGGGCAGTTGCCCTCCTTCCAACGTGGTAACAATTTAAAATTTCGTATCTAATCCACGAAAACTACTGTTAAAAATTAATTGTATTCTATTGAATGTAACTGTAAATTATTGTATGGTACCATGGTACCTCCATGGATCATCATCTAGATAAAAGAAATTAAATTAATAAAATCGCCACCTCTCCTTTTGTTTTGAGCTAGATACACCCCATGATAAGGAGACCAAGTTAAAGTCGGGCCTTACCTTATTCAACAATTCATGAACTTAAGGATTTGGGTTTTGACAAGGTTGTATAAAAGGTTAAATAAAAATAAAATTCACTTAAAATTTAAAATAAAAATTATATTAAATAGAAATATCATATAAGAAATTTATAAGAAAAATCAAATAAATTAAAAATTAAAAAATTAAAAACTATTTAAATAAAAAATTAATTCAATGTAAGTTAAATTAAATGAAAATATTTAAAAAAAAATAAAAAAAAATAATAAAAATTAATAAATTTAAATAAAATATAAAAAAATTAATTTAAATAAAAATAAAATTTAAGAATTTAAGAATAAAAAAATTAAATAAAAATAAAAAATTAAATAAATTAAAAAATAAAATTTAATAATTTAAGAATAAAAAAATTAAATTAAATAAAAAATTAAATTACATTTTGGTAATGGCTAAAGGTATAAAATATCTCGATTAGTAAGGCCTTTTTAAACTTATGTATGATTGTTAGTGGTTGTATTCGGTACGGTAACGGGAATGTATGTGAGGGTGGGTTTATGTTGAACTGGCGATAAGCGATGAGAGTAGCGATACTATCAAAGTGAAGAAAATCTTTCTATGTTTTCCAGCGCAGTGTTTGTATTGGAGCAACGCTTTGATCCATGAATAATGATCGACAAACGACAGGAGCGTCAATAATCTCCACGCCCATTTTTTCAGCTTCAATCAAGTTTGTCAGGCCTTCATCGTGCGACAAAGCCCATTACACTAATTTTTTCCGATTTCCATTAGCATATATTCAATAAATTGTATGAGGTGTTTCTTTTAATCTTTATAAAGATTATAAAATTCTCCAAACTTATACCTCTTTATATTAATAGGGTCTGCTGTAATTTTGCCCTCTTTTCGTGCTCCTTCAGCAAAATAATATTTTAAAACAATTGATGATAAAATAATTTCATCTTCGGAATAACTCATTGAAAAGCCGCAGTTTTAACTCGGAATTCATTACATACTGTTTTAAATTCTCCTAAATTTTAATGTCGAACTAACTGACATAAACGTCACATCAAAGCAGAGATCCACGCATCGCTTAAATCATAATTCTCATCGCTAATCGCAGCTAAGCCCACCCCAAAACAAATGTTGCGAAAAGTTTTTTTTTTAACTTTTATAAAATTGATTTTTAACAAAGTTTGGTCCTTAAGAAACCGAAAAGATAATCTGTCCAGGGCTGCCTTGTTAGTAGTATCTAAATAGAGCTAGATTTTTTCAACATCAAAGCTAACAAAGAATAAGACGAGAAGACTAAAGAGGCCCAAGGGTTAAGGGGGGTGGAAGAGAAGAAGAGACTTAATGAGAGAGGAATGGGCCAGAGGGAATGCGAACGAGGGACTATCAGCGCCATCTTGCCGAGTCGTGGGCAGCGTGATCCAAACAAACAATCGCTCCGACACACGATCACATAAATTTATCCTCTTCAATATTCCACGCATTATACCCTCAGAGGGCACGCTTCCTTCTGAATTATAATATCATAGTCCCTACCAGGCTACCGTAGCTCACGAGCGGGAACAGTAGTCCCACAGATCCCATCTTACGAGACACACGTTACTCCATGTCCAGATAGCCATCGCCGTCCGTGGATATTTAACATCTTCCCAGGCTCCCGTGCCTCGTGAATAGTAGTTCACTAGATCGCAGTGGTTCTGCTGCATACCTTCACCTAGCAGAGGATCCAGGATTTAATTTTGGATGTGGGATTAATACCGGAGGTCAAGGGCTAGAGATAACTCATAGCAATTGGGGAGGCCCTTCCCCAAGAAATTTCTGAAGATCACTGGTCAAAACTGCGTTTTTTACACATTTTGAAACGGTGAACTTTAATCATTAAAAATTAATTTTTTTTTTTTTAATAACGGTAATTACAGGATCAATGTTTTTAAGGATTTTTTTTCTTTTAGCACGCTCTTTTAACCGCACTGAAAGCCATCCCCTTGAATCCGCTAGTGCCTTCAACATTATACTCAGTGTATAGGGTAAACCATTAACCAGGAACCAGTGGAAATATACACTCCAGACCTAAGGGCCCATAATATTTTTGAAATTGAAATTTTAAAAATATAATAACATTACGTACAACTTCTGTCTGTCGGTCTAAAAAAAAAGATCTGGAAATCCCGTTGAAGTCTAATCCTTACCACAGGAAAACTCTAATGAAGTAAAAAAAAAAAGGACAGTTCAGAGGAAAAAAACAAATGAAAAAGCGGCAATGAAAAAAATTAAAAGGGGGCACTAAACCGAACTAACAACCCGGAGTCATTTATACCAGTCAAAAATCATTACACCAGTCAGAAATATTTTTTAAATAATCACCTAGCCATTAATTATTTTATTTTCAATTTTATTGTCCCTCCAGTTAAAAAAAAATATGAAAGGATAATAAATGAGTTTTGGAGGATTAAGAAAGCAGAGGAAGTGTTTTGTTTTCTGTTTCAAACTTCTCTAATGATTATAAACCCGAAAAAAAAAATTATTACGTAAATACATTATTATTATTTAGTTACAAATTATAATTATTGTGTACAAGAAGATTGTATTGATGCAACAGCATACAGCAAATTACTGGTTTAAACGAAATATTTCGTATGTACTACTTAAATATCTAACAATAATTTTAGACTGTTGAATATCATTAAAAAATTAATATTTTATCACTATCTTTCATTGCATTCATTTTTTCAACCAAATGTCTTGAATTCAAATCCTTAATTCTAAAGCACATAAAATGACCAACTGAGCCGTCCACCGAATTTTTCGAGTCGATGTCCAAGGAACATGCGGGTTAACATTTATTTTGTGGCGACCAACGGAATAAAACTCTATTAGAATAGAAAAACTCTGTTTTTAATTTTGATATAGGTAGCGTTTCCGAAAGAATAATAAAGTTTTAAATTTGTTAAAACTCAATATTATATTTTCTAGCATATAGCAGTCCCTTATTACAAGATATGGTAAGGATTTGACAGGACGATGACCTATGCCATTGCCCGAGCAAGGAGTAGGCTAAAGTAAACTTGACTGTCACGAACCGTTAGTGGGTGCCCGTCTTAGCTAATATAAACACAATCACTGCCAACATCTTGGTCTAATAACTCCCTGAAGTATGCTCGATAATTATTATATAGAATATGATTATATAGAAATAGAAAAATAACTTTATTCCGGGATAAAGTCCCTTTAGAATAACAAATATGTATAAAATAATATATATAATATCCGGCCAAAAGACCTATTAGATAAGAAATAAAAAATAAAAAAACACATATATATATATATATATATATATATATATATATATATATATATATATACATATATGATATAAATGAAGGATGGTGGCATAAATTCTAAACAAAGATAAAATAATTAAAAATAATCATTAAATAATAAAAATAAAATCATATACAAATATATTCTATACACCTTAGATGAAACGAGTAGAAAAGAAAAAAAATCATCTAATAAGCAAAAGAAAAAAGAAAAAGACAACCTTGGAAAAGAGAGAGAGAGAAAAATTCAACTGTTATATAGATATATTTTCAAAAAGATTATATTATACTTTTTTAAAGAAGAACTCATAGATGAAAAAATAGAGTAACAAAAAGGAAAAACTCTTCTAGTATACATAGAGAAAAAACAATGTGTTTGAAAAGTGAAATGACATATATGTTCATCTGCATAAAAAAGTTATTAATGGAACCAAAAAGTTATTAAATAGTTATTTGTATAATTTATTATATCAAGGAATAAACCTTTTATACTTCATATTTTTTTTTTTTTGCTTTACATAACATAGTTTTGAAAATAAAAGAAATGGAGATATTGCTTTTTTTAGGTTTTTATCTAATAATGTTAATTAGTTACTATTTAAATTTTGGCCTGTTCATTATATCAATCTCAGTTCTTCTGATTGATTACTTTGATGGCTGTTAAAGCAATCAAAGGGAGAAGAACTGAGAATAATAAAATGAACAGGACATAATTGAAATACTAATTAATTAACATTATAAAATAAAATCCTACAAAAAAAAAAGCAATGTCCCTCTCTATTTATTTTATTATTGCAATATGACGAAAAATAATTTTGAATAATAAGATGCATAGAAAAGATTACTATAAATAAAATTGAACTTGATAACAGTCAGACAACTCGAAACGTCGTTATTTAAATGAAAAATAAAAAATATGAACTGTAAAGAGTTTATTCCATTATATAATAAATTATACAATTAAGAAATAGCTTTTTTGCAGGTTATTTTGACTAAAGCCATAATAAAGCTACCGATTTCGATTTGTGGATCATCATATTCGTAATCTACGTAAAGAAATGACACCATGCATGACTTCACCGCAGAAGTGAGCCAATTTGCTTAAAAATCAGGTGCTAGCTGATAGGCTATTAGCGGAATCTGGGTACACGAGAAAGGGCCCGTCCAAATCTTTAAGTATTTCTTCATTTTATTGATTATTTTAAGTAATAATTTTTTATAGTTACAACTTTTGAAATTTTTACTTTTTACTAAACTTATACACGGCTGGGGTATTGGTAATTGCTGGCCGATGTTAAAAACTGTCGGGGTGTCCCTGGTACCCCATGTATACATTTACCAGACATCCCCGAAACCTCCAAAACCATACTCTTGGAGTTATGAAACTGATTTAAAATATAGTTCGATGATCTTCGATATAGTGCAAAAGACTATTATTTTCGGTGAAGATACTACTAAAAATGTAAACTGAACATCCCATGCATACTCGTATGTTATACTGTTTACCATGAAATATGTACAGTTAAATAATAATAAAATAAAGTTAATACGTTTATTGTACAATAAATTATACAAATTATAAATATTTATAATTAAAAATACCCCATTAAAAAAAGTTAATATAAAATTTTGGGCAGTATTTTGGGACGAATCTTTAGCCTAGAATAAATCGGCTGTAATAACTTAAACAATAAACATGAAGCTATTTGAAGTTATCGTGATATGAACAGAAGAGATCAAAGAGTTGTACAGTATTGACATTAATCTGCGGCCCCCATGAAAATGAACAGGGGTATATTCTATATTTCGTTAAAATTTACGAAAATATAATATAAACTTTAAGTTTAAAATGATATCAACTTATCTATTATTGCAAAATATACTCGTAATTATTTACAATTTAGAGAGATGTACCTTTACAAAAAAATATATAATTTTTGAGAAATTAACTGAATCCTTACAAATCAGTGTTTTGACATCAATACGAGATAATTTAAAAAATGATAAAAAGTAGAGACATAAATAAAGCTAGAAATAAAACTTCTTTAATGACACCAGATAGTAATAATAAAAATGTGAACATAAACCAGAGGTATAATTTTATGATAAAAATAGTTAATAGAACTTTAGAATTAATATACTATTTATAATTATTGTGTAATGATAAATAGACATGAGAATGAACATTAATCCTTCAAATTCTTCCAAAACCACACAATTACATAAAAATCAAAGTTTTCTATATCACATAGTTTACACCGATCAAGAGAACTCTTTACTTAAAACAATATTTGTGCAGAGTTAAAAAATGTGTTTTTAATAACTTACGTTGTAAACATGCAGATGAAGTTGAGTAGTACTCACCTGAAAAGATTAAATAAAAAATGTTAGTTCCATATTTTATTTCAGTAACAAATCAATCTGTGAATACAAAATTTTACAAGAACACGCTTATCATTGAAACCATGTTTAAGTAACGAATGTGGATTTAGCAACAATGCAGGGAACCAAAAATGAACTTTACATTTTACTTTTAACTTCCCCATTCGAATTTTTTATTGCGAATATGCTCCCGGTTAATTAATAAAACGAATAAATTAAAAAAAAATCACATTCATTACTTAAACGGGGTGGCAACGATATGATTATTAACAGATTAAATTACTATTTTATCAAAAAAAAAAAAAATTACTGATAATTAACTTGTGGTGGTTCTAGTTTGGTATAGCTGGTTTAGAAACGTATACTCTACCTTCTACCTCTAAACTTCAATATATCGACGATAATGCTACAAATACATGACATCGAAAGGTCTGTATAGGGCATGTAATGGAAGCCAAGTTGATTAAGCCGGGAGAGGGAGGAACAAGCTAAGTCAAGTTCAACAAGTTCTACCAAACCAAGACGTATCCATTTTTTTTTTTTTAATTTATTTAAAATAATAATAATAAATAGTTTAGTAATAAAAGAATACACAAATATAGGCAAACAAATTATGAGAACCTTGTGGGCGAAGCTTAGGCTGGGAAGTTAGGCTAAAGGAGGAGAAAAGCTTTCTCCATCCACACAACTTCAGACAGCTGCTTTGTCGAATAGACAATCTTGATTTTTATTGTTAACATTTTGATTTGTTTTACATTATTTCAATCTCGTCCACTAATTTATAAGTTGATTTTTATTTGAATAACAAAATTTTTAGGCGCATGCGCACTAAAAGGTCCTCTCTTATGTTGTCTTCATATACATTTAGTTTGATATAAACTTAAATCATAAATCAAGTGTATAATATGATAATACCATGTAAGAAACATGTACTTGTTATCAATACATTTATCAGACATAACGGGTACATTACCTATTTTCGTAGTTAATTTCAATGTCGGTAGATTAATGTATTATATTATGTAGTGTTCTTAGAATGATTAAATCAGCTGTCAGATTAAATCACTTAGCCCAGCAAACCACATTTTACAGGAGAGATAAAACTGCTCACCGTCCTTGGATTTATTTAAATGATCACCAACTTTGTGGAACTTGATTGACTTAAATCTTACATGTATAGTATACAAGCGGTTCCAGTAAAAGAGCTGTTTCCAACTAATCCTCGTTTTCTCTCAAATATGGACTTTGAGAGTGTTTTTCATATCACTTCTTTATTACTATAAAGACTCAGATTGACATTATACCTCAATACACACAGGTCTCGGGCAACAAAAAGTAAATGAGTATTTCACTCCACATCAATTCTAACTCGCAATTAAAACTTGTCTCGCTCGCTAAGTCCATTATAATTCTGGATCAATAATCCATTTCAAATTCATTTATACTGATATTTTTATTAAAATAGTTATTATTTGAATTAAAGCACAGTTTCTTATTATTTATGTGTGAATTGTGTTCTTAAAAGCCGTAGAGCTATGAAATTCAAGGTCATATATTACTTGCATAATACCAGTTGCATGGTTTTAGAATAGAATAGAAATATAATAGAAAAATAAACTTTATTTTGGGACTAGGTCCCTTAAGAATAACAAGTATGTGCAAATTGAAAAGAAAACAGAAAAAAATGTCTGGCCAAACACTACATTAATAAAAGTCAATTGGTATTTAAAATAATCTCAATAATAACCTACAAGTGAAGAAAAAAACCAAACATTTTTTCTGGTAAAAAAATAAAAATAAATATAATTGTACTGAAAAAAAAATTAAAACAAAAAAAAAAGAAAAAACGAAGAGAATTAAAATATAAAAATAAGGAAACAATCCAGAATTAAAACAACGTCAGAAACAATTACAACTAAACATAATTTCATGAATGATGGAAGACATAAAAATGATTAAAATAATGAAATGATCCACAGAGTTGAAACTTTTTATGATGATTGAAACAAATATTTTCTACTAATCAAGATATTGATCTTGAATTAAAAATTCATAATTAGACAGCGTATTTTTTGGGATTGGAGGATATGTTGAAAAAGGTGGAATTTGAAAGAGGAGAGAGAAGAAGAATGGCGGATATTAGAAGGGAGGGAATTCCAGAGGATAGTGGAGTGGGCTAGAAAGGAACGTTCGAATATATTGGTTTTGTGGGAGGGAGTATAGAGGGAAAGGCGTGATCTTGTTTCCTGTCAATAGACAGAGGATTTGAATTGAAGGAGCCTGTAGATGTAAAAAGGGTGCTGGGAATTGATGGTTTGGCACAGGAAAGGTCCAAGGAAAAACTGACTGCGAGCAAAGGGAAAGAGCAACTTTAACACGCTTTAGAGGTGGGATACGTGAAACAACCTCGAGGTATTGAAGATAAATCTTAAATATCTGATGTGGACAACACATGACTTCCATGTACTCCTATTAAACTATAAATCGGAGGCTCAAAAACTGGTCCTGTATTAGGTTACTAGTTTCCGAAGATTGCAGTATTTCAAAAACGACACTCGGCGTCGCGACATCCATCTATTGACACACACACACACGCAGTCTTGTTTCTTGAGGTCTCATTCGGTTATTATATGTCATTTTCTTTCAGTAGGTAATTTGTTTCCAAGAAATTTCTTCGTGTTCCATGACAATATTAAAACTGTCAATATCACTAGATAAAGCATTGTGATTCGACAGTTTCGACATTTTAAGCGGAAGAACACACTTAACTTATATCTTATTCTCCTGCTGCACACTTGTTCATCTCATAAACGGAGAGGAAAACCAGTATTTTACACTTAAAACTTAAACACTTAAAACAAGTAATAAAAATGTTTAATTGGAGTGGAAACAAAATCGCGTTCGTAACCTTTATCATATGATTTCTGTATTTAATCTTAATATAATTCTTGATGAAACTTTATTATTACTTTCAAGTAAAGTACCCTTTTCGGCTCACCAATTTTAACCAAAATATATAAAATACATTCATATCGATATAAAAATCCTATTTACTAAATTTGAGATGTTTTACGTTATATTTTGATATAATTTTTGATGAAAGTCTGATATGACCTTCAAGTAAAGTACCACTTCCGTTCTGCCAATGTGAATCAAAATTTATTAAAAGATTTATATTAATATGTAAATCTTATATATCTAATTTGAGAAGTTTTGCAGTACATTTTAATATATTTTTGATGAAAATCAATAATGACCTTCAAGTAAAGTACCACTTCCGGTAATCATGTAGTGACTAAAATGGGAGGTTCGCAACTAGATTTTTTAGCAATCCTAAATACAAAATTTTAACTTTCTAGAGCAAACCGTTTTTGAGTTATGCGAGATACGCACGTACGTAGAGACGTCACGACGAAACAAGTCAAAATGGATTGAGGGATGGTCAAAATGGATATTTCCGTTGAAATCTGAAAACCGAAAAGTTTCGCGATTACAATACTTCCTTTACTTCGGACAAGAAAGTAAAAAGCAGTTCATGATACGCTTCAATCTGTCCTCGAGGACAACCGAGAGGCCACCGTGTTCACACAGCTATTATCAAACTGGGGAAAAATGAGTGACGATACGAGGTGCTTACGGGTGGGTTGTGGAAGAAGATGGCGGGAACGATGGAATAATTTTAGGATACTTATTGACTGTCGGGAAATTTGGACAATATGGGGTTTCCAAAAAGGGTTTAGTCAATAGTAATCCTTAAGTTTTTGACAGAGGGGCTGATAGGGATAGGATGTTCATTTAGGAATAAATTAGGAAAGGTGGCGTTGGATCTGAGGAGGGAATTGGAACCAATAAGAATGGCCTGAGTTTTGGTAGCGTTTACCTTAATTTATTCATGTTTGCCCAGGCACTGATCACAGGTTTAACATACATACATGAGAGAACAATATCAGAGTATACCAAAGAAGGATGGTCAGGAGGTATGCAAGAGATATTTCCCTAAGGGATAAAATGATTTCAACCTGACTAAGAAAACTGATCATGACAACTTATGTTACTAACTATACGAGAAAAATGAAGACCACCTCGTGAGGAAAAGGGACAGTTGGGGAAGAAGAGCTGTTGGATGGATTCTCTATGGCAGAAAAATGTCTTGAGGTCGACAACGGTGTTGAGCTGAAGAAAAATAACAGTGGTTCCCTTTCGATAAGAAATCTGGAAAAGTAAGTGCTAACTACTACCTCCCCCTTAAAGGTGCCTTTACAAGAGCGAGTTTTTAACTCTTAAGAATAAAATTCGTGGACGTTAAGGCTTCTGAGAATTCGAGGGTGACCTGTTTCAGTCATTTCAGAAGTAGTTTCAATCATTCAAAGCAGGTTTCAATTTCTTTTGAGTACGTTTTCACCTGCTGGTGACGTGAAATTACTCTCGTGGAGCTCACCTTAGAACTCTCAGAGGCCTTTACATCCACGAGTTTTACTCTCGAAAGTGTATCTATCACTCTCGAGAGTGAAAACTTGTAAACACATCTTAAGTTTCGACTAATTCTTAAAATAATCTGTAAACACTTTTTTTTATTAAAAAAAAATGAAGTAACTTATATTTTCGTATAGATACAAACTTTTATTTCTATTATTAAGTTTTTATAGAACAAGAATTTTCAACAACTTGTTACTTTATGAGAACAATTCCAGTTTAGTCATCTGTTTCTCGAAAAGGCAATAAGTTGGAACTCCCAGAAACACAGGATAGAGACGAAAGGTTAACCTGTAATTAAGTTTTGTAAGTAGCGGTTGCACTTCATATGGACTAATGGGATAGCTAACTCGCTATGCATCCTTGTTCCAGAAGGACAATGCACCATAAGATATCTATTATTTTACCGAAAGGAAAAGAAGTGGAAGGAACAATAGAGACTAGGACTAATAAAGATGAAATAATTCATCAGGCTGGGTGTGTCAATGGTTGCATTATCGTTCCCTCCCGCGGCGAAACGACAAAATCGTGATTTAGCTGCGCACGAAGTCACGAGGAGTCAGCTCATCATTCCGCGCTCGTTGCGATTCCGGCGACCGACAACTTCGATTCCCATCCCTCCGATCTTATCCGCTCTGGGAGTGGTCGAATTAATTCGATGAACAGGCCATCGCTGTAGCGGAGCAGAACAAGAAACAGATCCGACAATGCTAAGATCCTGGACACCCTATGGTCATAAAATCAGGGACGGAACAATAATTTTCGCAAAGGCTGGCAAGCTTACTTTTTCTATCCCTTCTTATTTTTCCAGCATCTCTCCCTATTAAAATTCAACAGTATTATAATACAATTTCAGGTAATATTTTTTTTTTTTCGGAATAGATTTCATCTCATAATATAAACTCATTTTATTAACTGAATTAATGTTAAAACAAAATAACAGAAACAAATATAAAAATAAAAATAAAATTTTGCAAGAAATTTTATATATAAATTCTGTATCTCATATAAAATTGTATATATAATAAAATATATAAATATAAATAATATTTATATATATATATATATATATATATATATATATATATATATATATATAATAATATATATATATATATATATATATATATATATATATATATATATATAATAAAATAATTTTATTATATATATATATATATATATATATATATATATATATATATATATATAATAAAATAATTTTATATATATCAAATTTTATATATATATATAGAAATCTTATAGATAAATTTTATATATAAATTCCGCTCTATAAATTCTGCCGCCCGGAGAAATTGCTCCCTTTGCCCCTCCGCAGTAATTGAAATCAGAAATGTTAAAAGTAGAGGGAAAACAGGCGAGCTGGCGCACTTCTAGGAGCAGCCAATCAGAAGCCAGCATTTTGGTCACGTGACCTATGGCGGGAAATTTGAATTTGAATTTTTGCCTCGACCTAACCTTAACTGCCACGTGGTCTTGCCTCGACCCTACCTTAACCACCACGTGGTCCCCCCTCAACCTAACCTTAACTGTTAGGCCACGCCCCTTTTTGGTCACGTGACCGTTAAGCCCCGCCCCTTTTTAGTCACGTGATCCGGTCACGTGACCCACAGCGCATCCTGGTCTATGCTCCGCCCACATGTTTTAGTCACGTGATCCAGTCACGTGACCCATGGAACCTCCTGACCTATGCTCCGCCCACAAGATTTACCCCCTCCACCCATTGAAGGATCAGGTACCCACCTTATAGAGCATGAGTGTACCCGGCTGCCATTTTGTTTTTCTTACGCCACCATTTTGTTTTTCTACTGTTTGAGGGACTTGAGGTTTTGTTGAAGGGTTAGGTACCTACCTTATAGAGCATGAGTGTACCCGGCCGCCATTTTGTTTTTCTTACACCACTATTTTGTTTTTCTACTGTTTGAGGGACTTGAGGTTTTGTTGAAGGGTTAGACACCAACCTTATAGAGCATGAGTGTACCCGACCGCCATTTTGTTTTTTATACATCGCCATTTTGTTTTTCTTATGCCGCCATTTTGTTTTTCTACTGTTTGAGGGACTTGAGGTTTTGTTGAAGGTTTAGGTACCCACTTTATAGTACACAACCTCCCCAACGGTTATATAATCATAACCTATACGACGAAGGGTCAGGTATCAACTTTATAGTCTGTAACCTCCTCTATGGTTATATAGTCATAACCTATACGATGAAGGGTCCGGTGCCCACTTTATACTCTGTAACCTTCTCAAAGGTTACATAACCTTTACATTGTTTTCGTGTTTGTGCAACCTTCTCAATGTTTACATAACCTTTACAATATGTAGCTGTATCAACATGTAAACAGGTTGCATCTTGTATAGACAAGTTGGATTATGTCCAGGTGAAATACAAATATGGACCTTGAACTGTTTATCTCTAACATATAAATAAATAGCATAGTTTCTTAATCCTATAACTGCTTTTGGACTTTGAGCTCTTAATCCCAAACCTTTCTTATCTCGCTGAAACATAAACAAAACAACTTTTCAATGTACTATATATTTTTAATGGCTGATAGTATAAGTAATGGTCTTAAAAGGATTAACTTGTCAATGTTCTACGTATTTTTATTCTCTCATAGTTAAATAATGGTCTTAAAAGGATTAACTTTTAATCCATTAAGTTCCTATCGAACTTTTAATCTTTAAAATATAATAACAAATCAAAACGATGGTATCGCGTTGGCCAAAGAGGTTGCACCTTTTCATAGCTTTAAAATATTTTCAAAGTACACGAGTCGGTATTAATAACTGCGAACATGTCGCAGTAAATTTTAATTAATGAATATTAATTAATACTATTTCTTAATCCCTTAAGGGCTTTTGGACTTTGAGCTGTTAATACCAAAACATAAAGAATGATTTAGGACTTCCGCTAAAAAGTAAACAAATTTAGCTTTCGCAATAATGCTCTATCTCTTAATCCTTCCTTTAAAAGTTAACAATGGACTTTGAACTGTTAATCCTCTATCATTACTCATCTCGCTGAAACATAAACAAAACAACTTTTTAATCTTGTATGTATTTTTATTCTCTAGTATAAACTATTAAAACGCCGTAAAAGAATTAAATATTAAATCCTTAAAGTTTTTTTATCATTTACAAACAATGATAAAGAGCCTTTTAATCATTTCATAATATCTGGATAGATGACGTCATTATTATTAGCTAAAGTTTTGTACCTTTTTCAGTTCTCAATGTTTACATTTTATGCAATTTTTCCAAATGTTTACCTTTACCTATCTATTTCTTTTTTAAATTTTCTATAACCTCCTCAATGTTTATACATTTTCTGTCCGCTAGGGCGCAGCACCTTACTCCAGTGGGGGATTTTCCTGGCTAGTTTACATAATGTTCTCAATGTCTATGATTTATGCAACCTTCCCAATGTTTACATTTACCTATCTATTTGTTTACGTTTTCTATAACCTTCCCAATATTTAAATTTTATGTAAATATAGTCTTCTCAACTGATTTTTTGCCTTTCCTAAATTGTTTTCCCCTTTTCTGAACTTGATTTAATTATAATTAACTATCCTGGTTCCTAATTGCACTCGTATCAGACCTTGGGATATCATCGGCTCCTTTCGGCTACTCTCGGATACCCTCGGAGCAGAGCGGCCGGGCCCCGATCATTGTCCTCGGTGACGCTCGTTCGTCCTCGTTTTTCCTCGGGCCCCCACCTCGATCTCCCTAATCTGCCTTAGGATGCTCCCGATTCGAGAATAACCGAACTCCTCCGGCCTCATATGATCATCCAGAATCACTAGGAAAAATTTGAAAAAATCTCCTCTTCTCACCTGGACTTCTTCTCCTACGGTTCCAACCATTCATTTTACTCAGCACGTAGAGGTCTCTCGTCTGCGTACCTCTTGATCAACTATAAATATTTATATTTTTCATAACTTGAAGTCCCATAATTTTAATGGTTTTTAGTAATTTTAGCGGTTTTTATTGATTTTAGTCATTTCTTATCAGCTTCTAATGGCAAAATACACTCCGGCAATAATATTATGCTTAATGTTTAACCGAATCCATCATTTTCTTTCAATTCATTGATAATATTTTTTGAGTAGGTCTTTTACTGCTTTACTGGTCTTTTACCTCTAATTTTTAACATAGCTTTATATTTTTTAGTATATTTTAACCAATTTTAGATATTATTTTTTGTTTTTATAATTGATTTTACATGTTACTTTATTGATTTTAGTCAATTTTAATGATTTTAGAAATAAAATAAAACGTTTTATCAGCAAATATTTGTATATAAATCTGTTTTGAGATGATTTATTATCTAGAGTTGATATTATTTGAGAATGTTGATGTAAGATGTGCTATATTTGGTCCCCATTTGTATGATATTATATTGTTGTTTTTTTCAATCCTAATGATGCCCGAATTAGCGAAACGTTGACTGATCAGATATTTACTGCTGTTTAAGAGACTCAAAACTTTATTCAGGATTCTTCCAGAAATATACTGATAATTTAGAATTAGAATTTAAGATAATTTTGAATATTAGAATGTTTGCCATCATCGGATGATAGATAATATTAACAGTAACTAATATGAGCATAATCGTCGCAGTTGGAGCACAATTCTGATCACACTTTCCCCCTTTAAAATTCCAAATATTTACATTATTCATAACTTGAAGTCCCATAATTTTAGTGGTTTTTATTAATTTTAGCGGTTTTTATTGATTTTTAGTTATTTCTCATCAACTTCTAGCGGTAAAATACAATTCGACAATAATACCATGCTTAATGTTTGATCGAATCCATCATTTTCTTTTACATTATTGATAATATCCTTTGAGTAGGTCTTTTACTGCATAGACTTCGATCTCTAATTTTTAACATAGCTTTATATTTTTAGTATATTTTAACCAATTTTAGATATTATTTTTTTGTTTTTATAATTGATTTTGCCCGTTACTTTATTGATTTTAGTCAATTTTTAATGATTTTAGAAATAAAAAAAATTTTATTAGCAAATATTTGTATATAATACTGTTTTGAGATGATGTATTATCTGTAGTTGATATTATTTGAGAATGCTGATGTAAGATGTGCTATATTTGATCCCCATTTGTATGATATTATGTTGTTTGTTTTATTTTTTTCACTTCTAATAATGACCGAATTGGCGAAACGTTGACTGATCAAATATTTTCTGCTGTTTAAGAGATTCAAATCTTTATTCAGGATTCTTCCAGAAATATACTGATAATTTAGAAATATTCATATTAACCCTTCTCCATACTCGCTTCATAATTCAAATTATTTGATTTCTTTCATGAAATAATAACTATTTATTAGATATTTCTATAACGTCTCCGGGTCAAAATGTCTTGTTTTGTGCAGTGTCACTGTCTATTTTGTTACTGTTTTGTCACAGTGTGACTGTCAATATTAGAATGTTTAGCATGATCGGATTATAGATAATACTAAAATTAACTCATATGAGCACAATCGTGGTAGTTATAGCACAATTATGACCACACTTTTCCCCAAAAATACCAAAAGTTCGCCTATGAGGCACCACTATCAGTACTTGTTTCCTCATCGAAGTTTGTTTATCGATTAATCAACAATCAGTTCAATCAATTTTGACGAGTCCATCTTGCTTTTGCACACTAACTTTCTGTTGGACAGAACATTTATGGACTTCACCAGGATGAGAACCATTGTTAAGAGGTGTTTCATAGTACCCTAGGATTTTAAAATGAGTAGCCGATAGAGGGAAAATGAGGTAGTTCGAGCACAATGCTGATCACACTTTCTACGAAGAATAGCATCAGGTCTCGTCTATGAGACATTTTTTCCCAGTTACTTTCGCCTTGCCGAGGTGTGTTTATTGGTAAACACAGCAATCACATACTAGATTTTATTTGTTTTTATTAGATTGATATTTATTTTTTTATTAAGAGGCGGAAGCTGGACCTCATTAAGACTCCAATATCTTTTGGTAATCAACTCCAATCAATCCAAAATGTTAAATATTTCCTCGAAAAAACATAAATTTAACGGAAGGCATTAGATCCGTCCTCATTTCATAATTCAAATTGTTTGATATCTTTCATGAAATGATAACTATTTATTAGATATTTCTATATCGTCTCCGGATCAAAATGTCTTGTTTTGTGCGGGTGACTGTAAATATTAGAATGTTTACCATCATCAAATTACATATAATATTAACAGTGACTAATATGAACAAAATCGTGGTAGTTAGATTCTGATCACAGTTTCCTCCAAAAATACCATAAGTTCGTCTGTGAGGCACCTCTACTAGTACCTGTTCCCTCATCGAAGTTTATTTATCAATAAATCAACAATCAGTTCAATCAATTTTAACCACTCCATCTTGCTTTAAGACTCCAATATCTTTTGGTAATCGACTCGAATAAACTCATAATATTAAATATTACCCCGAAAAGACAGAAATTTAACAGAAGGCATTAGTCACTTTCTGAAAAGTTATACGAGCTGCGGACATTACATGTGACTATAATCCAAGAGTCATGCCCTGGATAAATTCTACTGTCATAATATTAATCATGGATGGATGACCTTAGTAGTTGAGCTCCTCTAAATACTACATTCTTAATACGAATATAAAATTTTTAATCCAATTTATCACATTTGCAGGGGAAGTACTGCAGTATATCGATGATTATTAAAACTATCAACACAACTGCATGCGAATCTGCTGACCTCTATTGTACTCTGCACACGAGGGGGTGTAGATCGGTATGTTCAAGGTATGGCTTGAGGTAGTGATGGAGGGTAACGGATGATCAGGAATGTGGTATAGGATGCTTTAGGGATGTTCAGACATGGTTTGAGATGGTTAGCGATGGTATGGGATGGTCAGAGATGGTTTGAGATGGTTAAGAGTGGTTTGGGGTGGTCAGACATGGTTGGAGATGGTTTAAAATAATCTCCAACCATGTCTGACCACCCCAAACCACTCTTAACCATCTCAAACCATCTCTGCGTGCCAAAGAGTGGTTTGGGGTGGTCAGACATGGTTGGAGATGGTTTAAAATAATCTCCAACCATGTCTGACCACCCCAAACCACTCTTTGGCACGCAGAGATGGTTTGAGATGGTTAAGAGTGGTTTGGGGTGGTCAGACATGGTTGGAGATTATTTTAAACCATCTCCAACCATGTCTGACCACCCCAAACCACTCTTAACCATCTCAAACCATCTCTGACCATCCCATACCATCGCTAACCATCTCAAACCATGTCTGAACATCCCTAAAGCATCCTATACCACATTCCTGATCATCCGTTACCCTCCATCACTACCTCAAGCCATACCTTGAACATACCGATCTACACCCCCTCGTGTGCAGAGTACAATAGAGGTCAGCAGATTCGCATGCAGTTGTGTTGATAGTTTTAATAATCATCGATATACTGCAGTACTTCCCCTGCAAATGTGATAAATTGGATTAAAAATTTTATATTCGTATTAAGAATGTAGTATTTAGAGGAGCTCAACTACTAAGGTCATCCATCCATGATTAATATTATGACAGTAGAATTTATCCAGGGCATGACTCTTGGATTATAGTCACATGTAATGTCCGCAGCTCGTATAACTTTTCAGAAAGTGACTAATGCCTTCTGTTAAATTTCTGTCTTTTCGGGGTAATATTTAATATTATGAGTTTATTCGAGTCGATTACCAAAAGATATTGGAGTCTTAAAGCAAGATGGAGTGGTTAAAATTGATTGAACTGATTGTTGATTTATTGATAAATAAACTTCGATGAGGGAACAGGTACTAGTAGAGGTGCCTCACAGACGAACTTATGGTATTTTTGGAGGAAACTGTGATCAGAATCTAACTACCACGATTTTGTTCATATTAGTCACTGTTAATATTATATGTAATTTGATGATGGTAAACATTCTAATATTTACAGTCACCCGCACAAAACAAGACATTTTGATCCGGAGACGATATAGAAATATCTAATAAATAGTTATCATTTCATGAAAGATATCAAACAATTTGAATTATGAAATGAGGACGGATCTAATGCCTTCCGTTAAATTTATGTTTTTTCGAGGAAATATTTAACATTTTGGATTGATTGGAGTTGATTACCAAAAGATATTGGAGTCTTAATGAGGTCCAGCTTCCGCCTCTTAATAAAAAAATAAATATCAATCTAATAAAAACAAATAAAATCTAGTATGTGATTGCTGTGTTTACCAATAAACACACCTCGGCAAGGCGAAAGTAACTGGGAAAAAATGTCTCATAGACGAGACCTGATGCTATTCTTCGTAGAAAGTGTGATCAGCATTGTGCTCGAACTACCTCATTTTCCCTCTATCGGCTACTCATTTTAAAATCCTAGGGTACTATGAAACACCTCTTAACAATGGTTCTCATCCTGGTGAAGTCCATAAATGTTCTGTCCAACAGAAAGTTAGTGTGCAAAAGCAAGATGGACTCGTCAAAATTGATTGAACTGATTGTTGATTAATCGATAAACAAACTTCGATGAGGAAACAAGTACTGATAGTGGTGCCTCATAGGCGAACTTTTGGTATTTTTGGGGAAAAGTGTGGTCATAATTGTGCTATAACTACCACGATTGTGCTCATATGAGTTAATTTTAGTATTATCTATAATCCGATCATGCTAAACATTCTAATATTGACAGTCACACTGTGACAAAACAGTAACAAAATAGACAGTGACACTGCACAAAACAAGACATTTTGACCCGGAGACGTTATAGAAATATCTAATAAATAGTTATTATTTCATGAAAGAAATCAAATAATTTGAATTATGAAGCGAGTATGGAGAAGGGTTAATATGAATATTTCTAAATTATCAGTATATTTCTGGAAGAATCCTGAATAAAGATTTGAATCTCTTAAACAGCAGAAAATATTTGATCAGTCAACGTTTCGCCAATTCGGTCATTATTAGAAGTGAAAAAAATAAAACAAACAACATAATATCATACAAATGGGGATCAAATATAGCACATCTTACATCAGCATTCTCAAATAATATCAACTACAGATAATACATCATCTCAAAACAGTATTATATACAAATATTTGCTAATAAAATTTTTTTTATTTCTAAAATCATTAAAAATTGACTAAAATCAATAAAGTAACGGGCAAAATCAATTATAAAAACAAAAAAATAATATCTAAAATTGGTTAAAATATACTAAAAATATAAAGCTATGTTAAAAATTAGAGATCGAAGTCTATGCAGTAAAAGACCTACTCAAAGGATATTATCAATAATGTAAAAGAAAATGATGGATTCGATCAAACATTAAGCATGGTATTATTGTCGAATTGTATTTTACCGCTAGAAGTTGATGAGAAATAACTAAAAATCAATAAAAACCGCTAAAATTAATAAAAACCACTAAAATTATGGGACTTCAAGTTATGAATAATGTAAATATTTGGAATTTTAAAGGGGGAAAGTGTGATCAGAATTGTGCTCCAACTGCGACGATTATGCTCATATTAGTTACTGTTAATATTATCTATCATCCGATGATGGCAAACATTCTAATATTCAAAATTATCTTAAATTCTAATTCTAAATTATCAGTATATTTCTGGAAGAATCCTGAATAAAGTTTTGAGTCTCTTAAACAGCAGTAAATATCTGATCAGTCAACGTTTCGCTAATTCGGGCATCATTAGGATTGAAAAAAACAACAATATAATATCATACAAATGGGGACCAAATATAGCACATCTTACATCAACATTCTCAAATAATATCAACTCTAGATAATAAATCATCTCAAAACAGATTTATATACAAATATTTGCTGATAAAACGTTTTATTTTATTTCTAAAATCATTAAAATTGACTAAAATCAATAAAGTAACATGTAAAATCAATTATAAAAACAAAAAATAATATCTAAAATTGGTTAAAATATACTAAAAAATATAAAGCTATGTTAAAAATTAGAGGTAAAAGACCAGTAAAGCAGTAAAAGACCTACTCAAAAAATATTATCAATGAATTGAAAGAAAATGATGGATTCGGTTAAACATTAAGCATAATATTATTGCCGGAGTGTATTTTGCCATTAGAAGCTGATAAGAAATGACTAAAATCAATAAAAACCGCTAAAATTACTAAAAACCATTAAAATTATGGGACTTCAAGTTATGAAAAATATAAATATTTATAGTTGATCAAGAGGTACGCAGACGAGAGACCTCTACGTGCTGAGTAAAATGAATGGTTGGAACCGTAGGAGAAGAAGTCCAGGTGAGAAGAGGAGATTTTTTCAAATTTTTCCTAGTGATTCTGGATGATCATATGAGGCCGGAGGAGTTCGGTTATTCTCGAATCGGGAGCATCCTAAGGCAGATTAGGGAGATCGAGGTGGGGGCCCGAGGAAAAACGAGGACGAACGAGCGTCACCGAGGACAATGATCGGGGCCCGGCCGCTCTGCTCCGAGGGTATCCGAGAGTAGCCGAAAGGAGCCGATGATATCCCAAGGTCTGATACGAGTGCAATTAGGAACCAGGATAGTTAATTATAATTAAATCAAGTTCAGAAAAGGGGAAAACAATTTAGGAAAGGCAAAAAATCAGTTGAGAAGACTATATTTACATAAAATTTAAATATTGGGAAGGTTATAGAAAACGTAAACAAATAGATAGGTAAATGTAAACATTGGGAAGGTTGCATAAATCATAGACATTGAGAACATTATGTAAACTAGCCAGGAAAATCCCCCACTGGAGTAAGGTGCTGCGCCCTAGCGGACAGAAAATGTATAAACATTGAGGAGGTTATAGAAAATTTAAAAAAGAAATAGATAGGTAAAGGTAAACATTTGGAAAAATTGCATAAAATGTAAACATTGAGAACTGAAAAAGGTACAAAACTTTAGCTAATAATAATGACGTCATCTATCCAGATATTATGAAATGATTAAAAGGCTCTTTATCATTGTTTGTAAATGATAAAAAAACTTTAAGGATTTAATATTTAATTCTTTTACGGCGTTTTAATAGTTTATACTAGAGAATAAAAATACATACAAGATTAAAAAGTTGTTTTGTTTATGTTTCAGCGAGATGAGTAATGATAGAGGATTAACAGTTCAAAGTCCATTGTTAACTTTTAAAGGAAGGATTAAGAGATAGAGCATTATTGCGAAAGCTAAATTTGTTTACTTTTTAGCGGAAGTCCTAAATCATTCTTTATGTTTTGGTATTAACAGCTCAAAGTCCAAAAGCCCTTAAGGGATTAAGAAATAGTATTAATTAATATTCATTAATTAAAATTTACTGCGACATGTTCGCAGTTATTAATACCGACTCGTGTACTTTGAAAATATTTTAAAGCTATGAAAAGGTGCAACCTCTTTGGCCAACGCGATACCATCGTTTTGATTTGTTATTATATTTTAAAGATTAAAAGTTCGATAGGAACTTAATGGATTAAAAGTTAATCCTTTTAAGACCATTATTTAACTATGAGAGAATAAAAATACGTAGAACATTGACAAGTTAATCCTTTTAAGACCATTACTTATACTATCAGCCATTAAAAATATATAGTACATTGAAAAGTTGTTTTGTTTATGTTTCAGCGAGATAAGAAAGGTTTGGGATTAAGAGCTCAAAGTCCAAAAGCAGTTATAGGATTAAGAAACTATGCTATTTATTTATATGTTAGAGATAAACAGTTCAAGGTCCATATTTGTATTTCACCTGGACATAATCCAACTTGTCTATACAAGATGCAACCTGTTTACATGTTGATACAGCTACATATTGTAAAGGTTATGTAAACATTGAGAAGGTTGCACAAACACGAAAACAATGTAAAGGTTATGTAACCTTTGAGAAGGTTACAGAGTATAAAGTGGGCACCGGACCCTTCATCGTATAGGTTATGACTATATAACCATAGAGGAGGTTACAGACTATAAAGTTGATACCTGACCCTTCGTCGTATAGGTTATGATTATATAACCGTTGGGGAGGTTGCGTACTATAAAGTGGGTACCTAACCCTTCAACAAAACCTCAAGTCCTTCAAACAGTAGAAAAACAAAATGGCGGCATAAGAAAAACAAAATGGCTATGTATAAAAAACAAAATGGCGGTCGGGTACACTCATGCTCTATAAGGTTGGTGTCTAACCCTTCAACAAAACCTCAAGTCCCTCAAACAGTAGAAAAACAAAATAGTGGTGTAAGAAAAACAAAATGGCGGCCGGGTACACTCATGCTCTATAAGGTAGGTACCTAACCCTTCAACAAAACCTCAAGTCCCTCAAACAGTAGAAAAACAAAATGGTGGCGTAAGAAAAACAAAATGGCGGCCGGGTACACTCATGCTCTATAAGGTGGGTACCTGATCCTTCAATGGGTGGAGGGGGTAAATCTTGTGGGCGGAGCATAGGTCAGGAGGTTCCATGGGTCACGTGACTGGATCACGTGACTAAAACATGTGGGCGGAGCATAGACCAGGATGCGCTGTGGGTCACGTGACCGGATCACGTGACTAAAAAGGGGCGGGGCTTAACGGTCACGTGACCAAAAAGGGGCGTGGCCTAGCAGTTAAGGTTAGGTTGAGGGGGGACCACGTGGTGGTTAAGGTAGGGTCGAGGCAAGACCACGTGGCAGTTAAGGTTAGGTCGAGGCAAAAATTCAAATTCAAATTTCCCGCCATAGGTCACGTGACCAAAATGCTGGCTTCTGATTGGCTGCTCCTAGAAGTGCGCCAGCTCGCCTGTTTTCCCTCTACTGTTAAAAAAGTAAGATAAATTATAAATAAAGTTTATTAGTTTCAAAGTTCCCTTTACTATAGTTAATACATTGAACCATTTTCGATGCAACTTGCAGGAAACTTCATTCTAGACTATTAGTCCAGCCGTGAAGAACAAAAAGTTTACAGGAAAAAGTTTCAGAGTGGACTTATTAATTCATAGTAGGAAATAAGATGTATTTCCCGCCTTTAGCCTTGGTAATATTTCTTTTTGAATTTTATTCTTTCTTTTTTTATAATTGCATAACTAAGATTATAACCTTACTGAAAATTTTACTGTTTCTTTTTACCAGAATTTGAAGTCGATAATTAAAAATAAATAAAAATTGAATCCGATCGAAATTTCTATATCGTAGTTTTAGGAATCATTTTATGATTTTTATTTCGTGATCAACAACTGAAAAGATCATATCTTGATCATTATTTCTGAGCAAAATATTTTCTATCAATAGCAATGATCATAATTTTAAAGTTTGTGTTATCTTAATGATATGTGCATAAATTTGAAGCTATATTTGATTGTTTCCCTGTTACCGCACCAGACAAAATCTATCAGACTAATCGCCTTAGGCCTATTTCTTTTTTTTTAACTTTCCCTATATCACTCCAGAGAAATATAGGCCTTATTAGGAACAGTTATTATAAAAAAAATTGTTTCTGATAAAAGCATCAATGAAGTAATAAACCACATCAATATTAATCTATAATGGTTGGAACAGAAATTTAGCTTCAAAATCGGAACCTTTGAAAAGACCCTTTTATAATAAATAATAAGTAGGAACTCGGCACTTTTGTTTTTATTTAGTGCTATTTAATATTTCATAATTTATATTTATGTAAATAACATAGGAAATAGAGGTAAATAGAAACTAATTTTTATTCAGTATTATATTTTTTTTTTATTATTTTTTTTTTAGAGAAGTTTTTTCGATCAAGAATTTTATTGTTTTCTATGTATTATACTTGCAACTAGCGTTACACCGTATTTAACATCTATTATATAATACCATATCTAGTATTGTCCTTGCACAGCCTGACAGTGTTTTGAATTTTGACTATGATTTGGTATTTGCATTATGGGTGAACCAGAAGGTCTCTTGGCCATTGTCTTTTTAACGTCCCTCCAGATAGATCGGGCAGCAGAGAGGAGAAACGAGATAGAACTAATGGATTGGGATTATTTTGAGCTGAAGAGTGTAATGCAATCGTGAAATCTGTCGTGAATGTAAGATTTTATTGTAGGAATATCCACGCCATTTTGTATTGTGTGATTCTAAATAAACCATGGCGCATTTACAATTTTTCTACTAATTTTGGAATTTTTGTTTGTATCTTGGATGTGAGGACATGTTTTGCTGAACCCCAAGTTCTGCTCCGTACGTCCAAATAGGTCTTAGTTGTGTAGATTAGTCGTTCATTTTGTAATTTTAGTCGGGATCTGTAACCATGAAGATATAATAGTTGTTTGGATCGTCTTGTCAGTTTTTGTCTTTTTAATTTTGTATGAATGTTCCATGTGAGTCTTTTGTCCAAGAATAGTCCAAGATACCGTATATAGCTTTTCGATCAAGGATTGATCATTATTTTTAATTGAAAAAAAGAGTACCTCTCAGAGATTGATCGTTATTTTTAATGGAATCAATAAAACTCAAAACATGAACAGGCATGATTTTTTTATTTATTTATTGAAAAAATAATGATTATATCATGATTTGTTGAAAAAATAATTATCGATTTCTACACAAATGTCCTTATTTTTCATGAACCAAAACTAAGTCATATGTATATTTCACATTTTGTTGGTATCCTTCGGGAGCTTCATCGTCAGAAGAATTACAACTGAGCATCTATGTACTAACAGGAAAAGGTGAACTCCAGATGAACTCTTAATAAGAAGACATTACGAAGGCAAGGAGTGGCGATCTAATCGTGTAGAGAACCCAGAGTCGATAACTACACAGAATAACGATGCAGTTAATTATCTCCAGAAGAGAGGCCATATCTCACTAAGGCCATGTAATATATGCCACGATGTCTCTATGGCTCACTACCTATTACTGTGAGAGTCCCCTCAGCAGGCGCGTAAGCAGAATTTTTTTTTCAGAGAGGGATTTAAATTTTTTTTCGAGGGAGGGATTTAATAACAAGAAGACAAGTAATCACTTCAGTGTCTATAATCGCCAAATTGGTCGTAAGTTTTAAGAGTAAGAATGAAAATTGGATAAAAAATTATTATTAAAAATGCAAAACTTATGATAATAATATTTTTTCAAAAATGTCGGAGAGGATAGAACCCTCTGATCCTCCCCCTTGCGTACGCCACTGCTTCTGATCGTCTCTTGGAAGAGAGGATCAGGGTTTGAAACAGTTATTGAATTTTTTCAAAAAGTTTCAGTATACCATAACTGTTTTACAGGAACTTTTGCAATTAAAGTATTAACATAAAAGTTCTGCACAAATGAAACTTCTGATAAACAGTTTTTTAAGAACTGATATCATTACAAGTTTTTGATGAAAGTTGTGTTAATGTAAGTTCTTGCCAAAACTTTTTTTTTATAAAAGTTCTGGTTATAAAAATTCCTAATAAAACATTTTAAATATAAATTCTCGAATATAATTTTTCACATACTTATGGGATAAAGCTTGATGGGGATCTTCGGGAGGTGGGGAATCCTCGGGAGCCCTATCGTTGAAAAAGTTAAAAAATCTTTTAACAAAGAACATAAATAATAAATAAAATCCGGAATAAAAAAATAAATTTATTATTTATCTTTTTATTTATTTTATTAAACATTTAATTTTTAATTTCAATAGAAAAATTGCTTTAATTTTAATTAAGTCACCTACAGAATGTTTGTTTGAAGAAATAACATTTGTTAGATAAGAAAACCTTCAAGACACAATTCCATAAGCATTTTCCACCTTAAATTGGGAACTTTAATAATGAGTAGTTTTGGTATAATCTCACTAAAAAGCTCTAACGAGAACTTTTTTAATATATAATTTTAATATAACTTGTATATAAAAGTTCTTGCATTTAAAGTTGTCAAAGAACTTTTACTAAATAAGTTCTGACCAAAAGGTTCTTGTAAGAACTTACTAATAAAAGTTTTAGCATAAATATTCTTACATGAACTGTTTCAAAAAAGTTCCTAAGGAAGAGTTTAATTTAGATCAAGAACTTTTTCAAAAAACAAATTTACAATTATTTTCAAGTTCTGCTGTATACGACACAAGCTCAAGTACAGAGCGAACAAACGGCGATGATATTATTTTTAGGTGGATTGCTTTGGCAACTTGAATTCAAACTCCCCTGACTCTATGACCCTAACACCGACTTGTAGCGCTTAATAACTAAGTATAGGCAAACATCTTAAGAGCCTTGTGGGCGGAGCTTAGGCCGGGAGATTACTCTCCGAGATGAAAAAGTCTTCTCCCTCTACGTTATATCAGACCTTCTCAAATATACCATCTTGAATTTTTCTTTTAACATTTGGATTTGTTTTACATTCTTTCAATTTCGTGCACCAATTCCTAAGTTGATTGTTATTTCAATATCAAAAGGTTGCTGTTTGTCGCATGCGCACTAAAAGGTTATTCCTTAAGTGGTTTCTCTATAACTTGAAGTTCACCTGCAAGCTCTAAAACATTTTCTTTCCAGATTTTAATAAAACCAAGTTCGGCAAACAGTCCTCTACGCCCAGATATTGTTAGTTACCGAGGCTGATCTTTCTTTTAGAAATTTCTCGATTTTTTTTTAAACGGCACACTCATTCAAACTCTTCTCGATAAACTCCATTAATGTTCATTAAGACGTAAAAAAATTTTATGAGATGAATAACCTCTTAAAAAATTAAAAACAAAATCGTGCAATTATCCAAACACATTCTTCCAACAGTTTATGTGAAATAATATTGATAGAACGACAAATACTAAAAATCGAATTCTTCCATTTTCCAATAACTGCTATCTAAAATAATATTCTTTCGACAAATCGGCATGCCGCATTTTTTGAAAATTGGTTTCGGAATTGAAGAGTTAAATTCACGAATCACGCAGACCAATGCCAGCGAATCAACGCTGCTATTGAAAACCTGTCTTTTCTTACCCTTATTCACAAATTAAGTTTCAGTGCAGTGGATCAGGGACATGTATTACAGTCTGTTAGCCGTATTTAAAAAGACGTAAAGTAACTTATTTCCGAGTAATATTCATTCAAAAAAATTAAACCTTTTTTCTTTATATACTTGAGAAAATTAAACACAGATTAAATTAACAACAGAAATTATAGAAAGGGTGTGGGAGAGTCCTTTTTTTTTCTTTTTTTTATTATTATATTTTTTTTGTTGCGAGAAACTACGATTTGTACTAGTTTAGAATAAAAATAGAAAATGTCTATAAGCTCTTAATGTGCAAAATATCTTTCGTAAGTACCTGATAGTAGAACGCGATTCAGTAACAGCATTGATAAGAGATTTACTGCCCATAACAAAACGTAATATTTATCGAGGAATATTTCAAAGTTGTTATCAAAGCTATTATGTGGATTCTTAGCATATTCTCTCCTCTCAGTCCCAGGAAATAAACTTATTGATAAGGGCATAGATATTTTTCATTGAACGAAAAAATAGGTAAAAACAATAATATTAACAGGATAAGCCGAAGGTAAGTCTAATGTTATTTTCCCATATACGTCTCGCTATGACAGGGCTGATATCCTATTAACCTCTTATAAAAACCTTTTCCGTCGCCATAATGCTTTAATTTCGTTTCCTACGTCTCATTTGGTTTAAAAAACCGGGTGCCTTTGTGGAAACTCCTTAAGATTTTGTACTTCTACAGACTGTTCTTGAAAACATTCAACCCAAAGATTTAATTGTGATATTATTTTCGTTCACGACCTTCTCCATAATATTGTAGATTGCATGTTCCTCCTAATCTAAGCAAGCAAAATTTAATGGTTTTTAAAATCTCTCACAAAAGAAATTACATTAAGTGTATTGATAGTTGACCGTAAAGTATATCAGGAAGAAGATGGTCCGGATGGCGATCAAGAATAAAATAAAATAGTAGTAATTATTTATTAAAAATATAATAATAAATAGCTATAACTATTTTATTATTATATGATGTATTCATAAGAAACTTTAAACATTTTTTGCTTGTTTTCATTTCCGTTTTCTTTTCCTACTTCATTCATATTACTTATACATTATGTTATATTTGTAGTTATATAATTAATATCATCATTACGTATCTTGTTTCTGTTAGAGAGATCCATTTTTCAGGCGAAGTACTGGACTAATTAACAAACATAAAGTACCCTCTGAAAGAGATATTAACTTAGAATGTACACTTGCACCAAAAAGTGTTATGGATAATACCTGTATCTTTAAGTTAATTAAAATATCTGATGTGGACAGCACATAACTTTCTTGTACGCCTATTATAAACTATAAATCGGTGGTTCAAAAAGTGATCCTGAATTTGGTTACTAGTTTCAGAAGATTGCAATAAAAACGACAATAAGTGTCGCGGCATCCATCTATTGACACACACACAAACTCTCGTTTCTGGATGTCTCATTCCGTTATTATATATCGTTTTCTTTCAATTAGTTCCCAAGAGATTTCTTCGTGTTCTTTGACAACATTAGTATTGTCTATTTATCGATTTATTACTTTTCGATATTTTCATCAATTACAACTAGCAGCATGTTCTATTGAAGTTTGATTACATTTTTTTATGTATAGGATGTAGTAATTATTAACTATGGCTGAAGCATATAATTGCAAAAACCTGTGGGATTTATTGGTAATGAAGAAAACATCGTTATCAGTTGATATCCTCATGATGGCATAGAAGGATCAATCTAATTAGGGATTGATAAATTATTTGCCACTTCTATAATTTTATTTTTATTGAAAACTAGTTTCGAATGTTATACATTCATCTTCAGTTCTAAAAACTGAAGTATTGTTTTATGATACTAATTTATATTAAATCTAATTTAATATAATACATATAATAATACCAAACTATATTTTGATTTGCTTATTTTTGAATTTTTGTGTGTTTTTAGAACTGAAGATGAATGTATAGCATTCGAAACAAGTTTTCAATAAAAACAAAGTTATAGAAGTGGCAAATAATTTATCAATCCCTAATTAAAACATCGTTAATTTTTGGTACTTTATATCAGATTGTGGACGACTCTGAGAACTTGGTATCCTCTAAGGATATCATATTAATGAGGATCATTTGTAATCATTGAAATTATTACAGTTTTAAGTAGCACAGCAGTCCACCGATACCTCAAGCCATTAACAAATAAGAGTCGTCCGTTTAAGTGTCATGGATAACTTTAAATGTCTAGCATTAAGCGTAAAATATCAAATTTATTCAATGCTATGCAATTATATAAACGAACATTTTATTTTGTTGACATTAAAGTTGTATATATTTTCAGATTAATACTTAAAGCTACAGGAGAAATATTTCCGTCAGAGATAAACTACATTTTCAAAGTATTACGGGAGAGCAAAAAGAAATTTCAGATCTTGGAGGTATTGCTTGTTGTGCTAATGTGGTAAATCTTTATATTTGAAGTGCTGCATGTTTTATTACTCTTTTAGCTTATTTACGATACTTATACTCGAAAAATATAACCAGAATAATTCAAATAAAATCAAAATTAGCAAAACTGGACATAGATACTTTTAGACGGTTTACCTCTGGCCTAAAGAACTATTAAATCTTCATTATTTACCAGCTATAAAATAAACGTTCCCTGTACAATAAAAACGCATTAGAGAGCGCATTCCATTTCATCTCAATATGGCTGATAATAGCGGAAATTAGGATAACCTGTTTTAAAAGCGAAGATTAAGTATGAAAAAAACGATGGAGATCCTGAATGATCAATGAAATGAAAAATTGTTTCCAAAACTTGCCACCAAATACAGACAGGAAGTAATATATTAATTTAATTTATATTAATTGATTCTCCGAACTCCCAGATCACCTTTATTTTTATAAATATTTCATCAGGTTAAAAGAAGAATGATTTCAGCAATATTGTAAATAAATTCTTTAAAATTTGTAAATTTCAGATTTATTCATATTTATTTTTATAAATTGCTGGGGCATCTCGACAGACGGACTTGCGCCCATTTTCTACTTAATGCTATTTATATTTCTGTTTGATTCTGTATTCTATATTATTTGTATTAAATAAACGTAATTTCTATCTCTCTATATATAAACGAATAATATATATTTTCCATTCCATTATGAAAGAAATCATTGCTAGTACGAAGATAACATCGTAAATTGATTTGACCCAACAAACGAGCTTACTAGGAAATCCAAATTTCAATAAACTAAACAAAAATAAAGTCCTTAATGCCTAACTAATATTACATATAAAATTTATTTCACATATACATAGTTATTTAAAAAATCTATCACAACCAAATTCAATATTTATAATAAACTTCATATGGGATAATTATTGTATGATTTATTTAGGAGCTTTCTATCAAAAGTGGACATCTCTACTTTCGAACAAAAGAAATTTCGATGAGTTCTGATAGCGAGACCAGAAATGTGTTTTTTCCTCATAGAAAAGAATGGAAAGTTTGTTTGTTCAAGCAAAAAGGAAGCTCATAATAGTGAAAAGTTAGTTTTTATAGTAACTTTGCGAACAAAAGTGGAAATGTCCACTTTTGATAAAAAAAACTCTCCTATATTTTGATTGTTGTTTGATTTTATGTAAGTAAATGAAGTTGTCTCTTACAATTTGTCCGTTTGTTTTGAGCATTAACGTTTTCGAACGATCAAGAATCATTTCAAATGTTGCAGGAGAAGGTACTTTAGATGCACAATTGATTAAAATATTCACGCAATTTCGGTAAAATCTTAGGTTCAACTTAGACAGAATATTTATATAAATGTAACTTATTTTTACCGATATGTTTTTGATTTATTTATTGTATTTTTAAACTTAGGTATAACATGAGTTTTTACTGTTTTATAGCTAAGTACAATGAATAAGTTTTTTTTTGTAGGCTAGATACATTGCAAGATTGCATAAGTTTATTTTATGATGTAAAGTATTGAAATAAATAGATTGATAAAACATATTCATACATCCGGTAAATATTTAAAAATGAATCTCACAAAGATATTAAAAAATCATTTCTGGAAAAAACAATAGCATTTAATACCAGGAATATTTTCCTTTCATGGCTACTTTCCCAATAGATGTTAAGAATACAAAAATTCTTTGTTCTTTTCTTTTCTTTCAGTATGCTTTCATCGGTTCTACATGTTTCTTTTTTCTGTCGTCAGACCACTTTGAACCAGTCTTCTTAGCTACCCTGCCTTGGAATCCTTCTATCTTCAATATTTTTTCCCGAAAGGCTTCTCTGTTGTATATATCTTCTGTTTGTATATTGTTTCTTTCTAAATCCTTTTTTACTACGTTGAGCCAGCTTGTTGTGGACTTTTTACCCCATTGATATTTGAATATCTTATTGGTTAATCTACTGTCTTACATTAGAAATAAATGTCCGAAAAACATGAGTCTTCTTTTTCTCATTACATTTGAAATATTTTATATATTTTCGTATTTTTCAGCATTACTTTTACATTATTTCAATTTAAAATTTTTATTTCAAAGTAATTGCAATGTACAACTTTATATTGAGATTCTCAGGAAATGATAACAATAGAGAGAAACATAGAATTTAAATCTAGGATATTAACATTTAGATTTGGTCATAATAAGTAAAATATATGTTCATTCCATTTTGTTTCTCCATATTCCTTCAATCAGTTTTTTTTTTTAAATATTCTTGAAAATAAATGTTTTAGCTTTTTATATCTTTTATGTTTTTGGTCAAGCAGGTATATAGTATGGAGCTTATTTGTATGTATTAATTGTGATTTACTTTTGTTAAAGCGTTGGTTCTTATCTGCCTATTATGATGAAATTCGAGCAAGGAATTTATAATTGGAATAGATCCCCATCAATGTAAAAACAAGTCTATTAGAATAACAAATAGATCAGGACCCGTCCTACCTCCAGGATAACCGAACTCATGTAGCATGTCAAATTGATGTTTGATCCAATTTGTATAACTTTTAAAGTATAATTGTTAAGGACCCTTGCTTAACTATTTTTTCAATCCATATTTTTTCTTACAATTTGAATAAATAGGTTGTTTATTTTTTGTTTGTGTGATATGCCTATACGAGAAAAACTGAAAGATTATTAAGTTATCCTTTATATTGACTGGTTCTACATATTTCTCAGCTATCAAAGTTTATTTTCATACTTTCGCAGACTTTTCAGCCCAGATTATAGACCACTAGAACTAGTGAGGACCTCAGACTACGAAGCAATAAAATGCAAAGTACATATTGTTTAACAATCTTTTAAAAGATCATTTGTGTGACCAAGATCTAATATGGTTTTCTGTCAATGAAGAAGAATTCCTTATAAAAATTTAATATTCGATGAATTAATCATGATATATATTTCATCTGGATATACCTTCAGAAAATTATTTTAGTAAAACAAGCAGATAGTTTAGGAAACAAGTTGAAGAGATTGTATTTTATCAGGATATCTAGTATATAAAGGTATTCCTGGGAATATTGGAATATTTAGAAAAGGACAGTACTATAAGAAAATGACAGTCAGATAGAAGACTGATCCAAGAAGGGAACAATCAGGTAAAAAAAAGAAGTATTTTACGAAGGAGAGAGAAACACACAACCAACTATACCTTTCACCAGAATATAAAGCAGCAGATCCTGAAGAAGAATCCAATAGCTGAAAGAGAGAGCTCAACAGAATAAACCTGCACAAGAAGGTCGGAAAAATTATCGAATTGGGGATAGAAAATATAAAAATAACGATAATCATTATTGAGAAGAATAATAAACAAAATTTCCACCAACCATATCGACAACAAAACCAAGATAACGTGCGTCCAGGAAAAGGATGTTATTCTAATAGAGCATGCATCATAAATCATAAGGAAGATACCCAACCAGATATAAGGAACCGAAATTATAATAGTAAGAAATCAGAAGGTAATGATTTTCAGAAACAATAGGAAGATGAGGCTGGGAAGAAATTGGAAAAATGTGTTAAATTATACTAACGTTAGAAGATCACATATTCCTTCAGAACATATCAGACCAAATTGTTCTCTAGTTTCTTTTCAAATAGTTTAATAGTGAAACACCTTCATCCAAAGTGTGACTCATATTCTTTAGAGCTTTATGTTACAGGTCCTGGCCTGATAGAGGAATCCCCAGTTGGAGCTTTGTTAGAATCTCTGAGTGAGGAAGCCAAAGGCTTAAACATCAAAGCAGAGAGAGTGGAGAAGGATATGGTGACCTCAGTTCAGTTACTTTAACTTTAACCCTGCCCAAAAAGTATACTTTAAAAAGTTTTTTTAATTGCTTATTTTTGAATTTTTTGTGTGTTTTTAGAACTGAGGATGAATGTATAACATTCAAAACTAATTTTCAATAAAACAAATTTATAGAAGTGGCAAATAATTTATCAATCCCTAATTAGATTGATCCTTCTATACCATCCATGCGGATGTCAACTAAACATGTATAGTCTAAAGAGTTTAACCAATAATCAAAGATTTAACATCCAGCATACTAAGTATTTAGCTCAATTAACTCACTTGTTAAAGAAAGGATAGATGGGAATGGAATGAAAAATAAAGCTAAGCTGTTCTAAAAACAGGTGCCTATGGGCATTCAAATAGGAGTATATCACTTTTTAACTCATTTGAAGATCAGTAAATATTACCAACTAATCACTTGATTGATGAAGTATGTTTCAACAACAATTTGATTATACAATTGTATAAATAAAAATCAATGATAAAGCAGCTCTAGATGCCTAAAGCAGAAATATTGACCGAATAACTAGCATGTCAACTATAACTAATTTTCAGATGAATCAAATGAAAAGAAATTGGATGTAAAATGTGAGTCACCTCAGGAAGCCAATGCATTAAGTGCAAGACTGATGATGCTTCCCCATCCCACATTCTAGACTGTGTTGACGTGACTAATCATGACCGCTATGAAAAACCCAAATTTGTCATTGGTTGACTTGAGGAGAGCGGGCTTCTCGATTTAGTGTAAACCAAGTCATCGAGTATAAGCACCACCACCACAAAGAAGTGTTTATAATATCGCAGATTAAAGACAAACCTTAATGAACAATTATAATTATATAAGTTAATGAACAGTTTACTGATTCATGGATGAATAAGTTATTAAAATTTATTAGTCCGGATTTTTGATAAAAGAAATTTTTCAAATACTGCTTACCGCACTGAGGTCCAAACAATCAAGATGGACAAACCCTTACCATTACATAATGAGAGGTGCTAGTAGCAACTGATGCATGTTTTTCATGACTGACTACTTTAGTAAGATGGTGTATATTAGTAACTTGAAAAATGCCAGCACTAAAAATGAAATAGAATGTGTTGTTAACTATTAGAACATGTAAGGAAACCATAAACACCTTAGGAATTGAAGAGATTTTTTACAATAGATTGATAAGTATGCTGTGTATGCAGCATCCCAATGTATTTGGACAGCATTGCCTGTAACTAAAGCATTTCTCTCTGTCATTCTCAGAGTGACCTCTATGAAAGAGTTAATTGCCAAAGATATCTATTTGAAATCACTTCTTCAATATAATTATACATCTTGGCCACATTGCTCCTGTATAATTAATAATATCTTCCCTAGGGGCTACTGTGGTCTCTCTTTTGTTGAACTAAATTTGTAAATAAGTATAGGTTTCAGTTAAAAATCAATATTTTGCGTTATTCTAGAGAGAAAACAAAAGATAAAAAAAATTTTAGAGTAAAAATAGACAGGAGCATCATAATAAATTAAATTACTATGTTGTTATACGTTTTAATTTGACGGTTAGAATCTGGTCTTTCTGTTTTTAAAATATCATAAAAAATGTGGGTTAAAAATATGATAGTTTTCTTGGATAATTTTTTTAAAATATGGTTAGCAATGAGATCATAGCCAGGAGATTTGCGATTAGGTAAACTATCTATAATACAGCTAATCTCACTTGGATGAAAAGGTTTCACCGAAGTAGTCATCTGTAAAGAAATTTCTAGTCAATTTTCTAAAAGCCTTGTGCTGAAGAAAGTTAATCATGCCAGTCACAGTGAGGGGTACATGTATTTTCTAAGTGGCATGCAAACATTTTCACTTTCTGAGCATCTGACTTCGCCCATGAACTATCAGGTTGGATGCGATACCTCTTGATGACCTAATAAACCTTTTCGACTTATTATTGTTGCCTAAACTAATAAGGAGGATATTCAGACATTTACTTTTAAATTTCCTTATTTCATAATGTATGACTGCCTTGTTAGTTGATTCAATATATTTGCTTTTAGCATTAGCAGATGACAAATTTTAAGATGGTCAAATATGTAACACTATTAGGCCAGTAAATCTAAACTTTTCGGGCACCACGGCTGGAAATAAGTGATGGAAAGCTGAAGAAGGTTTTAATGCGTTCAGTAGATGTCAGATAATAGTAACCTAAGTTTGTCCTATTCTAAATGGTGAGCCAAGGCGGGGGAAGGGGAAATCCCCAAATTTTCGGAATTTTTTCAGTTTTTGCCTATAATATTTAAACGGCACACCCTAGTGAAAACTTTATTCTATTATAAATTAAAGAACATTAAATTATGCATAAAATGAGTACCTCATTAAGAATCAAAATTGAAAATCGAAAAAATAACTGGATACCAATTGAGTCAAGAAAGGGATCTCAGAGGGAAGTTTTGGAGAAGTTGAAAATTTGGTCATTTATGTTTTGTAGGGTACTGATTATGAATTTCAAATTGGTTACTCCAAATTTTTATGGGAAATATAAAAAAAAAGTAAAATAAATAAAAAATGTTTGTTTTGGTTTTTTTGCTCATACCTGGAAATAATGCATTATTTTAATAAATTCTAATATTTATTTTATACTAAATTAAAGAAGAGTAAATGACCTACAATTTTGATTTTAAGGATTTTTTCGTTTGGCTGCTCTGTTTTTAAGTGAGCATAGTGAAATTATGAGGCAGAATGTCGATTGCGCTCACTTAAAAACAGAGCAGCCAAACATAAATATCCTTAGAATCAACATTGAAGGTAATTTACTTTTCTTTAATTCGGTACAAAATAAATATTAGAATTTATTCGAATAATACATAGTTTCGTGGTATGAGCAAAACAAGAAATTTTTTTATTTATTTTGCTTTTTTTTAAACTTCCTGGAAAAATTTGGAGGGATAAAGTTTAAATTTGTGATCAGTACTCTACAAAACATAAATGAAAAGATTTTCAGAACTTCCCTCCGAGATCCCTCTACTCCCAACTGGGGTCCAGTTGTTTTTTGATTTTCAATTTTGATTCTTCTGTCAAACTGAATCAACTTTTGAGGTACTCACTTTACGCATAATTTAATGCTCTTTAATTTTTAATAGAATAAAGTTTTCACTAATGTGCGCAGTGTAAATGTCATAGGCTAAGAACTGAAGGGAATCTTAAAATTTGAGGGTTTCCTCCAACCCCTCCCGCCTTGGCTCACCACTTAGAATCGTGACGAAATTAGGTTACTATTATCTGGCATCTAATGAACATGAGATTAGAAATAGTATCTAGTATTAAATGGTTAATTTGTTAAATCCCAAGAGTTTAATCTATCAATTATATATTAATGAATCCCAAGTTTAATCTATTTCTGATCTGATTAATAGTAAATAGTAAAAGGAGATAGGAAAATGGAGGGTTGAAATGAGATGGCAGTAGAACTTCTACGAAACCTGGCCATGAGACATCTGTAAATAACGTCTGCTCCACCAGAGTAAGTCTTTAAAAATTGAGCTGCACAGTGAATAACTATGATTTTTACAATAAATGTTATATTGAGCCCTTTATTAACTCATTAGACAATATTATTGTTTAAAAAAACGTTTCTTTAATGTATCTAAAACAAGAGATAGAGACATTACAGGGTGTAAAAGGATTACAATTTCTTTATTTCTCTTTTTCAGCCCAACTGATCCTTGTGATAAAAATCTATTAATGTGACTATTATTTTTTTTTCTAAACAATATTGTCTAATGAGCTAGTGAAGGGTTCAATATAACATTTATTATGAAAATTGTGTGTAACTGAATTTTTAAATGTGGCCATACTTCCATGAGCGGTAGTGTATATTGAAAAATGAAATTTTCCTAATGTAATAGTAAATGAATTTTTATAAAAGAAATAAAATAAATTTATAGTGGTACTATCCATTCAAAATTCATCACTAGCAATCAAATATATTATAAAATTCTCAGTATAGCAAAGAAAATAATCCTTTGTTACATGGTAGAAGTCTCGGACTACAATGTTTTATTTCTGTTCTCCCAACAGTCAACCAAATCACCATAATTAAACCTACATAATTTATAATGGAACATGGTAAAGTACTGTATATTCATTTAGGTTTTAAGTAAGTACTGCTTATTTTATTAAGTAATCAATAGTTTTTACAAATCTGCTTAGTCCTCAACTACGTTAAACAGTTCAATTTTAAGCCTTGAGATCTCGTATCTCTGATGAGGGTACCACAAAATGTGGCATTAAAAATATTGTAATCTTATGTAAGTATTATATAAATGTATTCTACTTTACCAATAAAGATATAACCCACATTTTAACAAAATAAGATAAGAAATTCTCAAAAGGAATCTTCCATAATATCACTTTAAAGTAACACATATTCTGAATAAATCGGCTGGCGCTAGAAAGAAATTTTGTTTTTATCTAATAAACATTTAATTTTAACTACTCACAAATTAGATCCCTGTTTACTTTTATAATATCTAATAAGCTCAGTACTACACATACCAAAGAGTATTTTTAAAACTCATAAAGGACATAAGAACTGATACTGATGGAGATGTATGATTCGCATCTTGTAATTTTTGAAAATATTATGCTAAGCACTGGCAATTCACCGCATTAATTTCTTCCCCAACTAATGTCTGGTACCTAGTAGACCTGGGAAACACTATTGTCCTTGTTGAGTTAAACAGGATTTGAATAATTGTTATTCAGCATAAGAAACTACCATATAGACTCTCTCACTCATGCAAATGCATATTAAGGAAAAAAATAAAGATTTATTTATTCAATATTATACAATAACAGTTATTGTCTCCTGTATTAAATATAAGTGGAAAGCATTTGATCGATCTTACGGTTGCGGAGTTCATATGTTACAGAGGCTATACCCAGTTTAGTCTCCAAGAACATTACATTTTCATCTCAAGGAGACCGCAGTGTATTTCTTGCAATATATTTTCATAATTTTCTAATACCTTGTGGTAGCTACCCATTGCCTTCAGTAAGACATATGCCATATGTGTTCACTGGTCATTTTCATTATAAATGAGAACTGAAAAGCTGAAGATAATGAAATGAAAAATAATCTTTATTCTAAACAAATCATCTCTAAAGAGTAATTCAGTGGAACAACTGTATGAATCTTTTTTTTTTTTATGCTACATTCATTTAAGAAAATTTATAATCAAGTATTAGATATTTAAAAAATTATAAAATTAGAAATAAAAGTGTCAATCTAACTGCCACATTGCCAAAATATTATAACTAAAGCTTCTTATAAAAAAAATAGTATTAAAATAAACTTAATCAGGCAATTAAAAAATACTTGATTAATAAATAAAATAATTGAAATAATACATTAATCTCTTCAATTGTGTTGACAAACTGTCCCCCTCAGACAACCAATGCTGGGGAAAATAGGTAAGTTTTGTCCATATAAAATATAAGCCTCATTATAATATATATTTTATGATATATTGAATAGTTTACCTTACTAATTAATTTAGAAGAAGAAGGTCAGGGTGGAGGACTAAATTAAAACATAAAATAGCGTGGAACTATAAAATCAATGTTGATGTTTTGGTCAACTTTGTAAAGACGGTCACTGACTCACTCCAAATGGAACGGAGTGTTTGGGCTTTTCATGTTTGGTGATTTCAAGTGTCCCACTGAAGAACATTCCACTCCATTTTTTGCCGATTGGTGGTTAATGCTCACGTAAACACATATTTTATAATAATTACAGTCAACAGATTGTATTTCATTGTACAGATTAAATAACTCTTGAGAAATACATAGTACATATTACAATAGCAAGAACATTTAAAAATTTAATCTTAACTCCTTCCTTAAAAATAGTTGATATTGCAAGCATATTAGAAAATTATAAATCCACTAAAACTGCAGATTTTCTTTTAATTAATATTTATAATTTTTAACATAATTAATTGTAAAAAATTTAAACAAAATTGCAAGCTATTCATATCAATATTTTATACAACCAACATTTTAAATTTTAACTATACTGTATTTATTCAACAAATTTTATTATTATAGCACAGCCTAAAAACTGTGCAGCCCATCGTTCTGCTTCTTCAGTTTTCCACACTCACGGTCGGTTGGAATGATTGGATTTTGGCTTTGTGTGATGGAGTTTAGGATCCATGAGATTCCAACCACTCCACATCCCTTCCAAAAAATTCACACTCATTATGAGTGACCCCATTAAGCCTTTTTCAGTGCAGATGTGGAACTGGGAAAATAATTAGTCTTGCAATATTGTGAGATACATAAGGACTCATAAATAACTAAACATTATTATTAAGAAAACAAGGGAAATGATTCACTGATTTCCAGTGGATTCACTAAGTTTACTGTGGAATTCAATCCCAAGAAATTTATATCCCTTAATATATTCAATAATGTGTCTGTTCATATCCACAATTCACAAGGTCAGCCCTTATTCATTCCCAATTGTTGCAAAATTCATTCTTTCCAGCTCCTCATCTGCTCTGAAGAAGGGCAACAAAACGAACTGGGACTATTTTTAGTTTTAATTTTGATAGCCACATGGCCATCTTCTCTCAAATAAATATGTATCTTAATATTATTGTAAAATAAACTCTTACTTCAACACGATTGGTTTCAGTTATTACAAAAATAGCATTAATAAAATTGACTTTATAATTATGAGATGATCGGTTTAAAATTTAATTTCATTTAATGATTCATTCAAGGCTTTTAATACCTTAATATGATTTATAAAGAAAATGAAATCTTATTGCATATAGAGATATTTTGTGTAGAGATATGGTATTATTAAAGATTTAAATTATAAACACTATCTATTTAAAATATATACATCAATACCTATCATGGAGATTGATAGGTATGACAGAATTATTTTTGCTCCTCAAGATATTTAAATAGTATATTATATCTTATCAATCTGGGGCAGTGGTTCCTGCAGATTAGTAAGCGATTACTTATCTGTTTTTAAAAAGAGAGAACTGGCAAGTAGTAACCAAACTACATAAAAAATATTCATTGTATTTTTTATTGATATTGCTTGATCGGATGTGATGTTATTATGATGAAATAAATAATAAGGATGCCGTCAACAAAGTATATTTTTTATTATAGAAGCCTTATAGAATAATATAAGCCGGGCTTGCATAATAAAATATATACTTTGCTGGCTGCATCCTGATTATTTATTTCACCATTACATTTTTTGTTTCATTCAGTTTAAAAAATGATTAATTTTCAGGAGGGGAGAGATGGCTTTTTTTTTTTTAGCTGAAAAGGAGCTAGTGGATCAATTAAGTTAGAGAACCACTGCTCTGGGATATCCAAGCTTCACTTACTTCATTTTTTAAGCTCCTACAGATGCAAAATTATATTTTCTAAATATAAAATAGCAAAAACTTCGTTCTGGGACTATCTCTCTTGGGAATACCATATATGTGCAAAGAAACAGAAGTCACTTACAATAAATTAAATAAGTATATATATAGAATCAATAATAATAAATAACCATCATCAAGAACTAACATAAGGGAGAATCTTGGTATATACTGAGAGAGAATCCGAAAGGTTAGTGGGGGTGGCAAGAAAGGACCATTTGATTACTATAGTTCTGTGGGACGAGGGATTAAAATTAAAATGACAGTATTTTGTTTGCTCTGATTACACTTACAGACAAAACTTTACAATCAGGGCCCTATTTCATAATAAAGTACAAATGCAAGTAGACTTATGATTTACTTTGCATCTGACACGCAGTGAAATGTTGAAATGCGATAAAATTTAAAATAGTTAATAACTATTTTAAATTGTATCGTGTTTCAACATTTCACTGTATATCATCTACGTAGTAAGTCATAGGTCTACTTGCACTTGCACTTTATTATGAAATAGAGCCCTGGTCGCATTATTAGTGTCTGCACCCGAAGGTAGCTGCACTACCACTCTCTAGCACCATTTGTTATCACTAACAGCTTTGTAATCAATTTTATGATTTGTATTCATTGAAAGTATTAAAATTATTACTGCTTTAATTAGATATTTAAAATAATTAGTGCTGTGGACTTCTGCTCATTACGCTCCCTCAAGAGATAAAAAAAAAACCAATGGATCCTTTTCAGCCGAGGTCGGGTAATTCAACATTAATTTCAATTATTACTGCTATAATTAGATCACAGCTGTCTTCTTCCGCTCATTTAAGAAATATACAAACCCTCAAAAAATCCTTTTCAGTTGAGGCTGGATCCTTACCGTAATTTAAATTTTAACCATAACGAATTTTAGAATTTAATACAAAGTAGTTAGTTAGCTCAAATGGCATTGGAGAGTGCTTAGTATGGCGAATTTTGGGTAAGTTCAGATGCAGACACTGATAATTCGAACTGATTGTAAAGTTGTAATGACTTACGACTTAAATTGAAGGAGGTTGTAGATATAAGAAAGATCATGGGTGTTAATAATTTGGTAAAGACGTTATCCAAGGAAATACTGTCTATGAATGAAGGGGAAGAACTAGTTAACACAATGTAAAGATGGTTAACATGAGAGCATCTCGAGGTAGATGAAAACAAGCCTTGCAAAGCAGTTCATGATTTGCTTCATTCTGTAGAGTTCAATCAAGAGATGACCATTTACTACATAGGCACAGTGAAAACGGAACTAAATGAGGGAGGATACACGGAGCTCAAATATGGGTTTGGGAAAGAGATGATGGAATAACTTAAGATTATTTATAGACCATAGGTACATCTTTGTAAAGATAAAGGGAAAAGACATTACAATTACCATCTTAATAAACTGACATTTTTTGTAAAGTAATGTAACAACATTATTAAAGAGTTAAATACAACTAATTAAAATATAAGCTTGAATTAGTACCTACATAGTGAATAAATAATTCTATTAACTAATTTTTAATAAAATTACCTTTCAATGGCATTACTTGTTCAGGTAAGTATAAGCTAAGTTAGTGAATGTTAATATCAGTATAAATAACAGCTTAGCTTTTAACTAATGGTCTTTTTCAACGTTACATCAAAGAGTTTATTAAAATTATTTATTTATCAAAAGTCATTTATTAAAATCATTAGTCATTTATTAAAATTAAGTTAATGTTATTAATGCAAATAATTTTTGGTCAAAATGAAACTCACCACAGTTGATAAAGCATTCATTATTGTTAGCCTGCATTTCAGCGCACGCTTTTTCATCAGCATATAGGTCTTGATTAGGGCTACAAACATGGATAAAAGCAACATGTAAGAACTTTGTATAAATACTTTCTACATAGAGATACAAATAATATGTAAGAACTCTTAAAAAGTAGGGGCCAAGATTCAATCCTTTGCACTTTAGGTTAACTCATATTTTCAAGCTCTGGCCGCTCATCTGTAATGGCTCAATATACAGATACAGATAAATTTAAATATGATACCAAAATACGAGATGCAATAAAAATATATAAGGAAATAGATTTGACCAAGAAAATACAATCTTATAAATATAAATCATAAGAATAAAAACTTTAATGTTTCAAACCACATACATGGTAGGCCTTCAATGATTGAAGTTTGCACTGCTACTAAATTAACACAAAAGTGCATTTAATACTCTATACCCGAGTTTTAAATCATAGGTACTACAGTATATGAAGCAATTGTCACAACAAAAACACTTTTACAACGAATTCGCACTATAAACCTAATACTAATTGTATAGTATAATTTAATTGTTCATATTAAAAGGACTTTTCTTTTAATTGAGCCAGACAATCCTAGCAATATAGCCAACAGCAGAAACGAAAATTCACTTAAAAAATTAAATTAATGTTATTAAAAAACGAAATAATTCGAGAAAATAAAATTTGTATTTATTTTTTATTTTCAAATAAATATAAGTGCATTAGAAAAATATTAAAAAGAGTGTTTTTAAGAATGTATATGATAACGCAAGTAGCTTAACGTTTAATGTAATTACTTGGAAAATGTATGAGGAAATTTAAAGTAATTAGATTAAAATATAACTTTTTCTTTTAAAATTTATCCTCAAAAAAGTTAAAAGAAAGTTCATAAAAGTGAGATTCGTATATTCATACAACGAAAACGAACATTTTGAAAAAAAAAAAATTTCGATCTTAGTGGTTTCTACAAAAATTAAATTAAGTAGGATCTTCGGGAAAAAAAAGTGACCGATTTTCGTATTATATAATTCGTGATTTAATCTGGAGAATAGTTTTTTTATCTTATTAAAAAAACTATTTTAAATGTGACTTTAATTAATTAAACTTCCTTAATTTTCGGAAAACTTACTCTTAAACTTTGGATATTTTAAATAAATATCTTAATTTTATTAAATAAATTAATGATTAGATACCATTTGTTAATTATGATTCACTTAACTGCAATCTAAAAACCACCAATAATCTATTAGCCTGTGATTTTTTTCTTGGCTCTTCAACAGGTAAGAAAAAAATGGATTCCTTTTATGGTGTTGATTTAAGCACAAATACTGTAAGGTTTAGTTATTTTTTAGTCTTAAATTAATTTTCTTCGAACTTTATTTATAGAATACTAATTCCAAATAAAAAAACTTTACACAATAAGCTATGTTAAAGGTGCACTATATACATTAATTACAAAGTTGAATTTTTTTTCTCTTTTGAACTAATGAGTGTCAAGATGATGTAATATAGGAAGCCCAACGATAATTTATCATTGTGCTATAAAATTTTAAATGTTAAGGAAATTGTTTTAAAATAATGCTAATTATTATACTTCCAATAACACAATTATCTTTAGTATCAGGTAATAAGTCCAATTATATTTGGAGCAATACTTTTTAACTTTTGCATACTTACTTGTTTAAATTTCATATTTGGAAAAATGAAAAAAAAAATAACATTTTTGTAGTACAATCAATAAGAATTTTTCATTGTTTGAAAAACCGTTTTAATTTACTGTAGTCACATAACTCAGTTTTGACAATTTTTTTTTACTTTCCAACTAAATTGTGACTTGACCAAGGATTTTCAATTCAACATTTATAATGTTATATGTGTCATTCAGATATTTTCGTTTTAAGATGACTTGTTGATTTCAGCTTGTTATTAAATGCAACCCAGCTTATTACTGAACTATATTTAAAAGGTTTTAATCTGACAAAGAAAGGCTCACTTCATGTTTAGTTTAATAATATTTATTTTTACAGTTTCTATTTATTTTTATAATGGAGGTAAAGTGTATGATTAATTATACAATTAATGTTCTGATAATATTAATTACTTTGACAAAGTAGTAAGTATGTTAGTGCAACTAATGCATTATTTTTTTTTATAACCTAATTATCAGTTACTTCAAGTCAATGCAGCATTGCTTTTTTGGTAAAATAAATTAGTTTATTACTTTTTTGCAGTTTCGGGAAAGAACTAGATGAGTTAAATTGACACTAAGATGAAATAAGTGTATCCATTATGGTTTAGTTATGTGGATTCTGTACATTATGATAAATTAAAATAAAATATTTTATGTAGAAGAAAAGCTTAGTGCCTTTATTTAATCTGGTAAAATAAGATTCATTGAAATACCCAAAGAAATCAGTGCTATGTAAGAAATTTTTGGGTATTGGTTTTTTCTTATGAATGAAAGTGTTATGTGCTTATCTCCGCGTTCTAACATTAATAACACCAGATTCATGGTTAATCGCGTGATTTCTCAGATGATTGGATAGATCATGTCTTTAAAGAAACTAGATAAAAAAAACTTTTACTTGCCATTTTCTCAAAACTTAAAATCTAACATAACACCTTCATCCATTTATATCTTAATTTCTGACAAAACAGTTCATCAGTCGTTTTTAATTTATTGTCAAAATTATTCATATTTCATAATAATGGATATATATATATATGTGTGTGTAATATAAATAAACTGTTAATAAAATTCATATGCAACAAAGGCATTCCCCTTTTTTTTTCATACACAATACTTCATTTTAATATAACATAATGCATATAACTAAATCATAATGGAGACACTTATTTCATCTTAGTTTTAATCTAACTCACCTAGTTCTTTCTTCAAACAGCAGAAATTTAATCTACTGATATGTAGGAGAAGCTTGGTTGGGGGTGCAGTCAATGAAGAAAAAGAAATAAGAAATCTTATTATATTGTGTGCCGATGATTCAGCCTAAATTTTAGGCCATCATCACTGCAGAGTGGTGTTTAGCCAAGCATCAACGTTTCAGTTTTATATGCCAAAGCGTTCTATTGTTATTAATTTTTTTCATTTCATCTTTAATTTTTGGATATTTTTGTAAAATATCATATATATTATTGTAAAAGATAAAATTTAATAATTAAATAGATCTATATGAAATATTAAGAAAAAATGTGTACCTGGCTGAAGGGTATTTCCACGCCAAGAGTTTTAAAGAATAAAAACATTCTAGTGGTAGGATATTTCTAGAAAATCACTATTATAAAGTAATATTTATTTTTTAGAAAATGGTCCAAGCTCCCAGAAATTGGCAATAGACTTGTGCATGAGCCTTGCTGATAAACTCTATTTTTTAACTCTCAGAAACGACCCTTATCCTTCCGAAGATTGAACTTCATCTTGTTGGTAAATATTTTTAATAAGAATAAGAATTAATTTTCTTCTTTATAATTTTATTTTTGATACAGTTAGTTAAATATACAGGAGGTCAAAGAGAAAAGGCTTTGCTAAAGTCTGATGTACAGACCAAATAGATCGATGAGCACCTTATCAATGTACACTACTAAACAGAGGTACAGATTTATCAAATCTGTGATGTTGAAAGGACAATGAAGAGAATAATTGAGGCCTTTAAATCAACTACAAGAATTTAGAGTTTTATTTTATTTTAAACTTCAAACTGTCTTCTTGAACCAGATGTTTCTATCAAAACCCATTAAATCTGCTTCAAAATAACATTAACTAGTTGGGAAATATTATACTCTACTTCTAAAATTTCAAATTTTCAAATTTTTTGATATTCTGGATAAAAAAATCCAATTGGATTAAGTGGGTTTTGATTGTAAAGGCCTCTAATACTTCATTATTTTAAGCAATATAATGTCCATGTAGAAAGCCTGTAATCTATTAATATTAAAATTAAATTTGACAACCATTTAATGTTGCAAATAAACCAAATTAAAAGTAATAAAACAATATTTTATTTATATTCTTCTAATTATTTACAATTGAATTAAATAAAATTGGAAACTGTTATCTAAAGTTTCTGGAAATGTTACAGTTTCTTCTCTTTCTACATTTATCTTTTATTCTACAAAATTTTGTTTATCTATTGCCATTGTGCCTTAAACGTTTTATGAATTTATGCATTGTTTTTATCTTTTACTCATTAACTTTATTTAGTTCCATTTCTATCTCAATTTATTGATTTAAAAAAAATAAAGTTATTATTTTTTAACTTTATTTCATTTTTATTTCCAGTTTTCTTCACCTTTACTTCTATCTTCTTTTCTACTAAATTTTTATTCACGTTATCTATTTAATTTTTACCTCTATTTAAATAATTTATGTAATTTTCAATATATGTTATAATGGAACATCCAAGAATGAATAGCCATTTGAAAGGGTTTCTGTCAAATATAAGTAGAAATTTTAATTTTGTATTTGTTGCGATTTTTGTTAATTTTACTTAATATCTTTTCTTCTCTTCCAAAGAACACAAGTTGGTGGAAGAAGATGTAAGAAATGATAGAAGAAATTAAGGCTTTCTGCAACTTGAATGAACTTTCGATGTCGGCTTCAAAATGTAAGAAGTTTTTATATCTTTTCATGTACATAGATTTGAAATTTTGTTAATTTATAAGAAGTGCAGAGGAAAAATATTATATAGTAGATTAACCATTTGAGTGTCTTCTTCTTCTTCATCTTCCTCCTTTGTGCCTCTCAGCGTGGAGAGTTCATAATTAAAATTATTTTCTTAAATATTTTTTTCTATACCTACATTGTATTATATGACGCAATAATGCTGTAATTTCTAAAGTTTTGTTTTGATTTTTTTTTTTTCAATGTCATTTATTATTAATGCAATTAATGCTTTTTTATAATTTTTTAAATTATTCTATATTTGCATTATTTTTAATACCAAAACAAATAAAGTTATAAAACGATATAAAGTAAATAAGCAAAAAAAGTTTGTCTCAATTTATAGAACATCAAAAGCAATGTCGAAACTGACTAATTCTTCAAACACCTAACTGAATGCCAGTATTAAGCAAATATATATTAACTGATTAATGAATAAGAAAATTGTTTGAATTTATATAGAAAATTCTGATATAAGTATTTTTTGCTAAGCTACTTACAGTGATCAACTATGCAAAAGACAATCATCCTCCCATCTCGTCGATTAAATAAAGATTCAGTTAATACATTTATTGCATTTTCATTGTTGGACAAACGAGGAAGGTGACTGGCCAATCTAAGACTTCAGATCTTTACAACTAGGACAACATTATATTCTATAAAGCTTGTTTGCCCCCTCCAATTTCCATAGCTCCGCAGATCCGATGATTAGGATCTTCCTTTCAAATGTAAGGATCAAATGATCCTTGGCATTGTTAGTTAACGAAGTTTAAGGCCCATAGACCCAAAGAAAAGTAAGGTGATATTGGTCATGAGGAAGAAGTGATAGTTCGCTGCAAGGAGGAGGTATCGGAAACAGTAGAGGACTACACTCATCTTAGAATTTTTCTCAACAGAAATGGAAAAATTTACCAAGATTTTTCCAACAGGATCAAAAAATCAAATAATATATATTATTATTCTTTATGGCAGTGAAAGCTGGGCCCCGTTGGACAAGCACTGGAGTAGAGCTGCAGGTGCTAAAATGAAGTACCTATGGAGAGTGGCAGGCCAAACAAGGAGAGATCAGGTCAGAAATGAGGGACACTGTCAAAAAGAGGCATCTAAAGTGGTTCGGTCATCTATGCCAAATGAATGAAGACCGGGACCCACGAAAGTTTTTTGAAGCCAGGCCCATTGGACATCACCCTTGAAGAAGACCCAGACTGTTATGGACATCTCCACTATAGGACAGGAAAAGGAAAAGAGTCTGAACTTCATGAGACCGCTGACTCGGGATTGCGATCTCTGGCTGGCTTGGACTGAGGCACAAAGGAGGAAGATGAAGAAGATCCTTGGCCTTGGTAGTTAGAGACCCATAGATTACTGGATGGATCGACGTCTTGCATAAATACAATATGTTATATAAATAATCTTGGAGAGTGAGGGTGCGTGATTACTTGCTAAGCATTATGACAAACCAAAATTTCAAGGTCACCATTAATCCACTTTTAATTTCAAGAGTTATATCAGAGATCAGTCAATGCAATCCAAACAAAACAATATTTTTGTAATTTAAAAATCTAGTGTATCCACTCAAACAACTTTCCTTACCACTTTCGAAGCTAAGTCTAATACAAAAAAATGGTTTGTTGTATCTTTGCTGATATTAGTCCAATTAAGATTTGTTTTGTTTTTTTTAAATTAGCTTTGTAGACCGCTTAATTATCTTTCGAATGAGCTTAAGGAATGTTCCAAAAGAAATGAATAGTTTTCAAGTTATTTAAAAAAGTTGATAGATACCTATAGGAACCTGCACAGAATACTTTTGCTTTAACCCAATTACAATATTTTCCTTCCCTAGTAGTGATAAGAAAATAAAAATTATAGATATCAATGCTAGGCAATAGTGAACCACTCCTTGAATTTAACTATTTATTACAAATTAGGTAGATAATCAATTTAACTACTTATATAGTAGTTAGAACTTAACCATTTTTGTTATGAATTTGAAAATTTCTATTTATTTCATTCTTAATTTTTTCTTTGTTGTTTTTCAAATCTTATTAAATTATTTAAAATTCAATATTCTTCAGCATGGAAAAAAGTCTTTGAGCTAATGTGGTCTTTCTTTTGAGTGAAGATACTGTTTTGTTTTTTATCCAGTTGAAAATTCTTGCTAGCAAAGAAATCTTTTGCAGTCAGGAAAAAAAAACACAGATAAGTATAAGGTTATTTTAAAGTGAGCCAACGTTTCGGCCAAAATGTCGGCATACAAGTTTATACTTACCTGTTTTTCTTTCCTGATCGCACCCTTCAACCAACTTATCCTTGTAAGATATTTTTTGCGTAAAGCTAATTTGGTCCCTTTTGACACATATGAACTACATCTTAACATCTTAATTAAATTAACAATTACTAATTATTTATGATATAATTTTTGAAAATAATTACTTTTTATTTTGCTACTATTCTTTTTTGTAATGCATGAACAAAACATAATATATAATAGGATATTTGAACTGTTTAATTAATTTTATAAAATTTTTTATTTAACAGTCAAATCTCTTACTGCGATCCTTTTTTTTTTAAGTGACTATTTTTTAAGTTTACAAGTGAAGGCAGAAAAAGGGATGATAAAACAAGAAAAGCATAATTGATTGCATTGTTCAGTGTTATATTTGTTTGCCAGATGTATCAGCATCTGGCATAATATATTTATATATATATATATATATATTTATTTAAGTGAACCCAAAATTATAGAATATAATAAATATAATACCTTATTTCAGAATTGTAACATAAATTATATTTAGGCGTACAATAATTTGGTCCAAAATAGGATAATGTTTTATTTTACACATTTTTTTCTTTTAATATCTGTTTTGCTCTAACGGATGGAAAAAATCTGAAATAAATAGAAAACTTTATCATAATTTCCAATCACAACTAGACATATACAAACAATCGCCTTGCAACTTATATAAAACAAAAATATATCTCTGCTCATTTATGCAATAATACAACAGCTATTTTTTTAAAACAGAACTGCACTCTAGTCGATATTATGTTAACTCGTAATTTAACGTAGGTACTAATTCTTATTGTATATTTATACAATGTGCCAGAATGAAAAAGAGTGTCAACTCTAACCACCTCGGTCATTTTATTCATTCTGATACATCAAAATCAAAATACCTACTACTTGTATAAATTATGTTCCCTCGACACAATATTTTCTTCTTTTTTTCCATTATAAATTTTTATTTCAATATGAGATGGAAAGAAATTAATACCCCCTTGTATTGAGTTCTGTTAAATATAATCTAGACTTAAATTTCTAACATAGAACTTTTATAAGAATAATAATGACAAAAATTAAAAATGTTTTCCCCTTTTATTTAAAAATAAACAAAAAACATAAAATTAACACAACTTGAGAACAATTTACAAGATATTGATTGTACTAACTTTCATATAAACTAGAGAGAACAGACAATTAAAAAATATTTTCAAAATTTTTTGTACTGTGATTGTTTCGTCAGACGACAGCTTTTGTCTAAAGATCCATTTGCAACGGAGCACACAATACAGCTACGGGTATTAAATCTAATGCATCACCGATAATACTTGACAAATTAAATGTACAAAGAGACACCTACACTCTTGTGGCGAGCAGGTAACACACACATATTTTAGAATATACAATTTCAGTAAGGTCAGGTCAACTTCCATTATATCGTATCCTCATATTAGATGAGATCATTATGTCGTTATAAAAACAAAACAGACACAATCTTGCAAAAGGCACTGGGTTTCTTTATTTTGTTCTCCGAAAATCTAGAAAATTCTCCGTCCAAGACACATTTAGATTAATTTATTTGAGATTTTCTGATCTATATAATTCTATAATAGGAGTTGACACACTTTTAACATTAAGATAAATATAACAATTTGACAGGCTCCAAAGAGTGTAGGTCTTTATTTATTCATTTATATAATACATCATAATTATAATACATCAACCTCCCCCCTCACATATCTATCGATCCCTATACGCACAGAAAACACTTCTTCTCGATCACTTTAAAGACTAATATTAATTTTGATTCAAGTTTTCGTCAAATACTATATAAAAATCTAGATTTAAAGTGATCTGATACGTTTGTTGGATTTTGTTTAGGTTCGTTTATACAGTTAAAATATATCTATAAAATCAAACTGTCAACAGTTCGACTAATGCCCAAGTCCTGCGCACCAACAAATCGTATTGAAATATTGTTTTGTGTGCGTACGGGTCATTACTACACTGTAGTGACAATTCTAATAGTCTAATAAAACGATGGTAAAAGCGGTTAGTACACAGAGATAAATGAAGAATAGTTTTTGTCACTTTTAGAATTTCAGTCACGCACAATCGCAAAACACAACATCTCGACACCCACATCCTATATTCAAAGTATATTTTCTACCATCTTTTGACTACATTTGGTTCCGACAGGATTTAAAATATAATATTTCGATAATCATCGATTATTTTAACTTTTTAATTTTACTCTTTACTATTGTAACTATTCAATTATAACTAATAGAAGAAAAAACTGGCCGCCACTTAAATAACTTTATATACTTGTGTGCCAATACAATAGATAGTATTATTAGTATTAATATTTACACAGTTTTAAATACAATACGGTCGCTTTATTCGTGCTCCTATGAGCGACCGGGCATCATATATATCTACAATTAGCAGTAAACCACGGTTTTCATTTACAAAATTGTGGTTTCCACTAGTACATATCTTATTTCTTTTAATAGGAATATTGGTCAGGTAAAGAGGACATTCTCCTTCATACAATAGCCATCCGTATGGTACAATCGACTCACGTACCAGAGGCATAAAATAGTTTCGGCGAGAATTACACCTCATGGTTTAAATCCATCACATTTCACAGAGACACTTCCGTTTTACCCTAGCCTGATGGGACAAGTTTACTTTTCGGTAGGGGAGGAGGGCAAAATATAAAATTTGCCTAAAACTACATAAAAATTGACAATTGATGGAAAGGAACTGAAAATACTCGATTTCACCCATCGGCAAAGTCTGCTCATGCGAGGGCATTAAACCTCAAAATAGGGAAGAGGTGGGAGAAGAGGAACATTGCGCACTTTTATATATAGAAATATATACATAAACATTGATGCATACATTCAGCGTCTTTTGTCAAAATGGCAACTCTAGAATCGTTTAAGAAAGGAACATTGAGGCGAGACTAAAGAGGTCTTCACTCGAAGAGAGCAAGTATGTCATCACTGGTATTTGCAGTGGGAGTGCCGATGTTGCCGTTGCTTGAAGCACCGCTGCTCGGAGGCGTTGCTAGGTCTGGCGGGTCGAGGTAGGACAGCAGCTCCATAGGGTCCACTACATTGTCGGGTAGCAGCTGCAATTAAAAAATAAAAAGTTAAACAATTAGTAATGAAGCGATAATTATTTAAAATATAAATCTCCTGATTATGAACACATTTAAATTTTTTAAAGTTACACATCAGTCAAGCTCAATGATATTCCATTCACTGGAAAACATAAAACATTCAATATTAAACATAAATTGAATTAAGATAATTTATTTTAATTTCATAGTCAGTATCTTGACTGATGCTCTTCTAAAAAATTATAATTTATCTTATTATATATTTAATAATTTACCACATCAAGTTGTATTGCATATTTAATCTTGTGTTGAGTTTTTAGCTTACCAATACAAGTAATTTAAGATCTTAAATGTAAGTTGTTATTTTTTCTTTTCCCAAATAGCTGATTTAAAAAAGTACAACATACTTTTTCCATGTGATTTTTTTTTAACATAAAAGAAAATTTAATCTGTTATTTATTATGAATACAGTAGACTCTAACTTTGCTGAACTGATAAAAACCAAGAAATTTCAGATTAGCGAAAAATTTGGATTACCAAATGAGAGAAAAAGGTAACTTCATTATTTGCAAGTCAATTTAAAAATAGAAATTATAAATTAAAAATATTTCTCAATAGTTAAATATTGCACAGATATTTATTTTTAATTATTTTTTTGAGAAATAGAGTAAAAATTGTTTTGGAAGTTGAAAGCGTCTTTTTCAAAGCCACTGTCATGAGTTTGTATAAAACTTGGATCTTGCTCCATACAAGCAATCAAATTTAAATTATTTTCTTTATTTTTCTTATTATCAAAGATAATGGATTTACCAATATTTAAAACCACTACTAATTTTTTTCCGGGTTCAGCTCTCTCAAGAAGATTTATTATAGTTCGTTTATCCACCAAAGTTAATATGAGATGTTTCCTTTGACATTAACATGAACAGCACATTTGAAATTAAGAAACAATTAAATAAAAATTAAATAGAGGAAGTTAATGCTTACAAACAAAATTTGAAACTAATTGGGACATAGGAGGAAAAGCTAATAAAGACGAATACACGGAGTGTGTTGAAAAGTTAATAAAATAATTTTTGGAAAGCAATCTATCTTGTATTTTTTTTTTTTTAACTCATGAATCATAGTTAATTATATTTTTGAATACCACTAACTACTTATTTTATTAAGAATATAATTTTGAACTTAAGATTAATTTAATGAAAAAGTTAATACAGAAGTTGACAACATATATCGAGGGTGTCAAAGCAGAAAGGCGTAAGCGCTAAAATGAAGAAACGGAGATTTTGAGTGAAAAAGCTTCGAAAGCCATATTTCTTTCATCTCTCCTAGTGAAATACAAAATCCTTTCTTTAATTTCTCGATTTTTTTTTCACTTCAAACGTAGTGTGAGATGAAAGGCCTATCGCTCATATAACTTTTTCACTAAAACTCTCAATTTTGTTGTTTTGGCGCTTTCTACCTTGACATCATATACTCTTCGAAATTTTTATTTAAAAAAAAAACGTATTTGGTATTTTTACCTAGATTTTATAAGACTGACATCATATAAGGTGTTTATAACTGATACAGTTTTATAAACTAATGCTTGCTTGAGTGAACAGAAAGTAGATTTTTGATAGTTAATTACAAAGATGTGTTTTAGAATAAATTTGTTCTACTAAACAGAGAATATAATTAGTTAAACGAAAAAGTAAAAATGTATATCCAAATGAAATAGAGAAGAAAAATAATGATTGAAATATTTAATTATGCCACCTTAATTAATGGACCAAATGTCTGTTTTAATAATATAATTAAAAAATAAAATCTTCATTTGTTTTTGTTTTTATCATGAAGATGAGATTCAGATTAGCAGGAGTCCACTGTATTGCCATTTTCTAAAATTTGACTTCATAAATAAAGATCTTTAAAATTTAAGACAACTGTGGGCTTTATAATTTAATTTGCTACTTACATTAAGCCCCTCTTGACCTTGGCCTTCCCCATCAATTACCGCCGCAGGATCAAAGTTGAGATCAGAAGGGATGTCATCTGACGGGTTCGGTTCTGGAGGAGGAGGCACACTCGGAGGCCCGCTCCCAGCGCCGGCTGGAGTGTGAGGTGTATGGGGTGTATGAGGTGTGTGGGGCGTATGAGGCATCTAAGAAAAATAAGAACAAGCATTTAATACAATTATAATTATAAATTATAACCATATTTATAAATGATAATTATAATGGTTTGATATTTTACTTCCTCACTACCGAAGATAGAAAAGCTTTCTATTCATGCAGGATATTAAAAAAATTTCGTCCTCAGAATCAGACATTTCCACTCATATTTTACGTTTTAGACATCTGTATCTTGTCTATAGTCAAATCCATGTGACGGGCATAACACCTACTATCATTAATCAGATTTTTATGAAAACTTCAGCGATTGTGTAATGCTGCTAAGCATTACATAACACAAACTTATTTTCCTCGGCACACCTATGTTTAAAAACAGCTGGTCAGATTTAGTCCGAAGTTAGAGGAAAGATGAGAAATAGTATAAAAATGGTTTATTATCAAATTCCATCCACTACTTTCACTTATCAATGCGCAAACGTATTTTCCTTGGCACACTTATATTTCAAAAACGGCTCATATGTGGGTTTTATTCTCAAACATTGACATTGAAATATAGTTAAATGTACCCAATGGAAATGCTGAGGAAGCTGACCTATTTGGCAGATTTTTTAATTTTCTAAAAGTTTTTCTTATACTTTACAATTACCTGTTCATTCAGAGATTTCTCCATAGCATTAAGAGGATCTAGGGGAGGTTGGCTATCATTGAGGTGAGAAAGAGGCGTAGTTGAGAAGTCAGAACTGCTGGTTGTCGCAGGATTGAACTCGTAACTACGACTCATAGATCCGGCTGGATATGGCGGAGGGCCATTCGAGTTCATCATAGAGCCACTCGCAATGCCTAAACAAGATTAGATTTTATTTTTTACGGAATGTTATTTATCCAATTCTTCAAAAGATTTTGGAATAATTAGACATTATCAATCTCATACATAATTTTAATACTACTAAAGAAATATTAATACTGACTGTTCATGTCAGGTGGAATGTATGGCGACATCGATTGGCTCATGTCCCAGTTGTTCATTGTGGGTAAGGTCATGCTACCAGGAGACATGGCTTTGTTCATTCTTTTACTACCGCAAGATTCAGTACCTTCATCTTCCGTCTGAAATAAAATGAAAATTCATAAATTTATAATATAATAAAACAAAAGGCAAATACAAAGGTTTAAGGGTTAACTCAGTCTAATTTCTTTTCTTAAGTTTAAATTTTATTAATATTATATGTACTCGAAACATGATTTCAGAAGACTTTCTTTAAAACAAAACATGAATGTTTTACAGTAGTAGCAGTAATTAGAAATTATACAGTAAAACTAGAAGATAAAATGGTATACTGAATAATATTTTCCCTAGCATCTATACGGTTCTTCAATTTAGCCTAACACTGAATTGCCAATCTCAAACTTTGTGAAACAATAAATCCACGAATAATGTAGAGATTCAACAGGTCTTTTTGCCTGAGGGATTAACATGCTAGGAAGAAAAAAAATTATTGCTATTATTTCTATTTGATTAATTAACAAACCGGATCGGTTAGAAAATACAAAACAGTAATAATTTGATTTATACTTCAAAACATTTGTTATGAGCTGATGATGTACATAAATGATTTATTGTTAATTGGATTATTATTGTAACATTGAAATAATGTAAATATCGTAGGTGGTTTTTATAAAAGAACATGTTATTTGATTAAGTATTTATAAACAGATTATATATATAAAAAAAATTAAAAACACCATGGTTATAGTATTTGGACATATACCATATATTAAGAACGGTCCTGATGATGGGGAAGAATTCAGAAACGTTGATTATGCATAAACCTGATCGTTGATAAATTTTAATACTGTGAAGACTTTCTTTTTCACTACCCTTTTAAAAGGTTAATATCATAGTCTTCTATTAACTAATAATCATCTTAAATATAAATAATTTATAGTTACCTTGATGCCTTGCAATCCTCTCGAGGGCTTCCAGTTGGCGGCGGCATCTATCGTGACTTCTTCCACTTCGGATGTGTTGAGCGTGTTGAGGATACCCCACATGTACTGGTCGACCTCAAGCCCCTCCAGCTGGGCTGGTTTACTGAAATATATTTTGTGTTAAAATACGTAATTTTGAAAATTATACATTATGTGCACTTTGACGAAATTACTTGAGAATGAGCAATGGGGGAGGGAAAATGTTTAAATTAATCATTTCATTTTTAGCACTCCTTAATTTTAAATATAGATTATGTATGATAATGGTTGACCATAGTAACCAAGAAAAATGTGGTCAGGGTGAAAACTATAAATTATCTAAAACTAGTAAGATTAGTAACACTAAAAATAGTGTAAAACAATTTAAATATAGATATTAACGATTCTATTTATAATGCAGCTCTGTAATGTTGCATGCAAGTCTCTTTGCCTCTACTCTCTTTAATTATTTGGATTTAAATTTTATTTAAATTTAATTTTTTTTTTGTCTTAGGGTTACAACTTATTAGCCACTGATGCATGTTGACTACAAAAACTTTTTAATAAGTGTGATTATTGGGCGAAATTTTATTTGTGAATAAAATCAGAGGGTATGAAAAAAAAAATAGTGTGAATAACAGATCATAGGTTATTATTTTAAAAATTATTTTGTATTTTAGAGATGAATCCAAATCAACACGGGTGAAATCGCAGGGCACAATCGGTTTACAAAATAAAGTAGATAAGTTGATTATACTTTTAAAAAAATATAATACAAATTAAACTTAATAAATAGAGTTCAATGGAAAAGTCAAAGATTTTATTTTAATTCGAGTTCAGAACAAGGATTGTTGAAAAATGTACCATTTTCCATATTTTTTCTTAAGTATTAAGTCACCACTATCTTTTGCGTAGAGCTTGAACTTACTTGCAAACAGGACACCTCCAAGCTCCCCTTTCACAGTTGAGCTGCAGGTAAGACTCGAGGTCAAAACACTGAATGTGCTTGCAGTCGTGGCCTCTCGCAGGTAACGTGATCTTCTTAAATGTTATCGGACACTTCAAGGATACCTTTACAGATAAACGAAACAGTATTAGAACTAATATCTTGAGTTTTTAAATTGCTGGTTGGCTGTTGTAACAGATAATATTAATACAACAGTAAATTAAGCTTATAAAGAATAATTTACCTTGAGAGCTGTCTGTTCCACCCCATCTTTTTCCACGCAGTTATTGTACGAATTGGTGGACGAGGTGTTACTGAAATTCCTTTTGATCTTTGCTATACAGTGATCAGCGGTGAGAAGCCTTTTCCTAAGAAGACCCTGTAGTACACTCCTTACGCTGGGCCTATGGACCAGTTGAAGTACGAAAAGGTGTGACTGCAACAAAGAGAAACCATACATTTAATCAATGAACAGTTTGATCTATAGAAACCAATAAATTCTTTAACATTAAATCCTATTTTCAACAAAATATAAAAAACTTTTACTTACACAACAGCAGGCAGATACAGTAATTTGAATTGTATTTCTTCCCGCTTGGCAAACTTCCTTCAAATAGAGGGGTTTGTGAGATGTTTTATTCTCTCCTCTGTCGATAGAGAGAGGTGTCGCATTTACAGAGACCTGCACACTTGCCGGCCAGTTAGTGTTCATAGCACGATCCTCGTGATGAAAACACTTCAGTTGAAGTTCCAAGTCCGACCTGCGCAAACAATCGCAATAATAACTGCTTGTTCTATAGCTTATGAAGACAAATTAGTTATTTAAGGATAGATGAGAGTATTAAGTAACTTACCTCCACATCAGTGTTTGGTGGACCGTAGGCTTCAGCTGGAAGACGTGGTTACTGACAGCCAGGTTGTGCTCCAGCCTGAAGGGAGGTAAGATTATTCCGTCTCGGACAGGAAACGTCAACCTCAGCTCATCATCCTCTGCAATTATACAAGTATTCATTTTTATTAACTTTCATAAATTTCAGAAATCTAGCAAATACAACACAGAGTAAACATATTTAAAGCTGGTGCCACAACAATCCTACATATTAAAGCAGTATATTTAATATTAGATGCCATATTCTTAATAAATTTAATATATACAATGGACCGTCATTGTAATGCAGCTCATTATAATGTGGATTTGAATCTGGCACAGGTCTAATGTAGGTCTCAATCTCTGATTAGGTTTAAAAATAAGCCTACAGACTCTTGAACAGAAAAGAGTAAGGTAAATGTATCAGTAATGAACACTGCTCCAGTAGTGGCTCCAGCATTGTGAAAATAAGACATAAAGGCTTTGATTCACCTTCACATTTAGAGTAAATGTGCCTGATACTATCTAGTAGTGGTTTATGTACTTTTATAATTATAAATTTTTATGTTCTGAAGTTAAAATTTTTAATTTGATGCCATCTTCCTTGTTTTCCCTTTATTCTACATTCATGAGACCCTGAGCATTGTAAAATAATAAAACATTACATTAATGTGATTCAAGTAATACAAAATTAAAGTTTAATGTAAGAAAAAGTTGTTAAAATGTTTGTCCAAAATTAATCCAGTGAGGTGATTTCCAAGTTTCCACAAATAGAAAATTTTATGATCCAGAAAAGTAAGAAAAAATATATAAACAACCACCAATTAAAATTTTATTTGTCAAAAATTTAAAGAGGAATAGCTGGTGCAATCATTGGATACGTTTTAAATCTTAAAATACTTAGAGAAACCATTGGGTTAGAACAAACAATGAAATTCCTTAACCGTGTCCACTACTGGTACATTTACCTTCCTAGTACACAAGTGATTCAAGTTGTAAATTTGCCGCTATTAACTCAATAATTTTTTTAAATTATTATAGCAGCTGTTTTTATTTCAATTTGAAATAAACTTTGTGGTATAAATTACAGTTTGAATAACACATCAATGGTCAGATATTTTGACAGCACAAAGATCTGTCAGGGACTTACTGGGCGGTATGATGGGTTGTTTGAGGTCGTTGAAGTTGGGTTTGATATCTGGATACGGGGGCATGCTGTTAGCTGGGGTGAGGGGCGGCGTCGGGTTCCCAGGTATCGGACTGTGCTGATAAGAAGCTCGCTCCTGGAAGCCTCCTCCCTGGTATGGGTACTGGTAAGGAGGAGTTGCTTGCCTCATACCACCGCCCCTTACCGCTCCGTTCCCAGGGAACATCGCTTGTTGCTGGTATTGAGCTTGGAATGCTGGACCCCTAGCACCATAACCAGCACCATACTGAAACAAATTTACAAAAAATGTTAATTTTACCATGAAAACAAAATCAATTATTATGAAAGTAATAATAAAAGTAGTACAATAATCAAGAAAAAAATTGTTTTTCTTCTGAAAAATACAAATATATGATATACTAGCAATTAACATGTACTGAACTTTACATATATGATGCACAAATAAATATATTCATTACTGTTGAATCTACAATTTTGTATTTAATTACGCTATTTAGAAAAAATAAACATGAAAAGATAATGTAATATAATTCAGAAATATTTGATCAAATGGGATCACTTTCACATACCTAGCTTTAGATTTATTTTGTTTCTTCATTCCAAAATTAATAATTAAAGGAAAATTTTCAAAATATCTATAAATAATGTATTCCAGAGCTTTAAATAGAGGTGTTCCAGGCCTGATATTTCATGAAGTATATTTAATGATTTCTGTATTGGCTATTAAGCTGTTTAAAAACGTGGCGATTCAGAACTCGGAGTAAATAGTACATCCTGTCATAAAACTTAATAGTTTAGGAAAATTAGAATTGTAGAAAGAGAAATTGTTGTATTCAAAAACTAAACCAACAGTTTTATAAAACAAGTTTCATTAATATAACTGCCATTTTCTAAATTTGAATGGGAACAATCAAAATCATTTCAAGTTACTCAAATTTTATCAAAACATAAGATACATATCGGGCAAAATAATTTTTTTAAATTAATGTGAAAAAATTATATTAAATAAATGTTATATCTAAACAAGATTGAATTGTTGCTTACCTGAGGCGTGTTATTGGGCGGGAAGGGTTGCTGCATGTTGGGAGCAGGTCCTGGACTTGGGTACTGCCCTCTCTTCTGGTTCATGTGCATCGCCGGGCTTGGGTACGGTGCCAGTCGCCTATGATACACTTGTCCTCCATTTCCTCCCTGCAAGTGATTATAAATGAATCAATTTATAACAAATACCTCAAAGAGAATTTGAAAATAAATACAAGATACTAAACTATATATTGTCCAAATTTAAAAAGAAAATTACTTTTCTGCGACTCTGTCTTGCTTTAAAAAATTGGGCTGGATAAAACGTTTAAATAAAAATAAGAAACTAGTGAAATTAAAAAAAGAGACAGCATATAGATTTTTTAAATATTCATTCATAAAAACTGAGTTCATCCAATTTAATTATACATCATTATAAAAGATTTATACTTAAAAAAATATATAAATGTGAAGAGAATTACAAAGAAAATAGATAAAGAAATAAAAAAATGCTTTGGTTCCTAACAACAATTAATATTAACTATATTAAAAAAAGTTAAATGGATTAATTAACAAGCCGATAAATCTATAGTAATATGAAACATGGGAAAGAAGATGGCTTGAAGAGAATGTATATATACATTCCTTTAAGAAAAAGAAAATGAGTAAATAAAGACAAAAGTGGTACCAACAATCTTATTTAGCATACTAAATTCAGGACTTTGAGTGGTCCAGTGTAAGTACTTTTGTATCTAGTTAAATAGATGAAATGGTGTTGTCTGTAATAAGATGGTGGAACCTTATTATATTTTAATAACCTTGTTTTTATGAAATCTTAACTTTTGATGTCAGTTGATGAATATTGTATCTATTCAAAATTGAAAAATAATTAAATTGAAACAAACTAAAGCAAGTAAACAAATAACTACTTAGCATTTTGAAATGTCTTACAGATACCTATGAGTTAACAAAATAATACGGTAGCCCTTTAGCACACAATCAGGTCTGTTAAACTGAGCCTAGCGTTATTGTTGAAAACTCACGATAAGTACATATCGCATGACTTAGCATGCTAAATGAGAGATTATGATTACCCTTACAAGAGATGAGATTATAAGCATCTGCTACTCATGAACGAGTTCCTTCAGTTAAATGTTGAATTAATGTCGAATTTTATTACCTGCATCGGCATTCCTTTCATGGGTCCACCGCCAGGTTGCATTGCACCTCCAGGGATCATTCCACCGTGCATCGGCCCGGACTGCATCATTCCCATTCCCATCTGTCCCATCCCGCCCATTCCGTTCATCGGCATGTTGGCAGGAGGGCCTCTTTGAGCATAACCACCTGTAGCGTACTGGCCCCCGACGCCCTGCATCTGTAACCAAGTAACAAATTGATAAGTAACATAATAAATGAAAAAATAACTTATAATTTTCGTTTTCAATATGCAAATTTATCTCTTATTTCAAACATATTCTTTTAAATAATTCCTATTGAGAATACCTTAAATTTATATATACAAAATCATGACACTTTTAAAGGGGTAGTTGACATAATGAACATAGTTCCCTCAGAATAACATAAAATGTACAATACTAATAACAATTGTCTGGCTTGAAATGATTTTTATAAAATCATTAATTTATAAGATTATAAAATAAAAAAGGAGCATATAAATGTTTGCAAAATATATTGTACACCAATTTAGCCTAATAAACAATAAAATAACAACAAATAAAGTAAACATAGCGATAACTTTAATTCTTACATATATTTGGAAGATTGATAGTTTAGGAGATGGAGAAATAGTTTAGGTTTGAATGAGGTTAAGGATAAGGTTCTATGAATGGAGATGGGTAAGGAATTACAAAACAAGGCAATACGAATGATAAAAGAATTTTTGAAAGAAGCAGATCTATGAGAAGGAATATTTAAGTTTGTGGGCTGGGAACTTCTGTTTAAAGAGTCGACCGAGGAACATGGGGTAAATAGATTAAGAATGTAGGGAGGCTTTTTGGTTCTAATATTAATTTCATTCTTATACCATAAATAAATTGTAATTATTTTTGCATATCAATACTACTCAGCATATCAAAATGTTTATAACACTACATATATGAATACTATTTTTAATTCATTCAGAAACAAATTTTCTTATCAGTTTATCCAAATGCAATGTAAGATAAATCTATTTTATATAAAAATTAATTTGTCTGTAACAGAAATGTTATTTTTTATTTTTCTTAAATACAATCTAATACAAAGAAAAAATTTGTTATTTCTGAGACATTACTCTATATTATATAGAAAGAATGGGCTGATGTAAAGTCAGTTTTATATTTTATTATTCAAAATTAAATAGTTAAATTTTATGGGAATGGAAGAAAATGTATCTTTCCAAAACTTCATTGTTTTCACAAAAAGAATCAAATTAAATCTTTGAGACAATATCCAGCTTTAGTTCTATCTATTGGCAAACAATAACAAGAAAATAAGATATATTTTATCGATTAATAATTTACAAGCTCCTTCCGCCTTTGGATAAAAAGAAAATTCAGGGATTTTAATGATAAAATCATACTTAAAAGCAATTTTTTTTTTTCCATGAAACTGTTAAGAAAAATAAAATAAATGTGCTATGCATCTAATCAGCTTTGGTCTTTTAATATAAAGAATTAAGATTAAGAATTTCCAAAAAATGTTTTATACTTTTTATTTAAGCAATTATAATCATGGTTTATTATTGAGACAAAATTCCAAATAATGATAGCAGTAAGTTGCCAAAAACTAGAAAAAAATTAGAGTTATGCACAACAAATTATCACATACGTATAATTTTTGTGTTAATCACTACACTATGCTGTTGGTCTCTTAATAAACAATGCCTAGAAAAGAAAAAGTAAAACTCGAATACAACGGTTAGGCAAGATCAGCTAATGTCGAAATTTTTCATTTTCCGTTAAGAGTAACATAAAATTCATAGAAAGTTTGGATTGAATAAAATTATAAAACGCATTGATTTCTTAAATGGCAACATCAGTAAATTTCATTGCTACACTTTGGTCATTTTCATATAAATGTATATTTTAACCGATTGCACAGCCAACCACATTTTGTTTTTAAAAAAGGGACAAGTATTGTTTTAGTGTGATTGTATTGTAATAGTTTGATCTTTAGACAAACTGAACTTTTCAAAAATAAAAATTTATAACAACCGTTCACTCTGGGTATGTGCAAGTGACTTTTCGACATATTCTCAGGTTGCGAGAGGAATGAAATAATTCTTCACATAGTAATTTAATGTCGTAATCTCAAAATAATTTAAAAAATAAATAAAGTTTCTTATTTCTTTTTTATAATACAGGCCTTGCATTTGACACTATCAAATCTGTTACTTAATCATAGAATCTAATATTCTGTAAAACTGCAATTATTTTGATACCATTAATGAATATGTTTACAATAAACAAATGCAAATTAAAAAATATTCACAATTCCCAATAAATTTATTATTTGTGATTATATTCATTGTAAATATAATTAATTATAGCTCAGCTATTCAACTTAGTGACTTGAATAACCTTATCCGGTCCCTTTTCTTCTTTCTTCAACTGTCACAGGCTACCCAAGCTTGGAAATTACCACTAATCAGTTATCACCACAACCCACAAGGCCAATAATACCAGTAGAAAGCTAAAAAGGAGCTGGATGAGAGATCTCCTGTAAATCAATACAGGAAGAGGTTCTACGGGGTATTACTCTCTACCATGCCTTATCTCTAAGGATCATGCCTTTCATCGTACAATACCCAATTTGTATCCAGCAAATTATTTATACATTGCTTATCTATACATTGACAGTTGTGAATAAAGAAATAAAGGTTAAAAGAAGTGATATTTCATTATACGTTGGGTTTTTGAACCAATGGAGAAGACGAAATGGGGTACCTTTTAAAGTAGTGATACAAATAAAAGAAATATCTCAAGGATAGAATTTAGTACTAATCAAGTCTAAACAATAACAAAGTTAGACATTTTTTAATAACTTTATTTATATTACTTTTGAAGTGGTAATAAAGTTTTTTATTGCAATGCAATTTTACAAGAAAGTGATATGGATTGAAATAAATTATATTTAAAAAAAAAAAATGCGGTTTTGACGGGTTTTTTCATTTATTTTATACATAATGTGAATTTCTTTTAACAACTTTTTTTCGGGTTCGGACCTACCTGAACTATGAGAGTGGCTCGCAGCTTCATTTGCAGTTGTTCATTAAAATATTCATAAAGTTGTTGCCTGTACGGAGGATAATGTTGATTGACACCGAAGGTTTGGTTGTATTGATAGAGCTGCCCTTCCATGGCAGACCACACGGCACTACACACTACACTACACTACACTACACCTCCTCCCACTGTCTGGCTGCTACTGGCCACTAAAATGTTTGGACACGAGGATTACCTCTCGGGGTCCCTCTGTTTACCTGACCTCAACCTCTGGCAATTGGGTACAAGGGTAGGTACCGAAAAATCGTCCGGATCTGGGAGAACAAACGCTGCAAGAACAAACGATTCGATCCGCGTCTTCCAGGCCTTGGCCAATACAACTGGCGCCGGCGGAAAATAAAAAATCGACATTTTGGAGGGAACATAATTAGATGATAATACAATTATCAACTCATTAGGACACTTACAAGACCATTATAAGAATTTAAGGTTTCGATTCAGACAGAAAAACATCTACATTTATTTATCAGAGATTAATTTTCAGCTTAGGCACGTCAACGATTCTTGGTGGGATTACTAGTGAGCTTCCGTTTTTTCTCAACTTCTTTACATAGTTTGTAATTAAGTATATCTTTATCTGGTGTTTTTTAAATAACTAAAAACATAATTATTAAATTTGTCATTGAAGTCCTATTAAAATTAAATTTTCCCCGTAATGAGTTTTAATAGGATGATTCGTTATCCTCATGGCTGGAAGAGTAAACAAAAACTTATTGTTTCTGTAACCATAACATTGGCCGATCCCAAAAACTAATATTATTATAAATTAATACAGTTAACCATCCATCACTTCTAAGTTTCAAATATTGGTTTAATAAGAATATAAATTAAAAGAAACGAACGTAACAACTCCAATCAATATTAAATTATTTTAATTTTAAAACAATCATAACACATTTAATATGACTTATAATAACTGTATATAATATATTATACCTATAATTTAAAAGTATGTGCGGTTTATGATTGATCTCTTTAAATATGTTTAGACACGAATTTGCATAACATGATAACAAATTACTGAATCTCTTTTAATTGAGCTACAGGTTATAAACTGGTACAGGTTTCATAAAATTAGGTGCTACTATATTAAAAAAAAAAAAAGAATTTAAATGAAAGTAACATTGAGTATGACCATTTTGAGACGAAAATAACTGAGCCATCTTGAGATGTAAACCTCTGTTTTCCTTTGTGTCAAAGACAGGTCAAATTGTACCTGAGCGGGCGAAATCTATGACACAAACCCCTCCGACTTACCTGAAAAGTACCGGTACATTTGTCCTATTAACCTTCAACAAATATTTCGCAGGGAATAATCCAAGTTCTGTGTTTTAGTTCACTTTCCATATAACAGCGTTTTCTACTTGAAAATATTAATGATATTGAATGAAATTTATAGCACATTTAGTAATTGTGCTGGTATACACTATTATCGTATGCCGAAGATATCTTATACAAATTTAATGATTTAATTAATTATATTAGGATGAATTATAATACATAGATCAATTAAATTAATTTATTTATTTTTTGCTAGTGAAGAAATAAAGACGAAAGTTAAATACAATAATACAATACAAATAAGGATTATACTTTCAATTAAAACATACAAAAATAGCTACATAACTTCATTTATCAAATATACAGGCTTTTGTTAATCTTATAGACATTTACCACTACATCAGAACTGTCAATATCGAAATTTCACAGGAATAACAAACAATATTTCAACATATTTTCTTATTTGTTATTCTGGTGAAACGCAGTTATTTAAAAATATGCCGCCATATCCAAGATTGTTATTATACTATTGTTGATACCAATTAGTTAAAATGACCTATGTATTGGTTGCATCTGAAAAACATAATAAATGAACCAAATTCTCAGCATAGCACAGGGCTCAATGGCGGTGGGATTAACAATTAAACCTTAATCGATTAATTAATACCGTTTTATCGAATTAGTACATCGTTAATTTAATGAAAATTGATTGACCTCTTTCGGCCAATATGATAACGAACATTGCCGGTTCGATTAATATAAAATTGGTCCTATCGAAGAAGTTCTTGATAATATTTTCGTGAAGTGACATATACATATAAATATTATACCTTGGTATCTTGGTAAATCTGGAGGTAACAAATCTCGAGGAGTTTTGAAAAAAATTCGTTATATCGAGAGATTTGTTACTTTAAGGTATGGATGGCTACAATTCGTTATATTGAGGTTCACACACTTAATTTCTGGCCTCTTTAGTTATACAAAATAAAAATTTGTCACATAGAGGTCCTTTTAGACCAATTCCAGCTATATAGTGGTTACGTAGCAAAAAATCGTTATATAAAGGTACATAATTTTTTCTGAGAGGATTTTAAATTCGATACATAGAGGTTTGTTTACATGCTCTATTCTTTATGTAGAAGTACATTTTTCATTGAACGTTACGGCTAATTCAAGGGAATTTCAAAAATTTCGTTACAACGAGGGATTTGTTATATTGAGATTCATTACGCAGAGGCTCTACTGTATATATTGAAAAATAAAATTAAATAATAATTATTTTGAGATATATATACCTCAAATTCTGATGTCGTTATCCACTGGTTCCCATGAATATTTTGGAAACGGATAATATTGTTACAGGCATGAATATAAAAATTAAATTAAAAGAAAAAACATGCAACAACTTATTAAAAGTATAAAGGACAAAAATGGCTAAGGTGTCAGATTTCGTTTTTACTATTATCTTAGGAGATGTTGTGGATAGCACTGTGTTCCAACTTAACCTCATTTTTTTAAGTTGAATGAACCCAAAAAACCACTATCAAACCATCATGGCTGTTATAATCAAATTTTGTAATAAAAATGGAGAATTCAAATTTTATATCTCTGTTATGTTTATCATATGTAATAATTTTCACTAGAGATACTAAGATGTTACATGGAATTTTATCGGTTATTATAATGAATTCTCCTAAACTATTATTTTCAGAAATCGTGATAGCCTTACGGGGAGAGGGAGAAAGGGCAGAAAAATTACCACAAATGGAAAAACAAAAATTATCCCATCGCTCTTCCGGTACAGTCATTTCGTTACATGACTGAAACCTCAAGAGAAAAAGCCAGGAAACGGCTATAGGTTACAAAACAGACAGGAATTTCCCGGTAGAAAAAAAGTTTAAGACGAGGAGGAAAATGAATAGCTCTAACGAGAAATATCTCGAAGGACTTTGCATTGTCATTCCAATGATGTCCTTGGTTCGTCTCGATGTTCCTAGCAGCTTCTCTGATCCTTGAACACCAGTCTCTTAATTGTGCGAAATAAATTCTTAATATCTATTGTCGGTTGCCGAAATATTATTGTCTCTGGCCATTGTATATTAATAATTAATAATATTATTATTTTTTTAAATCTATTATTCAAAATAGAATTGAACTCGGAAAGAAAAAACAAACAAAAATTACAATATTAATACCATACTGCAAGAGCTACTCTAGATAGCTTTTGATTTACCGTTAAAAAATCGATTGCATAGACACTCATACATATGCATATTTAATTTTTTTTTTTTTTTAATACCACATCAATAAATTTTTCTTGCCTAATTTGTATTGCATTTCTCACGACCATAATCAAACCGCTGCTAAAATTAATAGAAAACGGATAAGCAGTTCAACAAAAAGATAAAAAATAAATAAAAAAAATAAGGCAAAATCAATACCTATTTAAAAAAAAACAATACTTGATTGGACTGATAAAATCAATTTGCATGAAACTAAGTGAAAAATAATTCTTTCTTAGCAAATTAATTTTGAATAAAAAAATATTGAAATAGCTCAACAGTTTTAAATATTTGCAATCACAAGTGAATATCCTGAATGAACATCGGCTTCGAACCGAAATTAAAGTTCTAAGGATTTGGTTATACCTGATAAGAAATATATTTTTAACTGAAAATTAAACGAGGAAATAATTAATTGATCATTCATACAAAAATAGTTTATTTTCAGATTTTAAAACAACGTTTGGAATAGATTTTCTTCAGATTAATAAAATATTCTAAGAAATGTCAGTGAAATTTATTTCTAAAAATGTAATTGGTGACTTAAGAAATGATATTAGAACATTTTAACAAATAATTTTTAGGTATATTTATCGATAAAAGGCTTCCAAATTACTTTTTTACTTCTAACATTTCGGTTTCCTTTTGTTATTATTCTCTACATTGGTTCCTTCTAATACATATAAAATTTATAATTATTAAAGAATATAATGTTTTTAGTTCATTTTTTTATTCCACATATAGTATTGGATAAGAATATAATGGATGTTCCTCATCGAACAGACATTTTTTATAGACAGAAGAAAACAGTCTGACACAGGAAACAAATGGAGAAAGGATCATCTTTGAAAAAACTTTTTAGGATGGGAATAAAATCTCATTCAAGTAATAAATTGTACCTAAAAATCATGAATATGGCATCTTCTCAAAAATAATTAAAATGTCTAAATTAAACAAATGAATTTATTGGAACAACTTCCAGTCGAATCACGGATTAAAAGTTGTATAATGAATCAGATTTGAAAGGATCTAATTAAGAATATTAACAGATAAAAGAATTGGAGATGGGAACGTTTGAATCGGAGGATGAAACTGCTTAGCAAACTAATTTGTACGTTTATTTGTAGTCTCGGTTGTCTTCTGACGGAGCAAAATATTGGAAAAGGCCACTAGTCCTGTCTTGAATGTTGTCCAGCTGGCGATTTCACGGTCGATCGTGGAAGCGGTCAAGACGTAAGTAAAAAAAGACGGAATAGAAAAGGCTTCTGGAATGTTCTTGCAGAGGTCGCCGCTGTTGACAGCTGTCAATCTGACGAGAATATTAAGTGCGGAGAAGTGTAACCAGGAGATCGCGATATATGCCGCGCATCGAACCTGCATCACAATCTAGGTACAGTTCTAGGACGAGCAATTATTCACCTCAATAAATTAATCTATTTTTGTAAAAAAAAAAAAAAAAGTACATAAATTTATACCAATAATGAACTGAATATCTAACGTCGCCTTTAAAATATGTAACCCAATTCATTGCAAAATGAAAGCAAAAAAAATTGCTAAAATTAATTTTTTCAGCAGTCATTACCATTTGAAAATATAATAATATTGAGCAAAACTAGAGTCATTAATATCCTGGTTTAAAAAAGTTGAACTAATGTCATAGAATACGTTTCGTCACGGTTACGAAGTCACTAAGAGAAATAGTGACGTCGACTTTACCGTTTTTATCACATGTTTGCAAAATTCTTTGAGATTATTAAGTTAGTTTAATTATTTACAATAAAAAATAAAATATTCTATATTTTAAATACTAGAAATATTAATAATATTAGATGTGGACTTAAAACACATGGACAGTTTATGAAGGCTATCCAACTCTAGGCTAGTTATCATGGTGGATTGTTTAATATTAATTGAAACATAATAAAATGTAAATTTAATCATTTAAATAAATTAACAAAACTTTCCGCATGTTAATTTTCTTCATTTTTATTTTCTTAATCATCACCTTTGATTTTAGCAGTTAGTGTTTAGAAAGGTAATCAAACATTCAATTTAATCATCATGAAGCATTATTTAATATTAATTAATACAGAATAAAATGTAAATCTACTTAACAAACTAAATTAATAAAACTTTCCGTATCTTAGTATTATTTATTTTTCGATAAAAAATTAAATTAATTGAACAATATTTTGTTTCTTATAAAACTGCCAGCATGTATTTGCTTAAATAGATGTTTAGTTGACATTATCAATTAATTATTATATTCAAGACATAATGATCACGAAATAAAAAAAAACATTAAATTAATTAATTTTGCCAAAAAGATTTTTTCGCGTGATACCGGACAATAGATGAATGGTGTCGTATCGTATGAGTCAGCATCTGTATGAAAAATGTTATACACCAATTTTATAACAAAACTAATTATTATTAGCTGTTATAAATAATATGAACGTTATTGATTATTTTGTGCTAATTATCTGAGAGGAAATCTGTAAAACTTGAAAGAAACGAAAGTGAAGCCTTACCTTCGTAGCAGAGTGTACGTTAGAGTTGGCAGTTCTTCAAAGACACTGTCACACTGAAGACAACAGTAGCTTTGATGGGAGCCTCGTCCTGAGGGTGCACAGAACTGACCTGGACTGGACTGTTTGCTCAGAAACGAACCATTGGGCCCAAATTGGGTGGTAACATGCCTGAACTAAATGAGTCTGGGGCGGCCACATCAAACGGGTCGGCAAGGAGCCCTAACTGTCTCTTACATTTTTTTTATTTAATCTAATTTACAACCGTTGTCTCCTCTTGTTTAGGATTGAGATGGACTACATTTCATACTTGGAAAAGCAAATCATTTAATGAAATTATTCCCCACCCCTTCTTTAGAAAATCTGGTCTAGACCAAAAAAAGATAAATAAAAATAATTTTGGTAACAAAAGAAAATGTATTTATATTTACGTTATAATTATAAATAATAAATTAGCCCTATTGAACAAAGTTGACTTGTTATATTGGAATTTTCTTGTCTCGTTTCGTGCAAAGGTAACTAAGCAGGTAACAACTTTTGTTATGAGTCATTCCATTGCTATAAAATTATTTAGACTTGTTTTTGGCATTTGAAGGGCCTAACTGCAAAAGTCACATTCTCTATTTTGTTCTCCTAAAATTAGAAATCGATATATAATTATTTTTGACATTAAAATGTACCTCATTCTGACGGTTTAAACCATCAAAACTCACAGTATTCTATTTAAACCGAATGTTCAAAACGACGTTTTGAAGCAAAAGTAATGTTCTCGTTTGAGCACTCTAGTTCAAAACACACTCTCTTCTCAGCCAATGGAAAGTTCTATTTTGGTCACATGATGTGCTTATGTGACACAATCAGCAATTTATTAGGTTTGAGTAAGAGTCTTGTGAGAATATTGTTTTAATTTGTTTCTTAAATAAACAAAGTTTTGTCCATCCGGAGTTTTAATGTTTTCACATTAAACAAACTAAATTTTTAGGTTTTGAAAATCATTATATTTAAAGAGGTGACGTTCTTCCAATCGTTCAATATTAAAATTCATCCATGTTTTATATTTTAATTTTATTGTCTCGTTTAAGAATCAAGCTGAACTCAATTAAGTATTGAGAATCATAATGAGTATGGTACAAAAAAAAAAAAAAAAAATTTCCTACTAAAATATCAAATTCAATTAATTTCTGCTTTTAGTAGACATGTGCATTATTAAACATAAATTATAACCACAAAATCAGAATTCGGTAGTGTTTAGTTAAGTTTGTTTTTAGGGAATTCAATTTAACAATTGTACTGGCGTTATCTCCTCTTAGAGAGTGTAAACTATCCTGTTGTCATCCTCAGCTGAAACAATGCCGTCGGACAATGAAATTCTGCCAAGGTCATGTAAAACCGTCAAACTAAAGCCAGAAACAATATCTTCAAGTCGTAAAACTAACGCTTGGTGCAACAGTAGATATTGTTCTGTACAGTTGACTAGAACGCCACATGACTCAAGATCGGATTCGCGACTCCTCGTACTCCGCTAGATCGGGAGACTCCCCGCCCAATCATAAGAGCGAGGAATGAGGGCAGATCAGAACGTTCACCCCGCGAGAACCATCAACAGGTGTCCTTTTGTGCGAGGGCCCCAGGAACAGTCAATGAACAGTTAACATACTCCTCTACAACGCGGAAGCTTGTAATTGAAATATAGCTATCCGATGGAAGAGTATCAGGATCAGCAGGGTGGACGCTTAAGGGATATCCAAGATTCAATAGAATATAGGAAGTAGAAAAAAAAAAATCAATTTTCTTTTATGTATTATTACATTAGTTAAACCATGCTAAATTAAAATTATTTCATTCGACTAATTATTGTAAGCTAACCACCTATATTAACAACAACAAAAATAATTGAGTCAAATGTGCGAGTTTATTCCCTATAATTTTAAACCATGTGAGACTAACTGTAAGTGTGTTATGTGGATTCAACTGTAGCAGGAACTTAGGCACAAAGACCGCATCGGGTCATCTTTTATACAAGAGCGTATTAATATTAACCCTGCTGAATGCAGTCCGTGAACTTCTGCATTCCAGTCTGCATGCATGTTCCCAGGTGGGATGCAGGTGAATTGTCCGGACAATGGGAAGCAGTTTATACTTGTGTAGGTAGCTATGGTTCTAGTTCCACTGAAAGTATTATAAAGAAAGATCATATTGTCTTGAATATGTTTGGTATTATTGGATAAACACTTATAAGAGTAACAATTAACATTAATTAAGCAGATGACCGACATTTTTTTACTTAAGTAGTATTATGATATTTAGCACGCTATTGTTGAAACTCGACGAATAGCAAAAATAGCTTGATTTAGCATGGTAAATGAGAGATAGTGAGTACCATAGGAAATAAAATTGTGTTATATTTTAATTCCTATGGGTTGAAATTGAATTAAATTTGAAAAACTAAATGAACAAAAAATATCTAGTCTTTATCGATCAATATGTACGTATTGATTTCAGGCTTTTATGGTAAAACTTGTTGAATTCGTATGTGTGTGTCCAGTTTCATATTTTTAATTCGTCTCATTTTAATTTGGCAACTTTTTTAACTTGATTTTATTTTTATTGTTTAGTTTTTAATACAAATTATCTTTTGAATTAAAAAACGTTACAGCATTACCTAAATTTTAGAAGCTTAATTTTCACTATATTTTAATTTCATACTGTACGATAATTTTATAAATAATTCTGAGAGTAACAGAGAAATGTTTTATACACTGAAATGGGATATCATCGCTGTATCTCCAGGAATCGTAGCTATATAAAAACAAAATCAGAATTATAAAGACAGGCAATAATCAATACAAATTATAGAACCCCTTTTTTAATCGGATTTAATAAAAAAAAAAATCCTATATTTTAGATGTGCACATGTATTTTATTTTTCAGTTAAATTCCACAGGTGTCAATTTCGGCTAGTAAAAGTTGAAATGCTCATGTATAGTTATAATATTGTTTGTAGTAAGATCATCTGATTTTCATTCTTTGTATAGATGCTACTAAAATGTAGTTTTTTATGTGATATGTCATAATAAGAAATAAAAAACCGTATTTTTTTTAAGTTTTCCTTTACTATCTGTACGAATTCAACTGAAAGCTCAGATTTTCATTCAATTCAATCCTTTCATTTAACTGCATAAATGTAAAAAAGAAAATTTCACGCGATACAAATGCCTAAGTTTTAACAATTTCTTTAGTGCTTAGAATATAATAAAATAATGGATAAATCGATTTAAAATATTTGTATATCGATAATCCCTCGAGTTTATAATAAAGACGAAGAAGAGACGGAAGTTTGCATTGAGCTCAAGAGAAGCGAGTGAAGCCTTTTTTGAAAAGGCACAAAGCTGACTGAGCACCTGTTGCTTCTCTTGGATAACATAATCAATTCAAAATCATTTTAAACACAACTGTTTAAACAGAGACCTCGTCTCATTCTCTTCTCTTGCATTTACCGCAGTTTGCCACCATAATCCTTTCTTAACAGAGATTTTTTCAATATTCACTAAGAAACGCAAATATTAATACTATTCATAAGAAAATGTCATTTTGTTTTAGCAGTAATAATTTTACAATCATTAGGCACAATTAAACTTAATTGAGAATTACAATACATACTAACGAAGCCATACTACACTTCAATTAACACGCATTTAAAATAAATTCTAATTATTAATTAATTCTTAAATTTTCTTTTCAAATTTTAAATTTCAAATAAATAAAAAATTATACTACTTTATATTATTTATACAAAATTACCGAAAGATTCCAACTCAATTCCTCTTCGTCTCACAAATAGCAGTAACGAATTGGTTTCATCATTATTATGGTAGCTAGTAGAGATGGGTTGAAACGTGTCAATGAGATACTTTGTCACTGATACCAACAAGTAACATGTTCACTAAAATGTGACAAACTGAAAGTATCAGGAACAGGGACAACTTGTCACTGTTGCGGTTGTCGTAAAACCATCTCTAGTAGGTAGTGCAGCAAACCGGTGATGTCTTTGCTGGCAAAAATATAAGTTCACTTATGAATTCCTAACAAATAAATGTTTGGTGTTTGAGATAATAGAATATCTTTAAAAAAAAATAAAAATAAAAATAAACAAAAGTTATTTATTTAAGGTTATTAGATGAAAGATTAAAGGGGAGCAACAAGTTACATGCGATAAATAGGATAAGAGCGTATCTATTTGATAAAACTGTAATAAAAAAAAAGGACAGCGATATTAAAAATAATTAAAATCAAAGATATTTTTTTCTAAATAATGATCCATAAATCATTTAGGATGTTTGTAAATATTCTATTGGAAACGCCTTATAATAACAGCTTGTATTATATTAATAATTAAACATGTTTATAAAGTAATTGCTTCGTTAGAATTTATTCGATAAATTAATCATGTTGTATATTATACGAACATTTTGTAATTATTTTGTCTATTAGATCAGATCATTATTACTAGTACCAAAAGTGCTTGGGTCGTATTGTCGCTCCACGAGCTTCCAGAATATTCCTGGAAGAGCAAATATTGCTGGAGTCGTTACACGGGGCGATAAGCCGAGAATGCTAACACAGACTTCAGAACAATGCATGTCCTTGCGACTGCTTTGACCAAACCTAGACGAAACAATAGTGATCTGTTGACGTTTCGTAAAAAGGCACAGAAGAAGAATATTTGCAACTACTAGCTTACTTTCTTAATAATATAATTTAATACATGTTTCATTGGATAATAAAGATATCTAAGGATAATAATAGCAAATCAGTTGAGATCCGCATGATGGTATAGAAGGGTCAATCTAATTAGGGATTAATAAATTATTTGCCACTTCTATAATTTTTGTTTTTATTGAAAACTAGTTTCGAATGTTATACGTTCATCTTCATTTCTAAAAACACACAAAAATTCAAAAATAAGCAATTCAAAATACAGTACTATATTTTGTTGTCTACTGTATTTTGAATTGCTTATTTTTGAATTTTTGTGTGTTTTTAGAAATGAAGATGAACGTATAACATTCGAAACTAGTTTACAATAAAAACAAAATTATGTAGGTGGGAAATAATTTATCAATCCCTAATAATAGTAAATACACATTTTGGTATAGATGAATATTTATTATTATTTTGATAGACTTGACGAAATTATAATAATAAAATAAATACGAAGTGGAAACTGATGGTTGTAATTCGATATCCTAGAGCCGTTGCTAATGGGAGAACCCATGATCCACATCGTCTCTTGTTGGAGGCTGTCGTCCTAGCAGGAACTGCAAAGTACACTTGCCTGCAAGATACCTTTAGGTCGAGGAAACGTAATGTATGTACCAGGAGGAGCTGAAGTAGGCATTTATCTTTATCCGCTTTTGAAATTCTTACAAGTGTTTAGGCTTACTAAAAACAAAATGTTTATATCTGAACATTTACATGTAATACGACGAATTCAATTAAGTCTTCACGATTTCGCAATCGTGATGCTCATTAAAGTGCAAAGGAGTTTCGAAGCAGACAATGTAGGAAGGACGAAGGCATTCAAGCCTGAAGAGGCACATTGAAGAAAGTTATCCTGGCTAAGGATCATCGAGTCCTTAGCGATAATAAATATGTGTATATATAGGCTCAGAGGTTGGTGTGAATGCAGTCCTTGCTGTCCTTGTAATTGTGCAACGGTCGAGGTCTCGCCCCACTGCGGGTTGTGGATGAAATATGTCCACACTCTGAGGTCGACAGGATGATCCTTGTATGGGGTTCGGCTGTCGGCATTGAAGGTCTCGAAGGGTACCTACAGGCATCTATAAAATAGACGCGGATGAGATTAAATTGTCAACAGCGAGATGGAAACCTATCGACTTATTATTTGAATAGCCCGATTTTTGGATCGGTTGTTTACCTTTAGAAAGAATTCTAAATGAGTGCCCTGTTAGGATCAAGCTTTATATTTTTTTTAATTAGATAATCAGTATATTGTTAAAGAATACAATAGATACATGATGTAGATCTATTACTAAAAAAGAAAGGAGATTTGTCGCTATTAATCGAATCCAATTCTAATCTTCAAACATGGTGTTGTGAACCAGAGTGGGGCAACCTCACCAACTCTGATTTTATGAAAAATACTTTTCAAGATTTTGCAAATTTTTGCCAAACTGCTTTAGAGCAATTTTTAAAGTGAATCCTTAATTGAATCATTTTAAATTTAATAAGGGATAGATTTTGGAAAAATTTAGTAAGTGACAATTCGAATTGTACAATAAATTTCGGTTCGATTTTATGAGATTTTGAAAAGTTGACCAAACACTGAGGAGATATAGTGCATCTTATATTTAGTTATATATTTATATTTAGCTAAGAAAAGTTGTGAAACAATGAAATCAGCCATAGACTTTTCAATATAATACATATGTGTACTATACTCCTAAAGTAATTTTACAAGAAATGTTTCCTGTTTTTGTTATCAAATTTATAATTTTTCGTAACTTATATAATATTATTTGTATGCATTCATTTTTATGTCAATTCGGTAAAAATGTTTGTTAATATAAATAATTTATTCTAAGGTACATAGTTCAAAGGGTTGCTTTGAAAGGAAAAAAAAAAGAAAAGGAAAAACGGATAGATTTTAAAAATTATTAGTTTTATTTTAAGCCAATTTGATCCACTCTTGCACTGCCAACTTGATATCAAAGAGACATTAGACTATCTGTTAAACTGGCTCTATCCCTTGAATGGTATTGAAATTAATAAAATTCTTTATATAGTCAATAGAAGGCATGCCTTAGAATGCATCGACATATACTTTCACAAAAATGTGGAATAGCCCCATCCTCAAATATATTTAGAATATGTGAGAGTTTACATTAAAAAATATTTTTTATTCAGCAAGTTCTATTCTTTTGGGTCATTAGCAATGTTTTAATATTGCTTCTTTTAATATCATTTCAGAAATTCTGATAAATATTTTTTACAGCTTTTTTGTTGTCTTATCCATTTCCCTTCAACGTTACGGGTATATTTATTTTTTTTATTATTAATAATAATTTTGGGTTATTCAGAAGAACCTATTTTACCGTTCTCTGAATTTCGCAATTTTAATTAAATTCATAATTAAATTTTAATTGAATTCCTTTCAATTTTAACAATAAGGAGTTAAGTTACCGCGTGACAATTTCCTATTCCTACACGACAGAGGACTGACTAACTTTTCTTTAATATTCTCTATTAACTTTTTCATTGAGGACAGTAGACTTCTCTGTTTTTTTTTTTATTTTTTTTTTACATATTCTTCTTCTCACTTATTCTTCTCATGTAATAATAATGATAGAAAATTATTTCCATATAAAAACACCGGAAAAAACTAAAATATTTAGCTATAACAATGAACTAGTTAAAATTAAATTCAGGTAGTTAGTTAATACTAGTATAATTTGTTTTAATTATCATTATTCATGACTATTAGGAATCTTTACTGATTTTCGAAAAGGATTAAAATATAAAAACTTTTTCTTGTTGAAGAAAAACGGACTATTGCGTTAAAGCGATCCGCGGACATCGCCCACACTAGTCAAGCGGCACGTGGGCTTCAAGGTAGCTCAAGAACAGTAACTGCGACTATAAAAAAATAATACCTTTATATACTTTATGAGACTATTATAATAATCTTTATTACTATAAGTGTATATTGCGTGGGAGATATTTTATTTGTAAATTTAAACATTTAAACACAAAACCTTGTCAATTCCGGTTATAAATTTAAGACCGATTGTAATAAATTCAATATAATAATGACATAGAAATTATAACTGTTAAAGACTAGTATTCCTCACATGGCTAAGAAAAGAATAAACAAAACGTAAAGAGATTTTTCTACTTAAATTACCTCTTCATGTTACCTAGCTACTGATTCCCCAATTATCAAGTTCTATTATACTTTTTTAATTATTTAAATTTTCAAAAACACCAATAAACTCTGTTAAATATATGGATCTTAAAAATTTGTTTTTTTGTCATGTATTATTTTTAAACTCCATAAAATTCTTCTTGATAGATCATCCTTATAGTAACAAACAGAACAGTGACAAAGAATTATCCATTTAATATTCCTCCTACACTCTGAGTGGACGAAAACACTAAAAGAGAAACAAGAACTAGAATCGGTTGCGTCGCATCCTGCATCCTGATGACCGAGGACCCTCCAGCACACAGAGCCAATCTCCTTACAGGTCCTCAGGATATATTCTAAGGATTTTAGGAACATTTGGAACTATTTAGAACGTTAATAATTTCTGTCGCCCTTCAGGAATGAATATGTCGAACCTTATGATTTAGAACGCGCTATTAAAGTTTTTCTGGAGAGAAATGCCAAGGACGAACATTTTCTGATTCGGCTAGAATAACAATTATGTGGGGCTCTCCGAGGACAGACACTCTCCTATCTGAATATCTCAACATTAGAACATAGAACAATAGATGTGATGTGGTCAGTATCTACCAACAGAAGAGAGCAAGTGGAAATACTGATTCTATCTCAGACATCTTCGGGAAAGGAACAAAAGTTCTCAACGCTGAGTAATATGCAACACAACAGGACATATGAAGATAAGGAGTAGGTATTGATAACCTGAACTACTACAACCATTTAGGGGTTTTGGGTACAGTATTCTAAAAGCAGCTACAGTTTCTTGAACAATAGATGTGATGTGGTCAGCATCTACCAACTTTATAGTCGATCCACTACTAATTTAACAAAAAATACATTTAAAATAAAAAAAAAAGCCTAACCTCTACGCTGCCCCACTCCTAATAATGTTTATTATTTGTATAATTATTTAAAAAATATCAACAACACCGCTCATTCTACTGTTACTATTATTATTATTAGTTTATAAATAAATCATATTTCAAATATTAATGCTGACAGAAATATTGAGATAAAGTCCTTTTAAACTAATTTTATAGATTATCTTAAGTTCTTCAATGCCTCAGCCATAATTTTCAAAATAAAATTCTTTTAAAAATTATATTCCGAAAACAAAGGGAATAAGGCGAATTAAATTTTATACAAATCATTAATATCCATTAAGTAAACAATTTAAAAAAATGTGTATGTTTATAATATGTTTAAGTTTGTAACTAAAAATAGAAACTTTTTTCATAACATAGTTTGAATACAGCGGGTGGGTTAAAATCGGTGGCAAACGAGGTTAAGAGATACAATGTAGATATCGTGGCACTGCAAGAGGTTCGGTGGCCAGGGGAGGGTTCGTTAACAGAAGGGAACTATTCTATTTGGTACGGTGGGAGCGGTAATTATTGTTTAGGTACTGGATTTCTAATAAGGAATAGATTGCTCTCCGCATTGAGGGACGTAAAATTTTTTAGTGATAGGATATCTGTGGCCATATTTCAGGGGCGGTGGTTTAAAATCGCGCTGATAAACATGCATTCCCCTACCGAAGACAGTGATGATGAAGTTAAATGCGAATTTTATGATAAACTAGAGTGGGTATATGATAAACTACCTCGAAACTGCATGAAAATAATATTAGGGGACGCAAACGCAAAGGTGGGAAGGGAAGAAGTATACTATCCGACGATCGGTAAAGAAAGTTTGCACGAACATAGCAATGATAATGGGATCCGTCTAATAAACTTTGCTATCTCCAAAAACCTAACAATCAAAAGTACTACGTTTAAACATAGGGATATTCATAAGTATACGTGGACATTGCCGGATTCACAAACACGCAATCAAATTGATCATGTTTTGATACAACAAAGATGGCAAAATAGTATAATTAACGTGAGGTCTTATCGTGGGGCAGAATGTGGGTCAGATCATGAATTAGTAATCGCGAAACTTCGACAAAAACTTAATATAAAAAAAAGGAAAGAAAGCCGTATTTGCTCCGAAAATTTTGATCTAGATAAATTGAAAAACCCTTCAATTAGAAATCAATTCGCGGCAGAAATCAAGAATAGGTTTGAAGCCTTGGAATCTTTAGATGAGGATCGCGAAGATGTAGACGAGCTATGGATCGGAATTAGGGATAATATTAAAGAGGTAAGTAATCTATGTCTTGGAAAAAGGGACAATAAAAAGAATAAACCGTGGTTCGATAATGATTGTCTAAACCTGTGCGAAAAAAGAAGAGCCGCGAAACTAAAAGCTTTGAATAATCCAAGCGATAACAATGTTGCTAATTTCCGGGCCTTGATGAATGAAACGTCCAAATTCCTCAAAAATAAAAAACGAGAATATCTTAAAAACAAAATAATAGAGATAGAAACTAATAGAATTGAAAACAACGTAAGAGACATGTACAAGGGTATAAACAGATCGCGTAAACAGTTTGAACCAGCAATGAATGGAATTAGAGATGAAAATAACAATATCTTGGCCGATCCGGGGGACATTGTGAATAAATTTAAAAAACACTTTGAAAGTATTTTGAATTCGGGAAATAATAATCAATCTCCTCCTTCTGAATATCAGAGTGCTGAACCGTTAATTGAAGAACCGAGTAAGGAGGAAGTCGAAATAGCCATCGGAAAATTAAAATCTCATAAAGCAGCGGGAATCGACAACATTTCCAGTGAAATAATAAAAGCGTGCGGTGAAGCTGGAGTTTCTAAAATACATTTTTTGGTTAAAAAGATCTGGGAAAATGAAAAAATGCCCGAAGAATGGAAAGAATCTATACTTATTCCGATTCACAAAAAAGGTCCGAGGACGGAGTGTAATAATTATCGCGGAATATGTTATAAAATATTTTCGTTGATCCTAACTAGTCGAATCACGGAATATACCGAGGAAATTATCGGAGACTACCAATGTGGTTTTAGACGGAACCGATCAACTATCGATCAAATATTCTCCTTACGGCAAATATTAGAAAAAAAAATAGAATTCAACGGTGTAGTTCATCAGCTTTTTGTGGATTTCAAAAAGGCTTATGATTCCATTGATCGCCGGAGACTGTATAACATTTTGATTGAGCAGGGAATACCGAAGAAGTTAGTAAATCTAGTAGGGATGTGCATGACCGAAACATTCAACAAAGTTAGAATAGGTAATTATTTTTTGGAGAAATTTGAAGTTCGCTCGGGGTTAAAACAAGGCGATTCCCTTTCACCTGTCCTATTTAATTTAGCATTAGAGTATGTCATTAGAAAGGTAATGCTTACCGAAAGGGGTTTAGATCTGGGTGGTAGAATATCCGTGCTGGGGTTTGCGGATGATTTGGTATTATTAAGTGAGGACGCGGAAACTATAAAACTGAATACAGCAACGTTGATGACAGCTGGGAAAGAGGTTGGCCTCAAAATAAATACGGATAAGACGAAATATATGGTTAGCAATAGAAACAGAGGCGATTTTGAGGATATAGATATAGGAGAAAATAGGTTTGAACACGTTGAGAAATTTAAGTATTTGGGGTCTGTGATTACTAGAAAAAACGAAATTCAAGAGGAAATAAAGGCGCGGTTAAAGGCGGGAAATGCTTGTTATTTTTCGGTGTCAACATTACTTAGGTCGCGCATTTTGTCCAGAAACTTAAAACTTAGAATATACAAAAATATTATCTTGCCTACAGTTCTGTATGGGTGTGAAACGTGGCCGCTAACCTTGAAGGACGAACAACGCCTTAAGGTATTCGAGAATAAGGTACTGCGTAAAATATTTGGTCCGAAAAAGGATGAGTCAACCGGAGAGTTTAGGAGATTACACAACGCGGAATTGCGGAGCATGTACCCTGTTAATATAATCGAAGTGATATCGCGACGGTTGAAATGGGCTTGCAAAGTTGTTGGGCTCAGTAACGAACGAATTCCTAAAAAGTTAATAAACGCTGAGCTGACTGGTAAACGTCCGAGGGGTAGACCGAAACGTAGGTGGGAGGATAGTATTAAGAGTGATCTAATGAATTTGGGTTTGGAAGGTAGTCGGTGGACCGAGATTTGTAGACAGCGATTAGTGGTATCGGCATCGAACCTCCGGGTTCGCTAAGCCTTTTATTATTTATTATTTCATAACATAACTTCTAATAAATTGACAACGCTATATTAAAAATGCAATCCAGTATTCTGGACAGAGATAGTATGAGAACCACGTGTTTGATATCTATATATGTATATAAATTAATGCATTAATTTATTTTATATATATATATATATATATATATATATATATATATAAAACTCACTGTTCTAGTTATGATAATTCTATTTTTAATTTGAGGAGTAGAATGTTAGAAATTTAAGACATTTTATATAGATTTCTAAATTTGTAAAAGACAATTTGCAATGTTATTTTGGATAAAATTAAAATAGCATTATCAAATGAAATTGGAATTTTCACCCAATACCGACATAATTCATTTGTCTTCAAATAGAGCAGAATTGAAAAATCAGATAAAATAACGATTTATAAGTTCACAAGGTGGTTAATACTTTTCTTAAGTGCCTGACAGTAATGGCTGATATAGTAACTGCATCGAAACGTGGTTAATAAAGGTAATAAAACAGAATATCGAGTTTTACTTCAAAGTTATTGAGATAAGATAATAATTCTTTATCAAAGCTATAATAAAATGTTATTAACTGATTTGTGGAATTGTATTCGTTTTGTTGGTATTTATTTTTTTGATTTATCACCTAACACGATAAAAAAATACAAAAAAAATTGCATTCTTGAAACTAAATATGTACACCTCTTTAGTCAACATAAAACGTAAATAATTTACATATTTCCAAGGACTACATATGATATTTTCTATTCAATTTCTTGTCTTAATAGTCTCTAATAAATGAAATTAAAAACAATTATACTGCATTGAACAAATTATTCCAGTTGAAATTAAAAGTCTAATAATAATAATTTTAAAGAAAAATACTTCTAAGCGTTAAGATTTGTAAAATTAAATTAATAGTATTGAAAAATTAGATCGCATTTTCCCTATCACCAGCCCATATATTACAAAATGATTATTAATAAATAAATTAAAATTAAAAGGTTCGCACTTAATAAACACCATTTATTACACCGACATTCACTAGCGGATACACGAGAGGGGGGGGGGGGGACTTTTGGACAGAAGCTCCAAAAACTAAAAATGACCACGATTTTCCTTCACTCCTAAGATGAGTATCTGACACTATACAATATATAAATTAGTATTGACTAAACAGTCTTCTAGTAACACTTTAAGATCCAGGGACCAGTATAATTTACTATACTATAATATATTATATACCTGTATAATACACAACCACCAAAATTTATTCATATTTTTAAACTACAAAAGCAGGCCATGAATACTTTCTAAAATAATATAAACTTTATTACAATTATTTAAAAGAGAACAAAGTGATGATGTAAAAATAGAGGGAAAAAATGAAGATAATGGCGTGTGGGTGTGAAACAATACGAACAATTTAATGTCCTTCTACGGTCGACACGTGTTAACCCAATTCCACCTTCACAGTCGCTGTAATATACATTATATCCTTCAGTATAATAATATCATGTATATCTATTCTATTACAATATTATATAAATAATATATTTTTTAAAATACGAGCCCCAAAATAAGGTGAAATTAAAATCAAATTAATTACTTTTAAGAAACATGCTAAGTTTTTGGACCACTCTGACTTGCAAAATAAATAAATACCTGAAATCGAAGTTAATGTTATGAAAAATTAACATGATGACCACACCAGGACTTAATTCTTTTAATAGATGTAGACCAAATATATATTTTTATAATTATTATTTGTTTTTTAGTAAAATTTGTACGAAGCCTTTTGGATAAAATTGCATGCGTGATCTTCTTTGAAAAACCTTATCTCAGGGATGGACAAGGAAATTTGGATGAAGAAACCTTCCAGTGAAGGCATCTTTAGCGTAGCACTCAAGACACGTTTCAGTCTCCTTGTGGTAGTGTGTCTGTCCAGTAAGTTTCGATGTCCAGAAAGTGAGTCATGGAAATTTTTGGATTCTTTCTTAGTTACTTCGGTCACGAGAGGGTACGTGAAGGTCTTTGTGAGATGATTTTTTGGTTATGTAGAAGGGACAGTAGTGATATATCAGAGGAATTTTGAAAGCAAGATTTGAATGATCCCGTAAGTGTGAATTTTTTACGAGCCCCACAGTGGCGTAAGTCCCTATGGGTTTAAGTAACATGTTGATACAATACATATTAATAACATAAACAATAATAATACCTAATTATAATATTCTTATAATGACATAAAAAATTGAGATTATTAAATGAGTAGCAATGAGGTGGTGTAATGAGTCTAAGAGTTTTAAAATTTGATTAATAGTATTAAGGTTTTTATCATTCCACTGAAAATTTTATCAGCCTGCCACTCGGCATCAGCTGACCAATAATTCTCTATTAACGCGAAAAAATTCGAGATAGACGTCGAGATATGGCGCATGCTAACATCGCACCCGGCCATCTTTCACTCTTGGGCAAACATTAAAAACAAAACTGCGCAATAAATAACGGTCATTATCCAATTTGTCAACACAAATGACACACCATTAAATCGCCGGTGTACTATTTATTATCCTATCATAACTTATCCGGATCACGCCATGAGACTACTTGAATTTGCAAGTGACTTGGAGGATTGATAAAGTTGCCTGTAGGTTTAGCATCACCAGGGAGATCTTAAGGCCTTTGACGATAAGAATCGGTGAACGTTTCCTTTTGCTTTGTCAAGTTTATCGTCACTAAAACAAACATTGTAAAGCCGAAAGAACAAGGCCAACGCCGGCCTTGGATTAGGATTTTAATTATAACATTCTCAATGCGATAAGAGCCTATGAACATGTATTTAACTACAAGAATTGGGGAATAAGTGTGAATGTTTATTACAATCCAAAAGCATAATGCCTCTAGTTTAGTCGTGCAATTCAAATACATATAAATAAAAAATATTTTATTCCTCTACCGAATGAGCTAGTTTCAGAGAGAGCTAGTCTGAATCTCTAGCTCTGCCTCAGTAAAGTAGTGATCCAAATGGAGATTGGCAAAGCACATTCATGCGATTCACTTAACTCGAATAGATACGACTCTTTTTTTCCCGAAACACTGTTCACTCACTCTTTAAATTAGTTCAAGAGTTGGTCGCATTTCAAATCTGCTATAATACATATGACAGGTTAACCCTCTTAGTTATAATACATGTTTTAAAAAATTTCTTCCACATTAAGTATCAAAAAGGAAAAAAAATAAGTGTAAATGCTTAATAACAAAAATATTGTTTTTAAAAGTAATTAACTGATGATTTCGCACGGTCAAATCAATATAAGAATTAGTCATGTCGTCCTATTACAAACGATTCGAATACCATTTTAAGTGCATAGAATATAGACGTTCTAAATTTCAAGGACTTCTTCATCGGATCCGATATTTCTTTTTCTTCCACTGCTGAACCGAGGCGCGATGAGAGGACACATACCATTGGTGACTTCACAAGTCATCGCCCTCCTGTTGCCCAATCAGAACCAGGCTCAATCACTTAATGCCTAAGAGAACAATAGCTGTGACCAATCACAATCAAGGTTACACTAAGAGGTCTCCTGATCTCCAGCTACACGTGCAGAGGCTGCTGTACATTTTAAAATAGTCGACTGCTGAAGTCAATAGTAATCTTCTTGTTTAATATTAATAAGTCATCCAATAAGTCATTAATAAGGTTTGTCAACAGTAAGAAGTAAATATAATTTTTAATTCCTTGTAAATAGAGAGCCGGAATATAATTAAGTATTTTGCGATGTTCGAATGAATTAGTAAATATATGTGTGCCACTAGTGAAAAGATATATATATATATATATATATATATATATATATATATATATATATATATATATATATATATATATACATATACGCTGTGGAAATATTAATTAGAAAAATTCGCAATCTTGCGTTTCTACGAAGAAGTATCCTTGGTAACTAATTACTGATAATAGTTTATCATAATACTAATAGTTTAAAATTTATAATAATAGTTTTAAAGTATAAAATACAGTGAACTCATTTCAGGCAAGAGAAGACTGTTTTCAATTAAAACGAAGGATGTTTAGTTCTCTTGAAGACTTAAAATCAACAGAGAGCGCTTTCTTAGTAATGTCCAAACTTAAAGTTTTTTTATTTAAACCACAGAAGAGTTTTATCTTTAGTTAAATCTACATCTCGAGACTTTAAAAATAATTAAAAGTCAATCTTTCAAATCTAATTCTTCTTTAGAATGAGACTTTGAAAACTTCAAAAAGTATTTTCCTATAAACCATCAATTTTCAGTTAAGACACTCTTTTTGCAAATAAGCGAAATATTTTCATCAATACCTAAAGCCCAAAAGAGTGTTTAAATCGCCAATTACAAAGATAGAATGACTAATTAAAATCCATCTATTTATTTTTTATATTTAAAGTATGTTGGGAATAACTTGCATCTATCTCAATAAAATCACTTAATAATCAAATCACCAACCTGTCCCACTGATGATATTAATGAAAATGCGTTACTCGATATCAGTACAAAGTTTATTTTTGGTATTCACAAAAAAAATTAAAGCGGTTTTTAGGTTATCCATTTGTCCGGCAAATTAAGTGTAGTCGTAAGCCATAGAGCATATTAATAAATGCTGTGGTGCATATTCCAGGTATAGAAGAACGTAGTATTGTGAAGCGGTCCAAAAATGTTTTTATGGTAATAAGTTGATAAATATGTCTAATAAATTTTTATAAATATGTGTTCTGGAGGAATATTAAATGAATTAACGTTTAATTTTCAAACTTTGGAATCAAAACTTCCAAATTTTAACAATATTAATTCAACGTTTCGAAATTCTATTCCCATCTCTAAAGCCTTATATATACTTTTAAATGTCCGACTGAGTTTAGAGTTGATACGTAAGAGGAGATTTAAACGGGAGTTAAAGGTCTGTGCGCTGGAATACTCTGTATGACTGTAGATTATTATTTTTTTTTTACATAATTTAAAAATCAGTATTTGTTAATTATATTTATAATTGTAGTTCTGACGCAGTAAAGGGCCAGTAACTAAATCTTCGGGATCAATGTTTACGATTGAATCAACTGACGCACTGACAATCGGCCCGGGCACCTGGATAGCTAGCACAATAGATACGGTAGATATGAGCGAAAATCGATAGTGAAAAAAGAAACGAGGGATCGATACAAGAGCAGCTGCTCCAAAATGGCGCAAACTGGAGCAGTTATCGTTATCGTCCCTGAAGCGGTCTTTTCTTAGATCTGGAGACTATTACGGCCTATTTATAAAGATGGCGGCAGCGCAAATGCCAAATAGATCCAAACAAATTTCAGTTTACAAATAAAAGTCGTTCATCACGCTGAGTCATGTCCTTTCTATTTCTATCCCCCTTTGCTAAATCCGTCCTCCGGGTCGGTCGAAATAATCCTGCTAAAATTCTAGGATTCGAGGGGGTGTCCTTATTATCCTGAGATAGACGAGATTCTTCGAAAGGAGGATAGCTCCCGTCTTGAGGCTCCATCTTGAACTCGATGAAAAGTTGCACAATTGCTAAATAAATAGAAGGAAAGCTAAAGTTCAAAGCCGAAAGATTGGCAAGAGATACTAGCCTTTCCTCTGACCCACTCACCTCGGCCGTTGCGAGATCCAGTTTTCTGTCCTCGAAATTCTTCGCCATTTGTGGCAGCTTCTCTTCCAGTCCTTCGCAATTAGCTCCAGCTCTTCGAAATTCTTCACTCCTCAAGTGCCATTTAATGAGACACCTGACAATCCTCGATGCAATAACTCATTCCAAATTTACTACGCTTTAAAGGCTTAGAGCTTTCGTCATGGTAAACGAATAAATCTATTTAAAAAGTCGGGAATCTCCCAAAATATTATATCATAAATACATTTATAGTAATTGTAAACAACATAAAGAAGAACCTTTAAGAGCGCTTGCGTCGGCTATAACCTTCTGTTATCGAAATAGCAATTACGAATTAAAGCACGTGATCAAAATAATTTAAAACAAATAAAAATGTTTTTAAAAAAAATCAAGACGCTATATTTGACCGTCTGTAGAATTATGTAGAGGAAGAAGGCTTTCCCCTCCTCTTAACCTCCCGGCCTAAACTCCACCCACAAGGTTCTCCGCTGAGCTGTTTGCCTATTAAATTTCAAGTTATAACACTAAAATTTTAATCAATGATATCTGAATTTAATTGGTGACGAAAAAACTAATTTTACTAGACTAAAACTAATAAACTAGTTTTATTACATGTTGATTCTTGTCCAAAAATTTACAAATGGAAAAAATCTAAATTCAGCACAAAAGATTGTACTAGCATCAGGTGTAAAAATAAACTACATCGTCCCAGTACTCGAAAATATTTTAGCATATTTTTGATTGAGATGAGAAGGGAATGAAACATCTTGAATTTTCATAATTAGCTTTATCCAAGAAACACGTAAGTCAAATTTGAGCCCTGTAGCTGTGTGAGAATTATTAATAAATCTGTACTGACAGTTTCGATTTATTTTTGATAATTATACAGATTAATACTTATTGTACAGTCTCTATTAATATTTATTTGTTCCTATAAGAAGTAACATAATCCGCAAATAATTATAATATAGATAAAAATAAAAAAGCATTTCGAATATGAGATTTCTTAAAAATAACTATAGAATGTTATTATAATTTTAATTTTTAAAACTTGATTAAATTTGGCCGTATATTACTTTAATATCATGAGAGTGCTTTGCGTGATATGTCGAGTTAGGAATCATTTTAGGAACCATCAAAAAATAATCAGATCAACATCCTAGATAGCAGATATTATATAATGTATTATTATGTGATGGTATTTGAAATAATATCAAAATAATATAAATACATAAATAATGAAGATATAGAGAAGATACAGAAGAGGGGACTGGATCATATAGAGCAGGGAGGCCGAGCTGAGACCGGTTTGACCAGTGGCTCGACTTGGAATACTTTCGGCCACCTTCATATATATCTTCTGTCTTAGGTATTCTGTCTTCTACTATGGCTCACAGCTTGTCAGTTCTGGTATATCCTTCTGCTCCTTATATACCACCCTCTGCTCATTGCAACAATAGCCAACAAATAAATACTCAAATGTTCGGTGTTTTTGAACTTGTTAAACACGAAACATATAAAGTTCTAAATTTCTATTTAATTTTTTTAACACCCTGAGCTGACACAAAAGTAGTAATAATAATGACACCAATAAATTTGAAGAACCCTTCGATAAGAACTCTTTCTGTTACTCAAAAAAAAAAAAAATAAATAAAAATAAAAAATCAATACAACGGAAAAAAGCTTGTCTTAAAATTTTGAAATCTCTGGTAGTAATGGTTTTTCTTCCCCTGCTACTAGAAAATTGTTTTGTTTATTTTTTTTATTTTAAAATAGGTCTCAAAGTGTTTAATTTTTTATTTTAAAATAGTTCTCAAAATGTTTATTTTTTAATTTTAAAATAGGTCTCAAAGTGATAATTAAAAATGTTTAATCCTTGTAAGAAATATTTTTATTTTATAGTATAAATTAAAAATCATGAAAAAAGTAAATAAATAAATAAAGTTCTAATGTGTGTCAATACCAAAAAATAAACTAATGTGTCAATCAACAGTTGATCAATACAGGGCGCATTGTTTTATTTTGAATATCCAAAATTGATCTAAAAAAAATAATAAAATAATCTTGACAAATCATAAACAGGCATATGCTATAGAAAACAAATAAACACATTTTTAATTTTCGTAAATACCTTTTAGTTTAATTCGAATATTTAAATAAAAATTCTAATCCTGAATTCAATTTTTTTTTTTAAATATGTAGATATATATTAATTATATTTATTGCGCCATTAACCAATTGGTCGATCTGAAGTTAAACTAGGAGCAATATACCTCCCAGACTCCAGGAGGGCCAAGACGTCACTGTTTCCAGGGTAACCGCTGTTATCTTCCTTATCTCTGGAGGCTGGTTCATTAAATGTAAATTTTTCGGTCAATACAGAGCCCTTAATAAACTATCCCAGAGCGCCCCCTTAACTCAAATTGCATTCCGAGCCGTCTAGTCATCTTGAGTACACTTTAGTAATTGGTATCTCAAAGTTTGAAAGATCCGCGTATAGGGGAGGATTTTTCGCATTACACCTCAGGATAATTATTCATTTTTTTTTAGTGAAATTGTTAACATGGAATATATTAGAAAACAAAATTTTATAAATTATTAAATCAAAATATTAATTATTTGGGTTATGTTTATTTTTCGTGACTGATCCTTTCTCCCCACCCTCCCCCCCAAAAAAAAAATTGTAATATCTTAAACTTTAACTTATATTTACATTTGTAAATAATTGTCAATTAAATCTTAGCAAAATATATGCTAATAATAAAAACTCATGCGATTCTATTTCTTGGTGCCAATAACCAAACAATTTAAATTGAAAAAAAAAAAAATGAATTATTTAATCTTCAGGAAAGAAAATAATTTATACCCTAAAAACATAAAATATGCTTAGTATTTTTTAAATAATATATTTCAGAGAAATAATTTCACTAAGTAAATTAAATAATTGAAAACATGACTGAATGAAGGTGCTATTCAACAAATTCTATATAACTGATTTTTCCTTACGAATGAAATTGTTATGCTTACATCTTTATCTCAACCCAATATTACTCATTAACAACTCAAGATTCTTGGTTTATCGCATGATTTCTCACTGGATTGGGCAGATCATTTCTTTAAAAAATAATTAAACAGCTTCATTAAAAAAGCTTTTATTATTATTTTCTCAAAACTTTATTGCCACAAAATTTGTAACATGACACCTTCATCCACTCATGTCTTCAATTATATTTAGTTAGAAGAGAAAATAACCAAGAAAATTCAGACATAGAATTTAAAAAATAATTATTATTTATTGCGTAACTATAATTAACTGACGCGAATCGTACTATAAATAAACAAATATTCATTAGTACAAAATTAAAAAGGGTAGGGTATCGATTTAGTAAAGATTTAGAGAGTTGTAACAATATATTCAGGGCGGAACACTTTACCCATGTTCGTTAACGTGTTGAATGGATCTTTTTATAGCACCTCAGACTGATTATTCATTTGGTATCGATACTAACCCCGACCTCCTGCTGCGGACGAGATCACGTTTGGGAGTCACGTGAGACAGTCGCGGGTCACGTGATGGAATCGATATGCCACCTAAGGGGAGGGGGAGGGGAAGGGGGCACGCTCTTCCGCCGGGGCAGAGCCCAAGTGCCGAAATCTGTTTCCGCCCGGGAGATCGTCTTTGGGTGCATTCAGTCCTTCCTGTATTTATTGTATTTATTTATTAATGTATTGCTAATGGGACTGCGTGATGAGTCTGTAACGCTTAATCGAGAAGAACAAAATAGTCCATGCCTATGGTGCTTCTACCTCTAAAATTTTGAAGAAGTTCTGAAAATTTGCTCAATTATGATTTTTGGGATGTTGATTTCAACGAATTTCAACTTTGTTACTACAAATGTTTTCCGAAAATATAAAAACAAATACAAAAATGCTAAACAAAATTAATTTTTTTCGTTTTTTTTTTTCTCCCATAACATGAAAACAATGCATTTGTTCTAGCAACGTCGTCCTATAATAAATTAAACAAAAGTAAATTCCTAACATTTTTGTGTTCTCGTCTTACTACAGTTTTTCATCCGGTGCATCGCTTTGCAGCATCCACTCTTAGTTAAATGGAGTTTAGATAAATGGGAACCAGAAAGAGATCTCGGGAGAAATGTTGGTAGGCGTTATGAAATTTTCCTCAATTACGTTTTTAAGGTGCTGATTACGAATTTCAACTTTAATTAATGAACATATAAAAAGCAAAAGAAAAAAAAAAATTTTCTTTTTTGCTTAAAACTTGAAAACCATATTTATTCGAATAAATTATAACATTCATTTTATACTAAATTAAAGAAGAGAATATTACCTACAATTTTGAATCTAATATTTTTTGTTGGGCTGCTCCGTTTTAAAGCTAGAGAGTCGAAATTATAAGGCGAAATGTCGAAACTAATTTTACTTTTTTTTTTTTAAATGCCCGAGAAAAACCATAGGTAACAAAGTTGAAATTCGTTATCAGCACCCCAAAAGACGTAAATGAGCAAATTTACAGAACTTCTATAAAACTTTCCACAGAGACCTCTTTCTGGTTCCCAGTTGACTGGGCTAATATTTGTTTAAAACGAAGAATTCACAGTTTTAATTAATTATAAGTCTAATTTTAATGAAAAAAACAAACAAAACTTTTTTCTGCTAATGCAGGAATAATTTAGGAATCAGAACATAAATCCTATTTACAAACTTATATCCGATCAATGCGCAGTCCAACCAGTATTGAATTTTGTTAGTTCAGTGCTAGAAGAAACCAGTACAAACTTTTCTGTTTGTAAATCCATTTAAACCTTGAACTGAAGATAAATGTATAACATTCGAAACTAGTTTTCAATAAAACAAAATTATAGAATTGGCAAATAATTTATCAATTCCTAATTAGTATTGAATACGCTCAACTTTATAACTTTTACGATGACACATATTTTAAGAAGATAAATCAGCACTATTTGCTTCTACTGGTAGGACATGCCACAGAATGAATATAAACTGTTCTGGATATAATATAGTTGGCTATGTACATACATTATGTTATATAATAATAATTGATATTTAAGACCACAAACCAATCAATCAAGACGTATCAAAAACAATCCCAGGTTGACATTTACGATAGTTTCAAAATATTTAGCAATTTTCCTCTTGCCAATTACCTGTTATTGGAATTTACCTGTTGCTTAATTTTATACCTTCCCAAGACAGTTTATTACCTTTTATCTTTTTCTTTTGTGGAAATAAACCGTTGTACGTCATCTGAAGGTAACCTTCGAGATATTAAATGGGCTAACAAAACAATACAAATTTTCTGTGTCCCATCATAACTCAATTACGAAATTTAATTTAGAAAATAATTAGTAAATCATTCACTGACCCATATTTATGGCAAAAATGAAATTTACCACAAAGCAAATGAGTACTCCTGATGTTACAAACATGAGCAAATTTGTTAATTATTTTAATTCCTTAAAGAATTGTGAAGCTATGGACCGTTAAAACTTAAAATTATTATTTTTTTTTTAATTGAGAAAAAAAAATTTCTTGTCAGAATTAATTTGTACACCAATTCCGTTACGAATGCTCTACCATTTTACAATTAGAAGTTGTAAAATATTCCAAAATTAAATTACAAATATATTTACCAGTCTTAAGTAAAGTTAGTAAAGAATCCAACTCAATTATTATTTGTAACGTTACTTTATAACATTTTAACTTTAGAATATTTGATTGATTTCATTTTTAATTATTTTGTAAATTTTACATTAATAATTTCACGTTAACTATTCAGTCATGAATTTCAATAGGTTCTTTAAAAAAAAATAAATAAAAAATAGATTCACCTCTATTAAAACTAGAAACATCGAATCCTCTTAGAACCACAAATTCTCATTTATTTAATTTCCCTCTGTGAATTCTTTGTTATTATTTTAGTTTTGTTAATTTATTAAATTTTTTAAAAAAATTTATTTATGATGATGGCAATAGAATAATAAAAATAAATAATTATGAATAGTTGTAGGTCCTTTTTATGTACAAGATATGATAAAGTCTATTTAAAAATCTAATTAGGGATTGATAAATTATATACCACTAATATAGTTTTGTTTTTATTGAAAACTAGTTTCAATTATTATACATTCATCTTCAGTTCAAAGTTAAAGTAAATTATATCAAACAGAAAAGGTTACATTGGTTTGTTCTCGCACTGAACTTGTAATTACTAGTATAAGTAAATGAAATGGTATTTCTAAATTAATCTAGTGAAAGGGGTATAATCTACTTAAACCTTGAACTGAAGATGAATGTATAACATTTGAAACTAGTTTTCCATAAAAACAAAATTATAAAAGTTGCAAATAATTTATAAATTCCTTTATATTAGATTGATCCTTCTATACCAAAATGCGTACGTCAGCTATTTAAAAATCAACTTGAACTTAAATAAATATATTTATGCATACCCCTTTCACAAGATTAATTTAGAAATACCATTTCATTTACTTATCGAATAAAAATATTTTTTCTCATAAATCAATTTCCCTGAGCATATATTTTTACTTTTTAATTTAAAGTTTCAATTTATATTCAAAACTTTTACTTACTGAGAAATCTATGATAAATAAAACTAAATAATTTATTTTAACTATTTTCAATTAAGCATATCCCCCACTGCCAAAAATAGGTTTCCATAAGACTATAACTAGTCTCAAATATTTTCTTTAGTTTTAAAAAATATATATATTCGATTTTTTATGAAGCATGTTATTTTGATCCATACAATGAGATGGGGAAATAAGGATCCTGACTCTGCAACGAAAATATTTGTGATTCCTTTAACAGCAGATATCGAAAAGGTTTATTTAATAAGGGAATTTGACTACAGCTTTTCATTTATTATATTATAATACGAGTTTTGTACTTGGCTTTATATATTTATAAGATATATGTGAAGATATAATTGATAGGCAAGTATATGAAATTATATATTTTCCAAGAGATTTGGATTTCCTGAGAACTAAGCTAGAGTTGGAGTTTGGATGGCTATGGACTGAATTGTTCCGTTATCGACATTTGATATCGACTTCGTGATACAAGAACCTTGCGGTTTTCAAGAGACGAAGAAACGGCCTCTGTTGGTATTTTTTTTTTTTTCATTCTTTAATATTACTATGTTTTTATTCTAGCTTTAGTTTCCTAAACAAATTTTAAATATATCATAAATCATATAAATATCAAATTTCATAGATTACATTTAAAAAAATGTTCCCTTCAATTTTGAAGAACTTTTTTTATATCTAATCTGTGAGTTTGGCAGAAAGATACAGATGTATTTATATTTTTGTATTATAAATGAACATTTGGTAGCTCTAAATATTGTAGCAACTCTAAGTCAGACCAAGCGATATCGAAACGCCAAAGCTGTTCCTGAAGGCTGGGAAAGGTGAAACGAGCAGATGTTATCATCGACAGGCAACCAATGTGTCCTGAATTCTTTAGAGCCTTATATAACGAGGATAATGCAAATAGATTTTTAAGATAGTTTCAGCGAGGTGTTGAAAAGACTAGGAAATAAAGAAACAAAAACATAACACATTAGCTTGAAAGGATTAATACGGTTCGACTTTGGAGTTCCGCGTTCAGCAGAATGATCGTAACATTAGATAACCTACGGTAATACGTACTTACATGTGATAAACGAGTTTTGGAAATAACCAAAATTGTGTCAAATGATAATTGAGCTTTGATTCAATATTCACAGGTGTTTTTCACTAATCTAGTAATAATCTTAACTTATTTTTTATCTTTTGTTTTATTTTGCTTATTAATGACTGTTAAATGTAATAAAACTTCAAATATATTACATTCTAGGTTAAAATATAGCAATTATATAACTAGTAAAATCGAAAAGAATGACTTTTAATTTTAGGAAGATTTCATAAAATCCGTAGGGTCATTGCCAAATATGTAATCACTTTGGCTGTCCTTAGATTCCAAACTCGGCATTTTTCATTTTTTTTTTTTTTTTTTTTTACCCCTCAATCAATATTCAATGCGTCTCAAAGCAGGGTGAATTTTGAGATATTAAATAATTCAAAATAAAAAGTTTGTAAACTTATTTCTAGTGAAAACATCGCGTGATTTATATTCAGTCCGAAATGAATATTGAAAAATATAAATCAATTAATTTGGCAGCTGTTGCATTTCATGTAACTGCTAACATAAATGCAAATACTGACTAATAAACTGATCAGTCATAACCAAAACAATTTATTGAAATGGGGCAATAATTGTTATTATATATTAATTTTTAGAATTGTAACAATACACAAAATAAAACTATAATACAATCAAATCATATTAATCATCTGAATATGTGTGTGCAATGTTTATGATTACAAAATTAGTCTATTAATTCATCTATTTTTTTAAATATTCATGGCTCTTCGAGGTCATATTTACGAATCTCGAAAGATCGTTACTTTAATATAATATTACATTTATTAATTTGGCTAATATATACAGGATGTTCATTTAAGATGGCTAAAATTCATTTTACGGGAAAACAGTTGGTTTGAGAGAAACGTACTTGAGGCAAAAATTATAGAGCGAAATCTTTGATGCCACTTACGCATCCAAACAGTGAGGTTCGCAGATGATCCCTGTGTTTATGCACATATTTTTAAAGAATAATAAAAGTTAAAACGAATGATAAAAACCGCATTTTGTTATATTTATTATTTTTAATTAATTAATTTGCACTTATTACTGTCCCTACCGACTTGATCATATTTTTATAAAATGGGGATAGAATAAAACGTGTAATGTACATGCTGTTGTAATCACATCAGTTTAGAAGCGCGTCAGGCGCGTACGCAGCGCTAAAGTGTCAAATAAGCTGCATATTCTGAAAGAAAACGCGCTACAATTTTTTCCCGTAGTATTTTTCTTTCAGGCAAACCGGTTTCTCGTAAAATGCGCTTGAGCCGTCTTAAACTGTACACCCTGTAGCATGCAGTTGTGTGAGAGCTGACAGTGAAGCATGCAGTAGTGGGAGAGCTGACAGTGAAGCATGCAGTAGTGGGAGAGCTGACAGTGAGTCTTAATGATGCAGTCTATATGCAGTAGGACAATCGCTTAATCGTCGTTGCAGAGAGAGCTATGAGACATGAACCGCTTTCTAATGCTTAAATATACAGCTTATCATATCTGCATCCTTGCATACAACAAATACACATATACATATATATCGGTGGTCAACTTAACACATGTCATTATAGCACTTAAAGTTGGAAACTGCAGAAAAATGTCTAATCTACATTACATATCTGTTTGAAACTAGAACCATAATAACATAAAAGTAGCCAATATATGTATATATATATATATATATATATATATATATATATATATATATATATATATATATATATATACATATACAGCGTGTATGTATGTATGCATATGCATCTCTGTCTACATTCATCCCTCCAGTGAATCCCCATCGAAACCCAAATCATAAAGCACAATCCCCCATCTGCGTTTTGGTCGACCCATAGGACATTTATCCGCCGGTTTATTGTTAATAATTATCATTAAATTTACGAGGTTTCATGTCACGTAATTTAGCTTATTAAACTTTCAAGTCATTGTTGTTCTACGTAAGAGGCCACGTTTTGCATCCCTAATGAACTCTAGTAAATATAATAGTTTTGTAAATTCTAACCTTCAAATTTCGGGATAGTAAACAGAGACTTAGTAATATTGTAGCAAAGGAATAAAAAGTATTTTCTGCATAAAATCTAGCTTTTATTTGTTCTTGAATTCAATATTTTTTAATTTAGAAACCACATACTTTTTTATCTATTCAATCTATTCCTCTAATACCAATATCCACAAAACCATCGTCAATTATAATAAAACATAAATTCAGATTCTTCTCGTAGGTTTCAACAATTATTTTCAAGAAAAACGATAACAATTTCAACAGGGCATTATTATTATTTATTTTTGTTTAACATTGCCGAAAGCGGGAATCGAACCTTGAACCTCAACGTTCCAAAGCAGTATTTATCAACACTTACAAATAGCCACGTCACATGATTGTACAGCCCAATCAAGATATTGATGGGCAAAATTTTTCAACGCTCGGCAGAGATTGCGCTGAACTGCTCGGGCGCCAAAGGTCGCAACAGTTTAAGCGACCATGAAGATGGGGTGATATTTCAAGGTACTATCTTCTGCCTAAAATGGAAATCTGTAATCAGACCACGGACAGAAAATGACTATTGTCTGGAGGCAATGCTTGCTCATCTACTTGTAATATTGTATGATGTAGTATCCTATTCTGGCGCTAAGTATTAGACAGGTCTTGCCGAAAGGTCTTTAAAAAGCTAATAAAAAGACAACAGTCGGCTTTCATAAAAAAATAATGAAAAAATTAAACCTTTTTCTCAATAATCTTCTGTCTGACACACCATTATTCATTTACTTCTTATTTTTTTGTAAGTCATGAAACAAAATATGATTGGCACGGGTTTCAAGGAGGAATATTTGCATATATTTTCTTAAGCTGAAGGAATGAATTTCAAATCACGGCTTGTGGAACTAACTTAATGTTGACCTGATTATAGTTCTGTACTATAATCAGGCACCTATCCCAGTACATGGGTTCTAGTTCTTGTATTAATTAAAAATCGAGTAACATAAATTCACAGGTATAATTAATTTTATTTAAAGAAAATCATAAATTAATTATACATTGATAATTTTATGAAGAAGTTTGGATACATTTTAATAATTCTTTACATCTAATTATAAGGAACTACTGGACAGGGTGAGGATCCCAGAACATGTTAAACTCGAAGATTTCTTTAAATAATGAAATATTTATTATTAATTATAATTAAAATTAATAAAACCGGATTTAGTAGTAATATGTATATTACAGATACTCCGGTGAAAAGAAATTAACTAGCGGCCGATCGCTCTTGAGAGACCAAGGTGGAGGAAATTTATTGAGGCCAATGCCCAGGGTCTGTCATCTAATGAGTGAGTAAATTTGGCTATATTTTTACATATATATATATATATATATATATACATATATTGTATAGGTAAATGTTATCAACATATCGACAGTATACCTGCGAAATCTCGTGAGTTCTAATTTATTTCAGTATCACTTACGAGATTTTGCAGGTGTACTGTCGATATATTTTTTTACATATGTTAATATATTTATTTTTGAAATTTAAAATGTATTATGGTATAGGTAAATGCTATCAGCATATCCTCAATTTCAAAATTGTAAAATTATATTAAATACTTAACTAATTACTATAGATAATTTCAAAATTTTGTCAATATTGATTTTTAAGAAATTTTAAGCACAAATTTGGCTCAGGACAAGGCAGTAAGCAACAAACCTCATTTTCGCAAAAATTGAAGTATATCACTTTTACCTCCAGACCGACAATATAATCTATCTGCCTTTAAAGATGTTAATATATTTATTTTTAAATTTAATATGTATTATTGTAAAGAAATATGATAACAAGATATAGTCTTCCAAGCAACATGTTGAATTTATATTAAAGATTTCGACATTTAGGCCCGAAATTGGAAGCAAGCAATTTAAAAAAAAAAACCTTAATAAAAATGCATTACTTAAGTTTTTATCTCGCTTTAAAACAATTAAACTACATAATTATAATATTGTTAGAAACTTATTGAGTGCAAAAATAATAAAAAAAAAAAACAACAACAAAGGATTAAACCACGAAAAATACTTAGAAACTGAATGGTTTTATATTTCAATTAATAAAACAGCTTTGAAGAGAACAAAAAAAAAATGTTTGTAGGCGTTTGTATGCAACAACCTGTTGCCGAGTCCGCTATATCCATCTCCTGTCAGTTCTACATTTTCATTCGACATTCAGTCTCGCCGCTGTATTCAATAAAACTAATAAGTCAATTTTATTTATTTATTCGAAATAATAAATTAAATTATTTAGCCAATATTAGTATATTTACTCGTAACACCTGTCATAATTAAATTTCTAGGATTAATGGGATTTTCACTTATCAAATACTAATCTAAACCCAAAAACAAATAAGAGGAAACCTGCCAACGTTATCGCATTATGTAAATCTTCTAGTTGAGGAGGAAAAGTGGCGCTCCTTTACTGATCCAGAAAATCAATCAATGCCAAATAGGATATTAAATTCTCTACCAACATGCGAAAATATTATATCAATATATTTGTTAGCAGATTATCAGCGCTTAGGACCAGCATTTAAATTCATACTCATAAATTGTTTTGATTTATTATGGCTATAATACCTACTGCCTATATCTAAAATCTCATTCGATGTACTCATCCCAAAATTTCCTCTTTGCAGATGTTTAATTTTAGAGAATATAGTTCAGATTCACAAAAATGGACAATTCAAGCAGCATTCGCCTGACTGCGATTTTGGAACTTAATTAAATTTTAAATTAAAAGATAAACAATAAATAATTGTATAAATGAAATAGAAATTGTCAATGGCTACATGTATACATATTTGTACAAACGTAAATAAACATTTATTGTGTACATGTATTCGGGAGATTGATGGAGAAATAAATAGTGTTTAAATAAGGTTAGGGGGAAACTTAAGGAATGGAGATGGATAAAGAATTCCAAAACGATTTAGAAGGAATGATAATGACAAAGCTTTCTCAAAGGAAGCAGTTTAATGAGAAGGGATATAAAAGTTGGCAGGTTGAGATCTTGTATTCCAGAGGTGAATGAAGAACGGAGAGCGAGAAGGTCAAGAATATAGGAAGGCTTTTTGGTCCTTAAGGATTAGAATGAGAAGGCAACAAATTGTTGCTTAGAATACCAGTGAGATATGTGCCAGCGAAAATAAATCTTATGAAGCAATTCATTAAACTTGTTAGTCTCATCTCTTGCTCACCAGATAGTACTTCAAACTCTAAGCCTCCATAATCAAAATGGAAACTATGCACTGATTAATGGTACAATAGTCATGAACCATTATACAAAATTATCATCAATCATAGATATTCCTCTCATTATAACTCTGCATCATAAATATTGTTAATTAATAGATAATTATGCTATTGATAAGGATAAGATGGTTTGGGAAAGCTTGCTCTAGTATTTAATAAACAAAAATAGCCGAAGAGAGGCAGTTGTGAAAGAATGTGGATGATAGCACGTTCAACTTATGCAGATAATATTAAACGCATCAGGAACGAATAGAAGAAATATAAATATAACTATAAGGTTTTACAAAGAACTGTTAAGTGAACTGATACGCTCAAGTATCCCATATTATAAGTACGCCCGGAAAGTTGTAAAAATATATGGAAAACTGTTAAAATGAAGCAACTACGATGCTATTAGGTTCAACAGCTTCAGAAAATGGAACCAAGAGGATCAAACCATTGAAGATTTTATATGTGATGAGTGAAACTTTGGATATCTGGATTATGTATCCATCCATGGGTGGAATTACATTATACTACATTAGTATTATTATTGTTGTACTGACCTGGCCGTACTGACTGCTCATGTCGTGGCGGTCCTGGAGGGCGACGACGCTAGCGGTGGCGGTGGCGGTGGCGGTTGCGGCGGCGACCATGGCCGCTGCGGAGAGTGCCGCCCCTCCGTAACCACCCTCCCCGCCCCCCGCCCCGCCCCCGCTGCTCATCACCCCATATGAACCCACCCTGCAACAATAAATATAAATCAGCATATAGGAATATATATAATGTAAACATATGTATATATATAAAATATAAATAAACATAAAATATAATTAAATAATTATTAGGATATAATCAGAAGATTCCAAAGCATAGCCATATATCTCTCAAAGGCTAGTAGGGAAGTAACCAATCAACGTTTCGCCAATTCAGATATAATCAGGAAAGAAAAATAAAGGATTACCTAAATACAGACTAAATAGAGCACATCTCACATCGACAGCTAAGAAAGTCAAATGATAGAGAGGTAGCAGCTACCACGTAACTGTTCATGGAAGTATCAACATCCTGTAGCGTTATAACTTAAGATGCACTATCAAACACTTAATTTTTTCCTCATATAACGGACTGATCGAATTTCTCGGTGTAATGCGAGAATGGCTGAACAAGTTTCGGTATAGTCTGACAACAGGCCATAGAATGCAAAATCAAATAAGTAAGCGACACGGAATCTGATAATAAACTGAGAGCTCAGAAGTTTCTTTAATATAAACAAATATCTAAGGCAAAGGATAGAGACATTACAGGGCGTAAGAGGATTACGATTTATTTATTTCTCGTTTTCGGCCATACTAATTCTTGTGATAAAAAGCTATAAAAGTAACTTTATTAATTGTATTCAAAACAATAACATTGCCTAATGAGCTAGTAAAAGGTTCAATAAGATTACATAATTTATTATGAAAATTATCGTCATTCACTGTTTAACTGAATTTTGTTTGTTTAAAATTGTCAATACTTCCATGAACGATAGTGTAAATCACTCGAAGTGAAAAAACACTATTCTAATAAAAGTAAAGAAAGACAGTATCAGCAGAGTTGAGAAATATTATATTCTAAGAGCTGTAAGGTACAGGTACTACGCAACAAAACCAATTAAAAAACAACCATCCAGTTAAGATCATAAAGAAGAAATAAAGCTGATAGATAATTGAATGTTAATAATTTCACCTTTTTTTATTGTTAGAGTGAGGTAATGTAATTTAAAATAACAAATCACAAAAAGTTGTGATAGATCAAAGGAATATTTTGTTTTTAGGACGAAAATTAATATTCAAACGTTGAAGGTTAAATTGTTAATGATCTAAAATAGTCGTGAATTTTCTTCCTTTTAAAGATTCGGAATTCTAAGTGTCAAGTAATGGGTCACTTGAAGCCATGCACAATAATTTGTAGATAAAACTAATCACAAACAATTTTGAAATCCTCGCAATATCAAACGGTGACGAATATCGATGTGACTCCGACATTGATTCTCCTACAGGGCACATAGGAAGGACAGATGGGGCGAACTCAGCTGCGCAAACAGAGAGCCGAGGGAGTGAGGAGGTTAGAGACCCCGCTAATGAGGACAGAACTCTCGAGGCGGCTGATAATAAGATGGCAAGAGTTATTGGGATCGGGATTATGAAGCGGTCCTTGCATCTCTGGAGGGGGCAGCGTCACGCTTTCCGTCCACGACTTCCAACGGACCACTGCCCTCGGCTCTGTCAGCTTAACAGCAATACCACTATAATACCTCTCGCAGCACTATATAATATCATATGTATGTGTATACTGGCCATGCTCCGCTGTTCAAGTGGCAGGGTCAAATCGACAATAAAGTTTTACTTAAATAAGTTCCACGTTTTCACGCTTTTTATTTTCCCCTAACCTTCCCATTTTATTTACAAATTTCAGAGAATAATTTCAGACTTATTAAGAAGTTTGCTTAAACAACTTGCTTCCACGGGTATGTTGTCGTGACAACGGCACTATGGGTAAGTTGGACACTTTTTCTTTTAGCAATTGATTTATGGTTACTGCCCCGTTGGTATGGATCCTAGCGTGATGTTATAAGGCCTAAAGTCATCATCAATAAACGGACTATCGAACGCAAAAGAATTTTTCAAATCAGACTGGTAGTCCGCGTATATAAGCGCGTTTAAACACACAAACTCTTCAGATTTATATTGACAGTATAGATATAAATAAAATAAACCTATATGCGTAATTGAGACTTCATCAATTGGTTGATCTAATTTTTAGTAATTTATCTCTACTTCGGATTAAATTTCAAATCAAAACCCAAAATCTATACAGATAAATTAATTGAAATGCAAAATAAATGACTCCATATTTGATTGAGAAACTATGTAAAAAATATTCAAAACGACATAGAACAGAAATGGAATAAACTGAGTGAAAACGTAGATACATATATTAGCATTACTTGTATAGCATATACATGGTACGTGCATTGGTAGGTGCATTATAAGGTTCAAATAAAGTTTTAGCAGAACCGATTTAAATCAATATAGAATGCTACCTTTTTGGTCCCCATAGAAGATGCGAGGAGAACGCAATGCTCTGTGGAAGCTATCAATAATCATTATCAGCTTACATGCTTATTTTTTAGGAAAATCAAGAAAGCTGAAGGCTTGACACACTAGGGTATTAATCAAGAGTGAATTGCCTGTATTTATTCATATCGTAAATAGTCACATACAAGGGTAACTACAGTCTTATACCGTCCAAGGTAAATGGATACAAGTGCAGAACAAAGAGCTTATTTCTGTTTCAGACTTCAAGTAATTATGTAAACTTCATGTAATTAGTTCAACTAATTATTTTTTGCTGTTGAAGCATTTTATTTTACTTTGTTTACATATAGAAGATTTTTATTTTTATATTTAGAAGTACAGTTTTTTATTTTAGGTTGACAAGCCTTCTGATTTATAACTATCCCCATTGGCTTACGGAGGGAGTAGGGGGTTATGTTCTCTCCCTCGAAAGTTTTGAAAAAATATGATTTTCATAGCTTTTATATTTTTAATAATAATTTTTGAACCAATTTTCATTCTTACTTACGCCAAATTTGGCGATTATAAACACTGAAGTGATTGCTTGTCATCTTATTAGATCCCTGCCGCAAAAAAATTTAAATGCGCTCCGAAAAAAAATTCTGCGTTCGCACCTGCCTATCCCAATTTTGTCTCAACAATGTAAACATTAACTAATTTATGAGTTTATTTTATAATCATGCTATGAAAAATTCTAACAGGTAAATAATATTATAGCTATTACAGTATATTATTAAGATTGCAGAACGATGTTAATAACGAATGGACCATAATTAATATGTTCATCTTTACTTTGTATGGGTTTAACAAAGCAAACATAAACTGCTTCTTGACAGATAAGCAGTCAATACACAGAAAATAATCAGTGTATTGTTTTTATAGGGACAAATCTATGTCTAAATTGGACGGTGTTTTTTTGTGGCTGGTGTTCATAAAATGAGATTACTGAGTCATTCTAACATACTTGTCTATCCGTATATAGTTTGAATGCATTCTGATTAAATTTATTTGTCTGATTCTAAAATCTATTCGATCCTAAATGTAAAAGTATTCCTTCGAACTGACAATTGTCGAAGTTTTCTTTCATGTATAAACGAATCCTTTGGAATAGAATAGGAAAAACAACTCATCCGAAGTTGGCCTTGTTTCTTATCCTGAATAAATATATCCAGGATTATCCGAGTTAATATTAGCCGGAGGCATAACGGTCACCTGGACAAGGTATTTCTGGAACCGCCTGTCCTGAAGTCCTCTCCTTCAGGAACAGATATTTCGAACGGAAAGCGGGTGGGTCACCTAAGGACTCGACCCGGATCTTACGATCAATAGACGAGAATACCGGCTTCGACATATTTTAAGTTGAGTTACTAACTTGGGCAATTTAAGGCTCAAAAATTGAGTTTATACAGGATCAGAGTTTTGAAGGTTTATTAGTCAAGAGGAGGTGAAATGCTATCTTGGTGTGGATATAGTTGACAGTATGTACAATGTTAGAAATCTGTCGAGGGTACGATAGTTGAAAAAAGCCACACTAATAACTGAACCTTATTTTTTTATAGTGTACCAATGTTTCTGTCTAAGTTGAAGGCCATCATCAGGGCTTGATAAAAAAAAAACAATATAACAACCAATATCATATGAAATTTTTACAGAGTAAAACATGAAAATATATAAATTATATAGGTAAGCAGATATAGATAAATAATATATCGGCATGAAAAATAGAAATAAAAAGCACGACAATATGAAATTAGATAAAAATTATTATGTTATGTGAAGATAATAAGAAATAAGAAATACGTGACAGTATGAGATATTTAAGATGAATTCTGTCACGCATCTCTTATTATTTTAATTTTAACCAATTTATTCAATTGTCTATATCTTCACATAATAATAACACACGGATATACTTTTAATTTATATTTTTCATGCCGATTTATCTATATCTGTCAAACTATATTATTTATATATTTTCATTTTTACACTGCAAAAATGTCATATGATATTGGTCGCTATCTTGTTTTTTCTATTCAGCCTTGTTGAAGGCCGAAACGTTGGCATATGATAAAAAATAAATTTCACTTAATAGGGTGTTTTTCGTTGACCGCACTCCCCGACTAAGTTCTTCTAAAAGTGAAACAAATACTATGGTTTTGGATTTCATAAAAGTTATGAAATTTAAAATTCCGATTTATTGATTGATTTATGTATTCACTATTATTTCAGAGACACGAGGCTTTATTTTGGAAGCTTCGAACTAACAGTGACTTTTTGTATCTGTTTTGGAATTTTGCTTACATACATTTATAGGAACTTATAAAGGTTACTTAAAAGTAACTGCTTCATGAAAATAGATTCTTGTTTTTATCCTTTTTTTTTCTTTTTTTTTTGGAAATGTCCAAAAGCTAAGCGATAACTAAAATTAGGTTTTCGTTTGGTTTTCATCGAAAATTAGAGTTAAAGCTGAATATAGAGAAATAATAGCCATTAACTGTTACCACTTTAGAGGTAATTACTATGATAAGAGTTTTTATTGCGAGCATTCTCAGTTTACGATCTTCATTCATGATTATAGAAACAAGAGAACTCATTCAATGATTCCCTGTGACTGCGGATCGGAAGGCTCTGTTGACTGTAGCGAGGACTGGAGGATGTTAATAAGATAAAAGGGGCTGGGACAATATTTGTCAGAGGGAGCGCCGTCCCCAAGGCAACTCTCCCGCAGTCTCCCCCTCTCGATCCAGGGGGCCGTGTCGATAGCGCCGCTGGGGGCTCCGGAGACGGTAGATCCAGAAGGCTGTCTGGTTTGAGGGGTGTCCGTAACGAGGGAGGATCTGTTAGAGAAAACAACAAACTTATAGCGGCAATTACTGAATATCTACTGACAGGCAAGATTCAAGTCCTAGTAAATCGATCGTGAGCTAATCGATGTAGAGAGATAGAAAGTACCAGAACTTGATGACGGTACACCGCGCTAGTGTATTTTTGTTTAAGAATTGGATATAAGTATTTTTTTTTATAAAAATCAATTCAAGCAGAGGTTGAACATTGCTTGAAAAAAATATGTAATATATCGTTCATTGGAAAGAAGAGTGCCATGATACGAAAGTTTTCCCTTTTTTTTACTTGAAAAGGTTACATTGACGTATATTTCAGATTTTTAGTTTTAATATTTACTATAGTAAAAATTATTGTTAGTTTAGCTATTGTAAGTTAACTAGTCAAACATAATGACGAGAGTAACTGTGATTAGAGAGTAACTTTATAAAGACTCTCTTGATAAAGATAAAACAACTTACTGGCATTTAGTGGCTTAGAAGCCTTTATAACTTGTATACAATGTTGTTCGTATATTCCTTCTTTGATACTTTTTGATTTCTTCTTCTCATCCCTCGCATGTATTGCTTTATATCAAGAACAGAAAAATTGGATTGAACACTAGTTACTTTGATTAATATTAATTTTTTTTCTAATAAATGCTTAGTTAAGATATATGAACTTAATGTTTGGGTGATATTAATAAGAATACCAATTATTTAAATATTTTGCTTTTTTTGAAAAATGCCGATATATTAAGGACTGTTCTTTATTGAATGTCAGTCCTTAATCTCCTGTCTTGACAGGACAGTGGACGTCCAGAGAGTCAATTCGTCGCCCAGGATTATCGGAGAAAGCGGAGTACGATAGTCGAGGCGATTAGCGCAGTCAGGAAGCGAAGCGATAAAGCCAACTAACCTGTGTCAGGGTATGTTCAATGGACTGGGTTCAACGAACCTCTGTAATTCGGTTAAAAAAGTGGATAATTTGATGGATAAAGACTGGATTACTGAATATCTTAGTTTAAAATCGATATATCGAAAGTATAATTCGAGAAGAAAAAACAATTAATTAATTGAAAAAAAAGTTCATTCATACTGACCAGAAAACTACCGGAACCAGAACATAAGTCCACATCCCCTAAGAAATTCGGATTATTTTAAACGTTTTTTAAACGTTTTAATTAAAGGTAATTTTTTTGGAGCTATCAAATGACTTATTTTAGATTTCTAAATTATATTCGTGATATTCTATATTAGATTTTATGTTGTAAAAATAAATAGTTTTCTGATATACTAACATTCCTTGTATAGGGTTTACTGTAGTGTTAACGACAGTAGTTGTAACCAACAGTTGAACGAATGCGACCTACTTGTCGATTTCATCATCTGTTTCGAAATAAAACCGATTCGACAAAGATCTCTTGAGTACAATCCTATTCGATTAATGCAATAATTAAATTTACAAACAACTCGATACCTCTACATGTAAACTTGTACCCACATTCTATATGAAACATTAAAATGTTTTAAAATTATTTATAGGAATTTACAACAGTGTACCTAATGGAACAAAATAAGATCCATAGAGTATGAAACACCATCAATTCCATATTCCAATAAAAAAATATACGGTCAAATGGCTGAATGACATCTAAAACATGGCAGGCAGATTATTACAAATAATTTTCATGTTAAAATTTTTTACTATACTTGTTTATAATAACATTAAACACCAAAAATCTTTTTCAAGAAAAAAAAAATAGTTTAACTTTTTAATTATATACACACATTTTCGATCCACATAGTTAACATACAATTTATGTATCTAAAAATTATTTCATACATTGCACATTTGGTGATATGTGACAAATAGCCTTTGATAGGAAAATTCGAGACAGCTAGCACTATATATGAAACTCAATCCTCGCTTGACTACTTTGCTTTACTTCATATAAGACGATGAAGTGGAAAATTAGAGAATTATAATTATAATTTTCTTGTGGCTGAGGAATTGAGTGGAGGAGTTCCGATGAGAAGAAAGTGAGCTTTTAAAATACAATGACCTCACGCAAGGCCATTCAAAGTAACCAAACAAATCAAACAAAATGTTTATTTCAGAGCTAAAAATATTATATACCTGTTGATACTTCTGATTACCGCAAAAAATAAACATTATCGGCTGAACTTTCATAAATAAAAACAAACTGTATAGATCGAGTCATTATTGTTTAAATAATAAATGGAAAATTATCAACAAGAAGAAGTTTTATTCTTAAAAAAAAAAAAAGGAAATAAGTAAGAGAGGACCGGAGTAAATTTGAATAACAGAAGAATAATAAACTTTCGCTAATTTGCGATAATTTTCCTTTTGTACGCCATTCCTTGAGCAGCGCTACTTCCTCGAAGGAGACGTAAGAAGAAGTCTTTACGTAAGGGCGAAGCGTCCATTGTGAGCCACGCTCGGCGCTATCCGCGGGGGTCCTTTCACCCACCATTGTCAGCTGATCCGCGTTCTGGAGTTTCTAATGGTACCGCCAAAACTCCAAAGTTTGGAGAAAAAAAATTAATATTTGGCTATAACTTGCAGTTTGGGGTCGGTTCAACTACACATCGACGATATTATATGCTAGAAGACCGGAATAAAACAATGCATTATCGCTCAAAGTATTATTAAAAATGTAATCATGCATGAATCGTACATAAAATTTAATGCAAAGCCTGTTATTTGTATTCAGTGCCGATAGCCATTGATATTTCTCTTTAAACGTCAAAATGTGATTTATGTTTGATTATTATTGACCTCCTCCCCCTGGAAAATCTCTCCACAATCTATAATTCTACGGTCACAGGAAATAATCTGGAAAGTCTAAAAACGGTCCTCCTGAGCTACTTGTAGTGATCACATCACAAGCCTTGTGCATGCTGTGAAGGAATTGGTAACTCACAGTTCTAAATATTTACGAGTAATAGAGTAGAGCTGTGAGTTACAACCTTCTTCAATCTTTGCAGAAGGCTTGGGAAATGATCACAATATACATAACTAAAAAGGACCATTTTTCAACTTCCCTACTTATTCTCTATGACCATAGAGTTTATGATAGTGGGCAAAGCCGGTCGAAGTGACTAAACCTGAATGACTCTAAATTTTTAGAGTCAGCTGGACAGATTTTATTAAACTTTATAATATTACAACTAAAAACGCTGTAATAATTATATATCTCTAGGCCTCTTAAGATGAAATGTCCAACAGAATCATTTACGGAAAAAATTTGAATTAAAGATCTTAGTGCATATATAAAAAAATATATATAACAATGTTCTCGTTGTTTTTTTATAAGGTTTTAATTCGGGAAACATTGGTGTCTTCCAAGTAAGGGTTCTAAATTAAATAAAATAAATAGTTAAAAAAAATATTCTCTTTTTAAAGGAAAAAACGCGAAAGGTGTGCAAAAAGGCTGAGTGAAGGATTGATTGTCGCAGAAGCACTGTAAGGTAATTTATATTAGAGCAAAATATGTGGCCAAGTGATAGGAGTTGGATTCCTTTCTAATTGCAAACACCACCGTTTTTAATTCGAACAGCTCTATATTTCATTTTATTAATTTTCTTCTTTCGCTAATATATAACTTCTTAAGTTTCGTCATAAATCAACAGTTGTTGTACTTACAGTTAATATTTTAACGAAAACAATTTTTATAAAACCTAAATGGAAGTTCGTTAGAAGGGTGAACTGGACGGAGTATAGTATAGAGTTGCCGTGAGGTCCTTGGAGGTAGTGTCCTGTTGCCAGGATCAGGATGAGGACGGAAGGCAGAGTTGCCAGGGTGAGGAAATGGAACCCGAGAACCACTGCCAGCTAGATCTGTTCCCACGTCCGTCGAGGACAATATCTAGGCGGCTTTCTCAGCGGAAGTCGCTGGCATTAACTGCGCTGTCGTCTTCAGATGCAGCTTTATGGGAAAACCTTGTCGCCTTTTCACCATAATCACCTGTTCAGTATTTACTGAATAATAATAATAATAAATATTATTTATTTTTTGTTTTTTTAATTTACATTTTTATTTTATATCTTCGTCTATAACAGGCTATTATTTTCCTGTTTGCTGGAACTATAGCGATATCTTAGTATATTCTGTCTCGATGTCTGATTTAAGATCTGTTGACATCCGCATGATGGTATAGAAGAATCTAATTAAGGATTGATTAATTATTTCCCACTTCTATAAATTTGTTTTATTGAAAACTAGTTTCGAATGTTATAAATTCATCCTCAGTTCTAAAAACACACAAAAAATTCAAAAATAAGCAATTCAAAATATAGTCATGTATTTGATTTCTTGTCTTAATTAAATTCATAATTCATAAATGTTTTTTTATACTGATTTATATTACATCTAATTTAATATGTATAATAATACCAAACCATATTTTGAATTGCTTATTTTTGAATTTTTTGAGTCTTTTTAGAACTGAGGATGAATGTATAACATTCGAAACTAGTTTTCAATAAAAAACATTTTATAGAAGTGGCAAATAATTTATCAATCCCTAATTAGATTTAAAATCTCCCACGTTGTATCTTGCCAATTACTGTGACATTTATAGAAGATTGCAGAGGGCCCCGGACTAATCATATGCCCCCAGTTCGTCTAAATCTCAGTGTAATATATATGGTCAGAAAAAATCTGAAACGACTTAACTGTCAAAACCCAACTTTTGAGAAGAAACAAAAACGTTAAAAAAAATTAATTTTTCATCCTAGAGGTTTTTTTCTTTTTAAATAATATATACTGGCCTTTCATGTATATGCATATGTACTTTCATTACGCAAAAATGATATTTTAAAATAACCCTAAATCAAAAGCTTTTGGACTTGATGTGGTTTCACATTTTCATAATGTTCTGTATGGTTAATATTTTGTCAGACAGCTGATTCGGGACGTCCTATCTATCTCTTTGCTGACCGCATCTTATCTGTCGGCTGATGCATGGATTGATCGATTAGTAATTCACTGCTATTTGAGAAACTCACAGCTTTTTTTCGAAAAGATTAAATTATAAACCTAAAATAGTTTTTTTTTTCTCATTAGTTGTATATTTTATCATTATAAATTATGTTTTTATTATAAAAATTTCGGTTGAACTAATACAGATTTCTATTTTTTTTTTTTTTTCATTTTTAAATTAAATTTAGATGATGGCATCCAGTTTGCAATTCATTCTATTAATGGACATTTTTTCTATTAAAATATTTAAAAAACAGTAGAAGATATTATAAAAATTAAAAGACCGCAACTTTAATAAATTACTATCTATTCGCAATGTTACCCCGGTTTAAGCGAATTTATTTCATTGAAACTATTTTTATTAATAATTTTCTTTTCAAAAAAACGTATCTTGAACAAAATCATTTTTACATATTTCTACAAAATATACCATTAAAAATTCTTCAGTGTATTTTCCCTTCAGAAATGTATGTTGAGATATATATACTTACGAATTTAGTACTGAGAACATTGGAAAAAAAAAGGTCACATTCGAAAAATACATAGCAGTGATTATATAAATCTTAGAAATATCCCATAAAAATGGTTACAAGCGCATTTTTCCCCGTCGCGATCTAGTAGCGAATTGGAAAGGGTGAGCTTTCGTAAGTGTAATTAGACCTGCAGACCAAGTCGCACACTTTCACATATCTTCATCCCTTCTATCTAAGCCACGATAATATTAACGAAAGATGTTTTATACATATTCTATAATTAAGGTAATTTATTGGCCAGACTATTTTTTTTCTATTTCATATACATTAAGCTATTAATTATTAGTTTTACACATTAGTTAGACACATAACCTTAAAAAACGAAGCGATAGCAACTCGATTTTTTTTTTTAACATAAGACGATAAATGAAATCATAATTCCGCCTGTCAAAAGAACATTGACAATCAGCATGCTAGAAGATGAGATAGCAATGGGATGTTTCTCTGACTTATTTACAGAGCCGTAATTCTAAAGAGATCTCACATCCAGCTCCTTTTTAGTCGTCTTCTCATATTGTTGTGCGGTGAGAGAATTTATGTGTTGGTCAACTACTGGTTGGTGTAAGTCAGTATATAAAGTTTTTTATTTACGTACCTAGGCGCTTCTATTATTGGTCATAATATTTTAGATAAATATAGTTTTTGTAAGTCTTTTTTTCTGTAGCGTAAATCTCTGAGGCGTATGCCCTATGTTTAAGTATGTATTGAGTTTATTTTCGGTTAGGAATATATAGAAAGTATTAATATGAATAACATGTTAAGAACATATTATGTCATTAATGTTCTTTAACACTAATAAATCCATGCTACTTCATTGCTATCAATGTGGAAATATTCTTCTTCCACATTTCCTAAACAATATTAATTTAAACTATTTTGTGTCTGGATATAAATTATTTAAAATTCTCTAAAGATATTTTTAAATAAAGAATTATTATTATTTATAAATTTTTGTTCTTCGTTTTTCAATTTGGTACTATTATTGTCCAACATTGCATCAAAATGTGCAAACTGCTTCAGATTACAAATGCTGACCATTGTAGTTCCCAGACGACGACGCGGTAGCGTCCGTGTGACAGCATTGCGGGGGCGTATTCCCGCGTTAGGTAACCATCACCCTCTCCTCCCCCCCCCCCCCCACAATTGTGAAACCAATAGAAAGTCAGCATTTCTCTGCGCCGCCTGAACCGGAGATGTAATGCTGGATTTCACCTCTACCCGGGGTGAAACCGTCCGGGATCAGGTAGGCGTCTGGGGGTTGACTGATTGGTTGTCGGCTGGTGGAGACCATATGGAAAGGAAATGGCGAAGGCTCGCCGAGCTCTGCTATAATAGTTAAAAAAGATGGTGACGAAATCACAATTTCATAAAAACCTAATAAGGTATACGCCAAAAAAAAAATTTTGTAAATAAAAGATAAATTTCTAGAAAACTTATTCTGAGCAAAATTAAGAAAAGAAAAACACGATGACTTAAAACGGCTGATGGTAATGACGAGTTCCGATAATCATCCTTGGGTGACCTATGACTTTGGTGCCATATTTAGAAAAAATCGGCCCAATGGAGAAAAGCCGCAAACGGGGGACGGATTTTTTTTATACGATTTTTATTGGATTTTACGCACTTTGAAACATAAAAGATCAAATTTTTATTGAGGGAAGGTTAACTTTTTTTCTCTTGGTCGAAATACAGTCGAAAGGTTCATTATTGAAAAATAAACCAAAAGACGAAACGAATTTAGCAAACAAACTTTTAACTTACAAAACATAATTGCTTAATTCTCTTAAGAAAATAGTATTTCTTAAATAATGTTCTTCTTTAATTGTAAATTAATCAAATTTTTTAAATTCAAATTAGTTATTTTAAAGTTGTTTGAGTTTGAGTTTATTATTGCTCAGAATATTACCTCATTTCGTTGCATATCAAATGGTATTTAAAAATACACACTTCAGAGAAGCCGCACTTGATATATATACTTCATTCAAATACATAATAGAGATAACAGATGTTAACAGAATGAAGACTGTCTGGATTAGAGATTATAAGAAAATCAGTCAGTGACAAAAACAAAACGTGTTTTTTTATTATACAAGTCGAGGCTTCGACCCAAACACGTGGACCATCCCCAAGTCGTGTGACAGAAGACCTCTGCCATAGAAACTAAACTGGATGCATACATATTCAGCCTGCTCTAAAATAAAATTAGCGCCATGTAATAATTAATTGTTCAGTAGTAAAAGAAAATATTCGAATCATTTGTCACTTTTTATATCGAGATCAGTAAGTTTCCCTTCACAACGTAATGGACAAGTATTTGTTCCGAGACGTAAGCAGTCGCATTCCAGAGAAAGAAATCCCATTACATCCCCCGTTATCTAATCGCCGCGCGACGGAAAGACAAAGGCCCAGGTCAGGAAACAGGATGGCTCCGTGTTCTTATAACCAACTGGATGGATACCGAAGTTCATAGTTCACTGGTAGTGCAATACTGTATTCTGTTATGGTAGAGTTTGGAAAATAATATTATATTAATGTTTAATATTTTGAAAGATATCTAGAAATCCATGTACCTATTTCAATTTTTTTTAAACAACAAGTTTAATTGGAATGAGTGTCCTATTCATTTTATAATTCATGCCATCACGTTTATATCATTAAATCCAATCTCTTTCTTCTATATCGATTTAAATTAGTCGTATATATAAATAATTATTTAATTTTTTTATGAAATGACATTTTTCAATAGTAATCAATAACTGGGATTGAAATTAGACGAAAAATTAAACTAGATCGATAACCCAAAATATCTTGGGGAAGTTTGTGCCAAATCTATCTACCATTTTAACAGGAGAGCAGACAGAAACACTCTCATCAAAATATACAGATATATATAGATACATATATACATATATATATATACATAATATACATAATATATATATATATATATACAGATATATTATTGCCAAATATTTAGCTGAATTAATAGCAATAATAACATTAGTAGCAGTAACACTTCAAATAGCTTTAAAAATTGTTATATAATATTTGAAATCAATTATAGGAGGTTTTCGAAGTATCGAAAAGAAAAATTAGATTTAATTAAGCATAAAAAAATAAGGAAATATTATTGAAGGGTTTTAATCCGGGAGAAAGAAATCATAAGTCAAAGTAGCATCAAAGATCAAAGAAAAAATCTTCGTGACTAATCATCATGAATTCAACTTTCCAGCTGAAAAGGAAAAGAAAAAATAATAAATACAAATTATTTAAGATAATACTTTTTTTTTTTAAATAAGATAATAAAACATAATAATCAAATAAATACCAACTCTGAACACAACAATGTTTTCTTTGAAGTGGAATCATTAATTAAAGTTATTAAAATTATTAGAAAACAAATATGAAGCTTTTCTGATTGATTTCGTATTTTGAATAAAATTATCGTTGGCTATTGCGAAGGCTGCAGGCCCGACATGAGTGGAATTGAAATTGTCCCACGCTGTGTATGAATTATTGAAGTTTTTCTTCACATCAATTAATATAAAAATGTTATTGCAGCTTGATTGTCCCGAGGAACCTTTGGTACACTAAGGGTAGTTATATTAATTTATTTATAGGTGGAATAATTTAAGGGATCAGAAGAAGCCAAGAGGTTTAAGTAATAAAATGCAAATATTAAATTATCTCCATTTAAATTATTTTTACTCCTAAATTTTAGTACACACCTTAAAATGCGAAATTTTTTTTATCTGAGATAGTCTATAATCGTCTTGCATATACTTTAAGATTAAATTTAGAACTTCCTAAGAATTATTTTTGTTTACAGGACCGTACTTAGGCACAGGGCTGTTGTTATAATTTAGAAAAATATATTTAATTATTTTTAGCTGTGTTAAAATTAATTTTATACTTTAATCTTTTATATATATATATATATATATATCTGAAACTCTTAATTAGTTTCGTCACTCATTTAAAATAAATATGGATTATAGCTATTCGTTATCTTCATAATGTAGTTTTTAATTTTAATTATTTTTCGTGAATACATGGATTCATCCCTAAAATTGAAAAATGACTTTTAGAAAATTTACTGTAAATAATTATTTGAAATTAAAATTGCGAACAAATAGAATAAAAAAGGAACACATCATTTAATCAAATTATCCATTTCAACTTAATTTATTTATAATATATAAATAAGTGTTAATTATTTATTTATTCTATTTGTTCGTAATTTTTATGTCAAATAATTTAAATAATTTTCTAAAAAGTCTGTTTTATCGACTGAACCTCAAGATCTCAACATCCTCAAAAAACTCATATAGGTATGTGTATATATATATATATATATATATATATATATATATATATATATATATATATATATAAATACACATATACTAGAAATATGTAAAATAATAGAGATGAAGTGATATATTAAGACGAGAGGACGAGACTCGGAGGTAGCCGCGCGAGGTGGGCAATAGTACAACGGTCATTGCCTCTCTCCCCACCCCCGCTCCTCTGCTCCTGTCTCTGTCTGTCAGTGTCCTTAGGGCTCTTGTTCTAAGGATCCTTTATCCTTTAGTCTCTATTTATCAATTCATTCTGTGCTCATCTACTCTTGGGCATGATGAATATTCTCTTCTAACAAATTAAAGTATATCTCAAATAATTTAGTTAGTTTAAATTGATTCAGACAGATTATCGTTAATTTCAATTGGTTGATTAGTTAGTCATTGTTCGCAATTATCTTATTTTTGTCTTGACGATGCATATAGGATCATCACCCATCATTCTTCAAGCTTGATAACTCACACTCAACTATAATCGAATAATATTCCCCACTCTTGCCACTTCTTGTAAAGTCAATCGGAACTCAAACATTGTCAGAATTTTAGGTCTCACAGTTATCAGTGGTTTCATCCGTGTTGTTTCCCATAGTGAATAGTATGTTTAATTAAGAACATTAATTTAAAATTACCATTTTAATGATTTACTGTTTACATATTTCATTTACTAACCACGTTTATGAAGAATGTTTGGATAATTCTTCTGCTTACTTAATGTTATCGGATTAAGGTGATTTTGATTGTGTGTCGGGTCTTACCGGATTAAATATTGATTATAAACAAAAAAATTCAGGCCTATATAAACTATAGTTTAAAAAAAATCTTCCGTCCTCTTCCATCATTTTGTTTTTTATTTCTTCAAATTTCAGCATACTTTTTTTTTTTTTGTATTTTTTCCTTTATTCTATCGAAATCGAACAGAATTTCACCAGGAGAGAATTATACGGACATCCTTCAGGAATTCAGATGGAGGAAAAAAGGTTATCAAGCTTTAAGAATTATGGGTTTAGAGGAGTTTTTCACAACCTTCCTGATTCGGACTTTATTCCGAATTAAATACTCCGATGTGCGACAGATTAGATTGCCGAAACGTTTGAGTGCTAATGTATTTATGAACTGCAATTTGAGAGACTTGAGAATATTTTTTTGGAATCCACCAATAATATCCAAATTTCATTTTTTATTTAATTTAAGAAAAAAAAGAGTTAATCTTACCTTAATAATCTAATTAGTTTACAATTGTAGATTTACAAAATTTGATCATTAAATTCAGGCGCCAAAAAAAAAAAAAAAAAAAAAAAAAAAAAATGTATAGGCTACTTAGCAACCTCTCACCGAAAGACTACGATTTTTCCAAGACATCTATCTGGACTGTTTGGATGAAAAGACGGGGATTAATAAAAAAACAAAACAAAAAACAAACAGACAATTTATCTATCTTTAATAAGTTTAATGGCAATTAAATTTATATACTTTAAGTTTTTTATCAAATCATTCTAGAAACTTTAATATTTCTAACGGTAAACAATTTAAGTGCGTGTTGATCATTAAAAACGATGCATTGTTATAAAGTGGCCTACTTAGATTCATTTCCTTTGAATCACTTTAATAAAAACTGTGATCAATTGTAAATTAGTATTATTTTAATTAACTTTACAATTTTTAGGTTATGACAAAAATTAAGATGGCCTACTATCCACAGCTGGGACAAACTCCCTCACAACTAAAAATACGCTGGTAAAATACAATCGAAATAAACATATAAATAGTATCGCCCGTGCGTGGGCCCTTCGAAACAGTTCAAAAATACAATGTTTATGTTATAGGAATTATCTCTCCGAAAATACGGCCTGCTCTGGTAAATATTTCCTGTTATTTTCAACACCTAAGGAAACAAATATCATTCAGTTAGCGCCATATTGCTCTCCTATCCTCGAGCATTCTTATTTACGGTGTTTGTTCCCAGATTTTATTTTTTCCTCTTTCTTTCGATTCTTAGGATTTTATTTTCATTTTGCTTCTGTCTTTTTGTTTTTTTGTTCTATAAATACCGAATTCTACGTAGCTGAGTATCTGCTGGTTCAACAATGAGACTTTTCAAAAAAATGTTGATTCAGAGGAAATCTTTTCGATTTTTTCCCTTTAACGAACCTGAGAATCGATTTTAAAAAATTTAAAATAGGAATAATATATATATATATATATATATATATATATATATATATATATATATATATATATATATATAAATGCAGGTATGTATGTATGTAAAGATCTTAGATATTGAACTATACATAAATGGACAACCCACACCTAGAGGTCAGCTTTCGGATGCCAACCAGCACTTAATAATTATAAGACGTTTACGGGAAAAAAATAGAAACGAAAAAAGCATAACTCAATTGTTAAGTATTTTAAATGTTTTTTTTTGTTTTTTTTTTATTATTATTTTACATATTTTAAATCATTAAAAAGGAAAAAAAAGAATAATAAACGTCGCTTAAGAATATCTGAGTAAAAACCTACATAACTACTCCATTTCAGTTTGTCCTAGATTATTAAAGTAAAAAAAAAAAATATATTTATGTGTGTGAAATAAATGATAATTACTATTAAGAATTTATATGATATGAGAATAAATATGAGAAGAAAGGAGGTTAGCGCAATGACTGAAGAAAGAAATGATTATAAAAGCGGTGTATAATTTCACATTTATTATTTTGGGTCTATAAAAAATAAGTTGATGGCTGTGTATTAGAGAATTTTATATTAGTGAAGTATCTCTGAATATGTTAAATGTTTCATTATACTTAATTTCTTTTATTTTTCATCATTTAATTTTATAGGCTTTCTATTATAATTTTTCTTTAAGAACTATCTTTTTAATTATTTAATTTTATCCTTGAATGAAAGACAAATCAACAGAATACAATTAATTTTTTTTATTATACTATTACATTAGTTCAATATATATATTTGTTCGATCATTAACAATATTCAGATCTTTATGCGGAAAAAAAAAGTAATTTCAGATAGGAGTGATTTAAAATCAATATTAGCATTTAAACGTAAATAATGAATATTATTATAAATAAATAAATTGTCAGGTTAGTTCGTCCAGGCATATAAGTATATACATTTTTTTCATCATATGAACTTTTATTTTAAGCCAAAGAATGAACAATTTTTTTTTTTTAGTTTTGTTTACTTATGTATTTAATCTTTGGAATGTTAATACCTACAGTTTTGTATGCTTTTACACTTTTAATTGCTTATTTTAATATAAAAATGAAAAATTTCTTGGATGAAAATTTAATGGTTAAAGATGACATTTTCAATCCATTTTGAACAAATTCAAATTTATTGCGGATTAGAGAGAGGCTGAGTTGTATATTCCTGTTTCGGTTCTTTTTATTGTGGATTTCGTTTTTAAACTATAAATGGACAGGAAGGATATAGGATAAGGAATGTGAAGGAAAGGATGAGCCGAGAGGAGGAGGAGAGCATGTCCTGCAAAGGATCGCAATGCCTTCCCGATAACCGGTTTAGTTCTCTCGCCCGTCCGCAAAAGTTCACAGTTCACCGGAGCTTCCCTCATTATCTTACTACATTTATGTGTAATATCTGTTTACTTATTTATTTATTATTACATATCGGTAGCCCGCTTTTTGAAAGAGCGGAGATGCTTTTTAATGGCGGCTTCACGCCTATGAAAGTCCGTGACGTATTGACTTTGAAGATAATTCGAGACTCTTTTTTAGTTCCAAGATTTCTTCTTCAGATAGAGCCGAGTAAAGGCCGTGAAAGCATACGTTATTCGATACCGTTAATATATCGAGTTTTCATTTACCCGTAACAATATTCATCTCATTATATACTCAAAATATGGAAATAAATCATCACAATTCTACTCATATGGAATATGAATCAACAAATGATATTTTATTTAAATATCATAATACATATATTTTTATTCTTTACTTTTTTTAAATGGACACCCAATCTCATTTTGATGGAATATCGACATTGATTGCTTTTGTTATGCACCACAGATAAAACAAGTTTAATATTTCTTTTTAGTTTTGTTCACTTATGTAACTTTTATATCGAACTTTCTTTATTTTGTATTCTTTAATAATACATTTGCAACTGTGTCGTTTTGTGTTTTGTCCTCGATTTGCTTGATACTGTATCTTAGTTTTGAATTACTGGTGAACCAGGAGATCTCTAGGCCATTATCTTTTTAACCTCCGTCCAGGTAGATCAGGTAACACGGAGGGGGAAAGTGATTAGATAAAACTATTGGATTGTGGTGATTCTGAGCAGAAGATTGTAATGCCGTGTATTCGTGGTTTTGTAAGATTTTACTGTTGGAATGTTCATGATATGCTTTTACAATTTTTCGAAGAAGTTTGTGTAGATTTTTTTTTTTCTTTTAATAAATCAAAGAATAAAATATTCGAATGACTTGTTGATGGCTAAAGCAAATTGATTGAGGATTAAAAAATTAAAGAAATATTTCGTTTGTTGCGTAAAATGTTTATATTTGGTCCATTCTATCTGGGACACGGGTCAATTTTTGCAAATTGAGCTTCATGAAAGGGGCTCTGGAATATTGCAGGACTATCGGCTTATTGACGAAGCTCAACCCCCACCCGAAGGACTGGAAAGTAGGGCGTTTTGAATCGGAACATGGAGCGGAGGAAGTGGGGCAGGAAGAAGGACTTTCCTTGCAGAGGACGGTTGAATCCAGAGGCTGCTGCAAGAACTGGTTCAGTTCCAGTCAGGTCCTGGCTGGAATACCCGATGACCTCTGGAGTGGCTGCTTGGTATGCGAGCCTCCATTCCCCCTCAGCCCCCGCGTATCTGATCCTTCCTCCCACTATCCCCTCCGACAATTAGAGTCCTTCTTCCTTTGGTATAATCCACTCAGGAGCTCCTTCTTTCTCTAATATTGATCAGATTCAAAAGTTTCAGGATAATGACACGAGGATTTAACATTCTTGTAAAACAACACCTTATGGACGTAAGTTACCGATTTGGAAGTATAATTTGTCATAATTTCCAACCCATATAGAGCAACTTGAAAACTTGATGTTGTTAACTTATTATGAATTATTTATTATTATTTATCAATTATGAATTAGTTATTATTATTTATCAATTATGAATTAATTGATAAGAGCCAAAACTAAAAAATAAAAACAAGATGTCTAAAATAATTAACGTTTCGGCAATGCAGGCATCATCTAGACTGTAAACATAAGATCACGAAAATACTGAATAGAGATGACTGACTGACTATGTGAAAAGTTTACTGGTTAGTTATAAAAATTTGTTTGACTTACGGCTTTGTTTCGAAATCACAAATTAATTACCTAATAATTATGATTATTAGAAATACGGCAAGTGAATATAAATATAATTATAATTGTAAAGAGACGATTTACAACTTTATTAAAGCTATTACTGAAATACATCGATTATACCAAGGCAGTCTTAATATAATACAACACGATCAGATTTTCATAAAAATCATTGTTAGATCTTTTTAGAAGATTAATATATATATATTGATAAACTTTGTCAAAAAGTATTTAAATTTGCACTTACTCTTAAATATTTTTTTTGGCATACTAAACTCATTTTTACAAGTTTTTTTTGTGTCACATTCCTGAATACAGTTAAGAGGATAGCCAAATCTACAATTACAGTTTCTTACAGACCTTGGCTTTAAAACTTAATTTTTTTGTTTTTCCGACATCCATTTCCTTTTCTTCTCAATTTATTTTTTCTTTATTTCTGTTACTTGAGAGAGAAAAACTGCTTTTAAAGTCAAATATTACAATTCCGTCTCGTTTATTACAAAAAGTACCTAAGTAGATGTGATAAAGTATTTCATTAATATAATATTTACAGAAATGTCTTATAATTATATATTTTCTTGACATATCGTTCCAATTAAATTTGGTTTCCAGTAACGGAACTGATTACAGGTTGTAAATCACCTAATTTTATTAATTAATTCCAAAACATAATAAAAAATTATTTATTTTTTTATACCAACCAACCTTTTGATCTACGTCAGGATAAGACTGTGTAGTAATTTATAAAATTTTAAAGCTGAGACGACAGGCTATATTTATTTATTAATGAAATGTAACACGCGTATAAATAAAAAGATATATGATTTTTTTTCGGTGTTTAATTTTGTAATATTTTTAGTTGAAAAATATTACAGATTGGGCTAAAAAATATTTTACTTTTGAGGGCTTAGATTTAAAATCTAATTTAAAAGCTCATTTAAAATCTAAATCAAAGGACTCAAAGGATCTGAATCCTACATACATATGTAACTAGTTTTATTTCAACGATATATAAATTTATTAATAGAATATGGAATACGACTGACCAGTGACGTTCATGTACGCGGTGCCCCCCTCCAATCAGATCCATCAATCAACTAGTCACGAAACTACATGAGCCTACCCAGTTGATTGGAACTAGGAATAGAACAGGATTGGCAGAAGACACGTTATTACTATGATGAGATAGTCACTAATCCGGATGAAATAAATTGATGAAAATGAATAGTATAATATACTATAATGTGCTAGGTATTACATTTAGGAACTGAGGCAGCAGCCGATTAACCTGGGGTCGAATCGGTGCGTTTTGGAGCCCCGCTCACGTAGGATCATCGACCCGGTACCCCGGAGCGGGCTAGAACGAGAGGCTGCCCAGAAGCCGAAGAAGCAGGCCGTAGGACCGCTATCGGATAACGGGGTCGTGCACCGGGATCATTGTTTTTACGGGGGATGGCCCGCCTTAACGGCCCCAAGGACGCCGCGTCTGGTTCTTTCACCCCGTCCTCGAAGAGGTGGGAGGGAGGGGCGCGGGAGGTAGGCAAGTGGAGGAAGTGGGAAGAGGAGTCCTTCGAGGTGGAGCAGGAGGTGGTGCCGGCGAACTGGGAGGGTAACCTGTCCGTACAGACTCAGAGTTTTATTGGAAATATATAATTGGCAAGGAGCGAGCTCAAAAATGAAGTAAACAAAGCATTTCATTTGGACTATCAAAGATAGAAATGGTGATAAGAAAGACAAAACGAACAATTGAAAGACAAAGCGCAAGCAGAGGCAGATATTTAACGAACTGATTAAAGTTATCATAGTCCGGTGCCAAAGTGCAAAAAGTTGACTATTAGTACGAAATATTTTCGAGTGTTTTATAATACCGAGTCCTACTAGACTAATCCTATGCCTGATTAATTAATACGAGAGCTGGCTTTTATGAAAGCCGCAAAAAAATCATAGTGACCGCACGTTTCCCACGTCTGTCCTGCGATGTCATCCTCAATCTTTTGATAAAGAGTTTCAATTTTCTTTGACAACAACAAAACTAAGTCTCGTATTAAGCAATTTTAAGAATTTGATCCATTACAAAAGTGTACAGTCAAAATATTTTGTCAGAAAATAACAGATACGTGATTGTAATTACTGCTTAATCGATTAATCCTCATAAAATAGACTATCTCGAAACTTTTTTTGCCTCGAGTATCTAATAAGCGACAGCATATTCTTGTAGGGCTCGGTGAGTTATGAAACTTGCTTATTCTAGTTTAATATTAATAAATCATTGTTGTTTTTTTATCAATAAGTTGAGAGATATTCGCGTGTAAGACGAAATAATACAAAGTTATGGTTGCTTCAAAAATAAATAGAGTGTTATTCAGGATAGGATAAAGAACATTGTAACAAAACTATCAATATGTAGGTGTGTAGTGTAAGTTTGAGTCTTTATTTATTCACAAATTATCCATGTTATCAGAAAATGCTGCATTTACGGTAATGTGGTAATATTAGAATTCCACGATCAGATAACAATAATTCAGCGTTTCGAGAAAACTATATGCTTAAACATTTCTAGTTTTGAAAAGGATACACCAACAAGAGTTACCTGCAACCGTTGCAATACCTAATCAAATGGAATCTACAATTAGACTTGTTTTCGAAAATCACCCTGCACGATACAGCGAACCCAAATCTAGTTCAAAAATTCTCCGTTTCGCATTATATAAATTGTCGACTATATGGTTGTTATGAACAATTTACCTTTGTTACAATGTGTCTCTTGTTCAGGCGAACAATGTAAACATTTATTTATCAACTTAATCAGCGTATAATTTAAATGGTATTAAAATTATGTATATTAGGACAAATATACTTTAGTGTGATTTTTTTTTTTAAATATACCAGAGACCTCTCCTCTCTATCTGATACCCAATGACAACCACTAAATGACAGATGGGCGAATTCCGAACTCCCGACAGATCTCCCCGAACACTGACCCTATCTGGAAGTGATCTCGAACAGAGGGAGGACTGTGGACGATCGAGAGGACGCGCCATGTTTATTTATATCTTGGAATACTGAGAACCGTTCCAGCTAGCTGGAGGATTAATACGGTCCAGATGCTATCGGTGTCTTGACTGGAGTCTTCTGGGTCGGCCCTGGACTCTTGAACACCCGCTGTTTGTCCTCTGCAAGAGGTCGATGGGACCGGCTTCGTCATCTCTGAGGTTATAATTAGTTCTGAATTGATCAAGCCATTTGTGCAGCTTTAAAAACTAGTATACTTAAGCGTACCTCATAAAGGTCTTCCGACACGATATTAGAACAGAGAGTAAAAAAGTTGTCCTATTAAATGTCCTATATTTCGCAATTATTATATATCTTAAATCACAACTTGATGTTACCGTAATCTGGAATCAAGAGAAAAACAAGAATTCCAGTAAGAATCTTTTATTTACGCAGAAATCTATTTCGGTCTACTGGAACTTCATCATAATAACTTATATCAATAAGCGATATAAAACAGAAAAATATAATAAATGAATTATAAAATATATAATCAGTAAATTAAAAAAAAATATATATTAAAAACAAATGATTAGGTTTAATCTAAAAACCACACGTCTCATATCTCTGAATTAGATACGTGTTTTCACCAAATTGTTGGTTTTATAACATGATTTATAAAAAATTTATTGTAAATTTTATAGCTTATTTAATACATAACTTTTAAATATTTTGATTAATACTTAGCGAGATAAAACAAGAACTCATTAAATGAAACAATAGTTTTCGCGTGATACTGTGCAGACTTGGCAGAGTGCATTGACAATTATCTCGCGGTTACCCCCTGAGAGGTCTTGAGACGTGGGAATCCTGCAGGGTCATCCAGCATGTCTGTTAAGCATGTCCTTTTGAAATGCCCGAAATTGTCCTAATCCGATTGGTTTTTGAAAACTATCAAAGATAATAGATGATAATAAAGACGATTTCTAATTGCTTTGACTAGTTAGTCGATTATTTTTATGTTTGTTTTCAATTTCTACTAAGTAATTATTTTTTGCTTCAAATTTATTTTACATACCACTTACAAAGTAACTTCGAAACTATTCTTTATTTGAGACAACAATGCTTTGAGATGAACGATTGGCTAACTTATCTGAGGAACAAAGGATTGATTATTTTAAAAATAATTGACACGAAAAAATATAAAAGATACTTCTTTTAATTATTTTTATTTTCTGAAAAAAGATATTCCACAATACGAATTTTTGCATAAATATTATTACTGTTGGTTAACATTTTTCTTCGGATAAATTGATAGATATCTTACCAAATCTATTCTCTGAACAAGATGTATAAATGTATGTATGCATGTATGCAGGCCTGATGATATTAATTTCTTTAATATTTAAATAATTTATATACAGTCGAACCTCTTTATATCGAACATCCATTCATCGAATATATATATATATATATATATATATATATATATATATATATATATATATATATATATATATAGAGAGAGAGAGAGAGAGAGAGAGAGAGAGATTTTCGATGAATGGATGTTCGATACAAAGAGGTTCGACTGTATTTAAATTATTTAAATATTGAAGAAATTAATATCATCAGGCCTGCATACATGCATATATATATATATATATATATATATATATATATATATATATATATATCGATTTTTTTGTGGGAAACTTGAATTTACATGAAAAAATAATATTCTGTAAAAAGATTAAAATTTCTATAAATCGAACAAAAAATTCCAATTTAAAAAATATGAAATGTGATTGTCCTAAAAAAGAGATTATTAAATCAGAAAAAATGTTCCACTGGTTTGCAAAGCAATGGAAATTAAGGGAAGATCTAGTTTCACAAGAAGCACAGGAGTACCTAAATTCTCCGAATCTTTTTCCTAATACAGAGAGAAATTTTCACTTTAAATTCAGTTTAACTTAGCCTTTCTCATAGTGAACATTTCTCCTAAAGATGAATTCAATGTCCTTATTAAATTATAAATGCAGATTAGTAAAAAATCTGCAATCACAGATGCAATTTGTACAATTTTTCAAGTATGTGTTCAGTGATCGTTCAGTTTTGTTTTTCTTTAACACCAAAAAATTGTCTTTGATACTTCTTTAAACCTTAAGAATAGATGTAAATGTTTTCAGCCTGAAAAGGGTGAAGAATTACAGTATTTCTATTTATCGAAATTTCCATATATCGAATTTTTTTTCAAGGAACTTTCATGTTCGATATTTAGAGGTTTGATGACTGTAAATGCGTGTAACATTGCTGGGAATAATAAAAAACACCATAATCGAGTAATTATGAAATGTGACTGGGAATGTTAGGAAGGACAGAGCGGTTACACGGCACCCCAGAAGACCAACTCCAACAAAGGCTTCCCCTCTCGTCGACAATGGAACGGGGGATGGAAACGACAATTTAAAGAATGGAATTCCTCGTCAGAACCCCGTCACCAACTTAACTCTACTTCCAGGTATTAATTTAGCCTAGAGTCTACCAACAGATAATATTTTGATATTATACTCTCGCAACTAACTATTTAGCTTAAATTATTGTCCCAACTCTAATAAATAACTACTTTATAGAGTGTATATTCAATAACTACTATATAGACTATATGAGTATATTTATATAGTCAGTAACTACTATATATTCAATAGGACCGGCCCGAACGAGAAGAATATTGCTACAAATATAAGCTAGGCGACAGACACCGCAGAGGTTTCTACTTCTAAAGTTCAACATTCCAACCTCGCATTCCGCAAGAGGCGTCGCATCTATTCCTGTTATTAATTCCAGGATGCAATAGAAAACTGCCAGAAAATATTTTTTCAGTTGCTCGATATAAAAATCTTTCTAGAGGACAACTCTAATTGGACGAATGCTCTTTCCAGATATAAATAAATAGTTTACTGAAAATAATAAAATAAAATTTTTTAAAATTCATCATGGCATAAATAGTCATATTCATTTATAAATGAACATAGTTTTTATTAATTAATAAAATATATAAATAATTATACAGTTATTTTATATATTAACACAGTTGAGCTGCACTCGAAAAGTTTTGTTTGTTTTCGAATTCTCTCTTATATTCATAGCACTCAATAGCTACATAAATGTATATCTATTCCTGTTATTAATTCCAGGATGCAATAGAAAACTGCCAGAAAATATTTTTTCAGTTGCTCGATATAAAAATCTTTCTAGAGGACAACTCTAATTGGACGAATGCTCTTTCCAGATATAAATAAATAGTTTACTGAAAATAATAAAATAAAATTTTTTAAAATTCATCATGGCATAAATAGTCATATTCATTTATAAATGAACATAGTTTTTATTAATTAATAAAATATATAAATAATTATACAGTTATTTTATATATTAACACAGTTGAGCTGCACTCGAAAAGTTTTGTTTGTTTTCGAATTCTCTCTTATATTCATAGCACTCAATAGCTACATAAATGTATATTTATTCTATAAGGTGTCTATATATTATACATCAGATTAATGGAGATAATAATTTAGTTCAGAACAAATATTGGTTTTATATTAGCGAGGATAATTTTCAGAATATTTAATTTATAAATTAGTAAAAAATAAGGCAGTTGAAGAGTTATGGAAGATATTATTGTGTTATAGAACATGTATAATAATGGTTTCCTAAAGACAGCCGGCGGTTCACGTCCGTTATGACTAACAGCTGACTAGAGGACAATGGAGAGAAAAGGGTTGTGAACCATTGTCGGTTGTCGACTGCCGAGTCGTCCCCTTCCCCCGGTTCCATATTATCGACTAATGCTTCCCCGCTCTTGTAAATATACACACGCTACTTCTGTGCCAGCACGGGCCGAGGATTAACTTCTATCCGTTTGTTGGCGCTTCTTATACTCCCATTAGCATATCGTTCTTCTGGGTGGACTCGGCTCCTGCCTTCGATAGGGCTACTCCAGGAGTCATATTCAATAATAATAATTTAAGATCGAATAAATGTAAAATATATAGCTCTTAGGCAACTTTTAACCTTGCATTATTAGGTATAGTATGTCGTATTGTAGTATATCAGTTGGGAGTATTATATAATAATATTAATTATTATATTATTTATAATATTAATACAAATTCAGTTGGTTATAATATAATATTGACACTATAATAGCAGATAGCCATATGAACACCATCCCCAAATAGCACAAAGACAAACAAATAAAATAAATACAAATAATAAATATTTTTTAAATTAATTTTTATTGATTATTATGATGATTATAATTTGAGTACATAAATAATTGAATAATTTATTAATTGATAATTAACTATCTCAACCTATAACATTGCTTAGTATAATGAAAGACATTCAGAAGAGCTTTGATTAATTTTAGGTATATGATTCAGTAATATCTGTATTTATACTTAGCATGTGATGTAGATATTGCTGGACAAAAATTTGGAAAAGATATTAGTCGTTCACTGACAATCATTCCAAATGGAACGATGGAGTGGAGTCGCTGGAGTGATGAAGATTTAAAGGGACCCGTTGACGATTATTTCATTCCATTTTTACCGACAGGTAGTGATATATATTCGCATATTTCAATATTTCAAGGCATAGATTAATATAACTCATGTCTCCTACAAAGAATTGAAAAAAATAGGGGACATTTTAAGCATATCTGTCTATCTTTAAGAAATTCTGTTAGTCTTATCTGAGATAATATTGTAATCATGGAAAAAAGAAGATTTCATTGCGATATAGTTGGGTTTTATAATGTCCCGAAAATATCGGTAGATATAATATATTGTATTACACATAATGAGCTGTATGTAATTAATAATAATGATCGATTATAGGAACCATAATCTTTGTATTAATATAAATCTTTCAAATTGCAACTCAAAACTATGAAGAACTAAATATTTGTAGTAATGAGTGTTTTTTTGCTTTAAATAAATACATAATTAATAAGATTTATTAGCATAATATGTTATATGAGTAATGGGTAGGAGGAGGGAGGGTTATTCTCCCATGCTTAAAATGATTATGGGCATGGATGAGGTCCTTCAAAGGTCCTTATGATAAAAATTCATAAATATGATATAATAATTATAGATTATTAATATGACCTAAATGCTTTTTTTAACAAATTTCTATTTATAAAAAAAATTAAAACATAACTAAGACGAGAACTGGTGAAATATGCCTAGATGCACTGGTCAACGAACAAAAAATGAAAGTTAACTAGGGATTCGATGGCCGAGCGAGTTGAGAATCGATTGCTATAGAATGTTGCCAAACCAGTAATAGGTTAGGTAATGCATTGACAATAACGTTCGGGTCCTTATATAAATCCTACGACATTCCTCTGGAGATAATTTATCGAAATCCTTCACCTCTTCCCCTAAACCGTCAAACATATCAAACGATTATTAATTGATATTAATTTGAAATTTATTCATACGTGTTCAGCGGATATCCTTCAGACAGTCGCGTGTCAACAAAAGCGGAGCAAAAAAAAAAAAATGTCGAAAAAAGGAAACTTGCCAAACTCGAAAATTCACGGTCTTCAGTTGAGTTGAACTGAACTCGACAGTTTAGAGGGTCATTAACTGAATTGGAATGCTTCTACCCATCAATAGATAGTTTAAAAACGAAAGAATATTAAAATAGAAAACTCCGCTGGGATGGAAAAAATGTCTGAGAAAACAACTTTTAAAAATACGATTTTCTGCGACCTTAAATGATATAGTCAAGCTAATAGCTTTGAAGGAATTGCCAAATTTGAATATATATTAAACTAATTTGGAGTAAAGTATTGTCTATATCGGGCTAGTTATTTTTTATTCTGTATCTGAGTTGTGCTGCCTCTGGTCTGCATTTATATGATCTTAGGTTTTTTAGTCCTGATGATAATTGAATAGACGAAAAGTTGATTGGTTAGTTATTTACTGCTATTTGAGAGACTCAGAGGTTGGTTTTGAATCTTCAATAATAACCTAATAAACGATAATTTTTTTTATGTTTTTGAGGTTTTGCTCTCATTAATTGGTTACTTATTATGCCAACTTATTCATAAGAACATTTTTCATATTACGGATCTTTCAAAAAATGTTTTTGGTCATCTCATTTGTCTTCTTAGTGGTTAAGTTGTTTTTATTTTACCCTTTATTATTATATACAATGATTTCAGACTGTTTATACATGAGGAAAAAGATGTATTATTACATACATACCTCATACGTTTTTTATTTTATCGGACTATTGTATTTAGCCTGAGCTTTGCTATAGTTTTTTTTTTCCCATTAAGGTTTGTCAACAATTAATTATTAGTACAGGATTATTCATATAAGCAATATAGGGAAATTGTGCATTTCGTCGGAACTCTTGAGAAAATTCGAAGTAGTTGTAATCTGCTTTAATAATATTTTTAAAAGATAATTTCACAAAATAAGCTTGTAACGTACATACATATTACTTCTCTAAAATAAAAATTAATTACACTGAAAGGCACAGACAATTGTCTACATACTACCTTCCTCAGCATTAATTGGTAATGCTTCAATATAATTTTAGAACGCATTCCAAATCAACTCCACGCCTTTTCATTACTAAGGTTCACAGTACTGATTACTTGCTAGTCGGGTATTCCCCCCTCGCTCGATAATTGAATCATAGACAATATTAAAGTGAGCAGGGTCAGGATGGTGGACTATTTCACAAATTAGATATCAAATCTACAATCCACTTCATTGTGTCTCTATTTTTGTGTATGCAATAAAGTACATTGAATTGATAAGAGGAGAAGGATCCCCCGTTTATTTTATTGAATTAACTGCTGCTATTATCACTCGGTTTCTCAGAAGAAAATTATCATCTGCGTCTGAAAAGACATTTGTAGAATCAGTGCGGTTTCTCCATTAGATTCGCTGATTGTACCGAACTGTAACACAAGTTCTACTCATCCTCTAAGAAGACGATTATTAATATCGTTGATTGATCTTGCCGAAGAAGAAGTAGAAAGGGCCTAGGACAGTGGAAGTAGTAGGCATTTAGTATTCAAAGCAGGCGGCTTATTAAACCGAGAACAGGTAGACCGTAGGAAGACCAGAGCCAGTCGCACCCAAAACCAGCTCTGACTCAGAGAACAATGATCTTCCAACTCAACGAGTATTTTAGTACTTACGAATCAACCAGAATAACCCCAATGAGTTCATGCTTCGATAATCTAGTCTGGAGGAATTTCGAAAGTCCTTATGAATTTCTAATATCTCAGGGATACTAGTTTTTTAAGCGTTTAAACAAAATTACAAGTTACGTTGAGGCGTGGCTCTCCATACTACATTCACACGTCTGAATCCATTTCTAAATTATTTAGTGCATACATAAACACAGCATTATCACAAAACAAAACGAATACACCGAATTTAATATCTCCGCAGGGGGTTAGGCACTGGACTCATAACTCCCCGAGCCCGACTGCCGCAGTTAACTTACTTATCTTGTTTTGTCAACCGTGGATCGACCCTGGTGTCGGGGAACCCTTCTGGGGCACACTTTGCATTTCATTGGGTTGGGGATTAAACCTAATGTTTGAGCGTTGATGCAGATCACCTTCTTGGTGCTGAACCTAAGACACTTCATGGTTTGATTTATTTATTTTTTCTTTTTTGATTAACTTGTCTCTCCAAATCCATAAGATATAATGAAGCCTGAAAATCAGGAAAGATAATGTTCATGAAAATGAGATTAAACAAACTTTAGATTTATGCTTATTAAATCAGCTTTATAAATAAAAAACAAATAAATAAATAGACAAATGTTTCATCTTGTGTCTGCATTGATGTGATGCTAAGGTTATTAGTGCTGATCAACTCAAATCTCTGAATTAGCGGAACTTTGACGTTACAGGATATGACAGAATCAATATTCAAAGAGATATTCATAAAAAAAAGATCTATACTGAATGGTTTGAAAATCAAAATGAAGGTATTAGTGTTATGTTAAATTACAACCTGTTGTTAATGTTGTCATACATGAACGAATAGCAAAGTCTATTTAAAAAGTCTGATGAATCAGACTCGTTGATAAATTTAAAATTGTTTAAATATATTTAACATTAACTTCTAATAGATCATTAATAATATTTTAATTGACTTCTAGAATAATAAACATTTTTAGTGTTAGGTAGCCAATTTTCTCAGAAAATTTATGTAACCACCATACGTGATCAAAAGCGATAATATTATCGAGCAGGTTCTGTTGAGAACTTGGAAAGTCCGGCTGCAGCCAAGCCTTTTTTACATTGAATTATTTTTAGTTTCGTTATTCTTGAAGTGTAATCTCAATTGCCAGGCGGATCAGAGTCGAGTCAACAAGTTTACGAAACATTCCGAGTAAATTCACTAATGCAAATTTACTACTTAGTATCAATTAACAATCAGAAATTAATTACAAAATAACCACCTTTTGATTTATTTTGACTTTTGTAATCTAAAGCATCAGACTTATCATCATAAATCAGTTCCATAAATGTTGAAAATAACATAAAAAGTTTTATCCTCAACAGATGGATATAAAAAAATTAAATTTATTACCATATGTTTTTATATCTTTATTCTAACCATTTTGGAAGCGTCAATCAACTTATAATCCTCCACATTATCAATGTGCCAATGTTTATGATTCTTATCTCATGAGGAAAAGTGTTATGTTCTCATAAAACATCTCAAATTTTGGCAACACGCAATTAAATTCGTTGGATAAAAAGCCTAACATAGTTACAGCAGAAATTTTATTTTAATTTTTAGCTTTATATGAAATAATAAATTGTACTCCTGGTTGATTAATGTTCTTTAACAAATGTAATGAATTTTATATTTTAGTTTATCAAGAATATTTATGTTTTGTTATATAAACCGCCGATTGACTCTTGGGTCAATAGAACCTCTTGAAACACACCCGAACCTGTATAAAGTGGGTATATTTCCTTTCATTAGGTGGGGGATAAACTTGGCATTTATGTCTGGATGTGCTATAGGTGCACGGGCACCTGCTAATGTCTCAGAAATATTTTTTTCTCCTATAAAACCGTAAGCAGAAGCAAAGTATACAGATTAAAAAAAAACAAAAAAAAACTGTTTCTTAGAATTAAAGTTCAAAAACTTCAGATAAAACTTTAATTTAAGGGAGTTTTAAATTTTTGGTTTAATGATAACACAGAAGATGTATGAATACGTTTTAGACTGCACATTCTTTAAACAATTTTCCAGAGGAATAAAGAATATCTCTGGATCCTCCTGGACTATGGTTCGAGCACATTCTAATAAAGGATGCTGCGCACGCCAATGAAACTAGGTAAACTGTACCGCGATCTACGGGAGAAAAAACTGTTCAAATGTAAGAAAATCGCTTTTAATCAATTTAAGACCTTTGTACTTTTGTAGTATGAGCAATGTTTACTTAGTGTAGATCACTTCAAGATTTTCCAGAATGAATAGTGTTCTGGTAAATGAAATGAAAATAATAATAGTCTTTATTTTGGGACCAAGTCTCTTATGAACAAAAACATTGAATACAAATGAGTGCTTATGGTCTAACTATCAAGAGATTTTAAGCTAAATAATCGGATAGTTTATATGAGGGAGGTAGATGCCAAGGGGTACAAGTGACAATTTATTAATTTAGTGAAAACACATTTCAAAGTTGAAATGTTCTGATAAAACCTAAAATCTTTAAGTTTGTATCATATTTGTAATATGGCTCTCCATTATATCTCTTGAATATCGAGCAATATTGCTTTTGACAACATTGTATATGCATTAACTGTCCATAACCGCACTCACCTCTAGCTTAGAAAAAAAAAAATCACTTGTATCTCTTGGCTTCTCACTTCCTCAAATATATACATTTTACATTTGATCCGAGAATTGAGACTTAAGTAAGTAAAGAAAATTCTGATGCTCGAAGGAAGAGGTTTCACGGATAATAAGCAAGGAATTCCAAAAGGAGAAGGAGCGAACAAGAAAGGATTTGTCAAATAAAGCAGTTCTATGTGAAGGAGTATAAATATTGATTGACTGGGTTCTGGTGTTCAAGGAGTGGATAGAGGAACGCAGTGTAAGTTCAGTGATACAGGAAGATGTTTCTCAGGGATTGCAATAGTTAAGAACCAGGGAAGTATTGCCATTGTAGAGAAAGATAAAACAAGTTTAACTCGATAAAATAGCGATATGGGTACGTCTGGAAACCCCCAAGATAAATCTTATAAAACAATTCATAAGACGCTTTAATTTCACTTCAAGCTCATCGGGAAGTTCCCCATATATGACGCAACCGAAGTCAATGCGAGTGCATCTATTATGTTAAATGAACGTATCTGAAGTTTTTAAATTAACGAGATCTCAATCACAAAAAATACAACAGTGATGATGAATAGACACAAAACCTAATATTGTAAATTAGGAATTTTCGAAGCGAAATATACATTTCTAGATTAAAATTAGTAAATTAAAGGAATACGTAAGAAGCAATATCTTGTATCTGCAAAAATACTACTTTACAGTAGGAACAAAACAATGTAAAATATCGTCCAAGTTTGTGTGTATTTTTGTATGACTCTAAGGAGGCATATAAAAATACAATAATGTTTTTTAGTTCCCCGACTGTTCTCTGCCAGTGATAATTATAGTTATCAGCAGAAAAATTGGTTGCTCATCAGATACTAGATATCGCGACATTCTATTTTTGACACATCGGTCTCTCTTACATATGCGTAAACGATGTCTCACCAGTCGATTGCGTGAAGTTACGTGATATTATTAAAGTCAAAACATGAAATCTACATTATTGATTGTTACGAAGTATCACTTTTTAGCCATCGATATTCAATTTTGTTTGATAAAACAACACGATTGACCTGAAGTACAGACGTTTCGGAATTTTTTATATAGAAATAAAAGGAAAACAAATATTTTTAATGTTCGTGGATAGTGATACTAGTATTGTCAGAGAAAACAAGTTATGAATGTTTTTGCCAATCCCAACCAAGAGATTTCCTCCACGCACTAACCGGGGTGGGAGTGTCAAAATTAATTTCTCGGGACCACGTTAAGGGATGTAAGTATGTTTGCTGACCAAGGTTGGAATCGAATCCACACCGTTCCGAATCGGGTATTCTGAGCCCTCGCCTCGCCCAAGTACCCGGGGATAAGAGTATCTTTTGTTCCATTAAATGAGGAAGCTACTGGCCTTATATAGAGTTTATTTTAGCACGATTCTGTTATATAAGCAAGAAAACTTTGTAACATGAATTTTGAAACAACAATCTGAAACCGACCAAGATGAAAGTGAATCTGCTCGAAGGGTTAGGCAACTCAGCGATCCAAGCCCTTGCGGGTTGAGCTAGAAAGTGGGCCTGTAATATTGACCTATAGTGAGGCAAGCGGGAGCCATTTCCAAACAGTGCAAACCCGAGGGAGTCAAGGACGTTACCTTTAGGAATATGGTACTGGGGGTCTCTGCAGAAGATCCTAGGTTCAAGAGGAGGCAAACACAATGGAGCAACCTATGTCACGAATCGGTCAACCATGTCTCGTCTATCAAATCCATCGAAAAATAATCGATATAAAGGAATATCTATGAAGAAGTTGGCAGCTTTTAGGACGATATCATTCTTATGAGACGATGAGATTTAATGAATTTATATATGACAAATACTGGAGAATACATATCGATTAAACTGTCAAAATTAGCTCAATTTATGAAAACTGAAGCAATATATTAAAGTTTAGAGCTAATTACGATTTTCCTGACTCACAAAATTAACTGTAAATTACCGACTTTTTCCCGATCATACCAAATCTCCGATATATATTCCTGAATTTCTCTAAATTATCGGTCGGTAGATATATATGTATTATTTTATTCCTCTAGTAATTTCGTCTCCAATTTATTGATTCTATTTACTTCATTAGAGGCAAAAAATATCCAAGTTCGGTTACCAACTCAGTTTTAACAAAAATTTAACTACAGGGACAAAGTTTGAGAAATTAAAAACTCAGGTCTTTATGCATTACCATAGTACTAGTAAAACTGTTATAGATTATGAACTCATATTATCTCAATGAAAAAATAATTTCAATAAATGAACATCATCAACGATTTAATTCGATATTTTTGATCTGTACCTATATTTATGATGTTGTACTATTTATGAAATAATAATATTTCTTATTTTATACTGGTGAATTTTTTAAAACTATCTTAAAATTTCCTATATTTGACTACCGATTGAGAAACAACAGGAAAAGTTCGACATGAAACTGGTGAGCAGTCGAAAACATTTATTTGTTTGGTACACAGAGCCAAGGTTGCACTCGTATTTTTAGTATCGCCAAGGTAGGAACCCATTTTTCGTGGATATTAGCTGGGCGCGTGTTTGAGTACAGTTTATTTTAATTTTTTCATATTCAACTTATTTGCTTTCGTTGGCAGCTAACTTCCATTTCACACCCAATTTACTCACAGAGCTTTTAGCCACACCTCCTGCGTCTACCAAAAGCAATTGCTTCGTATTAATACTAAAGTATAAGTTATTTTTTCCTTTATTGGTAATAGACTTGACATATAAATATTTTGTACCTTCAATCATTTTATGATTTTTTTTTATATATTGATACCACTAAGAAAACATCAAGGCTAATTACAACTTTTCCCAAATACGATTTCTTCGAAAACTTCGAAATTTTAAAATAGAGTTATAGCAATTATTTTCATTTTTAAAACTTTTGATAATAGCACACCTGTGACCGAATACATGGCAATATGCAGCGGTCAGTCTTAAACTTATTCTTAAGAGAATAAGATATTTTTCATAATCTGGATAGTAGCAAAAGGCTATCATTACCGGGAACTGTACGGGACCGAGTAATTAATTTTTTTTTTTTATAATGATTTTTATATCTCAAGCATGTTTACACAGCGAAAGTTGCCCTAATGACAGCATTTATGGTCTTCAGGCTTGATCTGATAGTTGACAGTACCTGTCGCGGCAGTGAATTAATAACCAAACCTAACATACGATACGTACTTATCAACTGTAAATTTCGATTATTTCTTAACTTTAAATTAATTGGTATCAAACGTTTTGAGGTAATTTTATTTTTGTAGGAGCGATAAAAACTATATATAATTACTATATTGTTACCAGAGTTACTTTATAATTTATATATAAGTAATTTAGATTTTATGGTGGCCTACAAATTGCTATTGTTCAGTCTAATTTTTCTGCATCCATTTTTTCAACTGTCACAAGGTTTGCTGTCAGCCAGCGTCTTGAGAAAGGACACTGCCGCACTGCCACACTAATTCACTGCCGTGACAGTACTAAGAAAACAGAAAACTGTCATCGTGTAAACTAGGCTATGGTCTAAAAATCACATTTAATATATAATATATAACATTTATTATATGTAATATATATTACAAATAAAAAAATCTGGATGAATTATACCACTCCCATTCACTGTTAGCACTGTTAGGATTTCTGAGTTAACACACTTAAACATTATGTACTCATAATTAATAACAGCTCTGACAAGAAGTTTTTTTTTTCGATGCTTCTTATACGGTAAAGTCAAAATAAAAAAAATCTTGAACAAATATTTTCCCATTTGGACAGTCCTTGAATGCCTTATAAATCTGTTCGGGTCTGGGATGGTTTCTGTTTATTCACTGCGTTACGATTTGCATACGTTTATTGGTTTGTTCGATTTGTGGAGGCTTTCCATTTAGTGGTGAGTATAAATCATTTGTTTTGTTCGTCTAGGTTTACGGCTGACATCCACGTTTTAAAACCTCTTTTGACTAACTTTCAGCATTATTTATACATTTGTTGTGAATGTTTGTATTATAGAATTAGAAATGGCGTTCATTTCGGAAATATTATAACGGCAATCCAAGAATAAATGAAGACATGGCTAAGATGGTAAATACGCAAATATATGTAAGTACACGGAGACAGTTCCGCGATAGTTGTAGCCATGGTATCAATTGTCAAATACTGTCATTGTGTAGTTGCCGTCACAGCAGCATTTACAGTCGCGGCAGTGCTGTCACACTATTAGGTTAGAGGTGATACACGATAGTACCTTTAATGGCAGTGACATATATTGTCGCGCTAACTACCGCATGTCTACGTCTTGGTAGTGATCTATCACACCTTATTTACCTATAATCCTAACCTTACCAACTTGAAAGTGATTGTTTCCACTTTTTTGACGTTAATTAATTCTTGGAGGAGGAATAAAAAATAAATAACTTATTTTTAATGGCGGTCTACAAGTTTTTAGTATTCACTCGTTGTTCTACATGCCCCAAAGACAAACTATCTCACTGTAAACGATTCTAAACGAGGCTTTAAAATCATTTCTTAGGATCCAATTCAACTAGGAATTTCAAACCAATTTAAGATACGATTCCATTTGTGTTTTTGATATTGCTTTTTTTTAAATATTTCAAATGGTTTTGTATAAATTCAAAATACGGTATTATATAACTGCCACAAGGAAATTGCCGCACTATCTCGGTTTCTGGACAGTAATAATACCATGACAGAAAGTTGTCTAAGTGTAAACGAAGCTTTAGTCAATTTACAATCGATTGACTGAAAAATATTACATTCGTCTCTTAATTAAATTAAGAATTATGGAACATTTTAATTTTAAGTTTGGACTAATTTGAATGGAATATTTTTAAAGAAGAAATCTGTAATCTTTGGTTGATATTTAATTGATAAATATACTTTTCCTCTAGATTGTCAAGTCATTCAAAACTCGCATCCTATTGGCTGTGAGATTAGAGGAATCGTTACCGATTCTCTATTGGCTGTTAATTCTATCTAAAGCGTTTCCTATTGGCTGTTGCAGTAAGCAATTTGTCAATGGTTGTACCGTTGGACCACCTGGCTATTGTTTTTCGTCGATGCTTGTGCTCAGAGGGCCCCCATTGCCCAACTCTGAAACGAACTACAATAGAATATTGTAGTGTAATAAACGCTTTTATATAATATCGGCCAGTCCTTGTTGTTTACAACTAGTCGGGGTTTCAGGAGCGGTATCAGATGACCGAATACTCGAGAGGTTTCTGCCTGCAGCGCTTACATAAAGCCCGAATCGATACCTCGAAGCTGTTTTGTCTCCATCATTCTTAAACATTACAAATTGCCTGCTAATTCTACATTAAACTGAAAACGAACAAAGTTCGATTCTTAGGCCATAAATCTCCTTTCTCAGACAAATAAGGGTTCACATTCGCCGACGTGAAACGAAATACCTTTCCCGTTGGACCAGCTCAACGGTTACGAAGAGCGAGTGCGTTACCCGGCCATTAATTTGTTTCGTAAGGTGAAAGGTGGAGCAATGGAGAGAACTAGAAAGTTGTGAAGATTCTCGAACGATGGCGACTTCCTTGGAAGAGCTGCCAACTCAATATAGAGACCTGGTACTGGTACTGGTACTGTCGAGGACCTTCTGCTGTTTTGTTTTTTTAAATATTTATGCTTCGACCAATATTTCATTAATAACGAATACAATCTTATTTCTGGTCCAATAGCGAAATCGAAACACTGGAAAAAGGATGTAGCTGCATTTATTTAAAATGGGTGTCTAAGACATGTATATATTAAGTTTTTATAAATATTTATGTCTAATACATTTCCATAGGTCATCGCACATGACATTAGAAGGTTTCACATGCTAAAATGTAACCAAAATATTTTCTTACGGCGATAAATATTAGTGAGGAAAAACTACAAATGCCGATTTTGAAAAAAATTTCAAAATAATAATTATAAAGAGGTTAAAGTGGGATAATCGAAATTGGGATTCCCTATGATGATAATCGCAGAATGAAATAAGCAGGAGAGAAAACTATTATCTACACCTGTCATAAGAGCTCAAACAACTATTTCGAATATTGTCCATGATTATATCACGAAACTGATTAATACCAGAGGAATCATCCGAGCTTAACCCTTTACTGGTAAGTGAGAAATTCATAATAATGAGACTTAGCGAATCTGAAGGTTCGATGCCCATATATTTTCTATTTTATTTTGTATTTAATGTATTTAGATAGGTACGGTCTCCAATCAAGGCAGACAGGATGGTTATTCCTATGGTTACCAATCTATTCTAGCCAGAGTGAGAGGTTCGAGATAAGATCCCAATATCACCAAAATAATTATACATACAAGTCAAAACTCAGATCGATCCACAAGGATAGACATTTTATAATTCTTCCACCAACGTTTAACCTACGTTTAATCATCGGTTCAGGGTAATTCACGCTAATTTCAATCGTTAAGGTGAAATGACTTCCTACTTAGGCACGCATAACCTTCTCAGTTAAAAATGAGATTTGAAAAAAAAAGAAAGTAAAATGCTGTTAACAACCGCTTCAAAGTAGAAATATAAAAAGAATAAAGTTACAAATTCCTAATTTACAGTACATATTAACTTATACACAAGATTAACATGGAACTAACGAAGATCTTTAAGAACAATTTTTATATAAAGTCCTAAAAAATAACTGAATGGTTCTGACGTGGGATCACTTTTATCAAACAGTTCTCTCTCTATTGTACCTAATTTATAGACTTGAATTGAATGAGATAGCTTTGAATTACAAACATGAATCCATATCGATCTTGATCTTTCCAAGTCTTGATATTGCTTGAGCTTCGGTTGGATCCTGACCTTTCCGAATGTGGTTGGTTGCCTCTCCCCCCCTCAATCAATAGTCCGATAGGTCTTTTGTCTTCGCAATCTCAATCCGGTGGTTCATTCGGTATCATTCAATAACTCGAGAATGCAAACATTTCAGAGACTATTACTTTCGTTATCGAAAAATCAGTAATACCTCTCAACTGAATTCTTAAAAGATTTTGTTTTAGAGTATCTACGGACTGGACAAGGATAGACAGGAAACTGAAAATTAATGCTGAAATCGGTTATGAATCATTTATAGAGGTATTGTGCAACCTCATCCACATTTCAACGTCTCCCAGTCGCTAACCTTCAATCGCAGAAAGGATTTTTTTTTTTTATTTCATCCTTTTTTTTTTCAAATTACAGCAACTGCAAAGTTTAATATTGCATAATTTCAAATTCAGATAATTTAATAATTTATAAGAACTATAAAAATAATCGTTCGATTAGGTATACAATATCCCGACCCAAAATATTTTAGAATTAGAGTTAGATGAGAAATCTCCAGGCTCATATCACTTTTAAATTTGCAGAATAATTTTACTTCAACTACTTAAGACATTTATACATATATTTATTACATTATACATTTATTTAACAATTTATTCTAGAAATAGAGTCTAACGGTAAATAGGCTGAATCAATTTTTTTTTTTAATAGTTTTATTTGCTAACGATAATTAGATTTCAGTTATTATTACTTCTTTAAAAGTAATAAGTTCGGTTTAAGCGCCGTCATGTAATACCTATTCAAGTCAGAGATAGGATGGTCCAAATTTATTACTTGGGTCTGCCTCGAAATAATTTCAAACACCAAAGGATTCGAACCCTCGGTTCAATAATGTTTTGATATAAAATTAAACTGGATGATAATACTATTGCAGCTAAAATTTGTAATAAGTTAATCAATTACTTTTGATCAATATTCCTCTGAGATATTTTAAGAAAAATCTCTTTTTACTTCCCTGTACGAAGTAAAGGAAGTTGTAATCGCAAAAAATTTTCGGGTTTTCAAATTTCAACGGAAATGTCCATTTTGACCATCCCTGAATCCATTTTGACTAGTTTCGTCGTGGCGTCTGTACTTACGTACGTACGTTCGTTCGTATTTCGCATAACTCAAAAACGGTTAGCCGTAGAAAGTTGAAATATTGTATTTAGGATTGTTGTAAAATCTAGTTGTGAACCTCCTTTTTTGGTCAGTGCTTAATCACCGGAAGTGGTACTTTACTTGAAGGTCATAATTGATTTACATCAAAAATTATATTAAAATACTTTGCAAAACTTCTCAAATTTGGTATTTATAACTTATATATTGATTTAAATAACATACTAAATTTTGGTCTAAATTGGAAAACCGGAAGCGGTACTTTACTTGAAGGTCATATTAGACTTTCATCAAAAATTATATTAAAATATAATGTAAAACATCTCAAATTTGGTAAATAGGACTTTTATATTGATGTGAATGTATTTACTATATTTTGGTTAAAATTGGTAAGCCGAAAACGGCACTTTACTTGAAGGTCATAATAAGCTTACATTAAAAATTATATTTAAATTAAATACATAAATCATATGCTTCGGTAATAAAGGTTGCAAACGCAATGTGGTTTCCAATCCAATGTTTAATTTTAAGTAATAAATTTTTATTACTTGTTTTAAGTGTTAAAATTTAGTGTAAAATGCTGATTTTCCTCCCAATTTGTGTATGTGTGTGTGTCAATAGATGGATGTCGCGACGCCAAATGTTGTTTTTGAGGTACTGCGATCTTCGGAAACTAGTAACCAAATTCAGGATCACTTTTTGAGCCACCGATTTATAGTTTAATAGGCGTCCAAGGAAGTCATGTGTTGTCCACATCAGATAATTTAATTTTTTTATCAGTTATATACTATTTGAATTAACTCACTGTTCCTATTTATCTATTAATATATTTATTTATTTATCGATCTATTTATTTCCAACATCCCTAATTTATTATTTTTTTTTTCATCTGAGTAAATTTGTTAATATTTTACCATTAGTTCTTTTCAATACAATGTCAACAGTCTACCTCATAAGTTCCACAGAAAAAATTAAATTTTTGCATCTCTTAAACAAAACAAAATGTTCCGAATCAAATATAGTACGTCATTTTTACGTAATCAGCTTTATCAGCGTCATTACTTGCCCAGGACCATTGTTAATAACTTGCAAGTTCTTGAGATTTTTTTGTCTTCAGAAAAATGATAAAAGAAGCATATATTATCGATATGTTAAAATCAAAATTATGATATTAATTTAATAGAATCGTAAGATAACTATTTTCCTTCAATAAAAAAATTGTGATGAATTTTGAAAAAATAAATCAAGCCATTTTTACTTATAATTTCCATTTTTCATCACCTTATTTTTAAATGCTTCAGTTTAAAATAGTAATCTATAGACAAATTAGTTTTTCAAAATGCTAAGCCCACCATAAATTTTTTTTTTTTATTCTTCCCTTAGGTGTCTACCGCTTTCTCATCCAAAGTCTAAGATTAAGATTATTCTCAAATCTTTGCTAGTTTATCGGCAAAAGCACGTCGCAAGGATATAACACTCCAATTTATTTTTTCATCTAACTAATGAACTTTTTCTCCGTAAAATTTTCGCATTATCTGTAACCAACTTGAAGCTCATTTAATTTTAATACGCTCCCTCATGTCTGGTGCTTGCTAACTTTGCGATTATGAGGCTAGTCAATTATTCCAGAGATACGAGTCAATAATTATTTTCAGAGCAAGAGTGTGACAATGAATTGTGGTTATATCTGACGCAACACTTAATACTCATTGGTAGTCCCGAAGCTAAACTATGAATTAGACTAGTTCATAATTTAGTCCTACTTAGAATGGTAGAAGCTTGGGTCGGTTTCTGTCCTAGAGCAGCAATTAATAACTATTAGATTATGGATTTACTGCTGTTCTCTGTGTCATTATGTGTCGTCAAAATTTTATCGAGGGGCTCCCGATATGTTTTAGGTAATTAAAATGAATTATGACCGATTCTGATGAATAGGAAGGAGGTGAAGGTAATACACTACCTACTACAGAAGAAGTATTCGGTCGAAAATTTTCCGAATCCCTTGAATCCGATAAAGTACATTTAAAAATATTCTTTTGTTATAGCAGTCGCCAATAAGAACATTTTGGTTTTTCCAAAATATTTAACTGTTGTGTATAAAAATGCAAAAGAAAAAAATGTAAAAAAAAATGTAAAAAAAAAAATGTAAAAGAATTTCGAAGAAAAATCTTCCGTAGTGGAATTATTGGCAAAGTCAATTCAATTGTATGACGATGACTCCAAATAATTTTAACCGATTTTAAGATACTTGAGTCGTTTCTGATTGATTCTCTACCTGGATAAATAAATAAAAAACATACAATTTTTAATTAACTTTGTTGTGTAATCATAAATTCTATATCAAAAATTTCAATTGAGGTCCGTTTATACGGTGATGGTTAATATTGTACGGTAGTGGAAGTAATGTCGTTCGGGGCATTGATAGCTAGCTAGCTTCAGAACTGAAATTAACATTTTTTATAACATTAAACAATTACTTTAATATTTTTTTTATCACACTAAAATTAAATTATAAAACAGTATAATAATTTAATTAAATTTATCTGCAAATAATTTATAATACAAGGAAATATAACTTATGCCAGCAATGATATTAATATTGATTAAAATTTTAATTACAGCTTGTTTTATTTTTTAATGATTGCTAACTAATGTATTAATATTGGATAACGAAGTTACCAATTTGGAAGCATGATTCACACAATTTCCAACTTCTATAGAACAATTTCCTAAAAAATTTGAAAAATATTAATTATTATTTGTTTATTAAATATTGCATGGTTCAGACATTGGAATAAATTTAATTCTCCTGTTGTAAGCGGAATATATTATCGAGTGGGGAAGGCTAAGTCGCTGGAGCTCCAAATAGAGCGCGTCGGATCCCGGTGACGTACATAGAGCGGTAGTCAATGACCCCGGGCGATCGATAGTCCGGGTCCCGGGCCACCCTCGTCCGCCGCGACCACGGCGTAGAGGATGGAAAAGAAATGTAGAACTGGAGACTGGAGTTGAATCGCATAGCCTAGTCATTTGGCTCACCGTTAGGAGCAGCACAAGCTAACGGTACCCTGAAATCTGTACGGTACCTCCCTCAGATGATGACCCTCCACAATCCACTTATTTTGTTCTCTTTAAACCGGTCCCAGCTCTTATGTCTTAGTCTACTCCTAACAAACATACCAGTGTCTTTCTAATATCTTCTGGAGAAAGCAAACCGCCGAGGAAGATAATAAGATCTGGTGAGAAGTTGCGAGTTTTCTTGGAAGACAGGTCTTCATATAAAATATAAAAATATAAAATTTTGTGTATTGATAGTTGAATCAGGAAGATGGTCTAGATGGCGGCCAAGAATAAAATAAAATAAAATAGTTGTAACTATTTATTTAATGTTGACGTTTCGGCCCACATTGTAGGTATTCAATAGCCCTACATTCATTACTCCTTTCATTTTTATTTATTTTATATTTTTTCAATTTTAGTTATAGTTTTAATATATCTTCCTTTCTAGCCCTGATGAAGACCTACAATGTGGTTGGTTGGAAGCAATTATGGAAGGACCAATATATATTGAGACATCAAGTTGGTCCTGTTACAACTATTTTATTTTATTCTTGACCGCAGCCCGGACCATCTTGTTCCAAAAATATAAAATATTTTACTTAACAATCAACTTATTTATTATTTTTAAAAATAATCAGATTAACAGAATATAATAGAACTCAAAAATGAGAAGGATGCAAAATAGATTGAAGAAGAACCTTAAAAACTATGGATTAAATGCGTAAAATTAGGATAATCAATGCGTATTTTTACAGGGAGCTGAAAGCTGAAACAATAAAAATCGAATATAGATCGGGAGTGAGTCCTGATTTATTTAAATGGCAATGGCACTTATGGAAAATTTTAACAGTTTAGAAAAATATATTGGGTTCAAACAATTTTGTATGAAGCGAAAATTTTAACAGTTTAGAAAAATATATTGTGTTCAAACAATTTTGTATGAAGCGAAAATTTTAACAGTTTAGAAAAATATATTGGGTTCAAACAATTTTTTATGAAGCGAAAACCCTCCTTTTGTATGGACCGTGTAATAAATATTACGTTCAAATAACCATATCTTAAAAATTTGTCCGCTTTAATACAAAAAAAAAACGATCAAAATTATTCCACAATGACTAATTATTATTTCTTAGATGAATTAATTATTAATTAATATTAGAATTATTAATTACAATTATTAAATGTGTTTTGGAATCATTATTAGAACAAAAAAAAATTGAATTATTGAAATTTTATTTTTTTAGATTTTGTTATAAAGATTTCTGAACACTTCGTATTGTTCCTTCATCATAAATGGATGAGATATGGCCATACGTTAAAGTATTTGCAGGCTGTGAGAGATTTGCAATATTTTCCCTGCATTAAATGCTATGTGAGAGACTGCAACTAACCAAGGCATTTCTGAATATTCTTCTTAATGGACTAAAAAAAACCTTGACTGAATATGAGTCAACCATTTTCTCAAATCGTGGATGGAATATAATTCATAAATGTGGTGAAAAGCTAGATTAGAGATTGTTAAATGATCGGATTAAGAAAGACTGTTGGATAAGAAGAGAAACAAGAATCGGCTGGGAAGGGCGGGGTGAAGCAACATCGACGATTGCTGAAACGATACAGCGAAAGGAGACTGCTTTGTTTCGATTAGCTCATCTCAACTGCGAATCGATTATTTTATAAATAGATATCGATAAATATATCGAGTATTACCCAATAAATAGCACTTTATATGCAAACAATGACGATAAATCCAGCAAACATATTAATACCATTGTGTACTAGAGCAAAATGTGGCGAAACAACTGAATTAATTATGTTAAGTAATTTTTGTGCCTTTATATAGAAGTGTTAAGGTATTGTCCCCATATTGTCTACTCTCTACAAATCCATTCTTATTAAAGACAAGAGGTAGAGACATTTTATAAAAATAAATCCCATTGGGTTCTGGAAAATGGAGCGAATGGAACGGTTCCTCATTGGAAGGAATGGACCAATCAAGACCACTCTCTGACGCGAAGCCAGTTTTCAAGGACGGAAAATTCGCGGGAGAACGAGATTCCTTTAAAGGATGCAGTCAAGTTCGTCCTGTCCCTGTTGCTATTCCTGCAGGATATGGAATCTTACCATACTCAGTCATGTGAGAGAGTTAACAAGTTTTTTTTTATACTATTTCATCCTTGCTATAAAAGAATAGAACCGTTGGTTGGATTTTCTATTCAGGTTCGACTCTAGACGAGCTTTCACTGATGATATCAAACACGCAATCACTTCCTTCCTTTGAGATGTTTAGGTTTAGATTTCAAACCAAATACTCTTCTTTTCGTATTTTTTAGGGGGAAGACAACTCATTGGGTTTATCTTCTGTTATATTAGCAGAGTCGAGAGACTTACCTAGTGCATAACCAGTATTTATAAAGTGGGTTCCTGATTCTCGTGTGGGTTTAGGGAAAAATCTGAGAAATGGATAGTGACCACATCAAATCCTAGTGAAACCTTTTGTCCAGGGTTATTTCTTGTGTTCTTTATATGCGGGTCTCATATAATTCATCAGTTGAATACCAATAACCGGGTCTTAATAAGGAATCTAAACGTCGCCAAGGCAATATCAATGGCTCAATTATTGGAATAACATAATTGTAATTTCTATAAACGTTTACTATTTGATCTTAAAATAGGAGCAGAAGTGATAGGAAAAACTTTCTTCAAAACGTTCTTCAAGAAAGTAAATTTTCGGCACAAATCTAATTCAGATTGATACCGAATCTGCTGGAATCCTTGGGTTATCGGGCGCCGTTTCGACAGATAGTAAACGATAGATACGAAAGAGTAAAGTATTTTCGACAGATGGAAGCAAGTATTGGTAAGAGCACAGCCCTGACCGCATTGCATACATCTCCTGTCAAGGCACACCGTTGCGCGAACTCTGTCGTGTCGCAAATTCCTCTGTGCTCAACCTATTTAGCCAGTACAGTATCTGCTTTACTTATATAGTAATGCGCTATAACTATATAGTAAATTCCTCTACCTATATAGTAAACTGATTGCATTAGTATAAACAGGAGAACTTGGAAAATATTTATATTTCAGTCTTCCTATCCGAAAATCAGAGAGCTTAAAACACCTAAATTTTAAGCTTCAATATTAAAAAAAAAAAAAAGTATTTCAATCTATAAATTACAAAATTATGGTTCAATTAGTAACAATTAAATAAAAATAATCCTCTGTTTTATATTAAAATTAATTAAGTTTAATTTTAGTTTTACAAGAAAAACTTCAACATGGCTAAAACTAGCTGTCTGTGGAAGCCTATAAGCAGCTGTTTATTTTATCTTATATAAATTATAGGAGGAAATTTTTAAGGGAGTAGAGGGTGTCTATAAAATTAAAACCCAAAAACTCAGGAAATTTTAGAACCAATTTCAAATTGCGAAAATCGTTGTAAATCATTTTACTCCAAGCATTGATAAAATATAAAACCAATACCAACACCTTTTAAGTCAAGAAATTGGGATTTTATCAATACAAAGTTGTGTTTTGAGTAGAAAATAAAATTATTGTTGGGAAATCCTATCAAAATTATTAGAAAATTTTAGATTGTGCTGTCCCCTTCGGATAAATTGTAGTACCAACTTTCCTGGTGTAAATTAATAAACAAGGAAAAATGTTAATCAGTGAAATTAAAACAGAACTTCGTCTGTTAGGCCGAGAACTTTGTGATAAATCTACGGTAGTCTTGTTGATTTCTGTTTATCACAGTTTAACTTTTTAGACATGTTTCAGATTCAAAATAAATTGTATATTTCGAACTAAATTGCTCCTGTTATTAAAATAATACTTAATGATATGAAAACAAGATCGGTATAAAATAAATAATCGATAGATGAAACGTAACCGATACGAAAGCGATCGATGGATAGGAACGCTGAGTTTTATGAGCAGATTGATGGGATAGTGACTAAGGTTAGGGGAGAGCTTTGTGTACGAGGGGTTGGGGGGGGGGGGAGGAGGGTTGTCCAGACAATTATTTTATAAGGGGGTGCACCCTCTCCCATCCAGGCCCCCTGCCTTCATTAGTTTCAATATTCCCCGCGGGCTCGGCCAAAACACCAGTCTTTGCTATATTCATAACAGTAAGATTAAATATAAGGACTTCGACTCTAGGGTCTCCCAGCAACTTCACATTTAAGAATAAAATAAATCCAAAATTAATAAAACTATCAGGAAACTTTCTTTAAATAATACATTAAAAAAAATGAAATAACACATACCACACACACACACACACACATATATATATGTATATATATATATATATATATATATATATATATATATATATATATATATATATATATATATATATTATGTCCCCTTTACAATCAATTCCATTACATCTCAATATGATTGATACAGGAATTAGGATAAACTGTTTTAAAAGCGAAAATTGATTATAAATCTAAAGTTTTCTACCTAGGTGTCAATGTGTTCAAGATGGTTTATTTTATTTTTACTTAATTTTAATCTTCTTTACCCCAGTCGCTTACTTAATTTATTCTGATTTGTTATGTATGTATGTATATATATATATATATATATATATATATATATATATATATATATATATATATATATATATATATATATATATATATATATATTATTTTACTTATTTTTACCCTTCTTTTCTTTTCTTATTTTAAATATTTATATTAATTCTGTAAGTATGGTGTAAATAGAATTTACAGCCTTAATGCCTAGTGCCTTTGAGCATGACAGATTGTGTCAGTTTTCACTAAAAACCTATATATCTAAATATTTATTGATGGGTAAGTAATTGTTCTAACCCCATTATAGATATCACAAACCGAAAATTTAATATAGTTTTTTAATACATAAAAAATATTGGATCCGGAGAAACATTTTACCCTCTGTGCTGAGAAATATATTTAAGTGGAGACCAATATACAACTTCTATACTGAATTTCTGATAAACCAGGTACAGATATTTATTTACTTGTGGTATATCTGTGCAAATTATGAAACAGTAGATAAGTCGAAGTCAATAATTTTTTGTTTACTGTACGTTAAAGATCCAGATCATACCAGAAATCATGTAATTAAGTTTACATTTTACATTGACCACTATTGCACTTACTGTGACAGATTATAATCTTTGTCAACAAATAAATAAAATGAACTCTTTTAATAATTACATAAATAAGTACACTTTTCATACCGTACCTAACTAATACCTTAATTTTAAACTGCGGAAAATAAATGATTCGATTTATCTAGGTCTTCACAATTTGTACAGATATAATTAGTCTAATCTAATCATATAAAAATTTTGTTGAATACGGGTTTTGGAGAGAAAAGTCCTTGATATTTGAAAGAGTTACAACTTCTGGATCTCATGTTATAATATATAGAGAGTATAATCATTAAACACTATAGTTGATGTTTCTTCACTAATGTGATCCTATATCGTTTGAATGTTCCAAGAAAGGACCTCAATAACTGAAAAAATCTGAAAACAATATTAAACAACTTAAATTTTTAAAAATGTAATGGTTAATTAAAAAAAATATATATATATTTAAAACTAATAATATAGGATATAGATGAACATCTAATATATATGCACATAATAATATAACAATTATATTAACACTGAATTAAAAACATCGAACATGTAGCAGCAAGAAAAAACAACAACAAACAATCAAACTAACATCGAAACAATTAGATTTTAAAGGAAAAATACTACTTTTTGTTTACACTCATTTACGGGGGTGTAAAATTGAGAAAATTTGCGTGCAAAGTTTTGTTTAAATCAGCGATTTTTTTTTATCACCATTTGACGGCAAATCCATTTGAAGAGACAAAGTTTTTTTTTTTTATTACTAAAAGAGGAATCGTTTCGTATTGAAATGATTGTACAGAATTTGATAAAATATAAAGAAAATAAAACAACGAATAAGAATAAAAAGAAACGTCTAATAGAGCAAAGCTGAAGTAACTAAACAGTTATAACAAACACTTAAATAGTTACACATGCAAACGCCATTGGCTCTCTGTAACCTGAAAACTTCTCGCTGAAGGCATTTCATCTCTCCACTTCCAAACAATATTGTAATCTCATGCTCGAATATTTTAACGACTATATGTTTCAAATTTTTTGTATACAACATCGATATGCAACATCTGTTGTCTGAGAATACAAACTCACAAAGCGTTAAGTCCACGCATTAGCGTATCGCCACCATCGCTTCGTCCCTACAACAGGACATCCATTAACTCAATACTTCAACAAAAAATTATTAAGAAATATTATATACTTTTTTTTTTAATATAAAAGAGAGTTTAATATAATTTTTGTGGGATCTATTTCAAAGTTCGTTGATAAGTATATCGAAGTTTTTTTTTCTCAAAAAAACATATATATAGTTACAATTCGAATATGCCAAGGGTATTAAAGAGAGAAGATATCACAGAGGGCACAGGACCCTCCGACAGAGAATATAATGAGCGTGAAAGGATATTATCATACGTCAATAAGGATCTTTGCCATCGGCTTCAAGGATAGCGCGCACATTCCCCCAACAAAAAAGAAAGAAACAAAAACAAACAAAAAACAAAAACGCGACAAAACAAAAAAATAAATTGTCAGCCACATTCTTACCTTGGGCGACATTTTGCTCTTTCTTACGCCTACCATCCCGCATCTCAGTTTCAGTTTTGTATTCTTAAGAGTTCTTTAGCCAATGCAGAGAAAAATATTGCGTTTTATCAAAAATAATTAAGATAATATTGCAGAGTTATTTATCAATCAATATAAGAAATAATTATTATCAGGAGAAAAGGTAATTTCCATTCACAGGCTTAGATGATCATTGATCGTCAATTATAAATTGAAGAATATATTTTTCTAGAATTGCTGAAGATAAATAAAAGGCATTTCATTCATATTGGTCGTAATTTTGGTTAAACAAAAAAATAAAAAATAAAAATTATAAAAAAAGTATTAAAGCGACTTAATAAATTGTTTGTTTTACCAATCAGACTGATTTCCATATATTCATATATTTTAAATATATTTTCATACTCCTACACCAGAAATTCCAATAGGAATATTAATTATCAAATTTGCTTCTATATATTTATACAAAAATGGCAATTCTGTTATATAAACTTTCTATAAATTATAAAGAATTAAAAAATAAATAAATAAATGAAACTTACAAAATATAATTCACTATTTATTTTAAATAATTATTTTTTCAAGTTTTTTATAATTACACAATTATAAATATTTATTTTTTTAAATAATTATGATAGTCCTGAAAAACAAAGTAAATTGAGCAATAGAAAAAAAATAAATTATTTCACATAAATAAAAGTAGCAACAAAGCTAAATTGTGTACATAAATGTACGACTCACTAGAGTAACGAATTGATTATGTTTTAATATTCATAATTTTTTTTTCAAATTATATTAATATATAAATTAAAATAATTTTGATTGAAATAAGCCTCAAGCTATCTTCCATATAATATTCCATTCGATATTCATGCATGCATCTTCAGCACTTAACTCCGGCCGTGTGCTATTGCAAAGGCTGATTCTTAAATTAATTTATATTTGAATGATTCGAAAAATGTTTACAGTTCATCGTTCAGTGATATTTCGAAATTATTTTCAAACCTCAGACAAAGACAGAAGGTTGCCGAACAGCTGATAGTGGTAGGCTGAAGTATATGACAGATGGAAAGGAATCCAAAGAGATATGGAATGGCGAAACAAGTTGAACTGCCGGACCTCGTTGCACAACTCGGCAGTGCAAGGTCTCTTCTCGTTTCACAACCAATAGTTCACGTAGGCTCTAAGCAGGTCGAACAATATTCTTCTTTCCACCAATAATCTTCCGCCTTGCATTCCACGTAGCACCCCATTGGTCAATCCGGATCATATCCCTCCAATCAGTTCCACGAATAATAACAAAATATCCTCTGTGTTCATGGATAATGAGAAGTTCTTATTTTATTAATATACATAAAGAAGATTGCAAAGCAAAACCCAACGTCTTTCAAATCCCAGTAAATTGCTAAACAGTCAGTAAACTGTGTTTCGCCAATTGAGACATCACCAGGACAAAATACGATAAGATCACGTAAATGTAGGCCAGAGGTCGCACATCTCACATCTACACTCCAGAATCGATTAACCAGAGATATTGCATCATTCCATAATATATCTGTACGTCAGAGGTAAAATATGCTAAGTCAAATTTTGGCTGATTTTGATTTCATTATCGTATTTGCATTATAATTTCCATATTTTTCGAGTGTAATTATCGTAAATAAGCTGAAAATGTAATAAAATATGCAACTTAGGGATTGACAAATTATTTGCCGCTTCTATAAATTTGTTTTATTGAAAACTAGTTTCGAATGTTATACATTCATCCTCAGTTCTAAAAACACACAAACAGTTCAAAAATAAGCAATTCAAAATATATAGTTGGTATTATTATGCATATTAAATTATATAAATCAGTATTATAAAACATTTATGAATTATGAATTTAATTAAGACAAGAAATCAAATACATGTTGATACTCACCAAGGTTTAAATGGATTATATCAAACAGAAAAGTTTGTACTGGTTTCTTCTCGCATTGTACTAACAATGAACGAGAGATAGGCAGGATGTTTTTAGATAAACGGTTTAAGGGTCAGGGTTTTTTCAGTAATGCCGGTGAGTAATTGTTTTTTTCTGTTATAGATGGGAATAAATTTAAGATTGGACTATTGGAGATATTTATATGGTCATGACAACTGTCTTGATTCAACGCTGTTTTCTCGTTTATAGAGAAGCTTTTTGTAAACTTTTGCCTACAACAAATAGAAAGAACTTATTAAATATAATTCGCAATATTTAATAACCTATCTAACAACTATAACATTACCCTTTAAGTCATGATAACTGAGTAGCCAATCCAACAAGCAAACATTATCTCCTTCGAAGTATAATTACGGATTTAATTCTCATATTCATTTAGTGTAGACTGACTGTTTTAATTTATTGAAAAACGTGGATAGTGAAAGATTCATTCATAAAGCTAGAGCTATTGATACAGCTAATGATAACATTTATGTCCCTATTTTTTGAAATAAATATAAATATAAAAAAGAAACAATTTAAAAGGATAATTGAAAAGTGAGAAAATAGGATAGTAGTTATTGTGAGGGAGTAGCCTAGCTACCTTAGCTCTATCCTTGGTACACGATTATCAGTAAGGCTAAGTGAGGTAACCAGTTTCGTAACAATATTCTCTTCTCTGTCGAGAGAGTAGCTTAACAATCATTACATCTTTATTCTATAGAACTTAAGGTTAATAAAATAATTTGTTGTGAAAATAAAATAAAATATTGTTTTTTGTTTTTCAGTTTCTTATCAGTTAATTCATTTTTGCAATCTTTTTCTCCGGTCTTTTAATTTTCTTCAGTTTTGCAGTCAATATTGTTTTCCTTTTCAACTTACTCATTACTTCTATTTTCTATTTGTTCAATTTAAGGTTTGTTTTTATGTATGTTCTTATATCCCTACGTTACTCCTTTGTATCTTTATTTTTAGCCCTGATGATAACCTACAATGTGGGCCGAAACGTCGGCATTAAATAAACAGTTACTCAATATAAAATAAAATGCTATAAATTAAAAAATGAAACATTAATTTTTCGAAAATATTTCTTCTTTATCTATTTTATATTATTAATTTATTTTTATCATAATATGTTAATATTTTTTTATCTCTGAATTTTTAAAAATCTAATGCCAGGCCTTTTTCTGAAAAGTCGATTTTTATTACCCAACAAGAATGTCTAATAAAGGCTTTTGAACAACATAAAGTCTAATTTTCTGGTAGTCTCATTTTCTCTCACGTTTTAGTGTATGTCCTACCTATTAACCTGATAGTCAACATCAGACGTTTTAAGTTATATAGGTATAAATAGAGATCTCTCATCCAGCACCGTTTCAGCCGCCATGATGATGGGTACGTCAGGTGTAGCCACATATCATATCAGTCTGTCGGTATCTGCTTCTAAGTTATTATCGAAGCGGAGATAAAGAGAATATCTTGGTTGATTGTAGGTTGCTGTGAGTTAGTATGTAGGTGTAGAATTTTGTTTTTTACTTACCAAGGAGCTTCTGTTTGTTCTTCGTAACACATCTTTGTAACACAATTAATTAAGCCTTAATAAGAGATTAAAAAAAAAGAAAGAAAAATCTCATAAACTTGATAAATATTTAAGTTTTGTTAAAAAAATATAAAAAAAGACCAACTGACCGAACCGCCCTACCCTTCCTCGGTCTTTCCATGTTAACATTTCGACCCAACGAGGTTCCATATAATAACATTTCATAAGATTTAATTAATGTCAAAGTTTCATCAACTCATTATTCAGTTATCTCTCCAGCAAAAGTAGCGATTTTTCGGTATGATACAGTCGATGCTTGTCAAAATGAACAGTGAAGAATATTTGCAAAAACATTGTAATACAATGTCGACATAACAGATTGACCTTCTCCTACCTCAGTTTTTGTAAAAATGGTGTTGAAAAACGCTGATAACTACAAAAAATTGGTATTTGCTATTACGACTATGCCTTATTATAACTCGAGTATTTCTTCAGATATTGCAGCAGGAGTAGGTTCAACTTGTAGCAGGGGTCAGCTAGAGCTTGTCACACCAACAACTCATTTTCTTCGATTGAACCATGTCATTCCAACGGGTCGATTCACTGCTATTATGTGAATGAATGTTTTTTAAAAATATTTTCTAGATGTTTCTATTTACATGAATTTCAAAAACTGACAAATAATGATTATGAATGAATAGAATTTTTTTTCCTGAAGAATTTAGACTGATGTTTTGAAGTAAACAGATACTTAAGGATATTAAGGTGAAATCTCCACTTAATATTTTATTTTTATTCTTTGTTCTTTTAAAAAGAATAATTAAATTTATGAATGTTGTTTGAAAGACAAAACCAAAAAATTAACCATTTTATCTGATTGCGAGTAAAAATAAATGTTACAGCATGAAATTACAGTATATAATTTTTACGATCAATTTATATTTAGATATAATATGAACCGCAGCCGTGTCGAACGGATAAGTGGTCTTCTCAGAAGGGCAAGATCACAAACCATAATAGGAAGGTCTCAATTGAGTCAGCGACCGATGCAGTTCTTGGTAAATATCAAATCGTTCTAGGGCAATTCCAGATGGTTCACGATTAGTTCTGAGTCAACCGCGAGTTATATAGAATTCATTTGTTCGAGTTGTTGAAGAACGATTTTGTAATCTATGTTGGCTCGCCCTCGACTTCCTGACTGCGAGCCGATCTAAGCCGAGAAGCAAGGTGAGTGCACTGCCTCTCACGGAGTGAATATCAATTAGCGGGTAATCGCCGACCAAAGCAGTTCCTCCTCGGCTCGATCCAATACACCCCAAACCAGCACTATAACGATGCTAACAAGACATCATCCTCCTGGCCATCAGGAGCGGCGGGAATATCTAATAGCTAAATATTATACAGAGTCACTGATTACTATGATTAACGCTCTTGTCCAATTTGAGAGGATTAGCGTCATTTTGAAGGATCCCGTAGAAATTATAACAGATATTGAGTAGCATATTAAACAGCTCCAAGTGATCGAAAAGCTAAGAAGAAGAATGATGATTTTTTGAAATGGAAACAAATATATAAATATATTATTTCCCATCTGTTGTTATGTTACGCCCCTTTTCTTTCTGTATGTGTGTATATGACTTGGAGTGAGGTAATGTCTATAGTTATGTGTCCTGTTAGACTGTTGGTAAAGGATGTGCAGCATTTTTTCTGCATGTGTGTGATCTTGTAGAAAGATGAGACATTTTCCCTTTTTTTTTTAACTTGGCGCGTTGTCTCAGCACGAGATCTAGTTTATTATACTAATCTGAAAACTGTTAGTTTATATAAATCGACTAAATATTATTATTGTTTTAATTCTTACACGTGTATTATTTAAAAAAAATACAAATACCACTTCATTGACTTTTATACGTACTTATTGTTTGAAGTTTTAATTTAAATTTCTTTCCTTGTCGAAGAACTATTCTCTTGCCTAATACTATTATTTAGTTTGCTTGAAAAAAAAACAAAACAACATTAGTATTTATTAAATGATTTTTATTCTTACTCACAAATTATGAATTGCAGCTGTTTCATTAGAGAAGCCATCTAAGAGCTACACTAATATTTCCCCCACTATTTTGAATTCAGCCATTTTGGTACTTTCAGCCATGCAAATTGTAATAAGATTTTACAAAAAAATTGGTGGCTGTCGTAAATAGGTAACTCAAATTATTAAGTAGAATATTACTAAATAAATTCAATACACAAATAGATAACATTTATGTAATATAATATACAATACCTATGCTTTTGTATATATTTGGTCGAGAGGAAAAATAAAGGAATATATAGCTCTGGCTGAGAGAAAATTTAAAAAACTAGCGGAAACACAGATTATAGTTTGAGCTGAGACAGTAACAGGTGAGTTCACGTAGTTGAAAAAAAACATAATTTTATGGAAATTCCAATAAATGACAAAGATGATTTTTCCACTAAGTTGTTCACATATTCATCATAAAGTTAATTAATTCTGTTTTTTGTTTTGTTTTTTCGGATTTTCCACATTTTGCGAATAAAACGAATTCTAGTCTAGTTTACGTTGTTTTCCACGAGCAGACAAGTTGCAGTATCCAAGTGAAACCCAATTACTCGCTATTAGGGAAGCCCAGAAGATTCAACGCAGATCCTATTTTGACTATTGTTGTTTCAGATCATCATTTGCAAGACCAAGACTTGGACTGGGCTTGAAGAAGTAGGTGCCGTATTTTGTCCTGTTCGTACACGCGGTAATTGCTTGATAAAATGAATACATAAATAGATACATTTTTAATTAATAAATTAAATACCACGTTGAAAACAGCCTCGAATTAAATATATATGAAGCACTTGAATTAATAAAACCCTTCAAATCCAATCCAGATTTTTTCTTAGACCAAATAAATATCTCCAATAATCCAATCTTGAATTTATTCCCATCCATAACAGTGAAAACAATTACTCACCGGAATTACTGGAAAAAACCCGACGCCTAAACCCTACCATTTACCTAAAAATACCTCACATTTCTTCCATTTCAATCATTTTCTTTACTAGTTCAGTGCGAGAACAAATCAATGCAACCTTTTCTATTTGATATAATCTACTTAAACATTGGTGAGTACCAATATGTATTTGATCTCTTGTCTTAATTAAATTCATAATTCATAAATGTTTTATAATTCTAATTTATATTACATTTAATTTAATACGTAATGGCCAAACAGCATTTTAAATTGGTTATTTTTGAATTTTTGTGTGTTTTTAGAACTGGAGATGAATGTATAACATTTGAAACTAGTTTTCAATAAAAACAAAACTATAGAAGTTGCAAATAATTTATCAATCCCTAATTAAATTGATCCTTCTATACCATCATGCGGTCTTCAACTGCTTGAGAAAAAGAAAAATACCAAAAAATGTATGTTAATCCGGGATATAGCAAGAGATGTAATTATTTACAGCTGGGAGTTAGTAGGCCATTAGAGATGCATGGGAACACTACATTTGCATATAATCTTTTAACATCGGCTTTGGGAAAGGACAGCTAGCAACTAAAATAATATTTGCTAGGGCATCCATTTATTTTCGAGATCTTCTAATAAATTTTGACCATAAACTATTCAGCAAGGATGTCAAATGCGAATAATACAGTATGACTGATTTCAAGAATTATTTGGAACTGAAACTTAAATTTAAAAATATATGTGTTCAATACCTTCATTATATTAATATTTACAACAGGAAACAAAGAATTATTTCGATAACGAAGAGCTAATTGAATGTAGCCAACTGATGTATAACTTATTTTTAACTTTAGTTTCCTTATATTTGTTTATATGTATTCACTTTTGTTTATAATTTATAAGCTAAATTACCAGGAAATCACGATAAATATGAAATTCATATATTATTATAATATTTAAAAAAAATATTCTCTATAATAATAAACGACCGATAAAAATATTTAATATTATTATTTTTTTAATAGGCCGCTGAATTCTCACAGTTAAAAAAAAAACCACCTCAAAATCAATTCGGAGGACTTGTAAAGATGCGCAAAACTTTAAAAAACGTGGAATTTCAGGTAAATATACCGAAATTTTTACTGTAATTCACTCCCTACTTTTTTGGTATAGTTATGCCTAGAAATCAACCGTGCATACCGAACTTCAGCTCATTTGATCAAAAGGGAGTCGCAGAAGGGGTCCAAACGTAGAGAGAGCAAAACAAAAGATTAAATAATATATATATATATATATATATATATATATATATATATATATATATATATAATCCGAAACCATCATAATCGTGTTCTAGGAATAATAATACTGAAGAATATTATTTATAGAATTTAAAAAAATAAAAACTAATGCTAATGATGGATAATTGCAAAAGATTAATGTAATTAATAAAATAATTATTCAACTGAATTGAAAGTATATTTGTATAGAATTATATGAAAAAAATGAATCCGAAAATATATTGATTTTTTTTTTTTTATCGTAACCTCGACCATATATAATCTTCGAGCTTAAATCTACATTCAAATATTTCTACTTAGTATAAACTTCTTGAATTATTAATTAAAGTATCAAAACAGTATGAGAAGTGTTAATTTATGTTTAATTAATTTTAAGGTGCAACACTACAGTTAACTAATAAGTTGATTAATCAAATATTCTGAGTTGATTTGAGAAGTTGTAGAGCGTTCTATCGTTGAGCGAGTTTTTTATTACGACCAATTATTTACGTAAGAAAAAAATGAGTATCATCGAACCGTACACGTTGAAAAGAATAGACATAATTATAAATCTGATATCGAGATCTCCTGATCTAAATCAAATCTGATCGATAGAGTAAATATGCAGATGATTATCATAGGAAAATTCCACTAGGGGGTATAATTTATCTGAGAATTGATAATTGATGCATACTAGTATATTATCTGTATCAGAGCTGTGGTGTGGACTGGTTTGGGTTGTATTGGATGTGAAAGAGTGAACGGGAGGTCAAGTGTGGGATGGCAACTCCCTCACAGATATTCTTACGTTTTTTGTCTCGCCAGTTTTTGTCGTTTTTTCGACTCGTCCCGAGCCCGCCTCTGGAGGTAGGACCAGTAGATCTTTCAACCTCCTTCAGCAGGATTTCAATATTATTTCAGTTAGTCGAATAACATTATATATATATATATATATATATATATATATATATATATATATATATATATATATATATAATATATGTTTGAGTAAATTATTTATAGAGGAAATAACTTAAAAATTGTCTCAGACAATATATCGCTCTTAACAGATTTAAAAAAACGATTTTATTTTAATTTTTTCATAATATTGTAATAAATCCACAATAGCCTAATAATATAATAATGACGATATCGAGTATTACAGAAACAGACAATAAGTACATACACTGCTGCATCTCACTTTATTTTACTGAGCCCTAAATATATATGAAAATTCATAAAATCGTCTAAAACTAAAAGAATATTGTTTTACAATTAATATACTAAGGATAGTTATTTTTGGTTCCAATGTTTTGAAGCTAGTATAGGACGCAAAGAACATAGAAGGTTAAAAAAAAAAAGATAATAACATGTTCGATCTAATTATTTTTATATACCTTCATATATATTTTTTAATCTATATCTATTCAAAATTAATTAAAATAATGCTTATTACTGTTGCACATGCTCATAATTATTTTATTTAGTTCGGTTGTTATGATGTTTTAAGCCGCTTATGTTTCACATTTAAGTCAATAGCGCCCGATCCATTCAATAAAACTACTGCAATTAATTTTAAAAAAATTAATAAAAATAAAATAAAAACATTAATTTAGGTATCAGGACATTTCAATCCTGGAATAAATAAGTTAACGTGATTTTTATTGTAAAAGCTCACGTTACGACCCAAACATGTCCGTCATCAGGAAAAGTGAATTATTTGGAGGTGAACACGATAAGTGTCCCACATGTTGTGGTCGAAACGTCGGCTTTTACAATATGAAATCATGTTGATTGAATCCTCATTATTCATTTTATGATATAAACTACAATCGACTATTAACCATCAAAAATCGAATGCATTATTTTATGCAGAAATAAAAATTAGTGACAAGAAGTGAGGTGACGTATTATTTTGCATTAAGTAGATACCACATAATTGATTTGAGCTTTTTTTTACCGAATTTAAATTTTATTCATTGAATAGAAATTCATACTATCAATTATGTATACGGTCAAACCAACAAGTTAATCGCTTACTAGTTTTATCGAAGAATAGTATCATTCTTAAGATCACTAATCGATAAAATTTAACGTTTTTTACGTAATAAAATTTTACGTAACACTTATAACTTTTAGTGAAATTGTAATTTTAATTATTAGAAAGTAAGTAAGTTGAATATAATATAATCCTGAAGGTCAAGCGAGAAATTATAGGTAATGGATGGAAAAAAAAATCTCAAAAAATAAGTAATTTTATTTCGTCCTCTTATTAATTTTTTTAAATATAAATTTTGAAATTAATGAATGCATGACATATTAATTGGAATCATTATATAAATTTAAGTGAATTTATATCATGTTTTTTTTTTTTTACGGAGAGATCAGCGTATACATTTCTAGATTGTGGAAGGGATGGAAAATATTAAATTACTCTTTAAGTTTTAAAGTCGAATATAAATTGAATTTCATTATTTCAATAGACTGATTTTTGTTGAAATTTTTTATGACATCATTCTTGGATACTTTAACAGTAATTGCCAAAATTTTATTGGAATTTCCCTTCCAGCTAAGTTTACCTGCCTCATTTCCGTTGAAGACATCATTCGTTAGAGATGTTGTGGGAAGACGGCTGCAGACCGTTCTCAGAATACGAGATCATTAAATAAAAAAAGTAATAATAAAATAAAAAATAACCTGTAGCTCACCGTTATTAAATACATCGATGCCTAGCCCTTAATCAGAATCGATTAGTGAGGATAAAGTGTGAGAAAGCACATTATCCAAACTACAGTCACTAAACTTATAGTGGCTCTATTATTAGAGACTCCCACAATCTTACTTTGAATATTTCCATTTCACATAATTATTAATATAGCATTTTCGATATGTACCTGTTTCTTTAATAAAACATGTATTTAATATTATTTTTAATCATATATTAAATAGGTATGCCAATTCGAATAATCTATGAGAAAGTCCAAATATTGATATTGGCTAAAATCGACATTTTAATAATTTAACATATTTAATTTTCTTATGGATTGACATAATGACCAAACCGAGGAATGTTCGCCTTTTTATTTATTTTTATTTTTTATAAGCAGTAAAACAGAGTTGCCACAATCCTGATAATATCCCGTGAAATTTTGTCATAATTGAGGTTTTAAATTATACAACAATTTACTTTCTTCACTGATCAGACGCCAAACGAATCTATTGACCCACTTATTAAAATTTATTTTCCCCGATTTTATATTGTATCTGAAAAATCGTACTGTCCCTAGAACTCTTTCGAAACTACGAAGAAGATATACAATCGAAAATATTTCATGTATATTTACAAAGTTAACTTTTATAATCGCACTTATCAATTATATATCAAGCATTGATTGATCGAATGAATTATTCATTTTTAATTTTTAATCTAATTAAAACATTCTTCTAGTTCCTTAGATTCATAATTCTAACGTAATTGTTGAACTTACATTTAAGTCGAATTTTCGACTTAACCCCTATGATACGTTGGATTTTTTTTATTTTATAAATTAAATAATTCAACCGTTTATTTTAGTCTTAATAACGAGTACAATGATACTTTGCAGACTTTAGAATGGATGGAATGAAAATCACAAGTATAAAGTCGACCTTTAATAATTATTTCAACACTATTAATTTGACAGAATTAATATTATCATAAAATTTAGGAATTCACGTAATGAATGAAATACAGTAATGAATTAATTTTTATTTAATGTATATATATATATATATATATATATATATATATATATATATATATATATATATATACATTAAATAAAAATTAATATGTATACAGGTAAAAATAAATAAATATCGAAATAATTTTATTGTAAGGATGGAAAGCAAAATGTTATTTTGTGAGTAGAGAAGATTAGAGACGGCCCTAGACTAGAGGTCGAATGGAGGGAGGGGGGCAGTTTAATTGACTCGATACATCGAAGAGAGACTAAGCTTCCGGTTCCGGGGGTTCGCACTAATCGATTCAGTGGAGTATGATGGCCGCTGGAAGTTCCGTCATTAGTTCACTACAACAGTTTATTTAGTCTCGTATAAGGAAGGATATATCTTTAGCTTTTAAGTATTTGTGCAGTTTTGCAAAAGCTAAAACATTTTTATGATTCCTAACACTTTATTGTCTAAAGTAATACTTAAACATAAAATATTTCCGAGGGTATTTTCCAAAAATACGAAAATGCAACCGATGAATTGGGGCGCAGGGCCTGTAACCCAATATTCTATATGAATTGGTATACTGGAAAACATTTCAAACAAATGAAAAAAAAAGAGAATTATTTGTTAATTTATATTATGGCATTATTAAAATTATTTATTAATTTTATTAGAATTGTTATTTACGTGAGAATAAAGGAAGAAAGAATAGTGTTGGCTATATTTGTTGGAGTGATGAAAGAAGAGTCGTACAGGAAAACCGCTTGCGTTGGTGCGAATCGTTCTTAGTTACTATTGGAAATAGGCACAAATTTTTCAATTATTTTCCGACTTTTAATATTTTCAATATGATGGGGTTAAGAAAAAAAATTAGAAAGTTTTTTAATTTAATTTTATTTATTTGTTTATTAATTAATAAAAGCAAAACATAAAAAAAAAAAATTATAAGATTATTTTTGAAAGATTCTAAAACAAAATTTTAGTCTCTAAAATAAATAAATAAATACTTATTATTATTGAGATAACCTTAAGTTGATAAACAGAAAAATGAGGAATTCGAATGAAGTTGAGTAAGAAAACCGTTCTCGGTGAACAGTTTACTGGGTTGGCCCAGGTCAGTGATCCCTAATGAAGTCCCGAACAGCATAACAACCATGTTATCATTGTTATAAAAATAATGAATGATATAAAAATATGGAATCGTCCCAATGACTGCTTGGTTTCGTAATACCTACCCTAGAACACGAGAGGTCTAGAGGTGGACGGTGCAAGAGAAATTTGACATCAAGGTGAGCCACTAACTTTCCAAGGGAACAATAGCGTTTCGAAACGACACCTTACTCGATAATGCAACTATATCGATACCTTGTATTTATATCGATATCTTGTAATTGCAAAACGGCTACTTTACACTAGGGACAAAAAATATTTTAAAACAATCAAAAATCGTGCAGGTTTTTGTGTATTTTTTATGACTTCGAGGAGGCATGTAAAAATGTTCTTCAGTTTCTCGACTATTGTCTGTTAGTGATAATAATGGAATGTTGATCGCCCAACAGATATTAGTTGTCACGACATATCGGTCTCGCCTAGATATATCAGGTCTGATCAGTCGATAGCGTGCAGTTCCATGATATTAATAACGTCAAAACATAAAATTTGCTTTTATGGCAATTACGAGGCTCTTATTCTTAGCTATCGATTTAGTGAAGTAAAAGGGAGTTAAAATTCTACAAAAGTAGAAGCAAAAAGTACTAGTCGCTTTTTAGCTATTAATACGCTTCACCTGTCAACGCAAATGAATTATTGGGCTTAATACTTAGTACAGACACTTGTGGCTCGCTCTGCAAGATAAGTGCCCACAACCTTCTATTACACTTCCACTTGTTAGTATTTACTAAGAGAGGAGGCGACATTTAAAGTTTAAATGTCCGAATGCATCCACCGTTGTGAGCAGGTTTATTTCAGTGGCGTGCCACTCTTAAACTGTCTCTAATTAAAACTATTAACCTTTCCTTAACTGTATAATGCCACTGGCAGGCCTCACTGTCCCTAACTCACGCACGGTATTCTATCTTTAGCTGCAAGAAATATAATATAATAGGTATACTCCAAGACATCCAAACATACACAAGAAAATTGAGGTAACATAAAAACAGTAGGAATGTTACATTAAAAAACAGCTGATCGGTAAATTGTTTAACAGTATTTTAAAGATTCAAAGCTTTTTGTTTGGAATTTTTCACTTCTATTCTAATAATGTTATAGCTAAGTTGGGGGGGAGGAGGGGGAGGGAGGGGTATAAATATCCTAAAATAATCCTATATATCTTGGGGGGGAGGGGAAATATCTCATTAAATAAACTATATTATATAAAAGAGCTTCCACGCAGTTACGATAAAAGAGTAGAGATGAGTAATGCTCTCAGTCAGGGACGTAACTAGGATTTTTGTCCCAGGGGGGCCAAGCTCAATTTTGCCTCTACTTCTTACACCTCCCCCTCGCTTCGCCCCCTCCAATAAAATTCAAGAGTTTTATAACAGTATTTGAGGTAATATATTTTGAAATAATTATCACCATTTTATTGGCTGAATTAAGGTAAAAACAATTAAAGTGCATAAAAAAAAAAAATATTTCTCCTCAACATAAAAATAAAATTTCGCTCGAATTTTGGCGCCCTTTGGTTTGAATGCCCTTTCCCCTTCAGTTCCGGCCCTGCGCTCATGAACTGAAATAGGTTTCTTGCCCTTTTTGCTGAGTGATTGAATCACTTGAACTAGACCAATCTTCTCCAGTTATTGTTGGTTTTAGGTTTAGCCAAATAGGCTTCTAGTGAATCACAATCTCTACTCTTATTTTTTTTTACTGAATAGTGAATTATGAAAAAAGGGATTTGCTTAACACTACATCTAATGACAAGACAGCTCAGCTTTTAAAATTTCAATATGGATATGAAATTGACAAGGTGTTCAGGTAAACACTAAGGAGTACATACAAAATAATATCAGTAAATTGAAAGAGTTGAGGATAGTAGTTGAATACACTCCATCACCACAAAAGATATATGTTCCAACGCCTGATGACAGGATTAGCAGAAGAGAGTCGGAGATCGGTCATAATGGAATGGAAAGCACTGGATGGATCTGCACGAATAGAAAGTGGATTGTTGTTGGCTCCTGGAGTGAGATTAGCGTACCGGCTTCTCTCATTGGTCCGCGAATAACATCGATTATTTAACAGTTACAGTTAGCAAAGGTATTTAATCCTGCTTTGTTCGAGTTTTGACAATTATCTCGTATTTCACAACTAATTGTTCAGCGAGTACAGAACCCTGATGACATAAAAATATTCCATTGAAGAAAAAGAACAACAAAAAAAAAGGAAAAAAATTCTCTTCACGATATTGTAAGATTCCAAAACAAAATAGTCTCTCAAGAAGCAGTAAATAACTAATCATAATAATAATCAATTAATCAGTTAAAGAATTGCTAGTTTAAGCATTGCCAGTACAGAAAAAGATGAAATCACACCAATGGAGATTAAAGCAGCACACTTCACGTCAACAGGCTAAAAAACTACTAACCAAATAAATATAGAAGACCACTACAAAACAATTCAACATATTGCTTTAGCCAACGAGAAACCTCTTATGAGCTAAATATTATAGGACTGAAGAAAAACTGATCTATAAGCAATTTTATAAACTAATAATAATCATTTCGACATGGTAGGCAAATAACTGTGAAACTATTTATGTAAAGTCAGTCTTTGAAGTGCCTCATGGTTGACACCTAGCGGTACTGTTACGTACGGGATAAACACTAAAACAGGAAGAGACTTTTTGATCAATTTAAATCATATTACGATTTTTTAACACATGATTGTCTTTCACCAGCATTTAGGAGATGAAATTTTGTTTCAAATAAAATTAAAATCACATTATAACTGATTTTTGTTCACATAGTGCGTTTCACGGCAGTAACGACGATATACTAACTAACTATATATTGTAATTATTTACTAAACATTTAATTTCACGAATAATATTTAAATACATAAGGCATATGTCGAATTGTCTTGGAGTAATGTATTGTCTCTATTTGATAAATAATATTTAGACTGTTGACGTGATTACATCATTTTTTGCTTTGAGGAGTTGGTGAAATATCGGCATTTAATTATATATAAGATAATGTGTAAACAATTTTCCACCTTCCATAATTTTACTGATGCTAATTACACGGTAGTTCGAAGTTTCAAGGTTTTTCCTAATCGTCTAGAACTTATCTAAATATTAAAAACATTAAATTAATATTAAAGTCATTGTTATAAAAATATTATGTAAACAGGAAATACATTCACAAATCTACATAATTATGCCTTCTAATTTCCTGTCAACTGGTATAGTCATCAACGTTGATTTTTAAAATATTTGCTCGCATTTGAAAGACTTAAAACTTCACTTTTAGAATCATCAACAAATATTCTGTAAATATTTCTTCAAGTTATGCCTATGAACACTGAACATCAATTTTCATCATTTTCCTCCAGTTTAATGACAAACACATCCGAGTTTGAATTGTTTACCCTTCGAAACATTATGTTTTCCTCATGGCTAAATAGTCATAGATATATTCCAAAAGGAAAAACACCAAAAGTCACGTTGAGCGACCCGTCGTAAATCAGGCGAATTCGCAGTGATAATAAGAATTATAATACTAAGCCTAGAACAAACACTCGAGCCCAGTCTTTACGTAACATTGCGTGAGATCCGTTCATTATTTAGTTCAGCGCTGTCAGCGCTTTTAGTGATAGTGAAACGCCAGCAATGCCGAAGGGGATTTAGTGAAATTACACAAAAACCGTTCCGAGAAGTGACAAAAACTATATCAGGCGAGCAAATCGTGAAAACGATCCAATTTATGACTGTAAATTCGATATACTTTAGGTTTATTTCGTATTTAGTCAGTTCAATTTGTTTTATTATCGAGTTATCACTCGTATATAAAAAGATTATTATTATTTATTAGTGTTTCAATAACACTCACGAAGACACATTCAGAAAAATAACCTCAGGAATCGATTGAATTCGATATTCATATTTTTTTTTTGGTTTAGATCACGAAACTGGTTAAGAGACACGAAACAGGCCATTGCGTGTGCATGCGTTGAACATTTGATATCGACGCATTCCATCTCATGTTATAAGGTCAATGTGACATCATGCCTCATCTGCGTATTTAAAAAGATATACATTGCAACTAAACGATCAGTTAATATATCTATTTTTTTATATGCTTATAGTCAAAGGATGATGACTATTACAGAAAAAAAATTTTGATTCGGCGAATGAATTTCCAGAACGTGACAAATGAACAATAACATAACATCTAAATAAACTATGATGTAAATTTGTTATAAAATTATATGAACATATTAGTATTTATAAACAGAAGAACAGAAATATATTATGAGATGTCTTAAGAGTCACGTGCTGTCTCTTTTTGGCTAGTGATGTGAGATGTCTTTGGTGGTGAGCATTTATGTGATTTTTTTATCCTGGTGATGCTTGAATTGGCGAAACGCGAACGCTGTAAAAAAAAAATCGTTGGTTGGTTGTTTTGATGTTTTAAGCCGCAAAAAATCTTGGTCATTAGCGCCCGATTAATAAATGAATACTGCTACAGCAAAAAATAAAAAAATAAAATGGTAATAATCAAACAAAAAATTTAAAAAATACATTTTATTTTATTAAAGTAAATTAATGAACTAGTATATTAATGGATTTTAAGTTTTATCTTTATATATTAAAATTATATTTTCTCTGTTTTTTTTCTATATTTTAATAAGCTCTGAGGGTTTTATTTTATTTTATATGGTAGTATATTATTATATTTGTATCTTCAATATTTATGTTTGAATAATTATATTGTTGAGCTGACCTCCGGGAGAGGCTTTTGTCATGAAAATTATGTCAGTAAAGCCATACTATTATTATATTTATTATTTATTTAAATATATCTGCTTCAACAAATTTAGAGTGGTCAGGAAATATATTACTTTATTAGTCCCATCATTATCGTTCCCTAAATTAAACGTTCCTTAGATTATTTAAATGTTTTATGGTATCCCTATTACGTTTAATTTACCATGTAGAAAAGACATTGCTGAAAAAAATGGACTCATAAAACAACTAATTTAAAATTTATTTAAAAGAATAATAAAGAGAATAAAAATCAGGTCAAGGTAAATAATATTTAGGATTATATCGAAGTTTTTTGAAAAAGGCATAATCACAGTTTAGCAAACTTTAATAACATGAAACTATTTCCTAAAATAACATTTTTTTTTTTTTTAATTTTATTGTTTAATGTATACAGTAGAAGTTTATTTTAGACAATTTCCAACATTTTTTTTTTTTATAGATATTGTGAGCGGGAATCGATAGAGGTAGTGTTTATGCCCCATAATAAATCTAAACCTAAATTTTGAATTTAAAAAAAAGAAAAAAAAAACATCATAATACAGTAAAAAGGACCATTTGTTTTATTATATGACGTAAAAAATTCGAAGTCACGTAAAAAGTTTCGTGTTATCAATGACATTACTTATAAAAACTGGCCTCTATATTCGTAGACAATTGTGAATATAACATTATTTCAACTACACACTTGCTTGAAGTGTTCTGAGCGGTGATGATCTTCTGACCTTGCCAATCACTTGAATAATTCACAGAAATTTCTAGATAAATTGTTTTATCGTCTACTGAAACATTTTCTTCACGTCCCTTAGCTATCTGTTGTAAAGAAACTAAAAGGAATGTCGCAATGTCGCGGAATTTCATCATTCTATGAATCAGCACTGTTGAAACATCATCAGATCTATATTCGTTCTATCGACTGTAAACATAAAAACTCGATTTGATAATCAGAAAAAAGATATAAAACAAAATATTATAAAATCGGTATAGATTCAGGAAAATTGAACAACTAAAAATCTTTGGCATAAATAATATTTAAGAAAAAAAAGAGCAAATACTAATAATAAGAGAAACTAATTTTGTTGGTATATCAAGATAGCAAGATCTCTTATCTTTTTCTGTCCTATTGATGCCCGGATTGACGATAAAGTTGACAGGTTAGATATTTAATGGTATTTGAGACTTATGGCTTTAAAATATTTTTTAAATTTGCTTTAAATCACTAAACCCAAAAATAATATTAATACCTAATATAGTCCCCAACTATTACGTATGCAACCACATCATGCGTGAAAAAAATAAATGAAAGGCCTATCCCTTACGTGGAGTAAGTACTCCTTTCTGCAGGGAGGGCGACCTCTTCAACTTATAAGTAGATTTTAAATAGATTTAATTTTTTATGTTTATTATAATATCCCAAGCTGTGTTCTCCAACATTTTATTTGATTATTTTTGGCAATACAATATCAATTTATATTCTCTTACGGACCGTGATAATTCCACCTGTCTTCACAACTCGTTAATACATGCTTTCTACGTCGCAGTGTTCGCAGGCTGAAATCTGAAAAGAGAAAAGAAAGCGGTCGTTTCCAGGTCGACCCGCAGTTCGCGACGTCATCAAGTGGATAACGGTTCGATCGTGACGAATTGCTTGAGCGAATTTTTTCTTCGGCGTTTCACAGCAACTATTTCCAGCAGCCACGACAGCTATGTCTTCTTAAGTGTTTGGCGATAGTTTAGTCAGCACTGGGGCATTTTTAGCTTTATTGAAAACCTTTCTAACTTAGTAGGTTTTAAGATATTTTCCAAAAAAATTACACTTCTCATAAAACATGCGTTACTGGTAAAATGATCTCCCACCCACCTTCTTTTATTTTCCGCCTGACCGTTAGGGATAAAAGCGGAGGTAAAGAATTCAATTTGTAACTGGTAGGCTCTTCTACATACATATATCTCAAATCTAGCAGGCATGTTAATGTTATTATTTTCAGTTCTGAAGATATATAAAAAAAAAAAAAATAAGAGTATTGTAGTTTCAGTCATATATTGAGAGCCTTTCGTATGACGTTCAAATTTAGTGAGGTATGTTCTAGATAGTATATTGTTAAGGACTTACATGCTATAGATATGAACCATTTGACAAGCTTCTGCTGATCGAAGCGAAAATGTTTTATTTTACGAATTTTTTTTCTTGTTGTGTAACAGATATAATTCAACACTAGCTACATATTGTGAACGATGCTCAATTGTAAATTCGTTTGACGTCAAGGCAAAGGTCTATCCAGCAAGGTTAAACAAACCATTTACAATTGTATTTTTTCCTGATAGTTTACGCACATGTAACTAATAAATATGTCGTAAATTGGTCTGACATTGATGTTAAATTCATCTTACTTTTATAAAGATATTCATGGTATTTATAGTTTTAGATATATCATACATAATACTTATAGTGTGGCAAAATATTTCAAGATCAATAGTGATATTTAACGAAAAGATTGCATGATATGGACAGCCTCAGTTTATTCGTATTATCGTAGCCGTGATACGAGGTGGATAACACCAAAAGATGGTAGATTCCTTATCTTTAAAAAAACAAAATACAATTTTACCAGGAACTAAGATTGGGATTAAAGAAAGAAGTTTAAAAAAAAAAATATTATCAACTAAGTAAACCTTTAAATATCGACAGTTTCATACAAAAATTCAATATTTTTAAACTAAAATATCGATTAATGCAATATCTGATTAAGTTTGTTATTTAAGGTGAAAAGAGACATAACTGAATTATACAAGGTTGAAATTAATTTACCAAGTGTTTATTTTTCATATGCAACGTTTCGGCGACAAAGCCGTAAGTATCAGGCATGTCTAAAAATGCCCTTATTTTAGTTTTTCCAAAACATAGTAAACAATTATAGGTAATATATTACATATTTCTTATATCACATAAATATGCTGAATTAAATCATAATATTCATATATTATTACTACATCCTATAACAGTTTATGTTTTTGAAAAGCTACGTTTTCAGATATGCCTGATGATGGCTTTATGGCCGAAAATAAACATTTGAATGAAAAAAGCTTATGAAAAGTAAACATTTGGTGAAATAATTTCAGCCTCATAAAATTCTGCAATATTTGATGATAAAGAGGTAGAGATCGAGTTGTAATATCGATAATTGGTAGCAGTGGTTAGACGATTTGCCTGGCCGTGACGTCACGGGTGGCCTTGAACCTCGTCCAATCAGTTGTGACGCCTCCTACTCACACAACCATTGGACGCTCACAATTTTTTCTTTTTCTATTTTTCTTTTCTTTTTTTTTTTTTCTTCTTCTCCTTAACTCCTTTTACCTGTGTCCTCGAGTCTTTGTCTCGCCGGAATGTCCTTCCAGATTATTCAGGACCGGCGACTGCTTCGTCTACACAAATATGAATCCTATAGAAAATTTACTGGCTACGTCTCAATTCGATTTCCATGAACTTCTTTACAATTTTTTTTATTCATTTTGTACTAGAGTGTAATAACGAACTAAATTATCATTTTTATTCAATTTTTACTTTTAAATAAAATATTATATTTATAACTGGAATTGAAATATAATAAAAGCATACATAATCAACAAATTCTACATATTGATATATCAGGATACTACAAAAGAACACATAAGAATGATGAGTTGCGGGTGTAAATTACAAAATAGAACAATCAAGTACCTAATTTACATTTGTTTATAAAAAAAAAATAATTAAAAAAATAATAATAAAATGTTTACCTTTAGTCTCTTGCTGTTTTTAGGATAATTAGTAAATTATTATTTTAAAAAAATATATAAAAATACCATTGTAATATTGAAAGTTAATTAAAGTGAATTAAATCAAACCTATTGATATAATTGTCAATCGCCTTATTACAAAGCAAATTTTAAAAAATAAAGCTTTTTTAAAAAAAAATAGATATTACCTAATTCGTATAAGTCTCAATTATTACTGTTATCCGTAATTTGATTAAGGTTTACTGTTAATAGGTTTTCCGTTTAATGAATAATGATTTTTACTTAGAATGCAAATAAAATCATTTTTGTCATAATACATCGTAAAATGATAATAATGATATTTACCGAAATGCAAATAAAATCTGATGGATTTTATGAAGGTTTTACATAAATAGTACGAATGAGAATAATCTTAATCATAATAATAAGTAAGAAAAAGAAATTTAGTAAAAATAAAAAATCTGGCAAATATTAGCGAAACATAATATAGCTTAGATAATCAGAAAATTAAAAAAAATAAATAATATTCTATATAATATAAAAGGTAAAAATAAATTTTAATTTTAAATCGGAATATTATTGAATGAATATAGGCTGAACTATATCTCTATTGAGTCTTTTGAAGAGAGATGTGTCTCTGGATTTATACGATGCTAGGTTTTTCAATGCTAATGATGCCTGAACTGGCGAAACGTTGACTGGCTAGTTATGATTCTTATAGAACTTTATTTCAAGTTTCTTTATCACTCGATAGTTTTACATACAGAAATCTATTTTTAATCGGTGCTATAAATACCTTTAGTTAAGAGTTAACTACAGGTTGATTACCATAGGTCAGTTGGTAGCAACCAATTAACTGACTACGGAAGGTTAGTTTAGTTAACTAACCAATTAACCAGATCCCTAGAGAAGATATGATAGACACGAAGAGGATACGGTAGATCTCAGAGCCCGAAGACCGGTTCCGTGAATATTTCATAAAGGCTCGGTGCACATTCCTCTGCTGCCCCCTCCAGGTCGTTCGTAACGGGACGTCTCGTCCGCCTCGCCGAGGAAGTAATACCAGGATATGGCCAGCATTGTCGGTCTGTAATGGGACGGTATGGGGCTTCTAGGTGTCCTAGATATGTGAGGTAATTACTTATACATATCCTTACATATTAAAGCGATCTAATTTATCGATAGCTAATCTCGTATCTGCAAAAGACTAATGTACAAAAGGATCAAAAAACTGTTTTAAAACGCAATTAAAAAAAATCACGACATTCTATTTATATCACATATCGGTCTCGCCAATGCATACGAAGTTAGTCGATGGCGTTTCAAGGTATGGAGTCAAAACATGAAATCTGCCTGTAGTTGGCAGTTTCCAGGCACCACTTCTTAGTCGATATCGAATTCAAACGTACAGAGGAATGAAAGATAAGAGGAAGCACTCGAGGAAACTCAAGCCAGTCCTTCAGGGCGTTTTTACACTAAATAAAACGCCCTCTTTTAGCGCAAAAATTAAACTATTCCGGAATAAATTATTCGGATATTGATGCATATTGTCGCCATCAGGCTTAAGTAACGAATATGAAAAATCGTATTTTTCGAATTCCTTAGTTCTAATAATTTAGCAGAAACCGTTATTTGCAAAATAAAATCTTATAAACACAAATCTGGGGCTCAGAGACAAAAACATTATTCGCAATCGGGAAGTTAAATGTAACTTAAATTTTTTTGGTCTCCTGAAAAGTAGCCATATTCACATACAGTTGACGTCCGCATGATTGCATGGAAGGATCAATCTAATTAGGGATCGATAAATTATTTGCCACTTCTATAATATTGTTTTTATTGTAAACTAGTTTCGAATGTTATACATTTATCTTCAGTTCTAAAAATAGACAAAAATTCATAAATAAGCAATTCAAAATACGGTTTGGTATAATAATGCCAAACTATATTTTGAATTGCTTATTTTTGAATTTTTTGTGTGTTTTTAGAACTGAAGATGAATGTAAAACATTAGAAACTAGTTTTCTATAATTACAAATAATTTATCAATCCCTAATTCACATTCGTTACCTAAATGTGATGGGGGCGAAATATCGATAATGGAGACAGAGTGATCATTACAAGATATTTTGGAGCCCTTCTTGTGTGCCTTGCGGAATAGCTTTCAAGTTTTTTAAAACACTTAAACAGGTCTTTTTACGACTATTATTAAATTATGTCATTCAATTAAAGAACTACCTAGCTATAAGGAAATGATTCGATAATCCATACACTTATACAGTACATAAATATACATTTTAAAAGAGCAAAAACTAAAAGATTATTTTTCAGTGATGATTGGAAAATCGCAAAATAAAAACCTGCTTAGGTCTTTCAAACAGTAATGAATAATTTAGCAATCAATATTTAGCCAATTTAGGCATCACAGGTCTGTGAATAACACGAAATCAGATAAAGGCAGGCCGAATATCCCACATCCAGCCTAACAGTATAAGACTAATAAATTAGGCTGCTGAAATGAGGTGTGATATCTCTAGATCTATCTAATCCTGATCTAATACAGCTGTTTGAGGGACTCGAGGCTTCTTCTACTAATAAAGTGATTCTCGATTTCTGTATGGATTTTTAGAGAAGTAATCCCTCGTAATGTCATGACAGTAATGCTTCATATAGCCATGACAGAATACAAAGAAGCTGTTAGGTCACATCAAGGGAATCTGACTCACTTGATTAAAATGAGTCAGCTGTTCCAAAAATAATCTAAACAATGAAGCCTGAAGGTTTAAATTCATTAATAATTAATAATCCGTAATCGTAAAAGTAATTGAGTATTTGTGGCATGAGGAACTCCTTTGGGAGATCTTTTAACGAAAGTCACTCCAGTTTCCACTCGGCAAGTGGTTTCTACAACTATTATCCACTTTTGCTCAGTTTTTTTTTTTTTTTTTGTCTCTCTCATTGTCTGTTCTTCGCAAAGTGTTTTAGAAAACTGTTTACTTTTTCTTTTTTTTCATCTAAATTACTCTTCCAATTCTCAATATTGATTTTAAAAAAAGAATCATTAAGAAAAATAGTGAAATCTTATGAAGACCCAGGTCAAGTAAAGGGTATTGGAACAGCTATTTAAATATTTGAATCAACCCAATCAAACCTGTTTTAAAATCTCACATAATAAATTAACCCAAGGATTCTGATGGATTTTGTGGAAACATAATCGTTGTAGAATTCCAGCTTTAATATAGTTTTAAACATTAGTAATAATCAGACGAAAATTAAATCTTCCTAAAGTGTTCTGTGTATCTATAACAATATATATATATATATATATATATATATATATATATATATATATATATATATATATATATATATATATATCTGTGTATCTATAACTATATATATACTAATATAAAAACAATAAAAAATAAAGTAAAAATGTTACTACTGCAGTTCAACCTAGTGAAATAACTTGATCATGATATTCTGTTGAAATTTAGTATGAGTTTTCTCTATTTCGTCAGTGATTCTTAAATATGCCTTTCAATGAATTCAATAGTAAACAAATAATTAAAAAAGATCTTCCTTATTTAGAAAATTCCTTTTAAAAAAATTTAAGGAAAAAAGATCAAGTGAAATGGACAGCTAGGATCAGTCGAAAGCACGGAACAGATCCTCTAGATGATCTCTTTGTCTGGCTGCCACCGAAGTAGAGGAAGAGAACTTATACAAAGAAGGATATGGTAATATCAACAGTATTCTCTACCCTCCTTCGAAAATCTGTCAACAAGTTTAAGACTGCCTTGACAGGGGTTGTATAATTTATAATCTGATTCGATAAAATTAATTCATGAGTTGATTTTATTAGAATTTAAGGGAACGATTTTGAGATACTATCTTGGTATTCAAGGATGAACACCTACTTTTCATTGTAATGTTACTTAGATGGCCGTGTGAGCATTCATGAAGGTATGTACCAGAATAAAAAGATCAACACAGTAGCTAGATCTATTATATAAATAAAAACGAAATAAAACATTGAAAGATTGAAGTATCGATTTATGAAGAGTTGTCTATTGGGAAGGCAGAGAGGTTGCTCAGACCACAACTGCACGTGGCTGTATTCAGACCACGCAACTCCCTTTTCTCGGGCTCTTCTTGCTAAGATAGAGCTTGTTATTTGGATTATATTATGATATCTTAAAAAAAAATATATATTTCGAATAGTTGTTATACCGCTTTGTCAATGCTAATACAGAAATATTGATCATAGCTGATAAGCCTAACCAGAGCTTCTTCAAGGTTGCAAGTTTTACGGTCAAATAGATAAGAAACTGTTAAAAGAAGAATAATTATAATCTTGATGATGACTGATATGAAATCCTCGAGGTCAGCAGAATGGTTCGCTATAATAACAACGTATTTACGAAAAGAAATAATTCTCGAGAATTCTGAGAAATATTTTCATAGTTTCGCCACTGTGAAAGAACAAAAATGACCTCAAGAATGGTTCAAGATTCAATAGAAATCAAAAGAACTAAAATGCAAACTGTCCGCTGGTAAGGTTAAAACTTCAACCTTGAGAAAAATGTAATGAGGTTAGCGTAACCCGAGATAAAGCGACTCAACAACAACATTGGATTGTTAATTCAATATGGCTGTCGTTGCTATTGCTACCTTACTCAGTTCACTGCCTTCATAGTTGATAATTTATATAAGATTTACTGAGATTATTATTCTTAATTCCGCCTAGCTATTAGAGCTGACCAGTAGCAACAATTTCGTAGTTCATAAGCACATTTTTAACTTTCGATTTGAAATAAATAACTTATAATATTACCAATTTTATTTTTAGAAATATTCAATAGTTAACCGTGTTCATTATATCTCAATTTCAGATTGTCAGGATAATCAATCAATTTTGACTTTAAAAACCTATTAATAATGAAGAGCAAAAAGATAAATATATTTAAAAAAAAAAAAATTAAGATATTTTGTGGAATAGCAGTGTATCCACTGTTTTCTTGAAAACAGTCAAGAAATAAGTAATCTAATTCGCATTTTTACTTTCCTATTTCTATTGTATTCGTTATTTTTCTTTTATTTTTATGGTCTTTTGTACATTTTACCATCAATATTTTCCGTTATTCTGTTTTCAGCTGTTTTTAATTTCATCTTTCCTACCAGCTGTCATGCAACCTCCCTCTTCCTTCAGTATGTGAATGGATGTCTTGGAGTGAGGTTTCTCTAGTTGGTGTATCCTTTTTTTGGTGTTTCCGTTTTGTCTTTGTGTATATATATATATATATATATATATATATATATATATATATATATATATATATGATTTTTTTTTCTCTGAATAAAGATGCCTTAATTAGCGAAATATCGACAGGTTGGTTGTTTCGTGTTATTTTACACGTAGGCCATCATAGCATTATGTAACAAAAATGTTCCGTCACAGGAACTTAGTTTCAATTAATATAATTATTGCCTTTGGATGACATACAACCTACTTCTTTTCTGTTAGTCTTTTAGACTGTTAATGTGAGATGTTCTGTCTCAGGTTTGTATTTATATCAACACATTTTCAGTCCTGATGATGCCTGAATAGGCGAAACTTTGACTAACTTGTTATTAAATGGAATTTGAGAGACTAAAGGCTTTCCTAACGGTAATTGTTAGGAATACGGACAGCTGACGATAAGTTGGTGAGTATTGATCCGCTGGCAACTGGTTCATTGGAGCAGAGGGTCCCACACGCTGAGAAAAAACAACCCCACAACATTGGCTCGGTCCACCCGCAATGTTCTCTTCTGTATTCTCTGTCGCTATGGCATCAACTGCTCCCTTCTATATTAAGCATATCATAGGCGCTGTTTTAGAAATTACTAATAAAAATCCATAAATAAGGATTATATTTAAATATAATTATCTTTCAAACAGCAATCTCTACAACACTGACAGTTCATAATAACGGTAAAAATAGTATTAGTATTATAATATTAATCTAGTATTGCATTGCACTAAAATAGAGCAGAGCAATTAATAGGTATCATCTAGCATCTTCTTACAGAGATATTTTCTAGTTTTTAAATTGGCATGATTTATAATTTATTAGACTAGTCAGAGGAATCAGTACTGGTTAAGGAAACTATAAAATCTAGACTAAGTAAGTATGAAAAGCTAAAAGAATTCTTTGGATATGAATGGAACATTCCACACACAGCGAGCCTTGAGTTTTTAAAATACTGGCAACCAACTAAAGAGTCATCTTCAGGGCAGAAACAATTAGATAACATATAAGCATACAGAATGGAGCACACCTCACATCAGTAGTCTAAAAAGACACACCAACTTGAGACACTACCTCATTCCAATATATCTACACACATACCGAAAGAAAAGGGAGGTAACATAACAGCAGCTGGGAAAGGTTATATTAAAAACAGCTGATCACCACGACTTTCACAAACTAAACAACCAAAAAATGTACTAAAATGCCATACAAATAAATCTAATAAAATGAACATAAAAGAAATAAGATATAAAATTCACAGCAGAGGGAGGTTATAATCAAAAACAGCTGACACCATCATTTATAATGGTCATTATAAAATCAGTTATAATCAGCAGACACCACAAACAAATTAAAAACCAAAAGAAGATCTAGTTAGATATATTAAATTTGTGTAGAATGCTTAACATTTCGGAGTAAAAATAATTCAAATTTTTACAATCAGTCTTATAATTAACATCAATATCGGAATTCTTCGCAATGTACATAGCCTCAAATATCTTTCTCTTAGAGCCATTCTTCTCTATCTGAATCACTAGAACTTTAAATTTAAAAAAAAAAATCAAATGGTTGTAGGAGTCCACGAAACAAGAAACAAATAAATGAAAAATTCCTTACTTAAGCCTTACTTCAAATTAATACCTATTAATTTAGAGGGTTGTGTTGATTTTGATCTTGTAGAATCAATGTTTTGATGGGATTTAGTGTTAGGAGTCATGTCGGCAAAAATTATTAGCGATGACGGTATTGAACCTTCGGTGTTATCATAATTATAATTAGAAAACTCGTTCATAAATTAATTTTTTTTTTATTATTATTATACAAACAGGATATCCAAAATCAATGCGGATTCATTTATTTTTTTTTTTCAATTTTGTAGTAAGTGAATATATTTTACACGTGAAACTTAGAAAAATATTAAATAATATTAAACCCAAATCCCAATCATAAATTTACGACTGATCGAAATGTGATAAAGATATATAAAATGGTTGAACGATATAATGCTCTCCTATATCTTCTGATATCAGCACACATTCGCTCGCTTATTGTGATCCCTTGATTCTTCAAAATCGCTCGTAAGAAATACCTAATACCTCAAGATAAAGAAAATTATCATTATTACATGGTTGTTCGCGATAAGAGGTAACTACAAAAATACTCCATAAAAGAAATAGTTCAAAATTTGAGCTAAAATTTGAATATTTAATATTCGTAAAAAATATTTCTTTATTATAAAAAGATTAATTTAAACTACCTCTCTTAATAAAATTAGGAATTGCTCTACTCCCATAGTAACTTATTCCAACTTTACCTTTTGAAAAAAAAATTAGCAGAACCTTCATTGCGAAATATTTTTACATGTTTTCTTTGTTATAAAACAAAAAATAATTATTTTATGTTTATTCTAATTTCGATGAATATGGTAATTTAATTATTTTTTTTTCAGATTATCAGAATTCTATACACTAAGAATTCTCAAGAATTAGAAAAAAAAAATCGCTGTTTTTAGAAATTTTCTATTTATTAAACATTAATCCACTATCAAACAAAAAAAAATTATGGGGAAATTCGAAGTTAAAAAAAAAAAAATCTAGAAGTCAATTATTATTCTAATAATCGCTTAGTAAAAATCAGTCAACGGGCTGTATAAATGTATAAATGTCGCCGAGAAACTGGCTGTGTGTAGAACTCGACGATTTAGAAACGTTTCGGTGCTGACCACATCCGCTTCCAGGACATCCGTTGGCCAAGGCCTCTTCGATTAGCCACTACTATTGTTAACGTGTCCTTTACAGGGACTATTGTCACTGTGTGTTAGCAGCTGACTGACTCGAGGTTCAACAATAATAATAATAATTTTGTTTATATACAAATCATTTAAGATTTATTGAATGAGATACGTCTTGAAGAAACAGTATTTTGAGCTCTTCCTTAAGTATTGCTTGTTATAACTGTTGACTTTTATGCGGAAATTTGATACAAAAATGTTAAAGATGCTATTTAGTAATAGCTTTCCGGAGATTAATTCCCATTAGTCAGACGAAAATGCTAACATTGATATATGTTTTTGTACAATTTAATAAGTATTATTTGCGTGACACTTGTTGGGCCTAATAAAATATGTAGTGAGAATTAGATTTATCATTGGATTTTTTGCTAAATACGTTTTTTGTTTATTTAAAATTATAAAATGCAACCCTTATAGTATATAATGTAACAAATGATAATAATGAAGAAGATACACAATTTTCGTAATAAGTTTAAACTAACCTAAACTAAACTGTATGTATGAACGAGAATAAAATATTTTTCTAATTTTATAAACGAGAATATAATATTATTTAAAGCAGTTATAGTTTGGTAATTGCGGTTTTAAATTGGTTTCTTAGTGTAAAACTTTCTATTTGCTTATCACAAGACCTTGCTGATATCGACACGAGCCGCCGGAAACATTACAACAGATGACACACTTTGCAAGAGCTATATGATATGAAACGCAATTTCTTCGGTTTTGTAAAAAAAATAAAAATATGGAGAAAAACAATATAAATCAGGAATAAGAGTGAAATGAATAAATTTATTGAACAGTTCATGTTTTGATTTTTCTAGTTCTTGCCTTTCACTGGAAATTTAAATCGCAAAATAAAAATAAAGTTATTTAAAAAATAATTAGTGAAAAATCTGTCACACTTCAAAATCACAATTCAAAATGTTGATTCATTGCGTCAAATTTTGCTTATTTCGATTTTATTACCATATTTGCATTATTCTGGTCATATTTTTTGAGTATAAGTATCGTAAATAATATAAAAGGTTAATAAAATATGTAAGATATCGAATATAATGGTGGACCACTATCCACAGCAAACAATAACAGTACGATCTGAAAATTATTTTTTCTTTCCTGTAAAATTTTTAAAAGGAAAACCTTTTCGCTGATTCAGGTACCAGTATAACTGAAAAACATTAATGCAGAGATAGTACATCTCACACCAACATTCATAAAAAGACTAACCAAATAGAAACGTCAGTCCAATACATGCGGTACACTTTTGAAATGTTAGTACATGATGAACTGTTTAGGAGAGATAGTATTTAACTTATATTTTAGACTGCTGATATGAGATGAGCTATTCCTGAACTGGTTTATTGAATGAAAATTACTCTAATTTACTTTTTAATTATGCCAAAAGAGCAATACATTTCAAGTATGATTATTCACAGATTTGACGTGTCGATGTTTTATTTTTTTTTATATTCCTCTTTTTTCTTCTATTAAAAAAAAAAAATCAAGATATATAGAAATTAAAATTATAAGTAATTTAAGTCACTCAAGCTGATAGGCTACCACAAGCTTTTTGTAAATTAATTTATTTTATATTGCCATTTTGCAAATACGAAAATAAATAAAAATACTTCATTTAATTTCTGAACTGGTGAAACGTTGACTGGTTAGTTATTTAATGCTATTTGAAAGACTTAAGTCTTTGTGTTGGAACCTTCCGATAATATCGCTAATTCAAAAAAAAAAAAATTTCTCTCTGTTTTCCTCTCACTTATGAACTCTTAATTTCTGTTGAGATGTGTTGCATTAATTATCCATATTACTGTTGACTAATTTAATATATTAAATGTTATATGTAATAATTAATTTCGTCTGGATATATTTGGACAAACCGGCAGCTCTAGAGGGAACGCAGCGTGGGATAGCCCAGCATCTGCTGAAGAGGGGTTGAGGCACCCACACAAGTCAGCCCACATCTGCTCGCTCACTGCCAACATCAATACTCAACTACAATCCTGTCAACTTGGCTCAACTTGTTGATAAGGACTTCACTGTCTTCAAAATATAGATTTTTACTGATAAAATCATATCCTTAAAGAGTGAAATACCAGCTCAACATCCTCAAGAAGAGTAAATGAAATAAAATCCCCTAAAAATCGACTTCATCTTCTTTTATCAAAATTTGACTAATTTGCATTCGCACCCGATTTCTTTCGAAAAGAACAAAAAAACTACTTTATTATGAGATAAAGTTCCTTTAGAATAACAAATATGTATAAAATAATATATATATTATATCTTAGGTTTACACCCGCTTTACATCTTTAGGTTAATTTATGCCAAAAATATAAATTCACAGACCAACAGGACACAATTGAAGAACTTGGTGACATTTATATTTTCATTATAATGTATATGCAGCTTATAACATTTAAAAAATAAATTCACTACTTATAACAATCATACGCTTAAAGTTTATAAAAATTCGGAAAGAACCAAGTAATGCCGTGATAAGTTGAAAGGCGCGATCTTCAAATTATTTTTCTAAATACATTTTTGTAGTGAACCGAATCGGTCTAATAATTACGTTCTTTTTATGGAATAAGAAAGCTTTAAAACTAATTATTGAATCCAAATCATTGGATTCAGGGCTTTCTAATGTCACAATAAGGTGTATTTTTCAGACCCATTCGGGTACAATACAAAAATGTATTTAGAAAAATAATTTAACTTTTTATCATATCAGCGCAGCGTACTGTAATAAATAAAAAAAATCATAAATAATATATTTGAGGATCCTGGATATTTTATTATTGATTAAGGATTTTTTTTTAAGAAATGTCAGTTTAACAGGCGATAAAAGTTCTGAGAAAATCTTGGCCACCAAATAATATCGAAGGCAAGACTAAAAAGGACGCAGAACGAGTAACACAGGGAGGGAATTGTATTGTTGCAGCAACTGAAGAAGTTGACAAAAGGTTGTGGAGCCCAGCTGCGTGTATCGGTTAGTTGGAATAATACTTAGCTTTTTATTCTTTGTAAAATGAACTGCCAGAAAATTGATAAATAAAGAAAAATTATGGAGGACAATCTCTAAACCAGGAAGGCTACAATAATGTATTTTATTATACAGTCAAAATAACTGCCAAGCTCTGATTTCCAATATAAACGCTGATCGACCGTGTCAAACCAGAAAGGCATAAACGCCAAAACGAAGAAATTGAGAATTTTCGGAAAAAGAGTTCGCAAGTGATCTTTCATCTCACGCTAGATTAGAAACGAAAAAAAAAATCAAGAAATTTAAAAATCGTTTATGCATAACCTAGCGAGAGATGAAAGAAATATTGCTCAGGACCCCTTTTCACAAAAATCTCAATTTCTTCGTTTTGGTAAGTGCCTTTCTGCTTTTTGTGCCTTGCTGGTGCTGGTAACACCGTTCTGGCATTGAAAAAGTATCGATTATAGAGAAAATAAATAAAATATAAAAAAAAAAAATTACCAATCATTTCAAAGAATTATTTGGATTCCTGCATGTATCCTCACAGATACATTCCAAGTTTAGACATTGAGATAAATAAATCTATCTATAGGTAGTCTAATAATTTTCGATACCTGATCATATCCGATATTCCGATATATATATATATATATATATATATATATATATATATATATATATATATATATATATATATAAATGTTATTTGGATTATTTTAAAATCCAATGTATATATAAATGTTATAAATATTTTAAAATCCAATGTTTATATACATGCATAAATACAAGTATGCAGATGCAAATTTAGACTATGCTGATACGTTCTCTCTGACGATGAGCTATGTACAAATGTTTTGCTTTCCTAATTTGTATTTATAAACTTAATACCGTAATTAATTTAGATCATATTCAGTTTCTTATCCAGCGTAAATTATTAAGTAGTCTTCGGATCTACCATTATATTACAATTTGGAAGTGGTTACAAATAGAAAACTCTATTATTATAAATATTATGTTTGTGGAATAATTTCTTTCTTTATATCTTTATATTCCTTTATTCCTTTTTCCTCATCGATCCACCAACGTTTCGGTGTACTCCCCCATTCTCAAGATATTTTTTTTTAGTATAGACTCTATACTCCTGTTATCCAAATCCATTTTATTAATTTTGTTTGTTAATTATTACATTTACTTTAGCCATAAAAAAAACTATGTTTTAAATCTTTTCATATAGTGCTAGGAGTGAAATTGTTTAATCTGCCTTTATCATTGCCACAATTGCTCTGTTATTATTATTACAATTGCTGCTGTTATTATCAAGTACTAGAGATAATAACAGAACAATTGTGGTAATGAAAAAGATAGATTTAACAATTTCACTCATATCACTATATGAAAAAAATTAAAACATAGTTTTTATGGTTAAAATAAATGTAATAATTAACAGACAAAATCAATAAGATGGATTTAGACAACAGGAGTGTAGAGTGTATAATAAAAAAAGAACACCTAGAGAGAATAGTACCCCGAAGCGTTGAGGAAAAAGGAATATAAAGATATAAAGGAAGAAATTATTTCACAAATATAACATTTGAATTCTCCTTCCTCCCGCTATTAGTATAAAATATAATATTACAATTGTAGGTGTGAATTCCACTATATGTATGGAGCGATTATTTCTATAAATGAACAACTTCTAAACGGCATTACAGAGATAAAGGAAAGTAAATATGAGTGTACAAACATTTATTACATGTATAAATTTCATTTTACAATATCAACCTTGAGATTGAAACGCACATTGAATATTTTCAACTAAGCATGATTAAAATTTTCTCTTAATCTTTTCCGGAAGAAAAATAAATAAATAAATAAAACAAAAGTACACACGTGCTCTTAACAAAGAAAAGTTGAAGTGGTAACTTTTCGAGTTGAAGTGACCGCTTTGAAGTTGTTATGACGTGAAAAATTTTCAAGTGCGACCATCTTAAGCGAACAGGAACTGCAAATATCGATTTGGTTCTAAAACATAGCCGAGAAGACGTTCATGTCATTTTTAGATACTTAAAAATTCTAATTTTGTAGGCAATTCGGTTTGAGTCAACTTCAATAAATAAATTGTTTTTAGCTGTGTTTTCCTCCGAATGAGATAGAAGACCGCGTCATCACCATGATTAGATAAAGCGGTATTATTGTAGCCCGGTTCCTGGCATTGCTAATCGCATACGCCATGCTTGCCTTGTTCTATTTTAAAATTTACATATTATACGGTTCTCTAAAACTTCAATTTTAAGTTTCATTTTGTATGGGCTTCGGATAAGGCACCCAGTAATCTGGTGGCACCATCACAATGTTATGTAACAGTGCAGCCAATTAAGATGTACGATAGTGTCAGAATCCGATGAACAAAATTTTTTTTTGCGGCTGTTACATCATTGAAAATGATTAATTGTTCCCACTGAATATAAAAAGCATGTTAATATATTCACTACAGCATTGATAGAAATTACTTGTTTATTTTCAGTTCCGCAATTTTTAAAATGAATACCAAGCAGCGAGAAGTGGTGATTGGGAAAAGATAATTCAAAATCATTATCTTTTTCTGCGAAACTTATTTCCGAAGTGCTGTTATTTACTTTACTTTTTACAAAATTTTCTAAAATCAAGATCTTCCAATCCTTTTGGTGGAAAGTCCTTCGTACAATATTCAGTGCTCCATATTATACAGCAAACAAGACCTTACATCATGACCTATATGACAAATATTCTCCCATTTGTTTTAGACCCTTCCATGCCATCCAAATTCTCCAACTTTAATCAGAACCTTAATCTTCATCCTAATCCTTTAGCACAATTCCTATCAAGCTCAACTCATCCCTTCAATCCCTCAATTCATCTTCTAGAAGCGACTAACAGAGACGCGCTGGGATCTCCTGGAGTCTGCTTTTTCTCTATAAATGAAACAGATTGTAATATTTCACAATCGAATTTCTATAGTTACCGAATTTCTTAGACAGTTTTTTTTTTTTTTTTACCTTATCTTACTTCTGGATCATTGATTATTGATCAAATTTATTCTACAATAAGATTTACTAGTAAATCAGGGAGATAATTTATTTATGTGTAACATTAATTTGGACCAAATCGTAGAACTTGAGAGTTCCTCATCACTGTCAGTGCCTCCGATTCGTATTTCTGATCTAATCCTTAAGGAAATTGGAGAAAGATATATTTGTATCATAGCATCATAAAATCAAACCTTAAGAAGATCTTTCTCCACATTATTAATCAGTGGAAATTAATGGCCGGATGGACGGATGCCCACCGATTTGTATACACAGACCATTCCGAGGAAACAGGATTTGACCCGGTAATCCATGGACCACCTCGTATAGAGCCCATAGGTCCATTTGGGATTCCAGACAGACTTCCCGGTCAAGGAGCCTCAGAGGTCCCACTGTTGATGGGAAGCGAGCTGTTCTCAGGACTCCCATCGGCTCGATAGCTCATAGGAAATGGACTATTTCAGGCTCCGGACTTCCGACTCCACTTATAATATTCTCCTGTACTCCACGTTACACCTCGAGTGTATCGCGAAGGCGTTCGAGGAATTACCACTTCCTATCCCTAGGATAACTCGTGCGGAAAAACCGTTTGGTTATAATTTTTTCAATAGCTGAGGGCGAATTTCCCAACATAAACCTCCCGCTAAGAAGTAATCGTAATAAATCGATGTAAAACGACTATGCACCGCTACAACTCTCTACAAGATTTAGTTCATGCAAAACAATAGTCGATTGTTATGAGTGTACCTAGATTACATATTTTTTCCGTATTGGTAATCGATTTCAATTATTTTTTTTTCTTAATAGAGAATGATTCCAAACAAAGTCTTTACTGTCTCAAACAGGACAAAAACCACCACATTAATGTAGGTAATAATTTTTGCACCCAGCATTAACTTAGGTAAGCCTTAAAGAGACATACCAAATAAAGATAACATCACTCGTAAACAGTTCAAGGTCTGTTGAAGGAAAAGAGTAAATTCATTGAACTCCTCATTTTTATAGGATGATAACTTCCTTCCCCTTCATTACATGTTGACTTGTTTTGGGGAGTTGTTGATAATTTGCTGGTCTGAAGTGAAATGAACCAATCCCTACTTAACCTTCCTCTGATGTTCATTGTACTTCTATTTCTTTTGTATTTATTATTTTTATTTTATTTTCATTATTTGATTGATCTGTATGGCTTTTTAGAATATTGTTGGTTCTTTTCTGTATTAGTGTAATTTCTGTTTTCTACTGATCATCTGTTTTTTGTATAACTTTTTCCCAGCTGTAGTTTTATTACCTCCCTTTGCTTTCAGTATGTGTGTAGATGTCATGGAGTGAAGAACCGTCTCTAGCAGATATGTCTTTTTAGGCTGTGTATTTTGTCTGCGTATGTGTGATCTTGATATTTCTGTCCTAATGATTCTGAATTGACGAAACGTCGACTGGTTAGTTGCTCACCGGTATTTTGGATACTTAAAGCTATTTGTGAGGAGCCTTCCATTTCTATCCTATAGTACCAAAATTAATTATTTTCTTAATTTTGACGTATTTATAAATTGAGGTCGAAACCGCTGATGACAATTCGCATATTGAACAAGAGAGGAGATTAGTCTCAAAGCCGGCTCAATCCATTTTCTAAAATTTTACAGGAGACAACAAAAACATGACTGTGCCCCACTTGACACAGGTAATTGAAAACCCCATGAGTTTGAACCCGTTTTCAAACTGGATTGAGACGCTTTTGCTCAAAACCACTTTGCTAGGGAGTCAATACGTTTTAAACTAATCTCCAATAGTATAGTTTTGGGTCTGAGATATTATTTAAGAAATTTTTAACGTAAAAAATCTAATAAAAGGATATAAAATGATTATATAGTAGTTAATATTAAGGATAAAACCGAATGATGGTTCCAGTTAAGAAGAGATTTTGCAAGGACAGGTACGAAATGGCCCGGTTAGGTAAACTCCATCTTTAAGGTCATCCGCAAAAACTCAATAGAAAAACTCAACTTCCGGTCTACCTGTTCATTCCATCCAGGTGGATAGTTGGCAAAATAACCTTGAGAAATGAATCTAGCGGAATTAATGAACGGATTATGCATTATTATATCAATTTGGAATCCTTTTTAATGTGTTCGCATCATTAAAATTCTTATACGTTTGACTTATATAAGTAAAACGTACATTATCTCCCACGTGCTTATATATTCAGTGATGTATGTAACTTCAGATTTTATTAAATAAATAGTTTTATCGATAAAAAAATAATTCTGACATGGTTGTTCTTAATGACAATTTTATAGCCGATTCCAAAAAGAAGATGGCACTTCATATTATTATTATTATAAACTTATTATTAACATAAGCACATGTGTATATTGAATTTTCACTCATACTTTCATCGGCTAACGATAAGATAATGTTTAAAATTTTCTGCTTTTAAACACTAAGTTCACAAGATAAGATCGTATGTGCGCTACGAATTAGTCAATTTTTAACTAATCGATGTCTTGATATGAATAATCAAAAAAGACTCCCTCGTGGTTGCTCTACTAGAGCCAGAACCTGTAAATTCATTTTTATTGTCATAACGCCTATATCTACTATTATCTTTGATAATGCATAATAATACATAATTCATTTATGTTTTCTTTTTCCCAAGTTGATCTGATAAAAGAACAAATGTATTTTATTTCTATTATTGACCTGTTTAACAGCGATCACAATATGGTTTTAGATATTTTTTACGCTGTTGGAGTGAGTTGTGTTATTTCTGGGCTACATTTATAAAATCATTTTCTGTTCTGATTAAGCCTGAATGGGTGAAGCGTTGAATTGTTTATTACTTACTGCTATTTGGGAGACTCATGGGATAGTAAATTTATAATTATTGTAGAAAACACAGTGATTCATCACCAATACATCGACCGTTCTTCAGCGCGTTCCCAAGAAGACTAATGGTGTCAGCTCAACACCATCGGGGTCATCCCATTGCACTTCGCATTTCCCATCCTCGAAGAAGTTTCCCCGCTGCGATAAAGTGCAGTTTCCCTGCAGGTGAAAACGCCAATCGGGTCCGGGTGAAATCTGTTCCTCAGACGAGGCGACCTAAATGGGGTAGCTATCACCCGCCGGCGTACGAGTTTCCCGAAGTGAGAGGGGCTCTTGGATAACCTGGGGTGGGAGGGCGCGGAAGAAGTTCGTAGGACGATCTAAGCATCTAGGTCAGGATGCGTCGCTACTGCAGTGGGGGGGAGGGAGTTCGAGTTGCGCTAGTATCGTTTAGTTAGAATTGAGGTTAATAATATTCTACATAAATGATATTACTCTTCTGGAGACAAAACATTATTTAAATATTCATTATTAGATGAAATATCAGCTTCAATGACAATTGTCCAGTGAATACCATTCTTTCAGAACATAATTCTTTAACAAACAAAATGTGTGCACTGTCACCTGACTGAAAATGGCTTCATAAATACAATACCAATCTAAAATTCGAAAATAGTCTTAAAATGAAAGTTAATTGAAAGAAAAAAAAAAAGCACCTTATTGCTTGAGAATATTGTTTGAGCAACCTACATGTCAAATTTCCATTTGATTATGTCTACATGTCTACAAAGATTATGGTAAAATCAAATTATTAATCATATTTTATTTTTCCAAATTTACATAGTTTTTACCTAATTTTTTAACAAAACTTCCTGTCAAATTCCATCCATTTAAACGAAATAAACTGTAGTCTGGCTGAAGTACTCAAGGGCTAAGGGTTCTAAAATATTTTGAAAAAGAAATTTTAAAAAGTTAATAGACTAAATTAATATCAAACTGTTTATCTTATGCTTATATTCTGGAAATTATCGTATGTTTGTAATAGTATGAAAAACATACAATTGTCTGGCAAATATTTAAAGTCCCATAAATATTAATGCTTCCATCAGTAAAACTGGTTTAATTTTGGGCATTTGTTCTGAAGATGATGATGCCATTGTGCATTATTGTCAATTATTGGAATAAATAATTTAGCTATAGCCTATTCTTGTTGGATTTGGATTATGAAGCTCTCTTAAAAGGCTTCACCTTCAAATTAATAAATTGACTTATTGCAAGCCTTTCCCTGTTGTTTTATATAAATATATATATATATATATATATATATATATTGTCCTGTATTTCACCGTATACTGTTAGTTTGGTAATTGATAATAATAAGTATGCCAAATACAATATTTTTAATGATTTCCTTTCCAAATACCTAACTAAAAATTTGCCCAATTTATGTGGAAATTCCACTCATAGTGGAGCTAGTAATTTTCAAATTTGATTTCGATGCTATTTCAGAATTATTTGAGCATCGAACAATTTATCTATCGATGAGTCAAAACTTGAATTTCGCTGATGTTTGAAAAGTAGTGGAGGATACCTTGTTGAGAACCCAGACCAAGGCTATGCTTCCTATTTCGGTAGTCGTCCATTGTTCGATTCCCTCCCAGCACAATGTTCTCATTTGGTAAATAAGGAGTCTCTCAACAATAGGCAAATAGCAGCAAGCAGAAAAAAAACCGCTCTAAGTGAAGAATATTCCAATAAAAGAACAAAACAAAAATTAAATACCATATTGGCAAGATAACGAATTCGAACTCATTATATTGAGTGGCTTTTAAATGTTGACGTTTTAAAAGTTTTAAAAGTGAGGCCATTTATCAAGTTCGAAAAAAATTTTGAAACATCATAATGATAATGGAATTTCGTTGCAAAGTAATGCATTGTGCTGAAAAACATATTTAACACCAGTATGACATATTTTTACTTATATTTCAACTATTATCTAAAAATGTTTCTGCTATTATGTTTTATTTAATGATTTTGCCTACTAATGTTGCATTTAAATCTCGAGATGTTTATCGAAACCAATAATGAAAATCTTTTTAAAAATTCAACAGTTTCAAACAAATTCAGTGAATTACTACTGCTAGATGGGATAGAACTAAAAGTTCATATGACCTAAGATAATTCTTATCAATAAAATAAATTAAATTTATTATCATTATTCCAAAATTTAAAAGGTCAATAAAATTTTACTTTTTAAGACAAGTTATACAGAGGATTAACAAATAATCAAAATGGAATCTTATAGCTTTAATACCTATTGCCCTTGAGTGTGGCAGCTTGTATCATTTTTCAAATAAAGAAAACAAAATTGAAGCAATCCACCACTTCGATATCTGTAATATTAACAATGACGCTAGAAATACAGATTTACTCTTCCACAATTTTTAAAACTTAAAAATTTAATTAACCCAAGCGTATGTTTATAGGATCAAATATACAGATCTAATCTATTAGACTTACGTTTTAATGTTATTCATTACAAAAAAGGCCTTTTTGAAAATTAGTATAAAAATTCGATATTCCAGAAATTCTTGAAATATAATATGATATAGGTATATGTAGAATGTTTAGTTAAATGAATATTTAGTTAGTAATTTTACAAGTAATTGCGCAAGGCTGTTTATTGTTAATTGTTTTGGATAAAATTATGAAATGAGAATTGAAGAATATCTGAAAAGAGATATCTGTAATGACAGGTCTAGATTCGAGGTCAGACTCAACTGCTTAAAAATCGCTCATGACATCAGAATCAGTATAAAAGACGGATGAATAATATAGACAGAATTAACCTACTTATTATACGAACATTATAACTGCCACGAGTGTTAGGTGGAGCCAAAGCGTCAAAACTCGAGTACACCGTGAGAGAAAACAAAAAATGATAGCAATGTCTGTCCACAAAATATAAAAAAGAATCGCGTTGTCAGAACCAGGACGTCTCCTTTGTGTATTAGCCACTTTGCAGACTGATCTGCAAGTTCGCGAGCCAACTTGCAAGACCGGTCGAGTGAAGTTATCATTCGAAGAAGGGGCAAGAAACCGAAGCATGTGATAGCGGAACCAAAGGCGATGTGAAAGTCGATCCCAATCAGAAAGTCCGTTCGCTAACTGGGAAATCGATTCTACTAGTCTCCATTTATATGATCGACAGGTTTCGAAGCATTTCTTCTGCGAAACTGTCCAAACAACGAAAAACCTGTTTCTTCGAGTCATAAACGATTTCGAGTTTTGGCGAAAGGGTATTAATCACATTTTTCTAGTATGTGAGGCGCTCAATAAAAATCAGCGAGACTTGATAATTAAAGGTGAAATCGTTTTAAGTGCTTACGAATACGTTCGTAAACTATTGCTATGTGAAAGTCGTTCCCGAATGTGAGACTATTCTCAAAGTCGTAAACCGGAAAATTAGGAGCCGTTTAATGATGGGCTTTATTAAAGTCGTAGATATTTTATAGACGAAGTGATTGGGCACTAATGAGGCACGGGGCAACCGAGAATTAATACCGAAACATTCGAGATGTCGAGTCATTTTATCATATTTTTGAGTAAACTAGAAGCCAGATCTGACGCGATGGATTCGGCTGTTTGTCTCACATTTTCAGATATTCACAGCACCTTACTTCCCATTAGAATCAAACTATTGTTTACGCCAAGGATAAACAGGCACGAATCCGGCGCGAATTATCCACTAAAGTGGGAACCCCGAGAAGTAATTGCAGTAATCAGCGGCAATTGTAAGTAAATAAAGCAAATAACAGACAACTGGGAGCCGGGTTCTCATGAATTAGGTCGAATTGGCTTTACGCAAGAACCTTTTGTCGCGCTGGCAGACAATGGCGAAGAGCGGGGAGTCGTGGAGAAGAAAATGGACGGTTGGCGTGAGAGCGGGATCGCCTTGACACCAGCTGTGATCGGCCGACAGTTGGTGGCGGGACCATCCTCATTAAGGTAGGCAAGGGTACACCTGTCCCCGATCTAGGTCTGGGTCTGGGAAGTCGTCCGGTCTCCTTCAGCCCAGGATCTGCGGGATCAGAGAAAGTGTTGAATACGCTTCCTTTAATACAAAGTCTGTCAATTGCTACAATATAATAAAATGAAAACATTATAAATCCGTGTGTATATGTGTATATGTTTATTTTATGTGTATATGTTTATTTTATGTGTATATGTGTATATATTATAAGGCATTTTCTACAGCTGATCAGTAATAAAATCAGCTGTTTTTATATAACATTCCTCAGCTGAGCTAAAGTTATCTCCCTCTTTCTTCAGTATATACTAAACTATTTTGGAGTGGTCTTTCTAATTGGTTCGTATTTTTTAAACTGCTTCACTACGGGCAAGAAATCAAATCTAGATATCAATTACTCATTGTTACTATTTTATACCAGGATGAAGGTAACTGGCTACTCTCGTACCTAGTAATCCTTCAGGTGTTGAAATGAAAACAGAGACTGTAAAGCCTAGCTAGACAAAGTAAAAAAAAAACCTAAAATATTCGGTCAAGTTACAATTCCGACTTATTTCCAACTAGATTTGATTTCTGACCCATAAAAAGTGTGCTGATTTGAGATCTTCTGTTTCTAGTCTGCATTTAGTCCTCATGAATTGGCGAAACATTGACGGTTAAGTTATTAACTGCTATTGGAGGGGCTTAAGACAGTTTAATCCTTATTTTACTATTATATTTTAGTTTCACTTACTAATGTTTTACATTTATTCTATTTTCTTAATTTTTCATTATTTTATTTACTTATTTTAATTGTTTATTTATTCGTGTTTATTTTATTTAATTTTTTTTTGTACGAATGTATCATTGTTACTACCTATTACCTATTGTCCAAGATTATGGCAGCTTAAAATATTTGTCAATAAACAAGTTATTTAAAAAAAAAAAAAAAAAAAAAGAAAAGACTTCGGTAATGTTAATAATGACCAAATTATAGTTTTTGCTAATTTTTTTTCTCATCAATTAATTTAAACGCTAGTTAAGAAGTTAAGGGATTTTGAAATTTCCAGGCAAAAGGCTGATAATTTTACAACTTCAATAATTGCATAGATTTTTATATAACATTGTTGATTACTCCGAAAATTCTTGTAAATACATTGAAGATGTTGACAAACCTGAGAAGCCTTCTACTAAATTTGAAACGGTATTGCGTTTGTGGGTTAAGGACGGTGACTTATAGCGCGGAGATGTTCCATCCAGCGAGGTCCTGATGGCAGCCCCATATTTCTCTATCTTACTGTCAAGTAATTTTCAAAATATCCCCGTAATTTATTTTTTCCCCATTATATATAAAAGTTAGGTTTGATGGTATTTAAGACTAAAAAATTTGTTGCCTCTTAAATATCATATATATATATATATATATATATATATATATATATATATATATATATATATATATATATATATATATATATATATAAAACCAGTCAATTTTTTGTCTGTAATTTTATCATCAGGACATAAAGTCACATATATGCGGAACAGAGGTAGCACATCTCATATCAGCATCATAAAACAGACTTATTAAGTAGAAATAGTAGATCATTCCAAGGCAGTTTAACATTCGTATCGTTATTTATTTTCTAGGCGACTATAAAAATTGTGTTTTCTAGCGAAAGACTAAAAATTGTATACAATATACTTATCATCTATCGTAAATTACTTCCATAAGTTTAATAGTAGCTTCATATTAAATGAGATATCGTTCATAAAAAATATGTATAATATTTCATTGACCATTTTATCTTATTTACGTAGCACTGAATAAGAGAAAACGATTGTATATAGCAAGAAAAAAGAAAGAAAAAAAATGGTTAGAAACAGGCTATAGATACATTATTTTGAATGTGTTTCGCTAACTTATAACCGAACTGAAATCTAAAAAGATATTCCACAAAAATATATTCTGAAAGGACCGAACGAATTCATCTTGATTTATTTGTAATGTAAATACTAAATATAAACATATAATTTCACAATACGATAGAGTTGAGTATTTGAGAATAATAGTCGAGGATAAGCCAAGAAACAAAGTGGGACAGAAGAGATAAAAAGGAGGAAGATATCGCCTAGCAGTGGCCTCCAAGCTGTGCCAGTAATCTCTTGCGACAGTGGCTACAGACCTACATCCACAGCCCTTTCACCCACCCCGCAACAACGATCGATAGTAAACATCGATATTAGATACAACTAGTATCGAGAATATATGTCGCATAGTACTGGAGATTATATCAGCAGAAGGCGAGGGGTTCATACTAACTTAGGGTTCATACTCTTCTTAATTTTCACCATTATTTTAACAAAAATATCGATTTAGCCTTTTAGAGAAAAATTATTATTAGTTATACTTGTATGTGTCGGGTTTCCATCAATTAAAACAAAAATAAATAAAATAACCAAATTCATTTAAAACTACTCCGCGATATAAAACGATATATGAACTGTCGACTGTCCACAATGAATTAATGTATCCTATCCAAATTTACTTTATGATTATTTTGTAATAATTTTTTATCTCCACTAATTATTTGAGAGAATAATTATTGAAGAAAATAGCCTCTTATTCGCACTGCAGTCAGTTTTGTAAATATATCGAGATATTATATCTTTGCTTTATTTAATAGCAAACTCAAATTATTTTAAAGAAAAAAAAAATTTTGTAAAAACGCAAGGCGAAAAAAATAATAATCTTTTTAAAAACATTTTTTTTTTCAATTTTAGGGAACAGAGTAAAACTATTCGTTCAACTTTTTTTAAAATCGAATCCTCGCGAAAATCCAAGACCTATTTTCTTTATCGATAAATATTGAAGCAGACCTTGTGCTTATCGAACCATATTTTCTAAAATATTATTTAGTCAAGGTTATTTGATTTTAAAGTGTATTTTTGTATATTTTAATTTAATTTTTACAATATCGACGTCCTTATTAGAAAAACTTTACAGGAAACACAAGAAACGTTTTTTCTCCAAACAACATTTTTTTTAACAATTTTTTATTTTTTTTATTTTCATCATTGTTGTCTACAGTAGGAGTCTATTAAGCTGGTAAAACGTTTATAATTAAAATATATTTTTAAAGTTTCTAGCACTGAACAAGCCCAAAGTGACGACTGAGAGTCGTCAGTGTTTGGCGTTTACGTCAATAGTCGATTTATAGACCATATCCAATTTTTTTTTCGATATACCGTGAGCGGGAATCGATAAAGGTGGTGTTTACGTCCCATAATAAATTGATAACTAAATTTCGAATTTTTGGCGCTTTAGCCCTTTTCCAAAAACGACATCGAAATCTACTCAATGTGAATACTTCCATTTTCAAGAACTAACTTGTTTTATATTGCATTTCCTCAAGCGAACTAAATTCAGCAACGATGTTAATTACACATTCGTAATATATGCTCCGGGGACGAGATATCCGTCACCAAAGTTGTACATCACATGTTACGTGGCAGTATAATAACAAGTGTCGCAAGATGCAATCGCATGCAATAATTTATGCAACGAAATGCTTACATAAACATTATATTCAAGCACCCACGCAGGAAAACCATATCCGCGTTGCTTACTCTTTTATGCGTAACCATATCTGTGAAAGTACATCGCTATAAAATTATTATGGCTAATTGAAGCTGCAGTTTTGAAACCACACTGAAGTAAAAACAACAATTATTATACTTGTTGCGTATAAATAAAACGTGCAGAACGTGTGATAAAACAGTTCAACACGCAATGATTTTATTTAACATGATTTAATACGTAGTAGTAAATATCAATCTACTCAAGATATCAGATATCAATCTTGCTCCTTCAACATTACTAAGTGAGCTGATTAAGCTGAATAAACCAGGCTCAAATGTTTGGCACGCAATTTTTTAACTTAACTTCTGAAAAAAAGTGGGCTTTGTCAAGTTAGAAATCGAGGTTTGACGGCTATCCCGGGTCCAATCAATCCTAAAATCAGAGGGCAAATCATGCATTCTGAGTATAGTATTGACCACACTAACTCCTATGAACTCCCATCGTTTAAATCGCGAATCCGTCACATTTAACAGTCTATGCCCATTGTGCCCTTCCTGGAATCTAGTGCGATGTTTATCTAATATAGCACACATCCTTTGCAATTTATAAAATAAGGGTACTCATAACCTCTTCAGAAACAGCGCCATCAAATCTATTTAGCAAGATACTAAAGAACTTAAAACTCGGCCACACATAAACCTTAATTTAGCATGTTAAATAAGATTGTGATTATTTTAATTGGCTATGCCTAGTATCTTTTGGCTTTTTTACGTTTATTTAAAATTAGAAAAATGTAATTAACATGTAGATTCACGTATACATCTTTGTTAGACACAAAGACGCATTGAGTGACCCACCCGTAAATATAATTTTCATGGGATTTATTGGAGAGAGGAATACAAGTTTGTTGGTGTTATATTGTGTTAAGTCTTTTAATTATTATAAATTAGGATGTACTAATTTCAATCATATTTACGACTTTAAGCACAAACATGGAAGAAGAAAGTATAATAAATTGGAGTCAAATTACGTGAATTTTGCTGTAATTTTATAATATTTAAATACAAATTTAATTCTACTGCATGTTTTATTTAACTTTAAGCCACATTACAACATTCTGGCATATGACCGAATACTATAAACTAAGACGAAAACGAAAATAATTTCTCCAATCAGAATGAAGAAACTCATTTCTAGTTAAAAAGCGTGAAAATTTAGAACGCTGAATCAGAAGATCGTGAATCGTTGCGTGTAAAATTAAAATGGTAGATTATCTTCAAGATCTTGGCGATAGTAGCCATGCTCGGGGCGTACAAACAGTCTTCCTGTCAGCTCCTTCTGCCTGGAACCTGAGGGAGTGATACAATGGTAGGTGTATACCAGCGATCCGAAGTAGAGTATTTAATTCTTAAGAAAGACTACCAGGTTTCTGCGATATTATTATTACTGAGGAGTAGCATTTATTTCATCTATCGTCATGGTTCATAAACGATATGGTTCTAAAAAATATTTATACTTCAAAAACAAAAGCCTAATGAAGATACTTTTTGAAACGATTGTTAAATAGGACATAATGCCCGAGGAGTATACAGGAAGATATATATACCTGAAGAGACAGGTAAAGACGGAGAACCTAAAGCCTTCTGATCCTTTTTTCTTTGACTTTTTTCTTTTAGGTTACTCAGAAGGAGCGGGTGCTTGCCTATACCTCCGCTCTCATGAACCGCCCAACCTGTCCAACAAATATGTCCTGAACTATTTCAACTTGAACCATTCAGTAGTTGAGGAAAGAAATAGTTACAGTTCAAAGTTTACGAGTAATTTTGGAATCGATTATCATATAATTTAAACACGAGGTGCTACTACTATAATCATTTTATCATTGTGATTATTTTTTATTAACTCATAGCAATGATGACATTCCTTACATTTTTTTCTTTCTTTTCTTACATCCAATTCTTTCTAACCGTATCTACGTTTCGGGGTCGCCTGTATTGTTCCAAGGTTTACTTTATTATTACTTGTATCTTTATTATTATTAATACCCTTATAACTTAATTTATCTTTAATTTACTTTTATTATTTATTTCTTAACCTTATACTATTAACTTGTACTGTAGATATATCCATACCTTCGTTGTATCTCTGATTAAATTTCAGCCCTTATGATGGCCTACATGTTTGAGTCGAAACGTCGGCTTCAACAAGAAAAAATCATATCGATCGAGTCCTGATTATTTATTCCATGATATACATCACAGTCAATTATCTACCGTCAATAATTCATTTAAATTAGACTGAAATGTTAACTTATAGTAACCATCCAATTTTTTTATTCGTTATGAAACCGTATTAAAATATTCCCTTCGAACTCGATGTGGTAACACGACAATAACAAATAACTAATCGATAAGTTGTATTTGAATAAGACTGAGACTTCGGGTGGAATTGGTAGAAAGGTCTGATAAAAAATACTACTTTTTTAAGCGCAAAGGTGCTTAAAATAGCATAGTGTAATCAGCCACTGTTTCCCAAAGCGGTATGACCCAATCTTGCCTTTCTGTAACAGATGGTAGGACAAGAACAGAAGATAAGGCTCCGCGATATACGCCCGTCATTGGATACTACATAGCATCACCGATAAGAAACCACAATTATCCGCACTGTACCAGCTCATAAACCATCAGCCTTCTTTCAGATTGGATATGCTTCCATAAAAATCTATTTATTTTATTTTTGATTTTTATTAACATCTTGGAAATATTTGTAAACGTGATTTCATATCAATATAACTTTCAATATAACAATCTCAAAACTGTAGGCCTCTAAATTTTAAAAATAGAAAATAAAACATTATTTGTATGCTTCAACAAAGTTCCTTCTGACGAAAAGAAGTTTTAAATTAAATAAGTAGGCACATGATGTTTTAATGCTTTATTATTTTTCATTTGTGATTTTAGTGCACAAAGGAACTTAATTTAGTGAATATTTATTATTATTCAATTTATTTTGCTATTTATTATTTTAATACACATTTCCATTAATGATCTTCAATCATGGGCAAAAAATGTTTTTTAGTAAAATTTAATGAATAAAAAACAATAATAATATTTAAAAAATTGTAATTTTAACAATTCATTATATAGTACCGTGAATCAGTTCTGCTGACAAGAAACCCTCCTGGAACACAACGAGCTCCTATAATGAGACTCCTTGACCCTTTAATGGATCGAGAGAAAACCCTTCATAGATGTTTTTTTCGATATACTCCACTAAATTCCAGAAATTTGTTGATTTATTTATTGATTTTTATTTTTTACACAGTGCAACCTAATTGCAATGCTCTCTCCTTTGCAAATTCAAAGTCGCCTAATGACACAAAGCTCTAGAGAATAATTATATGCATCAATAAATTAATATTAATAAATTATAATTATTTTATAGTTTAATAATTTATTCGAAGCTTATTTTAGACAATGATGAGAGCGTATTTGATTTATTGAAAAAGGAATGAAAATGGAACAGGCAAAAAAATGATTAAACTTTATAAGTAAAAAACTTATATTTTACTCAGTAACTAGGCTTAATGGAGTGCCCTAAACATAAGGACCTTTTTCGTAGTCCAATGTCACCCTCTGTAAATTTTTTAAATAAAACCAGATCAGATCTGATCAAAACCAAAAAACTTATCAATTCATGCTGAAGCTTTTTTTTTTTATTACAAAAAAATCCATGAATTTCAAGACAACTTCACTATTTTGTAAATTTTCAAAATTCTTCAGAAACTTTTATTAAAACGAATAGTTCATAAAAGGAATTTAAAATAATACCATGCCCAGAGGCTGTGATAAATTTAGTTTTTAGTGACAGTTTTTTTTAATTACAATGTACTCTGAGCGATTAAAATTAGAAAAACGCACACTATTTTCGGAGTATATTTATGGAATTTTAAACCTTGGTAAAACTTTGGAGTTTTTATTGGCAACAGTAATAAACAATGCTTCAGTGCCGATACCACCAGACGCGTAGATAACACATATCAGCATTAGCTCACCTACGTTTCGGCCACACCTCGGATGCTTCCACTAAACTCAGTGGTAATTAACTTTTTAGGGGTTCGTTCATTGCTCATCTCCACAACTTTACTTGTCCACTTCAACCGGTGCTATTACTTCAATTACATTAACCAGATGCATAATCGCAATTCCGCGTTGTGTAACCTCCTAAATTCTTCAGTGGACTAATCCTTCCTCAGGCCAATGTTCTACGCAATACCTTATTCTCAAAGACCTTAAATTGTAGATCTTTCTTTAAACTTAGTGTCCACGTCTCGCACTCGGTGAGAACGACAGGAAGGACAATAAATAGTATTGTAAATTGTAATTTTTTATTAGTTTCCTAACAGCATTGAAAATTCAAGTATATGAATTAATTTCTGGATACTGAAAAAAATACTCAAATTTTGGGCACATGCTTATATGAATGTTGAGCCTTGAGGAAGTCAGAGGAGGCCCGGAATTATATACAGGGGTGCGACAAAAGACTCCTGGTGACTCTATTGTCGAATTATTCGTTGAACCTGGGAAGAAGGGAGGTAGGGGGACACCGAGGGAAGGGGCCTCATCAATCTTCCTCGACCTGCAGAGAGGCCGCATCTGTCTTGTCTCGCCAGGATGTCGCGGCAGAGATCTGTCGTCTCAATGTCCGTACTGTCATCGGCTCGTCTTAGGTCAGTAATCCAAGTTCAGAACGCCTCGATAAAGATAAATGAGTTAGAAACTACAAATTAGGACAATCAGTGAAGATTTGAATGTTTTGAAAGCCTCGATTTAATCAATGATAAATCGAACTGTTTCAATGGAAAGAGCGAAAAAAATAATCGATTCTTAGAAATATAAATTGACAGAAAAAATTCCTTTTGATAAGAGATTCGTTGCTAGAAGGTTACCATGCGTCGTGCCCTCGCTTTAAATAGTTACTCGTTCTCACAAAGGCCAAAGTATTTTAAATTGTTCTAGTCCTCTTTGAAAATATAATACACAAACAAAACTATTTTTCTTCAAAGCATAAATAACATGTAATTTTAATATTATCAGATCAATTTATATTAAACATAAATTAAGTAAGTTATTATTGAATTAATAATAAGTTTTTCAATTCCGGTTTTTATTATTATAAAACACATTAAAAATTGTTATGAACCATATTATTTAAGATATCTTAGACAATGGGTACATGACGAAAAAGGTACATTTTCGATGCCGTCTTGAAACCTCCTTTGTGACCGAAAATCAGTTATGTGATTTTGCTTTTATTAAAAGCAAGATTTTATTTCCTATGTGCTGCTGGAAAGCCCTAATGTGTCAAAAAAAAAATCTGCTAATCATAAGTGTTTATCGCAAACGCAGCAGTGACTGCAAGAAATCACGTGACACTTCCGAGCCGTCACCTTAATGGTTATCCACCTACCACATCAGAATGATTATAATGAATTGATAAAATTATATTATATAAAATTGTTAAAAATCAGTTTGTCCTGTAAATCGTGTGTTAATTTTTAAACACATTTAAGCTATTACAGGAGGCTTTACTGCAGTCACAACGATATGAATAAATAATAGCAGATGATTACGGACCGCTAATAGACAAAACAAAACAAAATAAATAAATAAAATATTCCATTTTCAGATTTTAAAAACAGTAACATATTTATTGCAGTCTAAATAATAATTTTTTTACTGTAATAGTATCATTGCATCGATTATGAATAAATATTCTACGAAGCAATTATATTTTTTTATCTTATCGTTATTTTTATACTGCTGTATGTTCACATATATAATTCTCTTTGACGTTTTGGGGATAGAATGCCACCTATTCAGTATCTAATATCCAAGTATTGTTGGATGAATCAATTTATCCAACAATAATGGCATATTAGAAAACAAAGAGGAGGACATAGTATCCTCGAAACATCAAAGAAAAATACATATATAAATTAAGACTAACTATAGTGACCATGAGACAAAATAATAGAAGAATACTTATATAATGAAAGATAGAATATTGAAAATAATATCAGCAATTCAGGTTTTGTCTTTTAGGAGAACAACTTTTTATTTCGTCCTCACCTTCCAGAAGACTTCTTCGGAGAAAAATGATTCTGAAAAATTCCTCGGAAAGTTGAGGACGAAAAGAGCCAGAATAGCTAGACAACCCAGGGAAGAACCTTAAAACTACATATGACTTATTTGTAAAGAATACTACTGATGCAGTAGTGTCAAAGTCTTCCGCTAATCTGTTCCTATGTTCTAAAACTGGACAAGAACAATAGGCAATCGATATGTACATAAAGATGAAATTATATGAATGTGTATATACAAGAGGACTCACCCAGGGCTGGAGTGCCTGTAGTTGGGAGGGCTGGTGTAGTGGGGCGGCGGTGGTTGGGGGGCGGGGGAGGGCTTAGCGCCTCCGAATGCCGCCTCCGACTGAGTCGACGTCGTGACGCCCCAGACCGTCGTCACTACCGACAGCTGCTGCTGCGTCCCTCCACCGCTACCTCCGGGCGACCACTCCCTGCGCCAAAACATTCTCAGGGTCAGGGACCTGGATCCGCACTCCGGAACAAGGGGGAATTCTGGCTAAGGGCTAGGAAGAGGAAAGGCATTGGTCGAGGGCAGGAAGTTGAGTGATCACGAGGAGTCTGGAGAAAGAATAAAAAGGAGGATATCAAGAAGCAATTGGCGAGGTAGATCTTGGAGGATGTGGAAGTATATAAGAAATTAAGGACTCAAGCTGTAGTGTAGGAAGGGCAGCCACATTCAAGGAGAAAGAAGAAAATATGGCCAATGAATAACACAATAAGAAAACCTAAAGGGTGTTGGGTAATTGTAAAATGGGTAAAAGCAAAACAAGAATTGTACATAAAAATCTGATATAAATATGATTTTCCTAAATTCATTACAAATAATAATTTGTCATAGATCAATCAGATGGAAATAAAATTAAAGAAACAAAACAAATATATATATATATATATATATATATATATATATATATATATATATATATATATATATATATATAATAAGCCAGCTAACGTTCCGGGCAATTTTTTCAGGCTAACTTCATCGCTAGAAGAGAGTAAGTACTGTTAGGCTACTACAGCTTCTGTATCTCTGAAATTTCCTGATAAAATTAGCCGAAACGTTGTCTGCAATAATCAAAAATTGACTTGTTTGTTTTATTTTTTGCTTTTTTTCATTCATTATACTATCACCTGACTGATCCGCAATAAATTATTATTTTAAATAAATATATGGAAAGCATTAATGAGCTAATAAGCAAATTGTACATCAGAATAGAACAAGAATACAAATAAGGATAAGTGAAAAGGGTATTAGTAGATGGAAGGGAAGTGAATAAGTTGAATAGATGGTGTAGATAACTATACAGGATGTACAATAAGGAAACAAATGGTAGTAGAAAAATGATAAAGGATAAAGATGCAATGAAGAAGAAAAGAGGTTCAGGCTGTCAGAGATAGAATGAAACTGAAGGAAAAATACTAACGAAATATATTTGCAAATAGACATGAGGTGTAGATCCAAAAGTTGGGGGGAAGTATAGATTCGCGTAAAAAAACTCCAGACAGTTGGAATACGATAAAAGAGCTATTGACAAATCCCAGTAGTAACGGAGATAGTGAATACGAAGGGATGCCTATTGAGCGAAAGAGAGTACTTTAACAGATCTACCATGAGTATTGTCAGGAAATACAAAAACAAAAATGCCTACAAAATTTAAGTTTTTAAAACTCCTATTTTACAATCAGGAAAAAAATATTGTTTATAAAAAAGAGGCAACTGAAACCTGAAGATAATAGCTACCAATTATTCTGTAAACATAATCAGGTTAAACAAGAAAATATATTAACATAAATTATTATTATATAATAACAGATGATCATGCAATATAATAAATTTATGATTAAAAAACAAAAACAAAAAGTGCGAATAAGACAATAAATAGACGAAATAAGACAATCCGACGAAAAAGACAACAGAATAATAAGATTGAAAGGTGCAGTGGGGAATGGTAGTTGAATAGCGTGCATCATAGAGATAGGAAGGGTACGGGATAGGACATCCCGCGATCTACAGGTACTGGAAGGTACGGGATAAAGTGGAAAGTGTGAAAGAGTGCGGAGCCAGATCTCTGTCACACCAACGGCTCACGCAAACGTGCCGTTTCATACACACAAATAAATTCAACAAATAAATATCACAAACATTATAGATAATATTTCCTGAAAAATAAAATACAAAATGAATATGTTCAATAAATTATAAAAAAAATACATTAAAAGACAAACGAAAATAAAAACACTACAGGTCAAGGTGCATGCGGGTTAGTTACAAGGTAAGAGTGAGCATGCAATAATCTTTTCATTCTTTGAGATCTTTTAATTTCACGAGTTTTCCTTTCTTCCTGAAGGACTCGAGGACCTCCTAAAGGTGCCTGAGACAATCGAAGGATTCTTAGTTTGTCCTTGCCCGGGCTGAGGCCATGGGAACCTCCGCAGGACACCCCATGGGAACCTCCAACCCAATACCTTCAAAGGAACTTCTTCTACGAATGAGCACAACTCAATTGGTTTTCCTCATACCAAAAATTGTTGTATTGAAAATTTATTTACAAGTTCCATGATTTTTTTTAATTTTTGATCAATAACTTCTCCATATTTATCTTGAGCCATCTATAAGGATGGCTAGAGGAACTAGTATACATCAATAGAATGACGTTATACAAAACAATTTTTGTTTTGTGACTCCGAAACGATAATATTAAATGAAATATATATAAAAAAAAAGTTTATTTATAATATCAAAAAATAAACATTAATAAACATAATTTTAGTAATAACAATCAGTAAACCTTATTAAAAAATAAATAACAATTAAAATCCATTAAATCTCAACCAGAAGATTGTTTTAATGGATATTATTTAAGGTTAAGAACTATAATTAAACAATAAACGTTTGATAGAATATATATGCACACATTTTTATACTGATCCTAAGTTGTGATCAAATCGTTCGATATGAAAATTTTTTTTTTTTGTTTAAACTTGAATAATTTATACAGCACACGTGTGCAAATCTGAAAGGGTTTATTGACAGTTAACTGAAAAACATGTTAACAATCGTAAAAATAAGAAAATTTATAGGTTAAAGCGTTGAAATATCATAAAAAGAAAAATTGAAGAAGTTAAAGAAACGCAAAGGGAGCTCTACATATAAACTGTATCTATGTTTAGAAAAAAATGAAATATTCAACAGATAGTCTAAGTGTTTACTTCAAACAAAGCAACTAGTGTCTATTTATTTGTCAACCACAGGATAAATTTGCTTGTTATTTCAAGTCTTAAAAAGTTAAATTTGATAAAGATATTGTATGTTTACATATTATGTAATTATAAATTAAATGTATCCCTCACGGTAAAAGCGGTGAAATAACACTATAAGATTCATTACAAAACAGGAATTTGAAATTTAATTATATTTATTTTATTTCGATGATATTAATTGCCTATGTAAAAAGGCATTGGGCACTTACGTCAATGTATGTATGAATCGAAATTTTATAATAAACGTATAATTTAAAAAAAAATACTTTAAATAGAATGTTTACATATTTAAAATACTCTCGGTAACCAATTGGGTTGTCTGTTTACGTAGGAAGCTGTCCAAGTAAAAAATAATCTGTCCTATAAATCCATTTATCAAGAACTATTTTGGGCCGCCTCTCATCCGTCGCAGACCCTTCTCTTTCCATTTATTCCCCGTTATTTCAGTAAAGTTAGGTAACATTTACGAAAATAGGTTAAGTAACCGGGGTAATAATAACAAGAGCTATCATCGAGGCACTGGGGGAAAGTTTATGCAAGGGGAAGCGTAGTAAACTCGAAAAACTCAAGTCCGTGAAATAAGTAGAAAGCGAAAATAATCGGAACTTACTTTAGGAAGATGATAACTTAGTGTTCCTGTATAGCTTCATAGTTATTTGGTTAAATGCGAATTAAATCATAAATGCGAATAAAAGTCTACAGGGAAGAGTTATGAAACCAGATATAAAACTGAATATAATAAATAAAGATATAAAAAAATTTAATGGATTGAAATTGTAAAATAGGATTGTGATGTAATACAGCGTGTTTCTTGTCATTAAAAGCCAATCCGGCTGACCGTGATGTTAACAATGTGTCATATTAGCATATCCATTGACGGTGTGAACAGTGGGAAAACTTGGACCATTGTATACGAATAGGTCGGTACCCACGTGGAGGAGGAAAAATGAATTATCCAAGGAAAAAATACAAGAGTTCCACGCCTAACCTAAGAAAAAAGTAACTCGCGAAAAATAAATATTTTATCATAACTGTTACGTCAAAAATTGGTATGATAAAACCCAAATGCTTGAGAATACTATAATTAGTAGAAAAAGTATCGTTGAAAAAAAAAAAATAATGAGAGCAGGATTTAAATTATCGTCTATTCATATAAATAAATGAATACATTTTTTAATAAAAAACTAGCAATAGAGTTTAGAAAACTAAAATTAAGGCTGTTAATGATCAAAATGACGAATGATTTTCAGCCAAATTAAAAAAAAACTGTTTAACCGTATCGATGAATGATGTTTGTTTGGGTTTTAAGGCGTAAAACCGCTAGGTCATCAACGCCTGTGGCTATTTTTTTTTTTTTCTATTATTTTTGATTTTGATTTTATTTATTAATTTTCTTTCTTTTTTTTTAAATCGAGACTTTAAAAAAAAAAAAAAAAGAAGTAAGTAAATGTATAATAATGATAATTAAAATATATATATAAATATATATACACACACACACACACAAAGATAAAAAAATGATTCAGATAAATCGATGAATGATGTTTGCTAGATTTGTTAAAATTTGTTAAATTTATTTCAACATCGAAGCAAGAAGAAACGAGTTGTACTTGAACTGTAGAAAAGTATATTTAGTGATAATAATAATAAAAAGAAAATTTAATAATAATAAAAAGAAAAGTTTTATAATTTTAATTTTCATTAAATATAGAAGTATTTTAAATATAATTTTAATTGTCTATTTTTATAAAGGTTAATTCATGCACATTTTATACACACTGACCCAAATATAGATTTTTAGTAGCAAAAAAATATTTCAATTTCATTTTATTTTATTTTATTTATTTACATGATTTTATTTATTCACCCCCAGAATAAAAAATAATATTGGATAAAAATGGGCATTTTCTTTTAATGATTGTTATAGGAAACGTGTTGTTTCTCTTTAATACTTAGTGCATACTTGAACATACCTTCATGATTCATACTTTAAAAATATATTTATGCTTATTCTATTTATTCATTTTTAAGATGGTGATCATATTTGCTAGATATGAACATATACCGTAAGATAGATATTTGATTAAATATTTTATATAGTTTTTCTTTAAGGCTCTGGACGAGTTAGTCTGTATCTCACGATCACCAAAAATCGGGACGAAAACGTGACCAAGCGAACGAAATGTTGTAAAGTATAACCTGTTATTTACAGACGACCTATTGAATTATTGAACTACACTCGAGTCCAAAATCACTGTCTACCAAAAAGACAAACAAACCCGTATGACAGTAAAATAACAGTTTTCTAAAACAGGAACAGCACTGTTCTAATTCATGAGAACGAAAACGTATATTTATCTAAACTAACCTAAAAACAACCGTAAACAATGAGTGGGTCGACATCTCTTGAAAGAGACAAGACCTATGAAATAGGCAAAAATATAGACTGAATCGTCATTTATTTTTACAAAGAGCTATTAATTTATTAACACGAATCTTAAGGTCCATTTATTGGTCTTTACAGTACTGTCGGACAATTAAGCATGACTGGCCTATCGCGGAAGCAACTTATCAAACTAACCTACTCTAATTATGCTTTGATTATTTATGAATTTAAAATTGGTTGTATCCGACGTTTTTTATGTTATTTCAATTTATATAGGAGGTGATTTAGTTGTTATGGTGACCTATAAATTGCTAGAGTTCACTCAGCTGTTATACATTCACCATTTTTTCAACTGCCACAAGAGGTTTACTGCCAGCTTCTAAGAGAAAACTGTAACCTAGCAAGAGAGGCTTTTGAGCCCAGTTAGACCTATGCGTAAAAAATCATAAGTGGATTCAAACCTACCTCAGCACAATAAATATTTTTTAAAAATATGTAAACAAAGAAATATAAAATTGAGTTATCTGTTTAAAGGTTAAGAGTGATTTATAATTAAGCGACAAAAAAAAAACTGCTCATCCTCAAGTACTTTAATTATTCCCGTGAGATTATAATCCATTCTGTAATGATAAATGATTTGTTTAATAGCAGGCTTATGATAAATTAAATAAAAATGTTACTTTTAATACAATTATTATAATATTATTTTATTAATCAAACCAATTAACTGACTATACACATGAGATAAATCAGGTGGCTCTGGCAAAATGCTGATTTGTCCCTTGGAATGCCTTAAAATCGAGATTCAATCAATTCTACTGGAACCTGTCTCATAAATTATTGATGTCATGGGCTCGTTTTATTTGTTTTACTGATAGTTATTATAAAAGTCATAGCGAACCCGAAGGTTCGGAACCGATAACAGCGAAAATCTCAAGACTTTTCCGAATCCTCTTACCTACATATTGTTCTGCCCCTCGGACGTTAACCGGATTCAGCGTTATTAACTTTTTTAAAGATCCATTTTATTTTACTCGGGATTTATTTATTTATTTTGCAGGTTTCATTTTGATTGTATTTACCATATTTTTTTAAAGAGTAATTCTCTCAAAGTGATTTAGACCAAAGACCACCAGGTAGAGAACTTCAAATTAACAACCCATTATGCATATATTATAAATAAAATAAAAACTCGCTGATCATAAGTTTATTAGTAATTTCAATTATACTAATTAGATAAGAGTTAGAAAAATTGGTTACAATAATAAATACTTAAATAGATTCAAATAATCAAAATAAATATTTATTTAGAACAACTATATCAGTACAGTAAATAATAGATTTATGCTTATAGATGATGAAATCCAATTCAGGAAAATCCAAACTTGTGATATATTTTAATATGTAAGGTGATTTATTTGTGAAACGAATATAAACGTTATTGTACAATGTTAAGTTTAGTTAATAATTTGATTTTAGTATATACTATGATAGTAGGGACACAACCCCGAAATGCCGAAGATTAATACAAACTTCCGAAATTTGAAAACAATAATTATAATTAGAGATTATTCTTGAATTCGTATAAACAGAATTTAAATATCGTTCGTAAACATATCAGTGGTATTTTTATCGTGAGACGTTTCGAGCGTTTCGACGTTTCGCGCCCAATTTACAAATATTTTGTGTCTTCAAAACCGTTTGAGGCCCTCCCACCGAGATTACTAAACTGTGGCGAGCGGTGGGAGTTAGTCACTGCAAGAACTGGCCCAAAATATAAATTTCTGTAAAATATTGGCTAATTCTAGAAGCCTCGACTCGCATGTTGGCATAGATCCCAGCCTCGAGGCAGACCCGCACTCACCTCACGTATTTCCACAGCTCCAACATACTCCAAGTGCACTGACACTTGGGAATAGGTTCTTTATCGATGAAACTGTCTCGATTATATGATCGATCACCAATTATCTCCAATACATATGTATGAATGTTGTATACACTCTCAAATATTTGATGTCCCACACTCAGACAGATTACACCAGGCTCATTTTATCTCGGTGACCGAACATTTTCAGGTGCTTAAAACGAAATAAGATTTCTTCTCGAAGTCTTTTTACAAAGTGATCAATTATAATTAGACGTTATACAAAATTGCAATCGCAAAAATTATAATTTTTTTTCTCGAATGGCACAAATAAAAAATTCCTAAATTAAAAAAAAATATATATATTTTTTTAAAAATTATGTCAACTTTTAAAGGTAGTACATTTAAATAGCTGACAAGCCAAGTTCTTTCTTAGCAGAAATTGAAAGCTTTCTTGTCAAAACAATCTATAATAACACCAAGGGATGCACTAAAATTTATGTAGTGTAGTAATAAAAAAAAATTTAAATTTTGTATTCATTATATACTCTGAGCCAAGTGCCTGATTTTCTATCCTGTAGTGTTTTTTTGGATACTTTTTGGTCATTATTGTGCTTCAACCACCTGATTTATCTTCTGTTTGATGTCAAGTTTTTTAAATTTCTCGCTTTCAAATAATCCCACCAATTGTCTGTCTATAAAAAATTTTGTATACCAAGCTTTCGTTGCTTTCATTTTTCCAACGTTCACTTTTTCATCGATAAGGTAAATTTATTAAAGACAAGAAAAATCATTAACTTTACGATTGTATAATTTTTAAAACTAATTTGGCCTTGAAATATGAATAAGTGCTGTAGCATCGTAAATGCCTTTTACAAAATAGAATTACCAACTTTTTTTTTTTCTTTTGTTTTTAAATTATAGAATAATTTTGTATGGTTATGAAAGTATCTATCTTTGGGTAAATCCAAAACGTATAGCATATTACCAAGATCTAAGTAGATTAATTCATTGCCGGAATAATATGAAGCAATGTCTTTATAAATGTATTGCAATAAGTATCCAGTAACAATTGATAGTAGGTGCCAAGTGGTAAGTAATATTATTTAATTAAGTTTTATTTTTTTTCATTACTTGTTGGATATTCGTTCGCTTGTTGAATATTTGGTTTTACCTTCCAGACTCGTTTGTAATCTTTGATGTCCTGTAAGAGTTTGATAATTATTTAGTATGACAAAATGCCAGGATTTGTCATTGAATTCTAAGATACTGAAGCAAGTATTTCTGAGAAACATCTGCTGTAGATTGGCCTAGTAGTGTAGGCTGACAAATTTATCTAAGAAGTAAACCAACAGCCTTCGATGTTGTTTCCAATAGGGCTATCTTTCGAGTTGTTTACTGTCAATAAAACAAACACCGAAGCAGAGCAGAGGGCTACAAGTTGCCCGTGATAAAAGTCCCTCGAAGACATAAAACTCTAATCAATGAGCGATAAAATATTTTCGAAAAGGACACTAAAACGGACCAGACCGCCCCAGGGCAAAGGAGCGAAGAGCGATTTTACGACGACGCTGACAGCCAGGGTACCGAGCACGGGGCCGGGGAGAAGGGGGCGAGGAACACCCACCGCCTCGGGGAAATATATTGTGACGCGGGGTTCGACGTCTTTACGAGCCTCGGATAGATTTTTACAGCGCTTTTAAGCTTTACCGTCACACACATCCTGTCCAATCTTCTTTGAGGTCGATGGAGAGAACAACATTTTTCGTTATTATAATATCTTTCAATATTTCTAGGCTTACAATGAGACGGTAATCGAGGTTGGAGCGAACGACCGCGATACCTCGAGACGATAGCTCTAAACAGAAAACCGAGAAAGTTGCCTAATCATTTCAACAATTATTTTTTAAACGTCGAAATTACTTTTTCGCCAGCTTACTTGTCCAATTACCAAACCGCACGCAAGAACTGATAAACGCAAGATAAGATTTATTTTTTCATAAAAGGCTTAATACATATATTTTCGTAATAAAAAAAAAAAAAAAAAAAAAAAAAACTTTTTTCCTTCTCCTTCCAAACAGGTGTCTTATATTTTTACTCCAAAGTTAAATTTAAATTAGCACTAATTTAATAATTATCTTTAAAGTAAAAGGGACATTCTTCGAAAATAGGAAAATAACAGTCCCATGAAGAAAACGGGCTTTTTGATGCATCTAGCAGACATTTTTTCTTTGATTTTGATAAAGCATGGTCTTAGATTGTTTTATCAGAGATTAGCTATCATGTTAATAATAATCTTAGGAAAGTAAACATGTTTTAAAAATTAAAAATCTCATCCCCTTTCATGTTCCATTGCTTGAATTTTCTACATTGATCTTGTTTAGCTGCAAGAAAATCTAACCAAACTAAAATAAATTTGGTGTGCAAACAAGCTGAGCATTTTCAGAAAAACAAAAACAAATTCGTCATAGATTAATTACGTTGACAATTAGTCAAATTAATTGCTTGTCCCTTGGCCACGTAACTCACTCCTTCACTTTTTTTTTCAAAAATGGGCGCCAAATAAACTCACACACGCTTTCTACGTCTGAGGAAAACAGTTGGCAAGACTTACCAGAACCCTCCAAACATGCTATGACTGTGAAATGTAATGTTAAAAAATAAACTTTGTATTTGGCGATCCTCACACCATCGCCTGCTCATAGAAATAGAGAAAGTAAATTGAATATTTGATGAATTTAAAGGTTTTGTGGATTTTGGTGTAGTTTAAATATGGAGGCTCTGAAGTTAAGGCCTAATCAGTAAACAATGAATGAACATAAAAATCTCTTATCTCACTCCCTCACCTTTTTTATTCATATAAAAATTGTATTTCATTCAATATGTCTCTAATTCAGTTGCTTTATTAAATACGCTAAAAATCAATTTATCTCATACCCTTTGCAATAATTAAACTAAAATTATTAAAACAAAAGATATTTCAATAAAACTATAATTTATTTATTTTATTGTTAAATTCCCTCATCCTCAGTCCCCTACTCTTCTATACTCTCTCCCTCACACACCTTCATCCCCTCACTTTAGAAAATTGGAATATTTTGATTTATCATCCGTTAAAGAAACAATTACGATGGGATATTTTGACAACAGTATCTGAGATGTAATAAAAATCAATAATTTTTTTTTAATACGGTTCCATCTGAAATAATAAGAAAATGATTAGAAAATCTTCCTATTTTCGAAGAATGACCCAAATACCATAGGAAATTCAGTGCCAGTCTATTGGAAGGATTCCTTTGCAAGTTTAACTATTTTTTTGTTATAATCACTGAATCGTATAATTTTGTGGGTATAATGTTATCATTAACGTAACACCTCTCCCCTCCTCATCAATCTTAGAAAGATTGTTTAATGAACAAAATAACGAACAAAAATATAAAACTAAAAACGATGTAGAATATATATTATTAAATTAAAACATCTAACTATTAGGAAATAAATAAAATGGCTAAATTATTAAATTGAATAAATGTAAGTACGCTATAATTATAATTTTTTTTTAATTCAGTTTATATTAATTAATTACTTATTCCATTTAAAGTATGATAAAACTTGGAAGCGTAAAAGCTAAAACTTTTGTTTTATTACATAATCTCTAACATAACATTATAGATGTATACTATAACTGTACGTCTGAGATAAACTGTCGAAAGTCCAATTTCGCTATAGTATTTGCATTATTTTTGCCATATTTTCCAAGTATAAGTATCGTAAATAAGCTAAATAAAAAGATAATAGCACGTGAAAACTTCAAATACAAAGATTGAACAAGTTATGCAGTGAGATCTGAAACTTCTTTGCTTTTCTGTACAACTTTGATAATGTTACTATCTCTAGGGCACAGATATGTGGACTGTTTTTTTAGTGTTATTCAGGATTGTATTTATTCCTCAAATAAACTTATACGATGGAACAGTTGGTAGTTAATAGCTTTTAACATTAAAAACGCGTGAGCAGCAGAGCTACGTCACTAAAATACAAAATTGAAAATATCAAAACCGCGAGGGGGGAAGACAAACTTGAGGGTCCCAAAAGGTACTTTCACATAAATTTTCAACTCTCTAACTCAATTTGTAGGGGCTGTAAAATCTTAAGAACCGCGAAAAAACATGTAAGCACACAGAAATGTCTGAAAGTTACTCCAAATTTTCGGACTTTAATTTTTTTCGGAAAAAGTACGGCTAAAAAACATGTTATATTTACTGGCAGCCATAAATCAAAACCAATCACTTTTTTTTTCTATACTTATCTAACAAGAAGTTATGTTAGATCAATATGAAAAGTAAATATTTTTTTATAAACTCACGGAGAAAGAGAGAGGCCGGAGTGAATTATTAAGAATGAGAGGGAGACCGCTATAAAGAGCGAGGAATCTCCAACTAAACGGGGGCTATTTATAGCGACCTAGGAGGGGGCAAATAGTATTAATACACCTCATTTACCCCCCACTTCTTTTCGGTTCAATAAACTTATCTGTTATCCTCCCAACTATTTTTAGGGCAAGAGAACTATATTAACAAGGGAGATGTTGGCAGCGAAGGACCATTCACACTTCATAACTAGCCGCTCGCGGGGACTAACAGACCGTCTCATTAGGCTGAGCGACTAAACTGGGCGATTAGCGACTCTTCACATTTAGGCGACCCAGTTGTCTTCGGCTCTTCAGTCTAGCAGTCAGCTCTTCCAACTATTGTTGACATCTCAACTATCTCAATATTTCTCAACTTGAAAAAAAACAAACAATACGTTTCACGTGAACGAAAGGCGTAGGATTCAATCAAGTAGCAGTTATACGGTAACAATAGGTGTCATGACAGTGGCTTCAACTATCATGTTAACTGCCACATGTATACGCTTTGACAGTGATCAGTCACACCTTATCTATCTCATCACCTGCAATGGTGATAATCTGGAAAAACATTCTCCTCATACAATTGAGTATATTATTGTATTCCGTTTATTTCTGAATCTGAAATTGATTCTATCCAACGTTTTGACGTTATTCAATTCTTGAAGGATGGATAAAAAATTTATGATAAAGTTTCCTTAACATTTATTATTTTCTTAAATTTTGTATTGTAGACTTATTTCTATTTTGTTGATTTAAATTACAATAAATTAGTTATTGAAATTGAGATTATATATTTTTTTTTTTTTTAAGAAAAGCACGAAATCGGAACATTCCCATAACAAAATCTCACATCTCTCAAAATACAGTAAAACCAACCCGTCAACGTTTCTATAAGACAGGCATTGTCAGAACTAAAAACATAAATCAACAAAAATGCAGACCAGAGATAGTACATCTCAAATCAACATCCTTTTTTAGACTAACCGAACAGAGAAAGTACAACACACCAAAAGAGTTCATTGTATAAAATACATAAAGTAATGAAATATTGTATGTGTATATATATATATATATATATATATATATATATATATATATATATATATATATATATATATATATATAAGGAAGTACATTGTTGACTCTTCTTCAGATATAATACAACAAGTTTTCACTTTTTACATAAGAGCAATGTCATAAATCATTCCCTGAACCTTTAAATCAATAAACCAGGTTCAGAGAAAACGCGGGAAAAATCTTATGAAATATGATATATCCAAAATGGTATGATATTTCTTACGTACTTTTCTTTAATTTTATTTTACGTAATTTCCTCAACAGAAGGAGTAGGCATAAACATTTTTTAACTAAAAACAATTTTTTTTGTTTTGTAAAATTATTTAATTCTATTCAATACCTCAATTAAATATTATTATTGTGGTTTAAATGGTTCCATGACACATGAAAAATAAAAAAAACATGATAGATCTTCAGATATATCAGGGAAGCATTAATTTCATCAACATTTAAAGCAGAAATGTTTTCTAAACGAATCCTAATTAATATGTGTTCTAAGACAATTTTATTTCTACAAAATAATGATTATCTTTGAAGGTAGGCAAGTATCAGAACTATCGCACAACCATTATCGCTTCATGAGTAAAAACAATACGCTATCGAACAATTGATGCTAAAACATCATTGAGCCATTGATATCACTTTTATAGATTCAGACAATAAATTTATTCGAATAATCCACGCCAAGAATCGTTATTTAATTACGAATTTCTACACAGGCAAAGCTTAGAAAAAATTAAAAAAATTATTTTAAATTCCAATCTATGAAGCAAAGAGTTGCGCACGATGTGTTAACGGATGTTGTCACAGTTGGTAGCCAATCAGTGTGGTCTGTCTCTTTGAGTGAGCTGGTGTAATATTTCATTGTGTTATAAATAAAAAATTACAACAATATTTTATTATTTTATAAATAATTAATAACGTTAACAACTATTGTAAATACATTACCATACGATAACATATATTTGCTACAACAACGCCGTAACTCGAAATTCACGTTGTTTTTTTTCAGATATCAGGTCATCGATTAACGTTGTACATTGTAACGTCGATTTTTAAAAATCTGTCTGTTTATGTTGATATTACTAATCCCTCATTTACGATTGATCTGTGTTTACATATTTTGTTAATTATACGTACTCTTCTGTTTATCATGTTTTTGTTAGAGAAAATTAGTTAGTCTGTGCTGAAATTTCAATAAATGGCAAATTATGGTGGACAATATAATGTGACGATCCAAGTTTTTCTGCTAATTCTTCGACAGTTACAACAGGACTTTCTTGAACAGTAGCCTGCAGGAGTTCGTTGTCAAGCTCTATTGGTGGACCTGTCCGAGGCTCGTCTTCAACTTCGCGGTTTTCCGCTCAAAACTTTTCAAACCACCTCTGAGCACTTGCCGTTCACTAATGATATTTTCTCCATATATTTCTTCCAGTTTCCGATAAGTTGAAGCAGCAATTTCTCCTTTATCGAATTCCCAAAGCATAACATGGCGTAAATGGTTTTTGGGGAGATTCATTTTAATTGAAATTTCGGGCACAGACTAACAAACTTTCTCCAACAAAAACATGATAAATAGAAGAACAGATAATGCTATAATAAACAAAATACCTAAACAGAATTGAATTATGAAGGAGAGATGAATAATATCAACATAAACAGACAGAAGTTTTCAGAACGACGTTACAAAGTTTTAAATACTGAATTTCTGTGACACTATAATACAAAATAATAAAATGGCAAGATTGATATTGAAAGCTCAGAAATGAAACACTACTAGTCAAAGTTCACATCATTACAATTTCCTCTGTGATATTAACTCAAAAATCATCATTTTCGAGTCATGTGATTGTAGTAGCAAATGAGCGATATGTGATTTTTCTAATCGCTCCAAGTAATTTAATTTTTTTGATTTACCTCTCTGGTATAATACTTTTAAAGATATACTTTAAGTAGCTAATAATATTTTTGGAATAATGAAAGATTAATTTTATCTTTGGTAACTTAAGAGGCCGTAGAAAGATTTGATTACTATTTATTTATTTCATCTTTTGGTTAGGTTTTAAAGGAAATTAATTTACTTCTTCATTCTTTTTTTATTTAATGTAAGTACTATTTTGTCCTTTTTAATTATTTGGAAATGAATGTTTTAAAGGCCTATTTATTTATATTTTTGTCGCATCTAAACTTATTGGCATGACGTGACAGAATAGACTCTGTCATAGAATTTTGTTGTTTCTAAAAATAATATGAGTGAAATTTGACATATTACAACGAATTTAATTTTTTTTTATATTCAATAAATAAAATATAATGATATACTTCAAAACCAGATCCCTAACACGTCTTGGCTTATTGTAAAGTGTTTGCTTGGGTATGTAAATAAATTATCTAATAATTTGAATGCTCATTTCCATGTTAATTAATCATGGTATCATAGATTGACCGCTCCATCGCCAATGATATTAGTATTCTTATAGAAATTAATTGTCGAGATCACACACGGGCCATCGAACAAAAACTGAATAAAGAACAAAGGGAGAGCTGGATAATAGATAAGTGGTGAATTGGGACAAGGATGACAGAGGAAATGCGTACCACATCTACATCCTCCAAGGGCACAACACAATCACACCATCCTATGTAAAATAACAGCCACAAATATGTTTGTGTTTTTATATTAATAATAAATACAACACGTTTACATACTTGTAAAAAGTTATCAGGGTTACGGCATTATCTGGTTAGCTGCAGATAGTGAGGAAATAATCGATCAATGTCTAAAAGAATGTTTGCTCCTTAAGAGTTTCATCACGACTTCCCGCTCTATAAAGGAGTCAATTCCTTAATATAGAGTTTTATATCTTTTTTTTTTTTTTTTTTTTTTATAATTTTAAGTTTTATAATTAAAAAATCAACCAAAATAATATAGAGCGAATACTCAATTAAATTATTGGGAAATTGAGAAATTTTTGTAGTTAGCAGAACTGTAATATACAATGTACAAAAATCGTTTCTATAAAGGGATTGGGAATTTGTAATTACATTTTTTGGTGACCATGTGCAACAGTCACTCAGGCCACTTTATTATCCCCTGACTGATATCGGATATTCATTTCAAGGTTAAATAGAACCAGGTAGTCAATAGGTACCTGCCAAACCAAGTCTTAAGCTGATAAAACTCACCAAATTATATATATATATATATATATATATATATATATATATATATATATATATATATATATATATATATATATATATATATTATGAATTTATATTATTTCACATATGAATACATTTTATATGAATAATGACTTTCTTAAGTAATCATTCATTAGTATTACTTGAGTTTCCTCAGTCTGATATTACATTTTCGTTATATATATATATATATATATATATATATATATATATATATATATATATATATATATATATATATATATATATATATATATTAAAGGAAATTAATATATAATATATATTATATAAATTATTATATATTATAATATATAATATATATATATATATATATATATATATATATTATTTATTAATATAAACAACGATTGAACAGGTAATCAGCCAATAAAATATCTATTATTATTTTACAGAAATAAATAAATCGAAAAAAAAAACATTTAAAATTCAAATAGTTAAATTTCTATTTCTAATAGTTTTCTTTCAGTATCTAAAAACTTAAAATTTCCAGAGTAAGTTTCTATTTAAAATGTGCTACTAATAATGATCAGTTATACATTGACTTTCACCGCAATGAGAAAAACATTTTTTTATCATCAACGCATGAAGAACCTATTTTTTAATTTTTTTTTTTAAAAGCATACGCTATAATTGTAAACGAAAATATAATTTAATACATGTTATATAAAACAATTTACAGGAGGAATATAATTAGTATAGGAGGCTGTTTGTTAAATACAACCCTTTCAAAAAGCCCTAAAGGGCCGGGAACAGAAGAGAAACCCTCAAAAGCTGTGGGGGCAGTTGTAGAATATCGATTGGTCTGACTTCCTTAGGGCTTCAAATGGCTTCTCCTACCAGCCCCCACCACAATCTACATCATTATTATTATCATCTTGTCGGATATAAGTCTGAAAAAAATATAATAAAAACAGCAACCTAACTAATCTCAGTGACAATTATCAGTGATAATATAGGATCTGCCATTGATATTTTTAAATAAATGTGATCAATTTTATTCCTAAACTCTTAGCTCCAATCGTTTCTTAAGTTCAAAATCAAAAGGGAAATATAGAAAAATAATAATTGATTCGAAATGTATTTTCACCATTTATGTTAGTGATAAAAAAATTAAAATAGTTTTTCGTAAAACGAAAGGCTTAAAACTGCTGAACAGAATGATATAAAAAATTTATATCAATTAAGTTATTTTCAATAACATTTATACAAAATCGTAAAAAAGCAGTTATAGTAAAACCCTCTCCCCTCGTTAGAATTGTAAATTTTTAAATTTAAACTAAAACTTTTGAAATAATACCAAGCATTCTTTACTGTTAGGAAATTATTAGAAGAATATAAAAACAAAGCCTCAATTCTCTCAAACAGCAGATCTAATAAAGAAATTTTGTAGGCTGTTGAGGTGAGGTGTGCTATCTATCCTCCTAACGATGCTTGGATTGGCAAAACGTTAACTGATTATTTTAAATAATTATTTTTTGTCTCTATAATTACCTGATAATTGCATAATTATTATTATTTGTTAAGTTGTTATCCTCATCGAATTATCATTCTTTACGTTCTTTGAAAGATTTATTAGTAATATCAATTATCTAACGAACTTAGGTCCATCATTATTATATATTGCATTTTCATGCCATCGTATGAATGAATTGTGGAATACAACTGACAAATTAAAGCTCACTGATTGTATCGTAAAAGTGATACTTGATATTAAGTTTAATTTCTGAAGATGCATTAAGTTGAAGATGAGAAAACTGGCAGGTTTTAATTAATTTGGCTTGATCTTTGGGCTTTACATGTGTAGTATTTTGAATATAATAATAAAAATTAGCCTCTTTTTGAAATTATTCTCCTATTTTATTACTATAATTTAAAAAATGTCACATTATGATACCTCTTGATTGATTTTATCATAAAACTCAAGGAGAGCCATTTGCTAAAGGAATTTTGTTTTTCAATGCCTAACTTTAAAATTTAAGCTAATTATTAAAGACTCTAAACGAAAGACTGAAGATGAGACAGAAACTAAATACATACGCATACCTACTTAAACCCATATCGACGTACGGTTCAGCAAAACAGCTCACTAACAAAAAGTACGCTCTTTTCAATCCAAAATTTTAAGACTAATAACAGAAGCACCCTGGTGCGTAAACAACCAAACTCTACATATCGACTTACAACAACCAACTATCGCTCAACACATTGGTACTCTTATCGTCCCCTTTTATAATAATCTTCAAGGGCATAAAAATAGACTGATAAGCGATACGCCTACGACTGAGATGACCATTAGGGGAAGAATAAAAAGGAGCTGGATGAGAGACCTTCTATCCTGAATTAGAGGATTAATTCAAGACCAGTAAGAGGCGCTGCTGGCTGCTATCCTTTCCCATGCTTAACATGCCGCGACTATCCTATATCTTCCTAATAGTTTTTAATTCTCTAGCTTCAACTTTGCTAATCAGCCCATTATTTTTCTATTTTTCATTTTCTCTTTCTTTTTTTTTTTTATTCACATTAATTATTCTTTTCAAGTCAAGAATTTGTATTGTTTGTTTTATATTTTATTGAAAATATTGTAAACATAAATTGATCTTTATTTTGTAATCTTATGGCCAGATATTTTTCTGTTTTATTTGTTCTATTCTGTTATCCTTAAGGGATCCAGGCCCAGAATAAAGTTTTTCTTCTATCTATCCATCTGTTTGCTTGTTATTACTCTTCTGTGACAGGTGCGAATAAAGAGTTAAAAGTAGGGGTGAAAATAAGCTAATTACTTCTTATTCAACCTTTTCCTATATTTCAAATAATGATGTAAGATTTATAAATTATAAATATCAGCAACTGGTTTATATAAGAAATAAGAACTCGGATCTAGATAAGACCCGTTTAGCAAGCGCCCAATCACGTGGACGAGGTGTTAAGATCGCCAGCGAACAAATTACAAGGCATCCCCACACGAACGGCAACTGATATAATTATTTAGTTCAAATACCGTTTACACGAGCGCCAGCGGCAAATTACAGAGCTCTGGCAACACACCCACGTTCCCAACAGGTTACAAACAAAAGTGGAACTCATCAATAATCGGCCAGAATCGATACACTTCCTCTTTGTCATCTCCCTCTGTCCTAGCACTCGTAAATTGATCTAAGCGATATTCGAATCCACTTGCCTGAAGTTATTTTTTTCACGAAATCGTTTGTTTTTTTTTTTGATTTGTTCGTTATTTCGATTTTTAACGATGATGGATGATTCATATTCAATTCACCCTTTTCAATTGTCTTTTCACAACTACATTTAGGTATTAGAGACGTATCTTAAAATTAACATAGAAACAAAAATATTGAACTAGAAAATGTCCAGATTATTTTGAATGAATCAGTGGGAAATCCATGAAGTTATACTCAGAAAAATACTGTTTCATAAAATTATAAATGTATGACATGTTCGAGAATTCGAACAATTTATTTTTAGACGATACGCGTTTTGAAACCATGTAGTCTAATTGTCAGCAATATACATTTAAAAAGCTAAGGTAAATGTAAGCACTTTTATTTCAATAATTTCTACAATTTCCTCTTCAAAAAAAAAAAAAAAAAAAAAAATATACACCTCTGCAAAAACAAAACATTAAAAAATAAATAAAGAATATGTGTGGAATAGTCATTTCTGGATGGTTGATGTGAGATCTGCTATTTCCTGTCTGTAGTTATATGATCTTATGCCTGAATTGGCGAAACCTTGACTGATATTTGAGATACGATATTTTATGATAGATATTTTAGCAATCTTCCAATAAATACTGTACCGATAATTTTTGTTTTTTATTTTAAGTTTATGCACTCTTTAATCATTAAAATAATTATATGATAATTACAGAAATAATAAATAAATAAAATTTAAATTGATAGATCAAAATATAATAAAGCTATTATTAAGGAGATTATAAAATAAGCAAATAAAATTTCATGCAACAGTTATTGACAATAGTAACAACCAAAATCACATGAGTACAAAGAAGAGTACTTAAATTTTAATTTTAATGACAAATATTTGAGAAATCAGAATTATGTGTGAAATTAGATTTTTATTCCGGTATTTTAATTTATGACCAGAAATAAATTAATGTAGTAATGTAGTTTTCTACAAACGAAAGAGGTAAGACAAAATCTGGGTTTTAAAACGTTTTCAACGCTATAAAATGTTTTTATTATTCCCGTTGCCTTCATTTTTTTCGAACATATACTTTATTCTTCTTAATAGGGATTTTGTAATTGAAGAAATGGTTATAAGAAATGAGGTGATTGTGTCTTCATTATTGATGTTCTAGACAGTTTTAGTTAATGAAGAACTAATCGAGAGCAAATTGGAAACTTCGGAGCGATAAATGTCATAAAATATCCAAGAGCTGGAAAGCACGGAAGCAACAGCCATTACGTGACACCGTTTGGAATAATTAAATTGTTCCCAACTCCTTCTCGTTAATATGACAAAAATCAAAATGGCCAAAAGATTAATAGGAAAAAATAAAACAAAAGTTATCCTTTCGGAGATAAATGACCTAAATAATACAAGGATCAATGAAACTGATAAAGGATTTCTCGAGGTCTTATGAGACCTTACCTCCATTACCTGTTATATAATTGATAGAACCGCCCCTAAATGGGGGTTGCACGCAAAATCAATTTTCTCATTGGTTATTCAAGAGCCAATAGAGTTGAGAGGGCCACTCGCACGGCCCGTTATTATGTTATGCTCCACAACTCTCTTCCCCCCCACTTTCCTCTGCTCAATTCGACCTCTATAAGTGGAAGTGGATCTTCATTGCACAATCACGATACAGCTGTCACCATTAACGCAATAAGTTTTAGAATATAATATTGAAAATTTAAAATGATGGTACATTTAAAACTTATATTAAGCAAAAAAAAAAATATATATATATATATATATATATATATATCTCCTAGCCTAATTATATATAATAATCACAAAATGAATAGGTACAGCTGGGTATTACTCTCTATCGTGCGTTTCTAGCCACGATAACAAATTTTTATCCAGCAAATTCACTGGTTATCAACATTGTGAATATAAAAAATAAAGACAAAAAAAAAAAGTCTCAGATATCTATGAACAATTAACAACACAACATTTCGGTAATGCAGGCATCATTAGGGCTGAACAATAAAGGGTAGCACATCTCACATTAACAGTTCAATATATTCTGATAAGAGGTTGTGTCGTGGAATGATGTACTATCCCATTTTTATGTCTTTTTCTTTTTTTTAGACTGTTAAAGCGAGATGATTTATCTAGTCTGCATTTATATGATATTGTCATTTTCTGTCCTGATGAAGCCTGAATTGAAGAAACGTTAACTGATTAATTATTCATTGGTATTTAATGTCTAGCTGATTATTTTATATTGGTTATTTCAAGCTGAGCCAGTAATTGATTTCTAGTAGAGAAGATCCGAAGTTAAAAAAAACAAAAACGAATTAGTTAGTTGCCATCATGACATCTACATCAAGTTTTAAAAATATCATTAACGATATGTAATATGAATTTGAATGCTCTTGAATGAGTAATAAAAATTGTCATTATAAATTGTGATTTTAAAATTATCTCAATTTTAATTTGAGATATATATATATATATATATATATATATATATATATATATATATATATATATTTTTTTTTTCATGGTCTTGAAACTGAAATTCTAAACCTCTGATTATTTTTGATCATCTATACATAAAATTTACAGTTTTTGAAAATACAACGGGTAAATATGCTAAATGAGAAAGTTTTGAGAAACAATTTTTATTAATTTATTGCTAACGTTGAGCCTTGGTATAACTAAGTGTTGGCCAGGACATGTTTTGAGGACAGCGCTAGCCTAGTAAATGAATTTATATCGATCCTACCACTGGACTGTGGGCTCATAGTGATACTCATTACCACTAACTCACTATCGATTAGTCAGTCCCTAAATAATTAAGTCAGAAGTGGCCTATTCTCTATCATCCTACTTACCAAACCATCTCTTACAATATTACATGCCTAAGTTTTAAAATTATAGCCCTTTCAATGCTTTATTTACCAAAGAATCCACTCACAAGAGCCAATACTGCGGATTCCCACAGCAGTTAGACTCTTTATCTAAAATGAGGCAATTTTTCGTCCAAATATTTACGAAATAAGGTTAATAAAAAAATCACGTACTTATTTAACCTCAGAAATAATGTCGATGGGTGTAAAAAAATATATACATAAAGCGCAATATAAGAAAATCATTTGGTTCCCCAAATCTATATTTAAAAAGTTAAACAATTTTCCATTAACATTAACTATAAAATATGTCATAATTATTTTTCTTTTTTTTTCTGTGTGAACATAAAAAATTAAATAAATCGGTGATAAAAACTTGATTAACTTCAATATTATTCTTCTATTTAAAAAAAAAAATAAATAAAAAAAAATAACACTGAACTCAATTAAAACATATTTACATTTAAATGTTAAAAAATATGTATAAATATTATTTGATGTCCTTTTTACTTCTATTCTAATATAACTTCTATACGTAAATATTAATTTTGTATTATATTTGTATAATTTTCCTTATTTTCATATCTTTTTAAGCTTTTATCGTTTTGTTTTTTCAGTTCATTATGATAAAATAAAAGTTGAATGTCGCATTCTATAAAATATGTCTTGATAAAATCAAAAACAACAAAAAATAGCAAATAATACAGTTATATGGAAAACGTGTTCTTATTTGCAATCAATACTATTATTGCAGACAAAAAAATAAGAAATTTTAAAATATACAAATATATATTAAGTATAAATATATATATATATATATATATATATATATATATATATATATATATATATATATATATATATATATATATATATATATATATTTGACAGATTTTAAATGATAAATATCACTCTAAATATAATGATATATATTTATATTTTTATTATGAAATATAAGCCTATTAAATTATACAAAAGCACATTTTCGTTTTAAAATATAAGCCTATTAAATTATACAAAAGCACATTTTCGTTTTAATCTTGCTACATGATATTTTTATGTTGTCTTTTTAAGTATTAGGCATAGTGGGTTTATAATTTTTTACTATGATTTCATAAAATGCGTTTGTTTATCGTAGTAAAAATCAATCGGCAACTAAATTTTAAGTCGCATATCTTTTAAATATATTGAATATTTAACAAACGGATAATGCAAAATTTAAAAGAAAATACATTGTTATACTACCTATTTTCTCTGTAGTTTAATTATCTTTCGTTTCCGAGATTTTTACCATAATCACGAAGATAGTAATCGTTTGTAGGGGAGTGATAATTTAATAAACATATTGAATAAATTATATATATAAGTGAGAGGTATAATAATTAATAGTAAACGACTAAATAGCAGAGTATTGCTTTGTTTGCGGCCTGGAGAGCTGGGACGAGATTAGATCTGGGCGGCGAGTGGAAGTGCGCGCGTCTTGCGGGTACTGTCTACCCTCGGCGCCGGCCCGGTCCCCCACCACTGCCGCGAGGGGGGGCTCCAGTTGAGGGGGGCTGTCATGTGCTACTGACAAATATTGCTCTTCATATCGCTTATAAAGCACATACATAATAAGTGGCCATTTAAGGCAGAAATTACGATCACCAACATACTAAAATAATATAATAATTTCTTATTTTTCAAACTAAATGGATTCACTTCAGATGGACACGTGTTAAAAAAAAATGTAAACATTAAAACACTTGCATATCTCTTGCAAATGATTAAATTACAATAAATAAAATTATAAATTACAATTATCAATTGATAATAACTATTCTGGCTTTTTTCTTCCAGTAGACTTCTTCAGAATGCAGAAATAAGACAACAAATATAGAACCCAGAGAAGAAGCTTAAAAATTACAAGCTGCAATCACTGATAAGCTATTATTATTATTTTCCGTTTTGTACTTTTCACTTTTAAACAAAACGTCTGTGAGCTAAATAAATTTATCAATCAAATGAAATTATGCAGTAAAAATGCATCATTATTCTGAGATTTGAGTATAAAGTATTGCCATAGAAGGGTTTTGGGATATTAAAAAATACCTCGATATATCGACAAAACATTTAATCACAATATAAAGAGAAAACACCTGTATAAGAATTTCTATTTTATTTTAACAATTTAAGACATTACGATTCAATTTCAGACCCACTTTATTATTTTATACAATTATAATAAGGAAAAATAATCACATTAACTTTTAAGAAAGATATTGAAGTTTAAAAGAAAAAAAACACACCAAATGATTAAATAAACAGTTTTCCAAACTAATTTTTGATACGCAATGTTTTTCCACATAACAAAAAAACAATATCTAGGCAAGCATTTTTTTTTCTTTTAAGACCCCCATAAAAAAAAAAAATAAAGTAACAAGGAACGATTAATATTTCTTTAGAATCTACTAAACAAGAAATTCACTTCACAGATTTAAAATCCATACACACTCTTCGACAAATTGCCGATCTAAATCAAATAGGAATAGTATACGATATCCGAAATAATTTTCAATTTTATAACTGCATTTAAAACCATATATAATAATAATAATAATAAATACGATTAAATTTAGTATACGAAATATTTATCAGATTAAATATCTGTAATGAACATTGAGAAAATGTATGCTGAATAAATAAATTTTTAAAACGTAAATTATATTATGGGCTGCAAAACAAATATATAAGGGGGCGAAAAGCCAATGGATAGAAGTGACATTTTATTAAATTTGTGAAAGCGCATTTAAAGTTAATTCATTTTGAAAAAAACCTAAAACGTTTAAGTCTGCATCAAAATTATATTAAGGCTCTGCTGGATATCCCTAAAATATTGAGTGATATTGCTTTTGAAAAACATTTTACAAGCATGAACTACCCATAACCGCACTTGACTCTGTTTTGAAAAAAAATGATCATTTGTATATCTTGGTTTCTCATATATATTAATTAGTAAGGATTGATCCTTCTATGGTATACCATCATGCAGATGCCAACTGTATATTAAGTATATTGAAAAATGTGATATGAGACAAACTATATAAATACATTCGAATTCTCTCCTAATTCGAATGTATTTATATAGTTTGTCCTACTATGATCAATATATAAAACTTAGGAATAATTATGAAATAAATGGCTTCGATATTGTGCGTTTTAAAATTTCATACTATCAGACCTAAATGAGATAACGAAAACTGGCTTCGGCTTAGCGTCCTGATAAAAATACTGATAAGATAACAGCTAAATCCTTCCTTTTATCCCATCCGCCATATCCCAGCGGCTTTTAAATAACAAATACACTTTTCCTCTTAAAAACTGTCAGAATATAAGTAATCAAAGTTTTATTGCGAAAAAAATTAACAGATATAAATCGATAATTTTAATTATTATATAATAAAATAAAATATTTTTTTCACTTTAAAAAAAAGAATGAAAGACCTACGGAAAAGAAGGTCAGATGAGAAGAGAGTAAAAAAAAAAAGAAGTGATATTTGCGTGTTCCCAAAGAAAAAAAATGAATATAAATAAAATATTTCGAAATCCAAATAAACAGTTCTTCATGAAATAATAAGTGTGTAAAAACAATTAATATCTAATCGTAGGGATAAGAACAAACAGGAATAAAGCAATTGGCACAGGTAAAGTTAGTTCCAATGGCGCGTTGGAGGCCGGAAACGCCTAATACGCTAGAAATGGCCCAACGATTATCATACTAAATGCTCTTAGTCCCTTCACCACAAGGTCGTCACTTCCCAACATGTTGGTTGCATATATACAACATGTCGTATGTATACATATATATATAAATATATATATATATATATATATATATATATATATATATATATATATATATATATATATATATACACAAACATAATCTAACCACTTAGCTAAAATTAAGTTCAATGCACACATAAAAATAAATTTCACTTAAGGAAAAAACAACCATTAGTGAAATAAATTCGGAAAATCGCAAATAAAAGCAATACATAAGCACTCAAATATGCAACTCACTAAAAATCACAGCACATAAAGTACACAGTATATTTTAAAAAAATTCTTATAGTTAAAGGTCCTCTTAGGAAGAAAGGAAAACAAGGATTTACAAAAATACATATCACTACAAAAAGCCTGAGGTTTTATAAAAGCATGTTAAGGTCAACTACACACAAAGCGAGGATATCTATATTTTTTAATTCGGCTTTGGGATTTTTTTTTTTTTCTTTTCGAAGCAAGGGAGACATAATGGGAAAAGCACGTTTGAAGATTGGAGCAAACAAATATTGGTTGTCATGCAACAGGATCAAACAAAACAAGGCAACAGATTGCTTCCAATCGGACAACATGACGTTACGCGAAATGTCGCGACCCATTTTCGTATTTCGTGCACCAGGAAAAGTAATATTCGTACAAAATATATATTTTTTTTTCTTAAATACTGTAGATTTGAAATTATAAGCGGAAAATTACATTTACGCCTACAATGAAATGAATTCTCGATAAAAAATCATTTTAACCACATTTCGTGAAAAAAAAAAATTAATTTCAAAAAAATTTTTAATCTTTGCATTATACACAAAATAACCAAAAAAGTATCCCCAATTAACGAAAACAAGTCTTTATTCAATTAATATTGGTATTAGTTTAATTTTCTGTTTAAATTTCAGACTCATAGGTATTTCGAACATGACATTTTTGGCGTTGTTTTTAAGTCGAGAAATTATCCCTTCGTCAGCCTACTGACACTTGCAGTTTAAAAAAAAAAATATTAATAATTGAAACACAAAACAAAAACATTTCACTTTATAATTCACGTTTAAAATTAGCGTCAAAAATAAAATAAAAATCTTGAAACCGCTTTTTGATTATAAACACGCTTAAGAAAAAAGGATTAAAATTAAAACCATCATTCAAAAAACAAAACCAATGAATGAAAAAACTCAAAACAAAACCAAAAACTCACTCAATTAATATACTGCAAGCTTTTTGAAACCACGCAAAAGCAGTTTGTCAAACAACAAATCATACTTTAAACAATAATAAAAAAAAACAGAAAAAAAGTAGGTAGAATCAGAAACATTTTTATATTGACATGATATGTTTCGGGAGCACAATAATTTTTTACTCGTTGCAGCTGGATTATCGGAGACAGCAATTTATTTATTTTTTTTAATTTCCCTTCCCACCGAATATTGTTGATAAAATGAATGCTTATTAAAAAAAAAAAATATTAAACAACGTGCAAAAATCGAATATCACAAACCCTGAAATCACTCCTGATTCATATGAATTCATGGTCGTAGGTGCACATAATTTTTAAAAAAATATATGTAAGGCAACAGAAGAACTTCCTTAGATTCTTGTAACTATTCACTTAAATAATTTATTTTAAACTGACCGAAATTTAAAAATGATTGTGATATTATTTAATAAAGAATAATGGACAATATATTAGTATAAGTATTGATGAAATATGCAAAAAATCAAATTCTAAATATAATTTTAATTAAAAAATATGTTAATTTAAGAAGTCATTGCACCTATGCATATTCTGCCAGAGTTTAATAACAGAGTTTTGATATTAGATTTGAACGTTTCTTTTCATTTTTCTTCTTAATTTTTATTAGTTTAAGAATTATTATTTTTGTGTGGACTTTTCGATAGGTTTAAGGAGAGCCAAAGGTCCGAATCCGACAGAGAATATTGCTCGGATTGGTGCAGTAATCCATATTGCATAGTGAGTGAGCCGGGCGACAACGATACATCCCCACCACTGCCACACTCCACATCCCGATGTATACACAAGGCACAAAGACCGTTTGGAAAACATACCACCATGTCCCCACCACATCCCACCAAGTCCCCACCACATCCCACATCGACTCGCTTTTTTATCAACGCCGAGACACCACACACAAATACACACGATTCGTATCGCGGTGACATATCCCACCCAGGAAACACAAGGGAAAAAATAATAAATAAAAAAAAACACATAAAGCATCTTCCACCGACAGTGAAGTATTTACACTTGACAAATAAAACAAAATTAGGGAACGTGAAGTGCAGACAAGAAGGAATTGTGCTCTATGTACAGTGCTAGAGTTCCAACGAGGATACACAAACATATAGGCAGATAAACCGAAATTGAATTTTTTTTTTTTTTGTTTCGTAGTAAAAATGTCTCCTTACCAATCTAGACTGAGGTCAAGGTAGCTCATGTCCTGATTTCAACTAGTCCTTGAGCACAATTTTCTATCCTGACTCATCGCACTCTAGTCTGGTTCCAGCACTCTTTTCACTGTCGTCCCAGCCTCACATATATCACTAGCGTCGCCTTTTTTTAATTTATTTTATTTCAGTTTAAAAACAAAACAAAACAAGAAAACTAAATATTGTACCCAGAGGGGACAATTGGAAAGATTAAGAGAAGAAAAGATTAGTGTAGAGGGTCGAAATCAGACGACCAATAGGGACTTGTGTATACATCGAGAATCGGCCTATTACCCCATGTAGGGGCCCGGCCAGCCGTCTTCCCTGTTTGTATTTTATATATTGTTATTATTATTAGGATCGGTGGTAGTTGTCTTGAAGAAGATAGAAACCAAAAGAGAAGATAGAAAAGAGATTCGTCTACCTGTAGGCGGTATAGCCGAGCATCGGACACAACACACATAAATTGGATTATAGTAGTATGACTGCTAGTTGTATCGAAGTAGTAAAGTTATCACTCGCGACACAGACAGACACAGACAGAGAGACACAGACTGCCTCACGACACCACTGGCAGATGCGGACTGAAGGTAGACTGAACGAGAGAGTTCCCCCTCCACTTCCCGACCGCGCTGTTGCCACATTGTGTGTCCCGAAGGCGAACCCTTATCACCCTCCCCTGTCTTCTATCCTCTCCTCTCTCTTCAGCTTACTTACTCCCACTTAACATTATATACATATATACTTACTCTCTTTTTCCATCTCTAATTTTATACTAATATATATATATATATATATATATATATATATATATATATATATATATATATATATATATATATATATATATATATAATGCATTGTTTACTTCTACTTGCCATTATATACATTTACATAGTTACTATAATTATACATATATAATTAGAGTTATTAATCAATCATAGATTTAAATAGGACTACTGCTGTAAATCACAAGAAAACCTTTTTATCAATAAAATTTCAAAACAAATGTTATTCAAACATTTTCAGTTCATTTGTATGACTAAACTGGGTACTTATGTTCTTCATGGTCGACCATATGGTGAAGCTATAACTTGAAACCATTAACTGATTCGTATATATGCCCACTTAGGCCCAGACCTGAACTGAAAAGAATCTGATGAGGGTTTTGTTTATCTCTTGAGCGAGCGCCGACAGACGACAGCTAAGATCCAATTAAATCAGTAATAATTATAGGTAGGCTATAACTCACAATCCTCGACCGCTAAATACGTAAGTAACCTAAAATTTTAACTCCATATTCCATGAAATAAAATATCTTTTCATTGTTGTTATTTTGTTTTCCTTTTAGCCCTGAAGATGGCCTAAAACTTAGGCCGAAACGTCGGCACAAAATATATAAGTTTACTTATAATAGTATAATTCTTTGACCGCACTCCCCGACCAACTTCTTCCTTTAAATATAAATATACGGTGAGCAAAAACTCCCTCCATTATGAAATAAAATAAATTAATATCAGTTGACATCCGCATGGTGGTATAGAAGGATCAATCTAATTAGGGATTGATAAATTATTTACCACTTCTATAATTTTGTTTTTATTGGAAGCTAGTTCCGAATGTTATATTCTCATTTTCAGTTCTAAAAATGCACGAAAATTCAAAAATAAGCAATTCAAAATACAGTTTGGTATTATTATACATATTAAACGAAATGTAACATAAAATAATATTATAAAACATTTATGAATTATGAATTTAATTAAGACAAGAAATCAAATACATGTATTAGATACACGAACACACCAGACTACAAGTTTCTATGGTTCTTTGTTTGTCGAACCCGCAAAAAATTTTCTAAAAAAATATTTTTTCTCCCTTTTTTATGAAAAAATATCGCTTTTCGATACTCAAATTTTAATATCTATAAGAAATATCGGTGAAATCTATCGTTATTTTATTTATTTTTTGAAGTATGGATATATCGATATTTTTAGGCTGGCCCCACGGCGTTTTAACATCCATATCGTTTTATTCAGTGAATAGAATTAATCTGTGATAACAACTAGAAGGATTTTATTCGAAACGGTGCGTTCTTCTGGAATCTACTACTTCTCATTCAGATGTAATAGCTAAGAACGTCCTTGTGTCATAAGTTTTTTTAATTACTGATTTGAATACAGGAGGTAAAAAGTCTAATTAAGTACCAATTCGAGGAAAATATTCAAACTTTTATCACAATGTGCATCGAGTTTAGATCCCAAAGCTTTCACAGCTCAGTAAAACACAAATTAAATTTCTATTGAATTAAACAATAATCGATGTTATGATTGCTAAAGAGAATACAACTGTGTAAACACGTGCATCGTAATAAAGGACATGAGACATCTTAGAGAAGTAACAATATACTCGTTTCCTTGAAATAATAAAAGTGGGTCATTGTTATTGTTGAGTGAGGAGCTCTATTCCAAGGTCTAACTATAAAATAGATCATTCTGACTTCATGCTTTATTCCTTTACCTATTACCTTCATATTGACATGACTACATAAATTAATTGATTGAGTATGCGCTTTGAAAGGTTTAAACACAAAGCATCCTATCCCTCAAATAGCAATAAATACACTCCTCCCAAAAAAAAATTAAATGGACAAAGCTTCAGTTAGTGATTATTTAAAGAGTTGATACATTTAAATAAATATGCATTTAATGGCACAATGATAATTACAGATAGATTTTTATTAACTCGCAAGAGAAACGCTGCAAATTATTACACATCGGTTTATTATTTCCAAATAGTTATATTTCAAAAATATCTGGCTTGTCCATTCACACGACTTTCCTTATAGAAAATAGACTAAGATGCCCAGAATATGTGGTCAGAATAGAAGCTGAAAGGGCAAAGAGGAAAATATTAGAGGCGCACATCAGTGGGAAAAGGAGAAAGGAAAGACAAAGAGGTGGTGGAAATGGAGGATGGATCCAAGGAAAATGAAGTGGAAGCTAGGAGTTGGCGATTTGTAAAGGCGCAGAACAGGAATAAATAGATATGGATAATTCAGACGGACAAGGGTCACGAGCTTCAGAGATTTAGTATACAAAGTTCAATACGCTATATCTCTACTAATAATTCTTCTATGATTTCGTTTTTTTATTTTGTAGAGAATTTTTTAATCTGTCCATTATTCATATTAAAATTTTGGCATATTTTTGTACGGGCATATTTTTTGGACGGGCTATATAATATAATATAATATATATATATATATATATATATATATATATATATATATATATATATATATATATATATATATATATACTTTTTTTTTAATGCCTTGGAAAGCTGATTTCAAAACACCTTTGCATTTCAAAACATTTTCCCTCTATCTTTATAAATGGCCAAGTTATGGGCTTATAAAATAGCTAATCGGGAGCCATTTGGAAACGAAACGACGGATTATAATGTTGAGTTCCGAGGATCAACCTAGGGTGACCAGGGACTTTGCTGCCAAATCTAAAGAAAATACGGCGGACGGACGGATTTTTTGTTATTCGATATTTGGATTCAACGTAACTCGAAACGTAAAATCTCAAATTTTGAGGGGGTTAAAAAACATTTATTCGTCAATTGCAAAGGTTGATTATTGAAAATAATAAGCCAATAGAAAACAAACCTGATTGGAAACTTTTGATTAAGAAAAATTTTTCTCGAAAAATCGATCATCATTATTGAGTACTACCTCCGTTGGCCAGTAATGAAATGCTCCATATAAGATTTCCGAAATTTGTTGCTACTCTTCGCGTAATTTATTGTGTAATTAATAAACAAACACGATAACAAACAATAAAGTATGAACTTTTAGAAGAATAAAACATGAATATATATATAAAATTCCAGCATGAAGAAACAATTTAAATATAAATGTAAAATATAATTGTCATATATCTTATTATTTATATTATCATAATATTTCATATTTTTTCGCATGACATAATAATTTTCATTCTTCATTCATGTTTTCCTTCATTGAAGCATCCCCTCCTCGATCAACTTCTCCTCGGTGTATTGGTATTTTTTTTCCATTAATAAGGATTATGTATATGTAGATAAATGATGCAGTTTCTGCTTCAAATACTCTAAAATTAAATATAACAAAGAGGCTTTTGAATGGAAGGGCTGGGAGTAGATTGAACTAAGTGAGTGGGGAGCGGGATTGGTTGTATTAAGGGCCTGTAGGGCAGTACCGCCTCTCAGTGCACTCAGCTCACTGCGGACCGCGAATCAACTCACGACAAAAGATAGTCTCCTATTGTCCCAACTCAATTTGAATTACACGCTCTTTGTATGTTTTAATTAATAAATGTCCTTTTAATGTCGATGTTACTCCAGCTCAAATTAATAGTCCAACAATTACTCTATAGTTCGAGATAACAACAATTTTGAGTATCTTTAAGATATGAGGTTATTCCATTAATTACTTTTAGTAAAATAATTCAGAAAATGTGCTAAAATAATTATTAATTTAACAAACAAATAGCTTTTTCCTTAGTCTAATGGCTGCTCAGTTATCCTCTAATCAACTTGAACCCCATAACCATGTATCTACTATATTATTATTAAATGGTAAAAGAGATCATTTTTTTTTCTTCTATGATTTTAGCTTTAAAGGGTTAAAATGATTTTAATCCTTTAAAGCTAAAACCATTCAAACAATCCATAATGCTCCTAATTATGTTACAAATAAAATTATAATTATTCATTAAGACTTCAATATTCCATTTGTTGCAGATTTAGCCCGATATTTCTTTGTTAACTACATAATCCTTGCCCTCACACACCCACTAGTTCGTAACCTTTCATACTAACTTGTTTCCGACAAACTTCTAAAGTGTTTGAAAAGATGATGGGCACGGGGACTCCCAATTTAATTTAGTCTTTGAAGTGCTAGCAATTGGTAGTTACTTTTCCTATCCTATTGCATGCTGTAATTATCAGTCTATGATTATAACCTTCTTAGGTTATAAACAGCCGTTGATTGGTCGAACGGGAGATGAGCTACGACACGTCTAGAGCTCTAGAAACGCGACTTTTTTTTATATATCTTAATAAGCTTAGAATCGAGTAAGTTTACTTTAGTTCTGCGTTTCGTGCAGAATTCGGCGGGTCAGGATGATTTCCGCGTGGCGAGCTGCACGTGTCCTGCTCCAGGGATAGGGGACAATTTGTTTCTCAAGGCCATAGAGAAACACTCAGTTATCAAAACTAAAAATGTAAACCGTACACCACCTATATATATTATACTATTTTGTATGGAGTATGTAAACTGGTAAAAAAACACTTCTTACATGGAGTTACTATGCAAAAGAGAAAAAAACAACAACAGTAGGCATTTTGCCAGATTTTTCTTTATTTCAGAACTCGCATATAAACAAAAAAATTTCTTGAAATATTTATGAACAATATAAATTTAAAATAAAAAAAAAATTAATTGTATTGGTTTTATTTTTCTTTGTAATAAAAATAGTAACATATTTTTAATTGTTTCAGAGATGGGTACCGGGAACAGATATCAACAGAGTGAGTACATAAATAAATTTTCCTTAAAACATTTATATATATATATATATATATATATATATATATATATATATATATATATATAAATATATATATATATATATATATATATATATATATATATATATATTATTTTTTTTCTTTAAATAATGAAATAGAATTTAAAAAAAAAAAAAAAAGGAGAAGAAATACTACTGCATTATTTTATAATAGTCATATCAGTGCCAGCTAGAAATCAGAAGTAAAAATCATTAAATATTTTATGAACAAATGCTCCAGATCATACAAGAAATCATGTACCTAACAGTGTTCATTTCTTTACTGTATCTTTAAATTTACTAATTTTTTTGGTCTCATCACAATTTTTTATATCGAAAATTTTATATTTTTCGACTATTATCTCTAAAGAAAAGTAGGGGATTATAAGATCATCATCAATTCTTATATTAATGTTTTTGTGAAATAGACGCAAGATAGATAACTTTGTCAGAGGAATTATTTAGCGATCAATGTCTTAATCTCTCAGCAACTATATTTTCTAATTATTATTAGTAGCTATGAGAAGGTGTAATTATTATATGTGTATATGCCTTGTTGGCTTTATATAACATAAGTTAGTTTATTAGAAAATAAGGATAAGAACCACATTCCTGTACTAAGTGGTGGGACAAATAAAACTATTTTTTTTTTTTTTTCAAAATCTACATATATATATATATATATATATATATATATATATATATATATATATATATATATATATATATATAGTCCTGTCAATGAGTGCTCATGAGGGAAATGAAGACGGAAGTTACGGCACGGCCAAAATTAACTTCAGGGCTTTGTTTGGAAGTAAACATACTAAAAGTCCTGGGATCTAGGAGCAGAGGCAAAGAGAGGACGAAGTTTTTTCGGTTTCGGTTTCAGATCGAAGGTCATGTTTTTATGCCCAAAACGGTTAGTTCTAGCTTAAAACCTTATAAAATTGAAGAGCATTAAATTTTCTACAAGAATGTTATACTATTAATTTTTTTTGTATCTGTTGTAATTTAAGAAACAAACAATTAAGTAACAAACGGTAAAGAGGATAACAGAAAAAGTGTAGTCCAGTATATTATAGTCAAAAATGAATTTTTTCAAATCTGTTACTTTGAAGAACGTATATTTTATAAACTATAACAAATACGAAAAAAATTGATAGAAAAATTTGTGTTGGAAATGTAATGCTCTATAATTAATTTAATAAAGTGTTTTAAGCTACATGCAACCGTTTTCAAGATATAAACGAAAAACTTAACCTTTTTCTCCGCCCCTTGGCTCTGCTCCTAGATCCGCAAACTTTTAGTATGTTTACCTCTTATCCAATACGTAACTCGTCCAAAGAAAGTTCTGAAATCAATTTGGACCATCCCTTGATTTCCGTCTACAACTCCCTCATCGGCTAGCCTATATATATTTATACATATACATACACAGTATATATAAATATTTACACATACACCCAAAAATATACCAATCTATAAAAAGTTAATTTTTGAGTTTTGCCGGTTTTCTTCCAAACTAGCGATATCATTGAATTGAGCAGTTTATATGGTATTAGAAAATGATAAATCCAATGATATAAAAAGATATATGTTTTTGACAAATTTGTAAACGTTAGAAAAATGGTTTCGATGAACTTTTTGAAAATGAAATTTTTTTTCTAGATTAATTTGTTTTCTTCAGTCCTTTGAATTGTGTCAGTTACGAGTATTTCAGTCCTACCCTGTAGATATTTATATTAGCCGAAAGATGGTGGTAGGGTGACAGAGCTGTCAATGTGCGCAGGTTCAACTCCCGCACTGTCAAGATGAACATTTAGTTTCGGATATCGGGTTACAGATAGGGGCTGCCAATTGAACTATTGTCCTCCGACCCGCGTAATCCTCTCGTCTTTCAGCTGCATATTCCTCTTTTTGGTTGTTTTTTGTATTAATAATTTTTCGCGTTGTTTTTAGAATCTCTATCGCACTTACATTCTCTGTTGTGTATATTATATATTATGTAATATATACAGGCCGGAGTACATGATATTATTTGTATAATAATTTTTTTTTAAATAGTTGTGAAGTTGAGTAGGGAGATAATCCTGGGTGGCGGTCGTAAAGAAAGAATGGGCCTCTCTCCTCGGAAGGGCCCAAACGCTACCTGTCATGACAAATATCTCCCTTTCCCCTCCCCTTTCCAACCCTAAACATTACGGTCCAGTTCCAAACTATACCAGCTTTTTTACACTTATTTTGTAACTTTCTCTCTGTAGAATTACCAGAGCTAATGCAACCTATAACTAAAGCTAATGCAACCGATGCGACACGCGAGGGGCGCAAAGCTGGGAGAGCAGTGCATTAACAGATATATATGGGAAAACGTTTGAACCAAATGAATATAAAATTGTTTTTAAAAGAATTGTTTATTTAGTTATAGTGAGCATAATACTAATGCTCTGTTTAGTATATTGAAATTTTTTGCGAGGTATAGTAATATCTAGGGGCTAAGGAAGGGACACACAGGAAAAATGCTTACTTGTAGGCGTATTCTTTTTGCCGTATTGGTGGTTTATGATATAATCTTATAATAGATCGTCGCGATGTGTGGAATGCCAAAGTGAAATATCTGCAAATTTATGTTGGTTTTTATTTTACGTTATGTTGGGGTTATGTTGCATTTTGACTTGCGGTTTTCCATTCCCTTCGCAATGCCAAAAATACCTAACTGAACATATGATGTCACTAATTAAGGATACGGAATTCGGCAAAATTTAATTAAGAAATTAGATTCCTTACTTCTGCTACCATAATTCAAACCTAATGTTCTAAGTTTCACAAATTTTCAGATACGCCATGTATTGTAACGATATAACTATTTGGTAGGTAAATTTATCTTATTCTCAATAAAATAAAATAAAAAAATTCTTTGATCGCCTCTTTGAAGGGCAATATATTAAAAACCAAATTACATAATTGCAGTAATTCAAGTTGATTACCTAACGAGTATGTAATGTACAACCGAGAATTATGTTAAGACGTAACAAACAGAAAGAAATGAACTTAGTGATCCTCCGGTACAGTACATTATCCCCGGTGTGTCCTAGATCATGGACAGTGGACGAGTGTAGACTGCTGTGGACTGCAGTAGTGTACTGCTGTAGACTGGCTACCTGAAACCCTGAGACTTTCTGGAAGAACACCCAGGGAACACGTGTTTCCACAGCTCGTCGTAACCAGACTGCTCGTGATTTACTGCCAGTTGTCTCAACTAGGCGACTCAACTCTATCCAAAACAAATATACACATATATACAAATATATATATATATATATATATATATATATATATATATATATATATATATATATATATATATATATATATATATATATATAACATGGGGTTTGTAAAAGAAGGATTTAGATTTTTTTTTAAAAAAATATATATATATTTTATAATATATATATATATATATATATATATATATATATATATATATATATATATATATATATATATATATATTTTTTTTTGGCACTGTAGACCGTTGAGATCCTTGGCCGCGCGATGTGGTATTCATACATAGGATACCACACCGCGATTTTCAATTTTAGGTACACAGGGTAGGGTCATCACTCCTACGCCCGGCTTTTTTTCGAGTTGCCTCCAAGTAGACTTACGGGCCTCTTTATCGTGTAGAATAGGAGTTGATTAAAGTGGCAAATATTTTATAATTACAATATATTTTTAAGGCTTCTAGCGCTGGTTTAGGCCAGAGTGACGACTGAGAGTCGTTAATATTTGGTGCTTACGTCATCAATATTCGATTTTTATACCATTTACAAGTTTTTTTCGATATATCTTGAGCGAGAATCGATAGGGATGGTGTTTATGTCCCATAATCAAATGAAACCTAAATTTCGATTTTTTGGCGCTTAAGCCTTTTTCAATAAACGACGTCGATATGTCATATATATTATTTTTTAAATCGAAATCCTTTTTTCAAAACCCCATTTTACACCAATATTTCAAACATCTATTCCTTTTAAGAACTTTATATAATTAGGGATATATCTATTTATAAATATAGTGAGAGAGGAGACTTTAAAGGGAACTGTCCAAGATTTAGGTTTTCATTGATATGATGCAATTGGAAGATCCTGAAAAACTGAGCTATTAGCCTCTAAAATAGCTATACTCGTAAATGACTAAAATCTCAACGTTTCTCCAATTCAGACATCATCAAGAAAGAACAAATAAGGTCACATAATGCTGGCAAACCTTTATCATTCTCACCATGAGCGGTATAAAACATACACATCAACAAGAGACAGTACATCACTAGAAGCCATATCAACACATAATGGAGAAAAAATGGAGGTAGCAAAAAAACAGCTGAGAAAGGTTAGATCGAAACAGCTCATCAGCATAAAACAGAAAATATTTAACAACCAATTTAGCCAAAAAAACAAAAATTTAGCAGAAGGCCTTAAAAATAAATCGAATTTTAAATATAAAAGAAATAAGCACAAAAGAAATATGAAGTAGAAATGCACAGGCAAGGAAGGTTATAATAAAAAAACAGCCTAAACGACAAATACACTTTTTGCTCCTCCAACCAAAATCAAACCAATATATTTTATCCTTTCTTGTTACTCTTTGAACGTAGGCTAAAATAGATATGGTCACTACTTTCTATTTATTTACTAATACTGACAAGGCAGGAAATCAAAAATAGTGTGCAGCAGTTGCTAATTTAGAATGAATAAAAAATTAAAAAAATAATTTTTCTTTGTCGGTAGGAGTTATTACAAAATTATTTAAAATAACATAGCGCGACTAATATTCAACAAAAACTTGACGGAAATTAAATATATACATATATATTAACACAGAATAAATCACCGCGAGACGTAAAATCGCGCCTTGCGCTGCCTCCTGTTAATTCAATTCCTCATCTTCTTCACTTAATCGATTATCCTTTCTCGGCCTAGCTCAAGTATTTGCAAAGATATCTCTTGTTTAAATTCGATTCACTTCCTTCACCGTTCATAATCTCTTAATTTCTTCCTTAATAGCAGCTGTTGGGGTGGCAATATGTATATTAATTTTGCTTTCTCAACACCTACGGTGGTAGTATAATTTTTTTCATTTTTCTCTCCAGAGTGAATGTTAAATTTCCCATTTCAAAGACCACTAAATAAATTAAAAAAAATTAATATGTTTTGTCAATTTTCGTTGTCAGTTTCTTTCTCAATAACTATAGAACAATGTAATTTTTTTAATTCTTGAGTGAATAGGACCCGACTTAAGTGATTCCCAGTGATTACTACGCATATGAACTGATTAACTTTTTCTGATATTTTGCGTTGTTCATTGTATTTCTATAACTTTTTTTTGTATATATCGACCGTATCTCGTAAGTGCTTCTGACATTACTGTTATTACTCCTACGAAACCATCTAAACTTTCAGGTGATTACATCTAATCATAGGCAAGTAATAACTCTGATAACGTAAAAATTATGCATCCTATTCGATCCGGAACCTTTGATTCGTTACAGAGATGAAAAACCTTTATTTCAATAAAAATGGTACTTAGGAGATTTTGCAGGTATATAGTCGATATACGTGCACTATACTGTCGACATACTGGACAACGTTCTGGTTTACTGAGAAATAGGAAGGATTAAAGGGAATGCTTTTAGGATTGGGTTGATTTTCAGTGGGGAGGGGAGGATATTGTATGGTGAGCTTTGAAATAAATCGAGGTGTACGAATAATTTTTATGTTATATCTCAGTGTTTGTATATTTTATTTATTTTTGTCTGTATCTCAAAAAGTACTATTTTTTTTTAATTGCCAAATAGTTATTCGCACCTGTTATTTAAGAAATTGACAACCATCAAATTGTCTGACAATAACAGGAAATAATGTCATGGTAAGGCCTAACACAGGCTCGATTCATTTATCTTAGGTCACGGAAGATCTCACATCCAGCTCCTTTTTAGTCACCTTGTATTGCGAGGAATGTCAACCAATTTTTTCATTATTTTTTATTTAATTTTTTTTAAAACATTTTTTATTGAAAAATAATAACCACACTCAAGGGCAATATCCATTCACATATGTATAGAGACTAAATCTAAATAAAAGTATATAGATAAATAAATTAAATAATAACAAAACAAATAAGCCCTTAGAATAAATAAAAAAAAAAATAATATAAATCATCGTAAACACATTCAAGCCTACGTACAATATTTGCAATCCACCTTCGGGAACTCTGAACTAATCTTTGTCCCCCTCCACCTGTGGATGGCAAAGCAAGACTCCAGGAGATCCCAGCGCTTCTATCCCAGCCGCGTATATTTCCTAAATTAGTCTATTGACACTTCAGTGTAGATTATTATGAAATTGTAATTAAATAGATATTATTTGCTGGAAAAATATTAGTGTGTCAGTAAATAGTGTTTTGTTAGTCACGTACCAAGGTGATTCTGTTATTAGTCGTCGGCTATATCGTTTATCTCTAATGAATATGTTCATCTAAGTTTTAGTATATATAGGTATTCAATTTCAGTTTCAGATGATTCGGAAAAAATATCGTTAAGTTGTTTGAATCATATATTAAGGGTCTTTTGTTTCACATCAAGATAGCGGTCCCAAGCCATAAGTATAGCTCTCGGAAATAAGTGCGAAATGTGCTTTGTCCAGAGGAATTTATTCGTTGCCGACATAGTTGGAGGGCTGATATATTATATATGTTATGATATATGTTATATATTGCGATTTTTCACGATTTAATCAGATATTCTTCAGTTGATTTTTTTCGTATTACTTCTGTATAAGTGTTATTGGAAAGTTAGTGAGGCCTTTGTAGAATCTTCATGTTTTGTGATAATTCATACCCAAAAATTAAAATATAATTTCAAAGACAACCCTATGACTAAACATAAACTTACAATCAAACATTTAGAAAGGGAACGGGTTAGCTAACATTTCAAAATGATATCACTAGAAAGTACAAGACGAGGGAGTTTTCACTTGACAGTCTATTGCTTTCTTCAACGGCCCGGGGCGATGCGGTCTGATGTAAGTTCCTACAGTCTTTAATCCAATACTCACTTCTCTGACGGTTTAGGAAAAGAAATCAGAAAAAGTTCTAACACTTAGAATAATTACAGAAATGATGCATGATGAACTTCATATAATAATTTGAATAAAATAAAAATTTAATTTTATAATATTAATTTTTTTATTGTCAAATACTACAATCTATCCGCATTATGGAAAATAAGTAACAGTAATAAAGAAATTCGTTCATACTACATTTAAAGACAATATAAATTAACTAAATAATAGCGAACTAAAGAAATATAAAAAAATTACAATTAAAGTTAAAATAAACTTAGCCATAAATAATTACAATATTTATACTCGGCCTGGGAAAGTACAAACCAAGCTACCGCAGTCGAAGTGTGGGAAGGTGGGGGATGAGACAAAGAGTTGGCGAACGTATTTAAGGAGGTGGCGTATGATTTACACCAGGATCTTTATAGAAGTTGAAAAAATAATTAAATAATGTTATTTTGACTATTTAAAAAATCAGAAGAGAATTTAGTGGGGTAAGTATGTTTTAGGAATAAGTGCGTAATTGTCTCTTTAAATTCAAACCTTCAACCGCATGAAGCCTAAACACCATCCGAACTAATCTTTGCCCTTCCCTTCCCCCCATATTCTGATACATCCAAAATCAGTTACGAAAGTTTGCTAAGATGAAGAAATAACGTGTTGTAAAGATATTAGTTCCAATCTGTTGATAAAGTTGTGTCTTTTAACTTTAGCGGTACAGCTGTATCGGTGTTTATCTACCAGTACACAATTTTTTTTTTGCCATAAGCGTTCCTGTAACGGAACAGCAACAATAACTGATCTCTAAAATACATTGTGATTTACATATCTTCTTGACAGTTTTCTATTGAAGCGCTTGTCCGCAGTCACCCAACAAAACCTGATAGTAGCAGCAATATTCCACACCCCACTTTCATAAATCAACTAAGGTTGTAAACTGTGAATCTCAGACAAGCTTTACCTTTTTTCGATGATTACACCTCCGGAAACCGAACTACATAGTTTGTACTTGCCCGAAAGCCGCTTCTGCAGTCTTTCAGATACCTTGTACGCTCTTACCCCTTAAGGTAGGGGTAAGTGAGTACTAGGTATTAATCAATTAAATTATGAATCTCGTCAGAATGGACGTGGTTGAAAAGTAGGCTTGAATATAATATTTAAACATGTTATAAAACATAATTATTTATTTTATTTATATATTTATTTGGAGTTTTGAACTACTTGCGTCATTTCCGCAGTCTATAATACTATATATACAAAAATGATTACAATCAGTAGATATAAAAAATTATTTTAATTAGTATCGGAAAAAATATAAAAATTCAAATTATTCACAAACATTAGAAATTTTGAAAGGTCTGATCAAATATTGAAATTCGAATTAATTCACTAAATCTCTTCAAAAATAAATAAATCAAGAAATAAAAGATAACAAAAATGAGATTAATTACAATAAATACAACTTTTAAAAATTCTTATACAAAAACAAAAATTCAAATTAAGAACAAACAAATAAGGAATTATTAATTTTTAATGAATATCAAAAATTAATTATAGAATAAACTGTTTTGCAAAAATAACTAACATAAGCTATTTGTTATTACATTATTCGAAATTTGCTAATAAGATGATGCTTTTGACTTTCCTCAATTATGTGGAAAGTGGTCAACTTTTTTTAAACCGTTTACCACACTTCCGGTGCCTCAGTTTTTATTTTCAATTATTATTATTTAGATTTTGTTTTTTTCTCTATAAAAAAAATAAGAGTCTAATTATTTCAAAGGAATACTTTCATTCACTTTCATTTTTAGCAATAATATTCAAACACTCCAATCAGATAGAAAGTAGGAAGACAGCCAAGGAATTGAATCAATATAAAAAGGCAAAACGATATTTTCAGGAGGCGAATTTATAAAGTTACACTTCCACGATTCATACATATTTTTGCTCTCTCTGGATGGATGGATGTAAATCTATGGGGAACAGTTATGAACTGTTTGCTACTAAATGTACTCTATTAACAACACTCACATATTTTAAAATACATTTACATATGACAGAACAAGGCAAAGAAATTAGAATATCGAGCTTCGTCGATGCTTTGCGTGCCACCTTCAACAGAATCCTCGACATTCCATGTCAAGAATGACGTCTAAGATCGGAACTCGGAAAATAAAAGAAAAGAAAAGTGACAGAGTATGGTAAACCTTCAATCGGTAACGACGCCTTCACTTCACTTGTAAACATGGTGTCAGATAAAACACGATAAGGAAGATTTATTGCTGTCGGAGATTAAAACCCATTCCACTCTCAATCCTTCCAACAGTCACTGAATTGTCTCCTTCAGTTTTAAACGAATATTTTTTATTATTTTTCACTTTTATTGTATTTTTTTTAATGTAATAATAACATCAAGTTAAACCGGCCAATTAGAAATTTAGCTCAACGCAATGCAAACAATTCTTTTCCAGTGCTGCATGATATAAAAGCTTCCAAACATAAAATGAATTTCTAAGATTCCCTTCGGTGTACAAAATGTTTAATACATTAGGGTGTTGGAATGCCAGCAATGGACGTAGGATTCAATTTTTCCTTTCCTTGTCAAAGAAAATTTGTGCTATCTTATCGGTGGAATATTAACTGTTGCTCTAAGGATTTTTTTTTTAATACTAATTAAATTATTAATTTTAGTTTTACTACACTTCAACCTTAAATAATTATTAGTTACAAACAGTATTTTTAATTATTTTCATAGATTCGATTTTTAAATGAATGGATAGATTGTTAGTTTTTATTAGAAAATATTTCTCTAACTGACACGTTTCATAGTATAAACATTTAACAATAAATATCAGTAGTGCAGTTTCAAAACCTCTTTCGTCCAAAATTAAATCGCTAATTATTCAAAAAATTTACATGCCGTCATATTTCCTTTAAATGACACTTCAGAGTTAAAAATAATTATTTAAATTTTTTTTTATTATAAATTTATGCATTTTTGGAAATAAATCAAAATATCCAAATATTTTTAATAATGGGCAAGAAGCGTTTTGAAAGTCCACTACTCATACAGCAGATTAAAATTCCGAAATTGGTATTGGCCACTGAATTTCAAAAATGATAATGAACAATGAAATTTCAAAAAAAAATTTCAGGGCATTCCGTATTAAAATTATTTATTAATACTTAAATTAGAACCAAAATAATATTTCTTATATTTGCATATAAAAGATTACAAACATAGAACATAAAAATATACCATAACTTATTATTTAATTTTACCACTGACATTATTTTTATTTGTATTGTGTTTTTCTTTTTTTTTTCTTAATATGTTTTATTGGCCTACTTTTCTTATGAGACTATACCTCTTCTTCCCTTTCTCTCTCTTTTTAAATATTACCATTTTTGTAACAATATTTAGAAAAAAATAGTGCTGTGCAAATTAGCAGCAACTCTCAATTCTACTTTTCTATTAAAAAAATATCATTCATTTCAAAATTGTGTTATCAAATTAAACTATATTAATCCAAATTAATATTTTTTATAATAGAGGAAGCATTACAGTGATAAAATACCTGTATCACAGAAAATATAGGTAATGTACAATTGAGGAATTTTCTATTAAAAGTTAATACACCCACTTTGGGAAAATAATTACAATTAAATTATTAAGGGGCATCTAATGGAGATAAGGCAAATTTTTTTTTGAAAATGTTGATTTGTAACACCTAATAGACTGTGGAAAATTTAAGATATGAAATAACTTTTGAGTGTAGAATATTAATTCGTTAAAAAAATCTTTGTTTTTGAAATCTCTCTCTCTCTCTCTCTCTCTCTCTCTATATATATATATATATATATATATATATATATATATATATATATATATATATATATTAATTTTTTATAGAAAACTCTACAATTTTTAGTTGACATCCGCATGATGGTATAGAAGGATCAATCTAATTAGGGATTGATAAATTATTTGCCATTTCTATAAATTTGTTTTATTGAAGACTAGTTTCGAATGTTATACATTCATCCTCAGTTCTAAAAATACACAAAAATATTAAAAAATAAGCAATTCAAAATATAGTATGAATATAAAAACTAATTTATAGAAGTGGCAAATAATTTATCAATTCCTAATCAACAATTTTTAATATACATAACGTTATTTCTTATAAGAATTTGAATGACTTTTGCGGTAACATGAGGCAACAATAAATGCATAACAATAAATATATGTCAATATAACGTTATCTCTTGGGCGGCATCCTTTAAGGATTTTCTTTCCATTTAGATCCAGGGATAAAATGGAATCAAGAAAAAAAATCTACACATGTAATATTACAAAGTGACAACTGTTTTTTATCGTCTTGCATTTTTAACGATGATAAAACATTTCATGTTATGATAAAATTATACTGATATAAAAATGGAATGAGGACAGTAGTCAATTATAACATGAAATATATTTTGGATGATATTATTGGTGAAGTGGATAAGACATTTGGGCGATCATCTGTTGGTCTTTCCCAGTGCACCATCCACCTGTGGTCCATCTGCTCTTCCATTGTTTTATTTTAACTCGCGCCTCATCTTTGTATCATATTTTATGGCCCTTGGTCTTTTATCGACCAGTTATGAGATATCTGGATTAAGAAGGAATCTCTCTAAAATAAAAATAAAATTATTCCAGGAAGGTCTGAATTTCTTGATTATTCTTGAAGAATTTACAGTGGCCCCATACAACACAAGTACATACCATCTATGCATGTACCATATCAGACTTTATTTATGTCAGACTTTATTTAGTACTATCTCATGTTTGCGCTGTTGCATTAATGTAGACTTGGGACATCGTAAGGAAATTATCGAAATTCGATATTTTGCGATATCCCGAAACCATATATTGATATCCACCTATAATCACTAGAAAAATATCGATTTATCGAAAGGAAATAGATGAAAAAGAAAAGAAAAGTGTATGAGTATAATATTAAAAGTGTAAAGAAGTTTAAGTTTATATGAAATCATATAATTGTTGTTTATAAAAAAATATATTTTTTAGCCATAATTCAATTTAAAAAAAAGATAGAAACATTGCTTATAAATCAATATTTTTATCTTGAAGGCTTTTATAAAGCCATAATTCATATATTATATTCTCCTACAAGTTATTCAATAATAAAACCTTCAAGCATCTAAAAAAATTATTTATCTTTCCCGAGTACATTGTGCAATCTCAAAACATTCATCTAAAAAACATGTAATTCATCTGATCTACATCTCGATCTGCATGTCTTTGCATAGGATTAATTAACATTATTTGTATATAAATCTTATCTACAAATTATTGTTTGGCAATTGATCAGAATGTAAAAATGCTTTTTCCAAGCCGTTAAATTGTTGATAAAAGGGTAAAACTACATGGTGGAGGTTTAGATTTTTAAGACCTGACTGTACTTCGAGCTGTGCTTGCCCAGAAAAAATACTCAAACCAACGGATCCTTATCAGTTGAGGTAGGGGCCTTATCGTAATTTAAATTATTATTGATTTAATTAGATTACAGCTGTCGACTTCCGCTCGCCACGCTCGCTCAAGAGACAAACTAATCTTTAAATGGCCCTTTTCAGTTGAAGTGCTATTATATCAAAAAATGCTATTATATGCTATTATATTATATCAAAAAACTATAAGACAAAAAAGTAATAAGCAATACTATACTATAATTATAAGTATATTTCATATATCTACTCGTTAACCCATCTTAGCGTTAACCCACCAGCCAGTGGCGGATTTCCACGCAGGTAGACTTAGCACTTGCCTGGGGTGGCAAAAATTTATTTTTAAATATAATAAACAGTTCAATTAATGGTGAAGGTGGAATGTCATGGGTGATGGAAGGAGGGAGAGGGACTTAAATATAGAAAAATTAGGAGATAGGAACGGCATTTATCTGGCATGCCTGCGGGCGGCATTACAACTGATCTTCTCCTGCTTTCTGCCAGAATATTAATTTGATGATAATACTCCAAGAGTTTTTAGGCGAAATCTCTTTGAATCGTTATTTCCCATATTCAAAGTTTTCAAACCTTTCAATAAGTCATTGTATTAACCAGAAAAGGCTAAAGAAAGATGGCGATTCTATAGAGGTAAGTCCGTTTCTGGGAATTCAGAATGGGCCATACTCCATCGAGTTCTTGAGTATTAAGCTTGGACATGATATTCCTGTCATATTTAATTTCTAATATTAAGTTCAAAGAAATAAATCATTTTATAATTCCAATAAACGAAAAGCATTACTTTTTGTTTTTTCCTTCCATAGTGACACAGTAAAACTTTTAATAGGATAACATAGGTGTTAAACGTTATTACGCGTTACAGCACTTCATCACCCACTTTCAGATATTTCTCATCCTTTATAGTATCCACTAATAACTTAATTTTTAAATTTATATTGAAATTCTCTATTTTTTTATTAGTAGCTACCGCCTCGAAATAACTATAAAATATTACTGTTTTGCAGACAATAAAAACTACACGTTCTAATAACGATATCGTATTGCTATTGTATAGTTATAAAAGCCAAAGCGAATCCGGAGATCAGATACATAATCAAAAAATTTATAACACAATCCTCTCACCTATTTTTTTTATATTCAACTTTTTATGGGTTCGTTCTTCAACTATCCCAAAAAAATTATCCATCAATTTAATTCTTTGCCGCGATACCATTACTTTTATTATATTTTTTTGTGTTCAGCCAGCTGTTCTGCATCCGCCTTTTTTTCAACTGTCATAAGGTTTACTGTCAATATCTGGAGAAGGACCGCACTACCACTTTATCTCACGGTCGTGACAGCAATATCACGACAGAAAACTGTCATGATGTAAACGAGGCTTATCACTGTTCTTCCCTTATCACTAGAAACCGAGTTCCCCATCCATTACGAAGTATAATGGCCTTGTAAATTATGTCCAGGTTTCTGGAAACCAATTGAGTTTACTAATCCTCTTGAACTTCAATTTATTTTGAAATCTTAGAGCCCTGATGCTTAAACTTTTGTACCTGTTCCCTTCATCACCTAAAACATTGCCGTTCTTGCATCTACACATCCATATATTTATTTTACCCATAATAATTTACAAGACCTCTTACTTTTGCCAAGTAACCTCTTACTTGATTTTCCCGATCCGTTGATTTTCTGCTCCTACTGCCCGGATGGTTTCATAATTATGCCCGCCCGGGATCAGTTTGGAACAGTCCCGCCGCTGTCACAAAAAATTGAACCCTACAATCGCTTAGCCAACAGTCTCGGAAATGTTTATTTAATAGAAGCTTTGAGCAGCCGCCTTCGACCTTTCAAAGAGAAACTATATCGTCCTAGAAAAATAATATTCCTATGTGTTTGATGTTTCGTGTTATTATTTTACTTATACTTCTTTTGTAAATTCCAAGTGTTTGTTTATTTTTCTTAATATATTACTTTACTTTAATTTGTTAAATGCGAGGTATTGATCTCGGAGGTTCGAGTCCATATAAAGTAGAAAATTTAGTTCTTGCTTTAACAGCCGTGGTTCGATCAGTCGGAATACATAGATCAGGAACACCTAACCTCTGAGGTAGGTGGTTACCTGAAAATTCTGAGGGTTTTTGGAAAAAACCTGGCAGTTGATCGTGAACGTGGCAGTTGATGCTCACCGTGGATACTCAGTATATACTTGTTTAACTGTTGATCTAGAAAGATTATTCCATGTCAGGTACTGAGCACAAGTATAAAATAAAATGTATAAAACAATATGTATAAACGTAATTGCGTTAAACTTACTGTTTTGGCTATACTTGATTCTTTCATCATGTTATTATGCGTTTGTTATGCAAAAACTTAAACCGATACTCGCCGAAGTTCCAGTGCAGGTTTTCCAACAGTATATGTATCCTCGTATTTCTATTTCATTAAAAACGCCCTAGGCCTTAATAAGCTTGTCTGATTGAATCAAAAATTTATTTATTGTGTAATCGAAAGCATCAAATCCTTCGACAGCAAAACAGGCTGGTTGTTCCTTCGAGTTCCACTCAAACGTTTCTATCGTTTGTCAAGAAGATATTCCTGCTACATCTAAACTTCCTCTACACCAGAAGAAGTTAGGCCTTTTAAAAAGCAAACAAGGCGTGGTTAGAAAAAATGGAATTCAGCTACACAGACTGATCTGACAAATATAATGCAAAAGAAAAAGTGGGAGCGGTGCTCAAAATGTTAGAAATAAGAGGATGGAGACTGCTTACTTATGCTGCAGAAACGTGGACCCGTACTAAAGCAAAGAGAAAAAGCTGCAAGTTTTTGAAAGAATGGTTTTTCGGCGTATTTTTGTTGCTATAAAGAAGGGAGGAGACGCAAGAACCAAGAGGTTTATCAGCTCTTTAACGAACCAGAGGTGGTGCACCTGATTGAATTATCAAGGTTAAGGTGGGCTGGGCACTTAGCGCGAACTGCTGATGAAGAGGTCGCAAAGAAGTTGTTAGAGGAAATCCTGGACAGAAAAGGAGGTAGAGGTAGGCCCAGTTTAAGATGCATAGAGGCTAAGATGCATGGTCCTTGCTGCGAATAAGGAACTGGAGGGCAGCAGCGCAGAATAGAGCTGCTTGGCGGAAGGACCCACCACGGAATGTAGCGTCAAAGATGATGATGATGACAGTCAGCTGTTCTACATTTGCTTTTTCAGCTGTCACAAGGTTTACTGTCAATGCCCAAAGATCGTTGCCACAATATCACTCTATCTCACTGTCGTGACAGTACTAACAATAACGTTTACGGACTGCAGTGATTTAATTTTTTTTTCTGTTATGAGATAAATTTGCTGAGAAAACATCTTTCCTGGATTTATATAAATAAATGAAGCCTGAAAATATATTACCACACGTTCAAAAAATTTGGATGGTACGTTTCGACCTTTAAGTCATCTTCAGGCATCTCTGAAAAGGCCCTTATTTAGTTTATTTGAAACATAGCAAACTGTATAATTATATTAATTTTTTTTTTTATAACCATATATCTACTTCAAAAAATATGTTTAAATGCATATAATGCAATAAATTAAGTCCAATCTGGTAGTCACCAGAAAATAATAAACATAAAAATTAAGCTTAGGACCAAATTTCCTAGTAATTTAACATGTAATTTTTTTTTATAATGTTATAACTATTAAAACACTTACAAACTTTAAAACATTAGGGACCACCTCTGTTATCATAGCTAGTACAAGTGAAAGTCCAAAGAAGAAGGTAATGTAATGCTATTAATAATTAAGTATATATAAACATATCAACCAGTTAAATGAATTTGTGGTGATTTTCAGCCTTCATTTATTTATATAAATCGTATTTCACCATAAATCAATATACATATTTACTAAATTTGTTTTTCTTAGTCACATGAATCGCAAATTATCAGGTCTTCTTTTAGTATTTCCACAGCTTTCGAGGTCTTCCTCACCTATGTCTCTTCTCCGGACAAATACTTAAGTAGTCGCTGGGGTCAACGCACTTCTTGCATTCCCTTGAAATCGCCTTCCCACATCAATTTTTTTTGCTAATTTCATTGATAATGTTTACTTCAGCAGCTACTCTGTTTCTTATTTCCCCATTTAGAATCTTCCGCAACCTAGGTATGCCACTGTTTTTTCTCCAAAAATCCGTCTCTACAGCCAATAATTTATTTGCAGAGAAGGAGTGCTGAGTATCGGAAAGCTATGCAGTTGGAGGACCCGAAATATAAAAAAAAAAATCGATATTTTTATTTAAGTTTTTAAACTGACATTTAAATGCCCGAAGAAGAAATCTGATGTGAGCCCAGTTGCTACTAACACCCAATGATGATGCCATCAACGCCAGACCAAATCGCCCGACAAATCTAGCGGCTAATAAAACTCGGAATTAGTCAGCAGCTGTATAAATATATATATACATGATGAGATGAAGCGAGAAGACCCTAATCCTGAGGTTAGAGGCCGCCCAATGGAATTCTTATGGTAATAGTCCCTCAGCTAGGAATGTCAGATAAGACCCAGTGTTTTTTGTCTATTGGTTGGAGGGGGGGACTACCTCCTGTATAAACTGTACTACTACTACCTACTGCTTCACATCTAGATAGCTGTCATTAGAGATGTTCTCTACTCTGGATACCATTCATTGACCGGGGTCTGTATCATTTTCTTCTTAAGAGGCAGCTCTTGAGGGAATTGGGCATTTAGTAAACGCGACCGCACGTTTTTGATAATCTCCTTAACACCTAGATAGTTAAAGCCACCTATGCTTATTTCGTAATAATTGATACTTTCGCAATTTTGTCAATTCTGAAGCCTAGATTTTTATTAGGCACAGAGAGACAGTAAAAATTCCATTTTCTCAAAAATGTAACTTAATCATTTTTGTCTCTATCCCTACGATATATTTCGTGAGAAATATCGAAACTAAACAGGCCAGAAATTGATAATTCGCTAATCCTATGTTGTTGTTTTTTTGAGTCGTCTAAATATGAAATGAAGCTTTCTGTTTGTTTAAAATCAGTCGTTAATCCAATGACATACATGTCTGAAATAGCCTATACGTATTAATACCGCCATAAAAACACTTAGATTTTGATTCTGGTACCAACTGGATAAACGGGAGCATGTGGACATCCCGCGACAATCCAGTCTCTTTAGTCTCATCTCAGGCTCAGCAGACAGTTCTCCTTGATAATTATTGTCACCATTAACGCTGCTGTTTGTGGCCAAGAGAATGCGACATCCTAGTATTTCATTGGCTTTCCAGAGTTGGTTTTGGTTCATTGGTTTTCTTGTTGCAAAGAAATCCTTTCATTATACATTTTTTAAACAAAAAATTTCAAGCTATCAATTCCTTTTCATTTAATTTTTTTGAAAACGGAAATCGCGTAGAAGCGATATGAATAAGCGATTCCTTATTTTAGGTCCAATAAATATGTCTTCTTTTAGTTTTGCATATATATGAAATATTTCCTATATGTACTTGAAACCTTCTTCGTCCATGAATTTGACAAAATTGTTCATTAGTCCAAACTAATATGGGGAGGCGGAAGAAGCAACCTTTTTGGGTAAATGAGGCGAGTATGTTTTATGTTTGAAGAACCAGTTTCAAAAGATGCTCCATGAGGCCAACTTTTCTTACAGTAATGTTCTTTTGTCGCATACTGTCCTATAGAGAAAAATAAACCTATACTTGGTGAAACCCCCTCGAAGTCCCGACGATATTCCTATCACTTTCAAATCCCCACAAATATGCCGTTGATACTGTTGATATTTAAAGCTATTTAGGATGGTTGCTGAATTGTCATAGGTTTTTTTCATTGTCACTGAATGGGCTTAAGAAATGGATTGTGTTTTGTTTCCATTATGAAGCAAGACTACTTTTAGGCTGTATTTCGATGAATATATGAAAATACGCCTCTGAAATGGGACGTGCTAGGACATTTCTGTTTAAAGAATGTTTAAATAACTAACCAAATGAAACGCAAAAAAGAGCATTCTCATCAATGTAAAAAAAATCCTGTCAACCTGTGTTATTATTTTAACAAAAGGATTCTAGTTAATAAACTCTACAGAATTGAGTGGTAGATGCATATTTGGAACAGTAGGGGTGCACAAAAAGAAACCATGAACTAGATAATTTTAGTACTATCTAATAATTTAGTATTTGCACAGGCTATTCTTTACTTTCAAAGAATATTTTACTTTAGAAAAAAAAATTATGATTCGGTTCGCATTCTGAACGTGAGAGGAAAGTCTAGACGAAGATGGGCCTGTAAGTCGGTCCGTAAGTCGTGCTTCACGGACCTTCCCCCCCTGTCCATACCAAAACCCATTGGTGTAGATTTTAACGAGCGTCTAATTTCCTGCTCGATCCCTCTTAGAAATAGGTATAACCAGTATAATAAATATAAATTTTGAATGTACAATTAGACCAAGAGCCCGTGTAAAAAATTAAGATTATCTGAAGAAAAGTTTGATAGCAATTTTTCGAATCCTTATCGTATTGGCATTAAAAAAAATAAGAGTCTACCATTCGGATCATGAAAATAGCGGCCAAAAATGATGGTATATTAAATCAAAGAGCATCAAATTTTGCTTCTAGTGTACCATAACGTTTTCGATATAATTCAATATTTAGAAATTATTGGTGAAAAAACAAAAAAAGTCCTAAAATGCCGACTTGTTTTGGGCGCCATTTTGAATCCAGCTCCCTCCTAATGTCGGCAGACAAAGTTTTTTAGAATCTCGGGGCTCTTTAGTTTTATATCGGCTTGAAATAAATCATATCCAATGCGAAACAACTGACATATTCAACTTTCTGAATCTTTTGGGTATTTTTGTAGATTTTAACGGTCCCTAATCTCAGTAGCTATTCGTAATATTTACAAATATTATGTATAAAACTTTCAGGAAATCTAACCTTCTTCAAAAAAGGTTATGACATATTTTTATCTTAAATGCACTGGAAGCGAGTTATTTTGGAAAAACTGAAAAAAAAGTTTCTTCTTTGCGGTTTTTGAAGATGGCGAAAAACACAGAAGGAGGAGGTCGAAAACTTGGATTTTTCACTAGAGTGGCAGTACGTATATAACATACCTTAAAATTAAAATTACTCCATTTTTTAAAAACCAAAATATAAACCAAACTGGGCTTAAATGCCAATTGCCGGAGATCGGAGGATTGCCAATTTCAAGGCGTGTGCTTGACCGAATTTAAAAATTTTCGTGCACAATGGACGCAGAATTTTATGCTCTACAAATTTTATTTCATGAGTTTTTCTCATTGAGAACTCATTTCAAAGCTGCAGACTTATATACAGTAATATTTCTCTGTTTTGACATAATCGTCGTTTACCGTGGTTTTCGACCACACTAGTTAACCAAATTTTATGCTGTGGAATAATTAGTCGCAGAATTTTATATTTTTAATTTAATATCATTATAGCTTTTTCAATAGAATGTACCTTTTAGGAATTATAGGTGAGAAAACAAAAATAGTCCTAAAATTACTAGGTTTTTTGTCCACCATTTTTCAGGTAGCAAGATCCGACAGCCAGACTTCTTTAATAATACTATTAGGACTAAAAAATTTGCTGTCAAAGTTTTCTTCGGATAATGTTAATTTTTTTGCACGCATACTCGGTCTAAATAGCTATGATATGGGTGGCGGTTGTTGCTGTGGGTTACGAAAATGAGTGGACTATGATAGTTAAGTCTGCGTATGTTTGTGTTCGCAAAATTCGAAAAGTAGTCAGTCGATTTTGATGTTGTTTTCACCTTAGTTTAAAGAATTTCTTCAAGCAGGTTTATGTGCATTAATTTTTTCGGAATTCTTCCTTTTAAGTTTGGGGAAAAACAATTTTTAAAAAATAGGTAATTTTGTTAATTACAACTTGTCGTAATTTTGTCATGACAAATTCAAGGTTCGTGAAACCTAACTCACGACGAAAACATCTTAAAAAGAGTGAATTTATTGTGTGAAAGCGTCATTTGTTTATAAAATCGGAGATTAAGGGTAAAGTGTAAAAACGTGAAGCTTTATTGCCATTTAGTTAAATTTATTATCATTTTGATCCTGCTCCTAAAAAACGTCTAAATGAAATGAGACGAATTCTAAACAAGCAGTCGATTACTGAAAATGTTCACTCCTCTGGTCTTAGAAAATTTACAGTCAAAATTTTTGTCGGTAGCCGGTTGATTCGTTTAAAGTTCTGGTAGCTCCCCTCCCATAAGAGTTCTAATAATTGAAGTATAGAAATGGAAAAGAGTCTAAGTGTCTTTAGAAAATGTTTTCAGAATTTAAGTTTCAACTTAAAAAATATTAAAAAAATATGACTTCATTAAAAAAAAAAATCTGATAACTTAAGGTTGTATAAGTAATGCAATCACATTTAAAATAGTAATAGCTTTACAATAAAAAAAATGATTTTTTTGTAAAAAATATCGTTTTTTCTTCATTTTCTTTCATTCCACAGAGCCACGGCAAAGAAAGTCAGGGAATTGAATTGAATGTTGTGTTTCCTCGGTGAATCTATTCATTTCATATTGCAATAAGTTTGATTAAATGTGTAATATGTAATTAATATGTTCAAAATAAAAGCTAAGTTAAACTTAAGCCTTTTATTTTTTTAAAAACGTTCTTGTAAAAGTACAAACATTGCAGTATGATGATGAATGATGATTAGGAATGATAAGGATAATGGTTCTGTCTTCTGTTGTCCACATTATCTTTTAATAGTTAAATATACAAAAACAAAAAAACTTTGGAAAGGTATTAAACTCTCAATTCTTTTCGCGGACAACGCCGTCCGGGCACAGCTAGTGATTATTTATTTGTAGAATTATATATGATTTATTATACATGGCTGATTAGCAATGTATAATTTTAGATCCATCACTTGTTTATCCAATGCTTTGAAATGCAGAACATATCATTTACACTTCAATAATTAAAGCGTGCTTGATAGCAATTGATTAACAGAATTGCCAATTATCACATACCACGATAGATATTTAACTCACATTTTTTGTAGCTTAGACAAACAAATATTCAGTGTTTAGTTTTAGTGGCTATTAATTAATGCAGGAGTTGTGACTCAGACAATTGGCGAAGGGATTTGCCATATCTCTCTAGAACCTCGGATTTTAGAATTAGATTGAAATTTCCTAATTCAAAGTTTTCATTATAAAAAAACGTTCATTCTACCTTCATTACCCCATTTTATACCTAAATTTATTTTTTAATATGAATGAAAATGAAAAATCTTATACTATTCAAACTTTTACAAATTATATACGTTGCACTTTTTTGGTCAGTTTAGGGAAAATTTTCGTTTTTAATATTTTTAAATCAGTGTTATTTGGGTAGCCGAGTTACAAACACGGTCAGGTCCATATTTTCACAAATAGCATTTAACATTGTTTCAATCCTATTCAACCTGACAAGGTGTTTTCATCCTTAATGCCATGATAAAGCTCTTTTGTTACCAAACGTGTTAAAAATGTATTTGGATACGTAACATCTTTACAAAAAAAAGATCAGCTAGACTAGTGCTTAATTTCAAACACGGCCTCGTCCAGTGGAGCCAATCACAGCACAGTATTCAGACCACGTGACCCTGAACTACTTCACTGCGCCTTTCTGTAAATGTTTACTATTTTCTTAGAGTTCTTGTGGTAAAATTATTAATGAAAGTTTTAATTATTACCTACATTAAAATATCAGGTAAATAAAAAAAACGTGCTAAAAAATGAAGTTATTAAAAAGTATTTCATAGTTTTAAGCTTGCAGTTTTAGGTTCAATGACGACCACGTATTGGTTTTTTTTTTTTTTTTTTTTTTGTAAATAACTATTAAACTCTTAATATCCGTTACACATTTATTTTTAATTAAAAATTAGTATCTAAATTTTAAAAAAATATAGATTAACATTAATGCTATTTTTTCTTCAGTTAACGGTTTTTCCATCCTCCTGGAAAATTTTGCAAAGTAAATCCGGCTGTGTAGGTAACTGGGCTGCTCATTAATAAACGCAAACAGGCATAGATATACTTGAACAGTTTTTTTTTTAATTTGTTCTTCGGTTTTTTAAAAAAAAATTTGAATATAATTTTTGGATGCGATTTTGTTAATAAAAAGGAGAAATTTTATTATCAAATTTATTTTAATTTTTTCACAATTTGAATAAATTTTTTACTTCCTGGTACGCAGTAAAGGAAGTGCTGTAATCGCGAAAAATTTCAGTTTTTAGGTTTCAACGATATTATATTATTTTTAGGTGTCCATTTTGACCACCCCTGAATCTATTTTGACTTGTTTCGTCGTGACGTCTGTACGTACGTTCGTGGGGGAGTATTTCGCATAACTCAAAAACGCTTTGCCGTATAAAGTTAACATTTTGTATTTAGGATTTTCGTAAAATCTAGTTGTGAACCTCTATTTTTGGTCACTAGAAGATTACTGGAAATGGTACTTTACTTGAAGGTCATTATTGATTTTCATCAACAATTTTATTAACATAAAATACAAAACATCTCAAATTTAATATATAAGACTTACATATTAAGGATAAATAACATAATACATTTTGGTTAAAATTGGTCTACAGGAAGTGGTACTTTACTTGAAGGCCATATTAGACTTTCATTAAAAATTATATTAAAATATAATGTAAAACACCTAAAATTTGGTAAATTAGACTTTTATATCAATACAAATTATATAAAAGATTTTCGTTGAAATTGAAGAGCCAAAAGAGGGACTTTACTTGAAGGTCATTGAAATATTACATCAAAAACTATATTGACATTTAATACAGAGATCATATGGTTCGGTTATAAAGGTAATAAACGCGATTGTTTTCCACTCTAAATAAACAATTTTATTATTTGTTTTAAGTGTTGAAATTGAGTGTAAAATACTTTTTTTTCCCTACCCATTTATGAGCTGCAAGTCTGCAGTCTGCAGCAGGAGAATAAGATATAAGATATATAAGCCGGGTTCTTCCGCTTATACTGTTGAAACTGTCGATTTCCAATGCTTTATCTAGTGACATATACAGTTCTGTTGTTGTCAAGTAACACAAAGAAATCTGTTGGGAGCTTGTTACCAACTGAAAGAAAACGACATAATAAAATAATGAGAACTCCAGAAACAAGAGCTTATGTGTATGTGTCTGTTTGCGTCAATAGATGGACGTCGCGACGCCGGGTATCGTTTTTGAGATACTGCTATCTTCGGAAACTAGTAACCTAATTCAGGGTCACTTTTTGAGCCACCGATTTATACTTCAATAGGCGTTCAAGGAAATCATGGGGTGTCCACATCAGATATTATTTATCTAGATAGCTAAGTGGCTAAAAATTGGCAGAAATCGAATTTAAACTTACCATAGGATTTTTGTCAATTTTTAAGTCACAGAGCTATCGGATAAGAAATTTTCATTAAAGTTGAATAATAGTTATATATAGATAGAATGCGTTTTATTTTTTTTGTTTTTTATTTTATTTTATTTTTTTAAACCTTGAACTGAGGATGAATGTATAACATTCGAAACTAGTTTTCAATAAAACAAATTTATAGAAGTGGCAAATAATTTATCAATCCCTAATTATATTGATCCTTCTATACCATCATGCGGATGTCAAATTATTTATAAACAAATTACATATTTATAAGGTGAAACTATAGTCAAGTTCACTATATTACTTTGGTCACTGTCACGATATATTAATTCCGTACTATGGACTCCTATTTCAGCTGACAGGAGCAACGGATTTTGACAAACGAGGTGTTGAAAGAAAGGGAATTTTAAAGAGAATAGACGAATCATGATTTAGATTCTTAAATTCTTGCTACGACTTTAATAAAAGTGATTGAAAACTGTCGGTGGTTTTTAACTTCGAAGGTTGTAAGTTGGCGGATCGAGACGAGACACGTCGGGTTTTAAAGATTTCGACGCGGATATGAAGACCCGATTCGTTGTTTTGCCAAGGATTAGAAAGCTGCGTTAAAAATCGCTAAAATTTACTTTTTTTAGTTAACACTTGATAAAGTGCTGCCCGCCGAACGGGCCCTACATCGGTACATTGTTGTCTTGTTAACTTCATATCCATGGAAGCAAATTGACTACACAAAGTTTTTAATAAATGTAAAATTATTATGTGAACGATAAAAAAATGATATTTTGTAAATAAAATGGAAGGGCAAAGAAAAAAAATTGTGAAAACGTGATACTTATTTAAGTGAAACTTTATTGTCGTTTATAAAAAAGGATTTTCGTTTTAGCCCTGTTCCGTGAAAATGGCTCCAAGAAATGAGACTGAACTGTATTTTATAGATTATTATTATAAAGGTTATTTTGCATTTTAGAGGTTAATCCAACTTTAACGCGGTTGAAACTTCGGAGATAGCTGGAATGAATATATATACGAGTATAAGTTGTAAGCGCGCGTAAAGGAAGGACCTGGTGGTGCCTCTTGGATCCATTCAAAGAATAACTTTCCTTCGCCGCAGTTGATCCTTTCTTAAGAGGCTCGTTTAATTGTAGAAAGGAGCTCTCGTTGCCTTTCTCTTTTCAATTTTTTTTTCTTCCTGTCTTAGAATCGACGCCATAATGTGACGATCGAATCCGAACCCGGTACTGAAGGTCTTCAATAGGTTGATTGTTGTGCAACTACAGTAGGTGTGACTGCTCTGGCTCAGTGGCGCTAACTTGCTCTCAATCACTTACAGGCCTGGAAGTTCTACCTCGAAGTTCAGTATAATGTATAATTTATATTGTCCCCAATTTTATATAATTTAGTATATGCTGAATTTAGGAGTGATATGCTACCAACCTCTATTTGATTAATATTTTAGGCTGTTGATGTGAGATATGCTATATGTGGTCTATATTGATGTGATCTTATTGATAGGTTCGTTATTACTGCTTTCAAGAGATTCTAGCGTTCGCTTTGAAGCTTTCCAATTATAGTTTTTGCAACTTCGTTGAGTTATTAATTATTGATTAATCTTAAACTCGCCCATGGTCTATTTCATTTGAACGCGGATATACATATCTTTGCGTAAAACATTTGGTCCGAAAAAGAATGAGTTCACAGGAGAATTTAGGAGGTTACACAACGCGGAATTACGGAGCATGCACCTTGTTAAATAATCGAGGTATCATGACGACAATTTAAATGGGCTTGTATTCCTAGACGAATTCGTGTAGACCGAAACGTAGGTGGGAGGATTGCGTTAAGGGTGAGCTTACGGATTTGAATTTGGACGGTCGTCGGTGGACCGAGGTTTGGAGACTGCAATCGGTGGTATCAGCATCAAACCTTCGGGTTCGCTAAGCCTGTTATTATTGTTATATATACTTAAAGCGCTTGCAATAGGTAATCAAAGCTAAACAACGTTGAGTATTGTTAATACTTGGATGGGTGACTGCCTTCTGGGAAAAGCCACCCAGCCAAAGATTCTCCAGACGATTATCCCTTCCCTCTCGGGCATGTGAGACCCCTCAAACTATTACAGAAAACTCACACAGACCTGGCGTAGGAGTGATGACCACGAATAGCGTAGTGGTCTTCCATGATGTCAAATAGCCGCCCAGAGGTTGGGTCCATGTACAGTCTGCTTCGAGGAAAGGAATATAGGTCCTCTTGCACCTGCTGATCCCGAACAGCCATAATCCGTGATATATTCCGATTTGTCACTGTCCATGAATTAGAACTTAGGCCGGTGGGAAGAACACTGGTGAATTGGACTCAAAAGGTTTTGGAACTATGGGTAGCTTGACGCTGCACCATAGGAGGCATGGTCCGTAGCAACGTGAGGCTGGGTGACCCCATACAGTTTATCTGTGCTCTCGCAAGCGATAAAAGACCTGCAAGAAGACCTCATCATTTTTTCATCATGGTATATAGTGCCAAAAAAAAAAAAAGAATATGTATATATATATATATATATATATATATATATATATATATATATATATATACATTTTTTCCTCCGTTTCATTTGCCACTACCAACGATCTCCTTTTTAAATGAGCTGAAATTCGGTATGTATGGTTGTATTCTACGCAGGACAACACCAAAGAAATGAGGATAAATTGCAGTCAAAATTTCGACATATCTAAATGTTTATTTGCAATTTTTAAAGTTTTGCGCACCTTTACAATATTGTGTACCTTTAAGCTTAATTGAATTAAAAAGTTAAAATTTGTATATGAATTAAGTTGGTGTTAGAGAAATGATATTTGGAGATCTCAAAATTTTTCCCTCGCCATTTCGATATTTTCAATTTTGTATTTTAGATCTTCAGTGTATCTCTGTTATTATTGATGTTATCAAGATAAGTTGCATATCGGAAACTATTGTAAAAAATGCTTAAAACTAGTTTGTAGGGAAAATAGGACATTAGTGGTGAAGCTTTGCTGCTGTTTTCTGTAAGGAATGTTTGAAATAACGCAAGTTCTTTCGGAAATCATTGTCTTATTTCTTACATATGAAAAGTGGGGCCTATACGTTTCTCTTTATGTTTTTTTATCATTTAAAGCCTTTGCTAACTAGAAAATAAACTGACTTAAACACTCAGATGATACAAGTTTTACGCAACGCTACTCGTATCTCTTCAATTATATTTACCGTATGCAGATCATGTAATTCGAAAGTAATTGATTATTTTAAATTTATACTGTAATCGTGGTGTGACGGCTGTAATGCTGTTCCGTGGTAGAGATAAGGATTAAATAAAAACAGGTTTCTGTATTATAAACACTGCAATAAATTGGTACTTACAGTGTTTTTTAATTAGCAAATTAAGTTTTTATTGAAAATAATTGAGCTGTCATACTCAAGGGCAGTGGCGTTGCCAGATGTGGATCCAGGGAGTCCGGACCCTCTGAAATTACAAAATACTTTTACTTATTCTTATCTGTAAACAAAAACTGTGCTAAACCTATTTGAATGACATTTCATAAATCATAGGCCTAGGCTTAGAAAATATTATATGGAGAGAGGGCCCCATTACAACCCCTGTTGGGGTGGGTTTCCTTAGATAGATGTAGACCCCGCTCCCTCCCCCGGTAACGAAATCCTGGCTGCGCTACGGCTTAAGGGTAGTAGGTATCAAGGACGTAAGTAACTATTCGCTACCGTTATTAGTTATATCTAGAACCTTATTTATATAGAAATTGGTAGCGTTTAAGGAACAATAAAAATTCCCATATCAAATAATAAAATTAAATAAATATTCATTTATTTCCCCCTTTGGTTATTTCATTTATATTTCAAAATATGAAAATCACTGTTTAAGACCACTTGGAAATAGGATAGTTTTTAGTTTAGTTTATTTTACCGGAATGATTGGATGAGTTGAACATCTTCATTCGTCTACATGTGTGAAAGCTGCTACAGAAAACAGATGCAATGTTGGCTCGAAGAGAAATTCTTCCTGAATGACTATGGTATGCTTTGAAATTAAGTTTACATTCTAAAGAAGAGGGAAGAGGTATACTCGTATACTTCATTAGCCATGGGCACTTCCTCTCACTTTCATCACAAAGCCAGCCATGCTCGAATTTCTCTTCTAGAGAAAACCACGATAGTCTGTGATGCTTGTGGAGGCAACCTTACTACTTAGCCAATCACTGATATGTACACATACATATACATATATACACACACACACATATATATATATATATATATATATATATATATATATATATATACATACATAAATAAATATATATTATTGGCTAAAATAAGATACATGAAATATTGAATGGGAAGGGACCCGCAGATTTACATCCATATAATTTCGAATCCACATAGATCAGTATCATCATGAACTTTTTGATCAAAAATCAGGAGGGTATCCCAGGAAACACTATATATATATATAATATATATAAATTTATCTAGTGTTTTCTGGGACACCCTCCTGATTTTTGATCAAAAAGTCCATGGTGATACTGATCTATGTGGATGCGAAATTATATGGATGTAAATCAGCGGGCCCCTTCCCATTCAATATTTCATGCATTTTATTTTAGCCTATAATATTTATATATGGATTCAATTATTATGAAAACGAAATTTACTAATAAATTATAGTAACGAGAGTTTTACATAAAGTACAACATATTATTTTTTTATTAATTACTTAATAATGATAGTATAATATATTAATAATTACTATAGAAAAGCATTTGTAATGATAGTTGAGCTTAAAAAATGTTTTATTTACAACAATATTTCTCTTTAAAGTACATTGTCGCGAATGTTTTAATAATTGAATCAAATATCAATGTTCTTGCTAGCCTAGTTTCAACAGATAACACTTTTTTATAAATTTAAACTGATAACAATATACACATACTGTCAGATCATGATAAAAGTGTTATTATTTATTATAGATTGAAATAATTTTTAATTTTCTCAAATATTTTGATTTGACAGATTTTTTTGGTGAACTCTTTTTTCTCAAAGAAGGCACGGGTCCAGGCGGTTTTGCTTTCCCCTTCCTCTGCCTCTTCTAACAGTGGACCTGCTAATTTGCTGCGAAATCGTTTGTTGATTATTCGAATATTATATATGGCAGTCGAAATACACAAGTGTAAGGTCCCGTTAGATGCGTAGGATGGTGAGTTCGTTCCCAGTCTTAACAATTTGGATTGAAAGAGTATTATTTTCCTAGTTTATGCTTTTTAATCGGTCCGCAAAATTAATATGGTAATCCCGGCTAGGATTTAGTAAATATGAATAAACGTTATGTCACTGTCATAGGTAAGGCCTCCTACTAGACATTTCATTCGCACGATTTTTGAGTTGCGAAAATAGATCACGTTGTTTCAAATGCAAGTGGGATAGTTTAGTCCGCTGTTTCAGTTCTTGTAACTTTACTCGTTGAAAATCAACATCCTCTCCATAGATAATTCGGCACTATACATCTCTTTTCCGGCTCTCAGGAGCGATGGATTTTGACGAATGTGGTGTCAAAAGAAAGGGAATTTCACGGAGAAATGACGGATCCTAATTTCAATTGTTAAATTCTTGTTAAGGCTTAAAGAAAAATGATGGAAAACTGTGAGGATTCAAAGTTTTGGCGATGGAGAGTCGGCGGATCGAGACGGCAAAAGTTTGGTTTCAAAGTTTTCGACGCGGGCCTCAAGATCACATGCGTTCCTTCGGAATTGGTCCTGCGTTTTAAAGCCATATAACCTACCGTTTTTAAGATAACGCAGCACATAGGGTCGCACGGCCGCTATACCAACATGCGTACGTGTCGTCATCGTATGACAGCTTGATAGCTATCGAAGCAATTTGAGGTTGTGTGAAAATATTTTGTAAATAAAATGTTGTTTTATTAGGTTTTTATGAATGATTGATATATTGTTTCCCATGTCTAACCCTAAAAGGACACTGTTTAATATGAATACTACATGTAGAAAATGGTCTTATTGCTTAAATGTTAAACTGAAGGGATATTTTCCACTGGGACAAACTAATTACTTATTAAATATAAACTCTTAATTCATCATAGTCATTATAAACTGTATAGCTTCACCAAATGTGTGTGTTAAATAAACATTCCTAATAATATTCTATAGTTTATAGGAATATACCTGTTTCCCTAATAACGTTAATAATATATATACAAGTTATATATAATATAATATACCAGTATGTAAATAATATAATATACTATTAATATTATATACTAGTACGTTATTAATGGAAAAATTACATAGGCCAACAATGAAAAAAACTTTTGTACTGAAAATACCTTATTTCTATAGTTTTTAGGGTGTTCAATCCAAATATGATATTAAAAAAGCTGTATCACCCACAATTTCTTCACATTTTATAGTTAAGTTTATTAAATTAAGCGATTTTTAAAGAATTGAACAGCTTTCAGTCTTAGGTCTCATGAAACAATTTGTAAAGCCTTTGCCTAAAGACCATGTTTCAAGTATCTCTGCCAAAAGTTTCCACGCCTTTCAGAAGCTTAACTAAAAGAAGGCGTCTTTGTCGGACCTGACATTAGAAAAATTATGTTTGATGTTAACTTTGAATCCATAATGACCTTAAATGAGAAAGAAGCATGGGCATCGTTGAAGCAAGTCGTTACAAAGTTCTTGGGAAATGAAAAAGACCCAGAGTATGTTTCTATTGTAGCTAACATGTTACAGAAGTTTAAAAAGTTAGGATGTTTGATGAGCCTGAAACCTGCAGAAAACTATGGGCGATACAAAAAAACTAAGGCCAGATTTAGATTCAGCACATAATAATCTATAAAGATCAACTATTAAAGTCAAAAAAGTTTTCAAAAAAAATTTTTTTGTTGGCCTGTGTTATACATAGCAAATAGGAATTTTCTATCAAAAGTCAATATCATCTTTTGGTAAATACTTCCAAATAAATTACTATCGGAACATCTGATGGAGATAAGGCAAATTTTTATTGAAACTGTTTTAATTTTACTATTTATTTGTATTTGAATTTTATAGATTTTTTGTGATGAAGATTTTTTTTTTGTCTCCGCGACTAGAAATCGCTCGTTAGAGATGATTTCGTGCATGTGTAGCATCGAATCAATAATAAAAAGAAATATTAAAGAAAATTATCTATCTAAATAAACTTGTTAGAAAATTGAACTATCGGTGTTGGTGGGAAGAGTGACATTAAAGATAGAGTGCAGGGTGCATAACATCGATTGCACTGCACCAGCCAAACTGACTCCCGCTCCCCTCCATCTATGTTGTATCTCTTCTTTATTCCATATCATCTCTTTTAATGCGTTAGATAATTATAAAAAATATACATATAGCGTTTCGGGATAATTAAAATAAGAAAAGTTCTAGAACAGTGTTAAAATTAAATTAATGATAATAAGAAATAGGTCAATGCTAGTACTCTCATATACAGTTGCTTACATATCTCCCTCTACCGTATTTTATCGAAATTAATCCCCTTCCAAGTCAACTCTATATTCTCACTTGTCACAAGATATATATATTTTTCATATTTTATTTATCGGTATAATATGCCAATATATCATATTAGAATCTGACTCATTTAAGGGCAGTACTTAATAGTTATAACTGAACAAATTCACACCTAAATTGAAAAAAAAAATAAAGTAAAATTAAAATAAAACTAAAAATTAATATTAATTATAAATTAAAACAAGAACTAAAATCACATCAATACTTATTTAAACTCAGTCTGAATACCCTTGAAAACGCTCCTCTCACATTTGGGAGGTAAAGCAGGACTCTAAGAGATCCCAGGGTTTTTCTCTCGACGCGTCACTGGTTTAGTTTCTTCGTGAAACCTTGGTACTTACCTGGGAAACTGATAGATGGAATTAGTCTGTGTACTGAACGGTGGAGGTTTTAATTATTAATTAATTATTAAATATTATAATTAAACTAATAAGTGAGACGGGTGTACCGCCGCTTACGATAACTTGTAAAGCAGTGTATAGTGCTTACGTTCGTTTCAGGACATAGACTCGTTGGGCATCTTTAAGACGACAATGGACATCATTACTCCAAGAGTTCATAAAGGCTCCTACCTGAATTATAGTTTAGACTATTATAGATGGTGTAGACTACTTCCACGTTTATAATGATATCCACCTTCATCATTAATGATTTCTGCCACGGCCATACGCTGAATTTTTTTTCGAAACGGTGCAATTGGTAGTAATACAAACTATCATCGGATCGCTGTGGACAGAGATCGCAGATCGCGCCCTGTGAACCTAAACCTTAACTAATAAGAAAAAAATTAATAGGAATATTCTTATAGATTTAATGAGATTTAATGCTCTTCAATTTTTTTATGTAAAATATTTTAGGCTAGGAACAACCGTTTTCAAGATATTAGCGAAAAAAATGAAATTCTCTCCCCCTCCCCTCATTGTCTCTGCTCCTAGATCCGGGGACTTTTGTATTTTTAGCTCTTAATTAGTCCAAACGAAGTCCTGAAGTTAATTTTGAGCTTCCTTTCATTTCTGTCTAAACCTTCCTCCCCTCCCTCCTCCCCCCCCTTTCGAGCACTCATTGACTCAACGATCTGTACATTTCTATTTTTATTTGATTATCTTGACGCAGTTGTTACGGCTGTAAATGCACTGCTAAGTATTTTAATGTAATGCCGGTTATATTATTGTATGGATTCTTGGATTTCTACACACAAAATAAATTATTAAGATGGTGAAGGTGGCACCAAATAGTCTTTACAAGTATGCATGAAGTTATAGATTGGCATATGTACCAAATGCATGTCTTATAAATGTACAGGCCTACTGCCATGTAAACAATAAAAATAAGCTGTCGTAAGATTTGGTATAATTGAGATCTCCAAAAGATTGCAGGTTAAGATTGCATTTTGTGCATGCCGGGTATAGAATTACCTTAAAGCAGAATGGGGTTGCATTTTGCACTTTTCTTCCTCATGCGCATTACACTCTGAGACTATCTTATTGGACTAATATAATCAATATTATATAACCAAATTATATAATAAACTACATACTTATACCCGGGGCTGAACGGGCAGAGTGTGGGTGCAGTAATCGGGGTTAAACGGGGCGAAGAGAGCTGCTTCCGATTTCACCTCCAGGGACTATAACTGGAGAAAGTGGCGGGTCCTGGAGGTTCCGTAAGGCTACGGCGATGTGGACATCTCATTTGGAGGCCGGCGAACGTGACGACCGGGGAAAGCTGCCTCTAATTGGAGAAGGGAACATCCCGGATCGTCCTAGGAACTACGGTCTGTTCCAGGAGTAGGGCAAGAAGCGGAGTATCGGTAGGAGTGTCGTTTACCGTATGAAATTTCGCTGTCAAGAATCAGGATAAAAAACAAACTAAATAAAAGAAAGCTGGATGATTTAAAAAAAAAAAAAAATTGGAAAATGGATGGTCAATTCCACAGATTTTGAAAGTACCAACTTGGACATTGCAGAAGTGTATTATGAGTCAGAAACTGTATAATGCACAAAACGTATTAGTTTGAAACTAGTGTTATAATAACATGAAAATAGCCAAATATAAAAAACAAAGGGATTTAATAAATTAGGAATTATAGAACACGGTCAAATCTTAAATACTTTTTTACTCGAAACCGTAAAATTGCACTTATAACATCAATCAGGATATTAAATATTAAGGAGTGATTTAACAAAAATGATTCGATAACGAAAACTTTGCATTTTATTTTATTTTGCCACAATTCATTTTTTTTTTCAACTATTTAATTAAATACAAAAAAATTGATATAAATCGGTAAAGAATCTGGGCTCGAAATGAAAACAAAATATAAGGTTAGCAGTAGAAACGGGATTAATATCGGTTGACCTAGATATAAGAGGGAATAGGTTAGAACACTAATTTAAGTATTTGGGGACTACAATATATAGATAAAATCTTATCTGGACACCACATGACTTCCTTGCACAGCTATTAAACTATAAATCAATGGCTCAAAAAGTGACCCTTAATTACTATTTGTTTAATTTTTATGGAGAAATAGTACAATATCCCACACTCAAGGACAATAGATATTAATGCTGTAAGAATCCATTTATACCATTTATACAATTGAAAGAAAAATAATAATAAATAAATTTAAATACATATAAATAATAATCAAAATAAAATTACATTAAAATAAATAACAATTACTTTAAAAAATATGCACATTACAAATGGGAAAAAAATGTTTAGAGAATTAAATAATAGAAAAATGAGTAAAAAACCAAGATTAAAAAAAAAAAAAAAAAAATAATCTTGAACACATTCATATCAATATTTTGGATACTAGATTCCGAAGATAGCAATATCTCTAAACCACACTAGGCGTAGCGACGTCTGTTGGCGTTGGTTATTTGCGACGGTGCAATGAGTCGTAATTATGGATGTGCTTGACTCAGAAATCTAAAAATTCTATTTTCTAAATCTTTTATTCTAAAGCTTTTATTTCTAAAATTGATAGAGGTCCATTTAAAAACCTGATGTGACCAGCACATGACCTTCCGCCAATTCAATAAAAAAGCATTTTGGATTTTCAAGTTAAGTATCACTTTCGGCTACCTAAAATTATTTTCAATGATAAAAAGATTTCTAATACTAAATCTGAAAAGAATTCGACTTAATTTAGACAAATTTTTCTTTAAATTATATTTGGAGCCAAAACTATTATTTGAGATATTTATTTCTAAAATTAAATGAGACACTTCTTAAAAAAAAAAAGAAGAAACTGTAAACATCTTCCAGTAAAGTACCACTTCCGGTTGGCCGGTTTTAACAGAACTCTAGTAAGTTATTTGTATTGACATAAAATTCTTATATGCTAAATTTGAGAGAATTTGTTTTACATTTTAATATAATTTTTGATGAAAATCTATAATGACCTTCATGTAAGGTACCACTTCCGGTGACCATGTTGTGACAAAAAACGGAACTTCAGAACTAACTGGATATTACCGTTGAAATCTGAAATCCAAAAGTTGTCGCGATTACAATACTTCCTTTACTGTGTACAAGGAAGTAAAAAACGAAATTCAGGAGGAAATGAAGGCAGGGCACTGAAGGGATCTAGGATTTTAATCAGGAGGAGGAAAGCTTAATTTCGCCAACCCTTCTTTCACCCCCTCCCTCTGTCCCTCATTAATATAATTTTACAGTTTAGTAAAAGTATTTAAGGTAATATATTTAGAAATACATAAATATCATTAGGATAAAAACGGAAGATCTCTAAAATACCGGTAAACAACTAGCCAGTCAACGTTTCACCAATTCAGGCGTAATCAGAACTGTAAAAATAAGATTACATATATAATAATTTTTGCACTTATTTTTATTTTTGTATTAAAATAAATATCATCATCTCATTGCATAAACTCATTGTATTGACTGAATTAAGTTAAAAACTAAAATCGGAAACAATTTTTTTTTTACTTAACCTAAAAATAAAATTTCGCTCGAAATTTGACCCTATCTAAATTCTGCCCTTTACCAGCCCCCTCGTTTCGACCATGGTTTAAGGTCGGGTAATGCTTTTTATTTCGAGCTTGCAAATTACTTCGCTCGCGCCTTCTTTCTAAAAACTTAAAAGGGAAATATTACTGTACTTCCTACTGTTAAAATTTGAAACGAGGCTGATAACTATGAGGAATGAAAAGTGCCATGAGGTTTTCGAAAAATAAGTATTGCGTTGTCTATTTGGCGCTAAGAAGGAAGATTCAACCTAAGAAATTAGGCAGCTACACTGTGTCTAGTTGCGTGACCTGCTCCCAATATGTTTACCTGATATATTTGCCGTATATTGAGGTTATTGCATCGAATGGGAGTGTAAAGCTGTCGGAATAACGAACAAATTCCTAGGACTGTCAGTACTAATCTGCGTATTTGGGAAGCATCCTAGGTTTCGACCGAAGCGTAGATGAGAGAATGGTATTAGACCCAACCTTGAGGTTTTAGGTTTTGATGGAAATCATTGGAAGGAGGTTAGTAGTCGAGGACAGTTGTTGCTATCGGCAATAGGCTAAGTTATCTGTAACATCCTTCACTGAGTTCCATAAAAAGTCAATCTTCAAGATCAGTCCTAAAACAAACTTCCCATCTATGTTTCGGTCGACCCCTAGGATTTTGACCAGCTGGATAAGTGTTAATCAATTATATACGCAAACTATTAAACTAACTATAAACAAAATCTGAAGAAATCGTTAGACGTCATAACACATCTAATCAAGTCATAGTTTACTAATAAACTAGTACCTAGAATGAAAAATTATAAGCATTTTAATTATGACTTTTTTATTTATTTTATTTAAAGGACCGTTTACACGGTGACAGTTGCAGCCATCACGACAGTCCCTCTCGTGGTAATGACAGCTACTGTCACATCAAATACCTCAGGTATACGCCTTTATACGATTTTATACGACTGTGAACTGTCATACCTTATCTACCTATCAACCTTACCTAACCTAATTATCAGCTGCTGGTTTCGATTATTTCTGAACTTGAAATTGATTGTATCTTATATTTTGACGTTATTTAATTCTTGGAGGAGGAATATAAACTATAAATTTAGTTTTTATGGTGCTCTAGAAAGTCCTAGTGTTCAGTCAGCTGTGCTACACTCGCTGTCAAGGTTTACTGTCAGCTTAGAGAGAAGGACATTAACACACTGCCACACTATCTCATTGTTATTACACTACTTCCACGACAGAAAACTGTTACCGAGTAAACGAGGCTTAACTTCATCGCTTTTTATTTACATCTGCTACAAATAATCAAAAAATTAGATGGCAATAGTAAAGTTATGATATTTCAGGCACGGGGAAGGAGATTATATCGCAGCACCTCAAACCGGTCTTGATTACGATACAGATATCCTTAAAAGGAGATCTCTCATCCAGCTCCTTTTTAGTCTCTTCCTTGTTTTAATAGCCATGTCGGCTGTAGCCCATCCTTTATCAGACCGTAGTTATGAATGAAGTTCATTATTCCCTACATGAAGTTCATTATGGAATCAAATATTTCTTTTTTTGTCTGAAACACTTTATAAAATCTTTTAACACGCTTTTGACACACTATACTGATAATTGTTTTGCTTCACCGAGAAACATTATGAAGAATCGAGTTCGTGCGAAGATGGATTCCATTATCGACGAGAAGATTCTAGCGGATAATCTTGTTCACGATATGTTACCTAACCCGTATTCAGTATATTTTTTCTCTCTTTTCGTGCAGAAACTTATTGGGGTCGTGGAAAAGAAGAGAAGACAAGGAGAAGCGACAGAAGACGGGCCAAGACAGGTACGGGTTGTTACCTGTGTTGGTCCGCTTACCCTCTTCTCAATGGATCGCTACCCATTCACACGGGAACTGGTTCTTCCCACTCCGGGCTGCAAAAACACACACAAAATATTCTTTGTCTGCCCTCATTTCTTAAAAAAAAATTTCTCGAGGAACTACAAAAAAATACTGGAATATCGGGGAGCAATGATTAGTGCAATACTACTAGAATAAATATTTATTAATACTTATATAAGACTCTCCTCATTGAGGATCAGGTAAAAATTGAATACCACTGAACCCCTCTATAACGGAACTACGCACTTCATTACCTTCATGTCCTTTTTGTAAGGTTCGTAATTTTGAAGCTCTCCGAAATGTTTTTGCTTGATTTTAGCTATTTAACATTTTTAACTGATATTTGAGACATTATTACTGTACTGTACTTTTTTGTTTGTTGTTTAACGTCCTAACCAACCCCAATTAAGACAGGGCGGGCAATCCTACAGGTCATCAGCCTATTCTAACTAGAGAGGGTCCGCCACGAAATAAATATCAACCCACCCATGACGGATTAGTACCGGTTTCTCTTCAGACTCGAGATTTTAAGGTGACGTCTTAAAACTCTCGACAACCTCGGTTTCAACAATATTGTACTTAAATTTTTTTTCATATTTCAATTTTATTCATCTCATTTTCAAATTGAACTTTAGAGATTTTCGTAGCTCCGCTGAGGTGAGATATCTCCAGTTTAAAATATTTCTCAGGGATCAGTGGTTCTGTCTCGGACTCTTAAAATTGTTTTTTTTCTATTTAAGGCCTGGAACTGCTTACTTTCAACTTTCTAAGGATAAGTAACTATTTGTTTTTTTGAAGGATAAGATAATCCGGGAAGCGGTCAAGAAATGGATCTCAAAATCAAATCATACTATTTATTATGAGCCAACGTTTCGACCCGCATTACAGATCTTTATTAGGGCTAAATGAACAAGATACAAATATAGATGTATGAAATTACATATATAGAGAATAAATAGAAAATGCTTGTTCATTTAGCTCTGATGAAGACCTGCAATATGAGTCGAAACGTTGGCACATATTAAATAGTTTAACTGTTTTGAGATCCATTTCTTGACCACCACCCGGATGATTCTATCCTTCATTAGCTATACGGTCAACTATCAAATATTCTATTTGATTTTTTTTTTTTATAATCCCCTTTTATGAAACTATCTTTGAATTTATATTAATAATTTTTACAATTATGTATCTTTCTTCAGGCAACATTTTAAGGAGTACTTAATACTATTAGATTTTATGTCCTTTTTTAAATTTATTTAACCTTTTAAATAGCTGGGGCACACTATATTATTGTCCTCAACTATTTGAATAATATTGAACGGATTAATAACTTGGAAACAGAAATTAAGACTTTCAGGAATTAACATTATTTTCTAATTCTTGGAGCGAATTCTACAAATAGGTAACTACCATCCAGTGTTTCGAGAAAACTAGATTGAACTTTTTTTGTTATAAAATGGATTTTTTCTCTGATGATCAACTTTATATCTTAGAAAAGGATACACCTGTGGTTCGTCTACAAGAGTTACCTGTTTGTTACCTGTAGTATGTTGTAGACCTAACTTAATGGGACCATATCTCTGCTGACTAAAATTTATCTGAAATTATAAATTGCATCTAAAATAATGATTCTCTTGCACAGACGGCATTGATTCCGGAATATTCTAATATTAACTCTATGCCTAGTCAAGTTTTGTTTTGTAGCAGGTGCCCTAGCACATGTAGAGCACTTATCTTCTTAACATCTGTCTAATCGGCCCATCTGTATAGCGGTCTATCTTGTATCTCTGAAAATTATATTGATATTTTATTGTCAAAAATTAATTCCGTATCTCCCTCACAATTATCTATATATTTGTGAGGTCGATATATATATATATATATATATATATACATATATATATTTTGTTATTTTCAAAATATTAAATTGGAAATTAATTAGTTCAAAAATCTCGTAACTCTAATAAGTCAATTTTGCAGAAGAAAGAAAAAAGTTTTTTAAAATTTATTTAGGTACTACTTGGTTGTTACAAAAGTCATTGTGCATTAGTATGGCTTATCAAAGATTCGATCTTTTAAAAAATGAGCCATTGATCTAAACAAAACATAATCCGATGATGCAATATCTGGGCTATAGTCAGGATGAGACAAAACGTTTACCTTGCAATTCCGATAATTTTTCCTTGGTCAAACGAGAACGATGTGCAGGGGCATTGTCGTGTTGCAAAATGGCTTGGTTCCTGTTGATAAAAGCGGGTACATTGCACTCAAAACTGCATAAACTCTGTCTAGCTGTTCACAGTAAAGGTTTGAGTCCCTACTACGGCCGATAAATCACGAGTAGTTGCATGTGGGTCTTTGTACGCACATTTAAGAAGAACGTCATCATCAAGGGGACCCAAGGGCACCTGATCTGGAATGTGCGGCAGTATTTGATGGATAACTGACTCTCCTTCTATGGCACAAATTTCCGACCAAACGGATTCCTCCCACCTATGTTTCAGTCGCCCTTCGGAAGCTTACTCTCGGCTTGGTCTTGATTATTTTTCTAGTGATTCGTCCGTTATCCACCCGGACAGCTTCACAGGCCATTCACGTAAACTTTTTATATCCTCAACATAGTGGTTTACAGTAGCTATATTTATTTTGAAAAAATATCATTAAAATAAATATATACATCTAGGTACAACTGTCGATGCAAATGTTGAAATTACTTTGAACCAAAATTTAAAATAAAAGTATATTAAAGAGAACAAGTGTAACTACTATGGTTTTATTTATTTTATTTTATTTTTTGGCTTCCTTCCTACCCAGGCACGGAAACTTTGTATTCATGCTAAAAATATTTGTATTCATAGCAAGGAACAAATTTGGTTTAGGTTCTGTCAGTATTAAAATCCACGTGATAGGATATTTAAATGAAATTTTCGAAAAAGAACATTAAATTTTCTATTTGTTTTTTATTCTATGCCCAATTGAAATAGTGAGGCGGCTACACTGATCTAGTTGGCTGACTTTTTTTTTTAAATGGGCTCATATTAATGTCCCAATTCCATACTAATAATACTCTACTCCATTTCATTCTTCCATATTTTTCATCATACTTCAATATTATTAAATAGCCGAAAATGTATAAGACAAGCTTGGCAAGAATGCAACCGGGGTCTAAATCCGTCCCTTACTTTACTTCCTGAGGAAGGGCTCGCAGGAAGTCTTCCTAAGGTAAAAAACGAAGACGCGATATCTGGAACTTGCCTCTGGGTTCTTTCATGTGAACTCAGAGACAGGATACATTAAAAACAATAACAATGTATAATATATAAATTCCAATTTTATAGCAATCAACAGACGACCTTTGGGATATAAAATAGAAGTAGAATTCGCCATTCTATAATTATTGAAAGAAAACAAAATATTAAAAAAGTAATAAAAGTTATCAGAATAATAGACATTCCAATAAAATAACTAACCGATCAAAAGGCATCATAGGGTCTTAAAAACATAAATGCATAATCCCAATATAAAAAAAAAAAAAAAGACTAAGCAAATAGAAATAGTTTATCACTCCGCATCACTCTTCACTGCACACGCATTAAAATAATCTTTTTGTGAGAAAGCGTAACTATATTATTTATTATAATATAAGATTAGTGAAAATAATAATTCTATTTTGTTATGCCTCCTTAGCTGATACATAAAAATCTGATGTGGACACCGCAAAGAAGTCCCTTGTACGCCTATAATTAATTAAACTATAAATCGATGGTCCAAAAAGTGATTCTGAATTTGGTTAGTAGTTTCCAAAGATAGCAGTATCTCAAAAAACGACAATCGGCGTCGCCACATCTTTTGGCGTCCAACCACTGACATTCACACGCGCGCGCGAGCGCGGTTAAAAACGTTGGTACGGATCTTGAAACGTGCTTATCCAAGAAAATCTAGATTTGTAATTTTTAGCACGATACTAAGAAGGCTGGAGGCAAAAAGCAAAACAGTGTCAGGTGAAGTACCCCTTCCGGCAATCAAATTTTAATTAAAATCTACTGTATTAATTATATTGAAACAAATGTCTTATATACCAAATTTGAGATGTTTTGTATTATACTTTAATATAATTTTTGATAAAAGTTTATTATGACCTTCAAGTAAATTATCACTTCCAGCTAGCTAATTTTAACAGAAATCTAGTATATTATTTATATTGATAAAAAAGTTTTATATACCAAATTTAAGATATTTTGCATTACATTTTAATATATTTTTTTATGAACATTTGTTATGATTTTTAAGTAAAGTACCACTTTCAATTTGCTAATTTTAATCAAAATCTATTATGCTATTTATATTACTATATAATTACTATATTACTATTATTAAGTCGTACATACCAAATTTGAAAAGTAATCATTATATTTTAATATAATTTTTGATGAAAATCTATTATGATCTTCAAGGAAAGTACCACTTCCGGTTAACCAATTTTAACCAAAATCTAGCATGTTATTTATGTTAATTTATGAGTTCTTCGTACCAGATTTGATAAGTTTTGCATTATACTTTAATATAATTTTTGATGGAAATCAATTTTGACTTTAAGTAACTACCACTTCCGGTTATTAGGCAGTGAAAAAAAAGAGAGATTCACAACTAGATGTTACAGAAATCTCAAATAAAAAATTTTAACTTGTCATAGCTAACCGTTTTTGAGTTTTGCGAGATACGAACGAACGTACGTTCAGACACCATGACGAAACTAGTCAAAATGGATTCAAGGATGGCCAAAATGGATATTTCCGTGGAATTCTAAGAACCTTGAATTTTCGCGATTACAATACTTCTTTTACTGAGTACATTAACCGTCAATACTGAAAATTATATTTGGATTATTATTTTTGTAATCAATGTTCTAAAAGCACTTAGGGACATTATTTGAATTTTTATTTATCAAAATTCATCTCTCATTCTTCCAATTTAGTAGCGTACAGAGGTTGCTACGAATTATTCACATTTTATACCTTCTTCATTCTTTCAGAAATTCTTCAATCAAGGGATATAGTTTATTATTTTTATCACTATTATTTTTTTTAAATATATCTCAAAAACATTTATTAATATATATCATCTCTCTTAAATATACAAGAGGTATACCTTCTCTCTCTTTTCCATCGCAACAAGTACCTCGTCGAAGGAAGGCCGGAACTGAGCAACAGGTGAGCCGGGAAGTGCAGCTCCCCATCATTCTTCTACTCTTCTTCTGGTTCTCTACTTTCTATAAAGCGATGCAGAAAAAGTGCACTCAATTGATCAAGTCTGCCCGCAGCGACAGCCTGTCAGAATAAATGTCTTTGACAGCGACAGCAGCTAATGGCAAGACGGATTGATAGTCACCGGCGAGAAAATTGCCAATTATATAACTCCCTTGTAAAATATAATAACCCTTTCGGGGAATTTGTCCTCGATTACTTTCTCGCTTGCTGCGCTCGAGACTATTCCACCCCAATCGTTTCATATAGACGTTTTAAACCAATTTTAGATGTAATTATTTTTTTCCGGGGGATGAGAGAGGTAAATATTTATATGTAGAAATGAAGGATAATGGAAAACATCTTTCTTTAACTTTAGACAGTGTTTTTCAAAACAGTAGGGTATTAAACCACTTAAAGTCTTTTGGAGAAATAAAAAATAAGTTAGAAAATTGTTTTAACTAATCAGATCAATTATCTGGCTAAATACAAAAATAATAAGGAATTTAAAATTAAAGATAAATTAGATAATTAAATGCTTAAAACTTAAAATTGAAAATAGTTTTTAACACCAAAAGTAGATGCTAAAAAGCCAATATTAGTCACTGCAGAGGTAGACACAAGAAAATGACTATTTATTTCTTATTTTAAATAGCTATCTATTGAGGAAAATGAGTCTGTTTGGAGAAATAATTGTCATTAATCAGTTTTAAACAAGATTATAAAGTCCAAAAATAGAATATAAGCCAATTAAACGATTCTGTATAAGTCCAGGTTAAAACTTTCTTATTGTTCCAGAAATTAAATGCAAGTGGATAATAGTTGCCTACTACTACTACTCAATTATTTATTTTTTTCCTAATAATGAAGGAGCGGAGTAGCTCAGTGGTAAGGCACTGTATTACCATGCTCCCGGTTCCGGATTCGAGACCGGCTGTGGCAGATATTTATTTATTCTGTTATCAGCCGTGGATCGACCATGTGGGATCGGGAGGGGGGGCTCACCCAGCCTCTATAAAATGGGTACCTTTAATTGGGGGAAAAACCTGGCGGTTGAGCGTGATCTCGGCCAAATAATCTCCTTGCACAACCGTTGGCTTAGAAACAGTACGCTCTTACCAAGTACTTAACCCAAGACCCTTCATGGGTTGTATTGGTACAGGTTTTTCTTAATAATGACCAGGAATTCATCATATTCAAACAGATAAAATATAAATTAATTAAATTCAATAATCTACTAGTAAAGAAATTAGGAACATCATTCTTTTTTTTCTTTTTCAAAAGTTAAACACGTGTTGACAGTTCGTAAATGATTTGCTCTTTATTTATTACACACGTACGCCTTTTTGGTGTTCACAAAACGCACAAGTGTCTACTACTAGAAAATCGTTCAAATCTCTAACCAGAAGTAGACACTCCTACTTGTTAATTATTCTGTTTAAAGTAATAAATGAACTAATTTTTTTCATCTGCATATCATCCCAAATCAATTAATCACTAACAAATTTTAAATTATCCTGAATTAGCAAGATTAAAAACGACAAAATGTATTTACCTTCTAAAGCAGGATATCTGGCAGACAGGGTCCTGGGCACAAAACTCAGCACATTGCCTTTAACAAAGCTTAATATTAGTAACCTCCACAAGATATTTTAGCTGGAAAATGCCTTAGCTACCAAGATCTGATTGCCTCTTTTGTTGCCAATTTCGAATTTCAAATTATATTTCATGCACATATTTTTTAAAGTCTAAATTCTTATTGTCTACTACTGATGCGCTTATATTACTATATCTGTAATAAAAATGGAAGTAAGGAATTTTAGAAGCTCACATCCTCATATATTTATTTTTAATTTTTACTTTTACTAGCTTCATACTCCTTAAAGGGATACTATATGAATAATTTTTTTATAATCTATTAATCTATGTAAATATTACTTTAATAGACAAATAAAGAAAATAAAATTATAATGAAATTGACATAGTAAAACGGCACTAGTATAATATAAATTTCTAATTTTCAGTTTTGGCTGTTTGGAAAAATGAAAGAGTAATTCCAGTCGTTTCTTTAGAGCCTTTCGTTTTATTTTGACATCCTGAGTTATCCTTCGGTCAAACAGGGTCGAAGGTGATATACTGTTTCGGTCTGAAGAATCCATTTCTTGCTTATGTAAACATTTATTATGAAATAGGAAATCATAAAAGGTTTCATTCATTTGAATAGAACAAAACAATACTCGATTTTCAAAGAGATTTCTTATTTTCTTTTTTAATATATGCTATGTTTAAAACTGAAAAACTACCGTTATACTTTTCACTTGAACTTTTCAGAGTTCGCTTTGATAAATAAGAGAAGTCATTTTATATTACTTTAATAGACAAATAAAGAACACAGAATTATAATAATTTTTCAGTTTTGATCATTTGGAAAAAGAAAGTTGAGTAATTTCAATCGTTTCTTTAGAGTCTCTAAAAAAAACAATACTCGATGTTTAAAGAGATTCCCTCTTTTATTTTTTAATATCTATTGCTTTTAAAACTGAAAAATTACCGTTTTATTTTTTTATTTAATTTATATGAATTTTTCAAAGTTGGTTTGGGTAAAAAAAAAAGAAAGCATAACTAGCTTCATTTACTAAAAAAATGTACCTACTTCATTTCTATCCCTTATATAAATTTGAATTAAGTTTTTTAAAATTTTATTCTATTTTCTATCCATGCAACAACCTATGATAATTTCAAATAAAAATCACTATTTTATAATTAGTTTTTATACTTTAAAATAAATAAATTGATTAAAGCCGAATGGCGTCTGAATTAGCTCTTGTCACAGTTGTTACTAATTTTTACTTCCTTGTACGAAGTAAAGGAGGTATTCTAATCGCGAAAATTTTCGGTTTTCAGATTTCAACGGAAATATCCATTTTCACCATCCCTGAATCCATATTGACTTAACTACTTTCGTCGTGGCGTCCTTACGTACGTACGTTCGAACGTTCGTACGTACATTGTACGTTCGTATCTCGCATAACTCAAAAACGGTTAGCCGTAGAAAGTTGAAATTTTGTATTTAGGATTGCTGTAAAATCTAGTTGTGAACCTTCCTTTTTGGTTACTGCTTGATCACCGGAAGTGGTACTTTACTTGAAGGTCATAATTGATTTCCATCAAAATTACATTAAAATACAATGCAAAACTTCTCAAATATAGTATTTACAACTTATATACTGACTTAAATAGCATACTAGATTTTGGTCTAAATTGGAAAATCGGAAGCGGTACTTTACTTGAAGATCGTATTAGACTTTCATCAAAAATTATATTAAAATATAATGTAAAACATCTCAAATTTGGTAAATACGACTTTTATATCGACATGAATGTAATTACTATATTTTGGTTAAAATTGGTGAGCCGAAAAGGGGACTTAACTTGAAGGTCATAATAAACACATCAAAAATTATATTAAAATTAAATTCAGAAATAATATGTTTCGGTAATAAAGGTTAAAAACCCAATTTGGTTTCCAATCCAATTAAACATTTTTATTACTTGTTTTAAGTGTTAAAATTGAGTCTAAAATACTGGTTTTCCTCCCCATTTGTGTGAGTGTGTGTCTGTTAATAGATGGATGTCGCGACGCCGAGATACTGCAATCTTCCGAAACTAGTAATCAAATTCAGGATCACTTTTTGAGCCACCGATTTATAGTTTAATAGGCGTACAAGGAAGTCATGTGTTGTCCACATTAGATATTTTAAAATTGATTTTAAGTTGATATAAATTGAGGGAACTTAAAAATATATCCTCCCTTGTGACATAAGTTATTTGATTTTGATTTTATTATAAATAATATTTCATCTCTTATGTGCTTGTGAAGTTGACTCACGTGTTAAAAAATAGTAACGTGATTTAAATTGATCAAATAGAATCATCCTGTTGTCTTATCGCATTTATCGCATTCGTGACAGTTGACACTAGAAATCACCTACGAGACACTTCCAAGTCAGTCTTTACTTAAGTGGTTTACCTACCATGTTGGAAGGTTTATAACAAGTTTATAAAATAGGTTTACGTTTATAAAACATTTCTTTTAAATCAGTTTTTCGTTTGCCATGTAAAATCGTGAGTTTGGCACATACTAGGTTTCACGGTAACAACGACGGTATAATTTTTAATTGTAATTTTTATTATTTCGGTTTATTATTTTCTGTTGTGAACGTTTGTGACGAAGAAAAACAAACTTGCCCTCTCTACGCCCTCAAAATAAAAGGTTTTACGTTTCAAGATACATGCAATCCAAAAATCGAATTAAAAAAATAAAAGTCAACTGTCCACCGTTCGTGGTTTAACTCCGAGACTACTGGACCGATATTTTTGATATTTGGCATCTAAGTCACAGGTCACACCAGGATGATCCTCGGAACTCGACCATTTAAGAAGATAAAGTTAACATAAAAATTCTTTTGGAATCATTATACAAAAGCACTCGAAAAAAACAAATTTTTAACCTCTTGAAAGTTCCGATTTCTTACGAAACTAATCGAAAGATAGTGGAATTCGCAAAAAAAAAAAAAAAAAATCGTCGAAATCGGACTAATATTAGCAGAGATATTGCGTATTGAACTTTCTACACATATTTTATAAAGTATTATACACAGTTCTAATTGGTTTAGTTTTTGAATTACTGAAAAACTATAGGTCTTCCGGAACATTGCCGATGTTCATTTGAAAGATAATTAAATTGTTGACAAAGCTATATATTAAAAAAAAAAAATTCGGACTAATATTAGCGAAATTGTAGCAAATAATTTTGGGATTGAGATTTAACTTGAAGAGTTAAGAGTGGATATTCGTTTTAGTGGATACATTAGAATTTTTGTTATATAACTATTTGGAAATAATAAACCATTGTTTTAATATCTCTAAATTGTGACCAGTATATTTCACACTCGGTTGATTTGAGTCGTTGAAGAGGTTCATGGACGGAGTTGAACTCTGGGATCGATTGGATGAAAGAAGAAAATTAACTATAATTCCTTTGGAGTAGTAAAAACTACTCGCGACCCGATAATAATTTTACAACTGTTTTTATATTTCCTAATTCAGGAGCCAACTCCATTTAATATTATTCCATTAGAGAATAGGAGGCGCGGTCACGCCACCGTAACCACTTAGCAAATGAGAAAAATGGCGTTCTTAGTGAGCCTCATTTCGTCCGGCATTGATCCTATGCTGCAAAATGGATCGCTGGAACTCAACGATTGCTCTGTATGTATATATGTATATATATATATATATATATATATATATATATATATATATATATATATATATATATATATATTTCTAATCATATTTAATTCGATCTTCAACATTTTTCATTTTATTTAATAGTGTTAACCTTTCCTGAACCAATTGATTCCAATTTAAAAAAAAAAAAAGTGTCAGTAGACGAGTTCCAAAGCTCTGCGCGATAAATTATCAACTTCCTGAGCGTCTGCGGCTCTAGTCCTCTCACTCAGTCTCCATTGGCTTTTAAAACCAGAGACGCGGCTGGAAGAGAAGCGTTGGGATCTCTTGGAGGCTTTGTTTGTAATACCTTAGGGCTTCATGTAATTATTGTGCATAGGTAATCAACATGATTTCTTTTATTTTTAATTAAATTTAATATTCTTTATCTTGGTTGTTTATTTATTTTGATTTTATTTAATTTAATTTAAATATATAGCTATTTTGTTTGTCTGTGATGTACATGTATTATTTACTTATTTTTATCATTATTTTATTATATTTATTTTTTTATTTTACTTAATTTTTTTTATTAAAAATGGAACGAATGGATACTTCAGCACTAATACTCATTGCCCTTGAGTTTGGCAGCTCGTATTCTTGTTAAAAAAAAAAAAAGTACGATTATGCAGAAAAAAATCTGGTGCGGTGCGCGCATCACCTAACTTTTCCCTACTAACCTATAATAATAATCTTTAAAATTATTTTAAAGAGTTCGCATAAACATTACTCGAAATAAACTCAGCAGAATGCACTTCTTCAAGTCTTTTCTCACGTAAATATAATAAATTAGTTTTTAAATAACTTTATTAATACAATTCTGTACACGAAATATTTTTGGTTTATCAAGCTGAAAATATATTTTTAAAGTTTCGGTTTAGTTTTCATGATAATTCCATTTAGGTTCCATGGAATCATTTTGTTTCCATTAAATTATATAAAAGTAAAAATAATTAAGTTAATTTCTACGTTTATGTTATTAAAATGCATTATTACAGAGCGTTCTGTTAACAACAGGTTGGCGGCTTGGTGGAAGGAGGTTCGGTCGCATTCGTCTCCTTCCGGAAGCGCTCGGTTTTGCCTCTAAGGTCTAGTAGTCCTTATGACATACGTTGTATCTTTTCTAATACAGGCCCGAATTAAATAATTGTTTTGTTTTTTTTAGTGAATTTAATTACCTTTCATATGATTTCATACAAAATTTACCATAAAATGCTCACTTTTTGAGTTATGAGCAATCAAAATTTTCTTTTGGCTATAACTTTTTTAACCTGCATTTCCTCGGTGCTATAATACATACATGAAAAGTTAAAGGCCTTTATGAAGAATATTTTAGACAAGTTTCACCAAAATCGTTAGAGCCGTTTTCGAGAAAATTGTAAAAAAGTGTAAAATCGATTATATAAAGTGGCTCTTCCGGTTTGTCGATTTTGACAAAAATGTTGCTGTAACATCACAAACATGTACCTATCATAAATACGTAATTTCAGTATCGTACAACTTTTCGTTTTTGTGCTAGACTGTTCACATACACACAGACTCACAGACACACAGACCATTTTGCGAGACTTGGTTATTTGGACTCAAGGGGCCTTAAAACGTGATTTCCTTTGAAAACTTGAATTCGAAAATTTTCACGATCGCAGTACTTCCTCTTACTACATACTTCGTACATAGGTAAGGGAAAGTAAAAAAATAGAAATATTAACTCAGCACTGATAGATGAAGATGTGGAAACTATTACACTAAATATAAGAAGGTTGATGAACGTTTGTGAAGAACTAGTCCTCAAAATATGTACTATAAAACCAAATATGATTAGTGATATAAGGAAATGGCAGCATATATATATCGGTGATATAGATTTGAAAAGGAGCACATTTAATATTTGGGGTCTACAATTACTATAAGAAATAAATAAATAAATAATAAAACAAATAATAAAATAAATAATAAAATAATAATAATAATAATAAAATAAATCAGGACAAAATAAAGGCGTTATGCTTCATATTTCTCAATTGAAAAATTACTCACAATCAGTTCCCTCCTACTAGCAGAAACCTAAGTGTAAGCATTTACAAAATTATTTAACTTCCTACTGAGGCGAACTTAACAGATAGACCGAGAGCCAGTGAAAAATAATTGATATTATCGGAAGATTATGACATTGATAGCTTTTTTTAATACTGTATCAAAACTATTAATAGTAATGACTAATAAAATAAGAGTCTGCAAGTCGGATCATGCTACGTGAAAAAAATGGCAGTAAAAAAACTCGCAATTTTGGGACTATTTTTCTTTTTCCAGCTATAATTCCTAAACGGTATATTCTATCGAAAACAGCTATGGTGTAAAAAATTAAAAAACTTCATATTTTGCGTCTTATGAGAACCACAACATAATAATTTGGTTATTTGGTGTGATCGAAAACCACGGTAAAAACGGCGATTTAGTAAAAAACATAGACAGCGTACTATACACGAGACCGCAGCTTGGAAATGAGTTCCCTAAGAGAATAAATCATAAAATAAAAGTTTTAGTACATCAAATTCTGCGTCCATTGAACACAAAACAAAATTAAATTCGGTCAAGTACATTTCTTGTAATTGGGAATCCCCCGATCTCCGGCAATTGGTATTTTAGCCCAGTTTGGATTGCATTTTGGTTTGCAAAAAAATGGAGTAGTTTTAATTCTGACTACTTCCTTTTTGTGCGTTATTCATTAACCGCAAAGATGTAACTTTTTCCAGTGCAATTAAGGTAAAAAAAGAATGATTACCAATTTTAAAGAAAGTTAAATTTCCTTCAAGTTTGAATTATTTTAATATTCGGAATAGTTACTGAGATACGAGACAGTGAAAATCTACAATAATGTTTAACAAATCAAAAAGTTTGATACGTCAATGCTTATTTGGATTATATAGATATAAGTATAGAAATTATATAGATATGATTTATTTCATGCGCACACAATACTACAGACACCAGAGATGCTAAAAAACTTTGTCAGACGACATTAAGAGAGGGGGCGGGTTTCGAAATGGTGGCCAAACAAATAGAAATTTTAAAACTTTTTTCAAAAAAGTTATACTATATTAAATTAAAGAACATAAAATTTTGCGTCTGATGTACTGTAACTTTTTCGATAGATTGCACCCTCTTGGAATTATAGGTGAAAAACCAACCAAAGTTTTTCGGACATTATTTCAGATTTTCACGGTCTCTTATTTCAGTAGCTATTACGAATATTAAAATAATATCCGGTACAAACTTGCAGGAACTCTTTATAATTGGTAATATATTTTTTTTTTTTTTACCTTAATTGCACTGGAACGAGTTATTTTGAAAAACTGAAAAAAAAAGTTTCATCTTTGCGGTTTTTCAAGATGGCGAATAACGCTAAAAAAGGAAATAGTCGAAAAATAAAATACTCCATTTTTTGTAAACCAAAATGCAATCCAAACTGGGCTAAAATGCCAATCACCGGAGATCGTGAGATTGCCAATTTGAATAAGTGTACTTGACCGAGTTTAAAATATTTTGTGTTCAATGGACGCAGAATTTGATGCAATACGACTTTTATTTGTGTTAGTTTTTCTCTTATAGAACTCATTTCCAAGCTGCAGACTCATGTATAGTACGCTGTCTCTGTTTTTTACCAAATCGCCATTTATGACCGTGGTTTTCGACCGCACTAGTTAACCAAATTATTATGTTGTGGTCCTCATCAGACGCAAAATTTTATGTTTTATTAATTTTTTACACCATAGTTTTTTTCGATATAATATTATGTTTAGGAATTATAGCTGAAATAACAAAAATAGTTCCAAAATTGTATTTTTTTTTCTGCCGATTTTTTTCAGATAGCATACGACTGGCAGACTTATTTTTTTAATGTCAATACCATAAGGATTCAGTTTTCTTAAGAATTCAAAGAGCATGAAAATAAATATTGCCTAGAACACAGCCTAGAATATAGCCTCGAGTATTGCCTTGAATGCAGCTGCGAGCTAACCATCAGAGCGTCTTTTTACTACCAATTCACAGTAGTTCCTACGTAACCACCAGAGAGACTTAACACTAGAAGAATAATTAGAATTATTGAGGATATTAAAGATCTGTATTCGCCTGATTCGAAAATAATATCTCAAGGAGGACAGAGTTCTGTACATGAATATAAAAATATTCATGGATCTGCCCTGTGGAACGCAACATTCCTCATGTCACCGTCATCTTTAGAGACTCCAATAGGAAGTGGTTCGTGGGATGAGATGCCTCTAAGAGGAAACGTGTGATTAATGAATTGTGTTATCGGTGAGAGAGAGAGAAAGTGGACTGTGCTCATTAACGACAGTATGGTTTGTGAGTGGGGGAGAGGGTTATCGGGAGCCGGTCGCCTGTTGCACAACCTCTAGATGTCAGTACCACCACTTCACATCAAATCCAACCGTCAATAATCTACAATAATAAGCTAGGTTTATTAGTAATACAGCCCTCATAGGCTAAAAGATTCCAATTATTTTTCTAAATACATTTACATTAATATATGTACCTGAATTTTTCTCTAAAAATCACACCTCTTTATGACATTAGAATACCCTTTCTAATGTCATAAAAAGGTGAATTTTTTAGACCGATTAGAGTATAGTGCAAAAATGTATTTAAAAAATGATTTAAAGTTAGAGCCTTTCAGCTTATGAGGGTAAAATAGTAGGATGGCGGTATTAGTAAAAAGAATTAAATACAGATGAATCAGTTCATTTTTATTTTATTACTTCTACTAACCTTTAGGTATCTGAAATGCATAGTAAGAAAAAGTATTGAGATCGTACGAATTTTCGAATCCGAGTTTTTAACGGATTTATGGTCCCATGATTCCAAATAACCAAGTCTTGGAAAATCGTCAGTAAGGCGTGCATCCTTTATTAGAGAGTGTCCCAACCATAGTATCGGGGAGGTCTTCCATACTCTCAAGTCGGGCGGAGGGTTTGGGGATATTATTTAATCCTTTTTTTTAAAGAATATGCTTTCTAAAAGCATATTTTAAATCATGTTTGCGTTAATATTAAACATAAAAATTAACAATCTTGGGCTGCAAAAAAGTTTTAGTTATAGTTTTTGAAATTTAGCTTTAAGCAACATTTTTTTTTTTTTAAATTGAATCTTTAAACTTTGCTTCTATTTACTTCTTTATAGGAAATATATATATATATATATATATATATATATATATATATATATATATATATATATTTCTAAGACAGGTAGGTTTCTGTGCACCTCTGGCATTCCCATGTGAACGCCTATGTTTGTGTCTATGACGGTTGTATGTATAAATCTAGCTCAAAAAAGAATAGTTGCACGAAAGTGAAATTACGTAGTTTTTTGTTTTGTTTATTATATTTATTTATTTAATTTAAATACATTCAAAGGAATACAAATATAAAATATGAAGCGGCTTTAACGGGTTTAAAACGTAAAAGTACATCTAATTTTGTTTATTTGAAATTATTTACCTTCTCTCATTGTTATTAGTAATTAAAAATACAGAAGTATAAAATATGAAACAATTTGATTATTAACTAAAGGAGAAAAAAGGAGAAATATTTCCTAAGGTTGAAATAAAATTTACTATAAAATAGTAATATAGGTGTGTAATATACCGCTGGAAAGTTAAAGATTTTAGAAAAAATATTATCTAACATATAAAATGTAGCAGAAAGTATGGAGGGTGAAAAAAAATGCATGAGCTTAAGTGATTGATGTAGTTAATAATTTCTAATTTTATATTATTTAATAGATACTAAATAGAATTCCTATGGAAACTACATGGAAAATTTTTAATTTACTTCAAGTAAGGTGTTAATCGAAAGTTGTGTGATGCGTGCACCAGTTTTTTAAAAAAATATTGTTTCAACAAAAATGGATGGACAAAGTTGTTCTGAAGGAGAGCAAACAAATTAATCAACAAACAATTAGCGCAGCTAAGGAAAGTCATGTCACACTGTTCGAATTTCGATTCGACATGACGGACGAGGAATGGAATATGTAGTAGCATGAGATGTAGAATCGAAAGTCGAACAGTGCGGACATAGCTTAAGGTTACAAACAGCTGATCAGGAAAAATCAAGAAAGCTCATAATACACAATGGAAATTAATGAATATGCCATAACTCTTTACTAGTTTTATAATTCCCTCCAAACTTACGAAGCTGGAAACGGTCAAAATCTTTGCTGTGACATGAAATAAACTCGTTTAAGATTAATGACTGTAATTGGAGGGAGCTCGGACGTGCGATGATTCACTAAGAGCTGCCTCGTCTTCTCCAGTCTCCAGTAGATAGCCTCTCTCGTCTTCCGAGCCGAATTTCTGCGGACAAATGTATACATGTTTAAGGGGAAAATCTCATGTAAGATAAAAATACAACATGTTATTGAAATTAAGGCCCTTCGGTCTTTATTTTGTAGTTATACTAAGAAGAATAGGGTAGGCTTGAAACTGGAGAATGCCTGTCAGTCTTGAAGAATTCTTGAACTAGTGAGTCAATATGATGACTTGCCATGAACTCATTTCTGACTCACCTGCGCACTGTCATATTTCATCATAATGTCTTATCGTTATTTTAATAATATAATTGCGAGTGAGCGAAGCAAGACCTTCTTATTCGGAATATTTTATCCATTTTTGTATTTTTGTGAATAACTGATGTGTCCGAAACTTAATAGAGTTGTAAGCTATTGAAGCTAGCAATTAAAGCTATCGGTACTAGTCCAGAATCGTTACCCCAAAATGTCCGAAATAAGGTTAATCATTGATAACGAAATCAAAAATACAATTACACCGCTTGTATTACTTACTAGGAGCTTAACTGGGTTATAGTTAATATTTACTTAAAATGTATAATAATATTTTTGTTGTTATAATTATTTTACTAAATTTATAGGTTGTATATGATTTATGCCTTGTTTTAGTACTAATATAATTTATGAAATAAGATATGAAATATGACATTTATTTATTCTAAAATGAGATCTTCGTTTATGGATTTTAGTTGAGAGGAATATATAATTTCAGGCTCTTTGCCTAGATTAATTATTTATCCAACTTTAATACTAAAAAATAAGAGGAATAAAATTAAAGATAATGAAAGTACATTCACAACTACTAACAGAATTAAAACAAAGATAACCCTCTATAAATATAATCACGCTGAATTAAAAAAAAAATATTCTGTAGCACAAATCAACTCATAGTGAACCAATTTAGTCGACCAATAAATTTGCCAAAATTTTGAAAAATGTTTCTTTCTATTACATAAATAACTGCATTTAAATTACCCTAAGACCCCGACCTCAACTGAAAAGGACCCGTTGGGGGTTTGTTTATCTCTAGAGTGAGCGTAGCGAGCCGACAGCTATGATCTAATTAAAGCAGTAACCATTTAAAATATGGTAAGTCCCATAACTTCAACAAACCTCAGCTGATAAGCATCCGTATGGTTTGAGTATTTGTTGCGGGCATGCGCAGCTCGAAGTATAGTCAAGCCTTGCAAATGTAGACCTCCGCCATGTTGTGGTCATGCAACAGGAGTTTTACCAATTCATTAATTTGATGTCTGCAGTTTACTCTTAGATCATGGAAAGGATTATTGAAGAATGTTTTTATTTTCAATGTTAGTAAATCGGTTAAAATCTCTGAATTAGACCCATTAATTCTAAAAAAAAAAACAAAAAAAAAAAAAAAAAACAGACTGAATTTAATAGCTACTACGAAACGACAGGGAGCCCTTGAGAACAAACGGAGTCCTTGGAACAAGATATTACGAGTATTGAGTTTGAAATGACGATATGAGGGGGAGTGGAGAGGGGGGCAGAGCTGACTGACCACGTGCTATCAATTAGTCCTCTTCATAATGTCCGCTCTGTACTTCACGAGGCTGCTACGAAAACAACAGCCAAGGGCGTGTTAATTTCGTTAGGATAGGTTCCTAAAGATGTTTTGCATAGATATAAAGCGCTTTTTTGTCCTCATTTGAAGATTAAAGGTGGGTTTGTTTCAATGTTTGCCAAACAATGGCAAAGGTCCACAAACTAAAGCATTTTGATACTTAGGTATTTGGATCGGCTTGCACATGCTTGCATGTGACTATGACCGATCCGGTCTAGTGTCGGTTTTTGGGTACAAATCAAAGAAAGCTTGCGGTGAGCGCCACATCCTTTTGATTTTCGCGGTTCTTTCTATTTACAGGTTGGATAAAAGGAAAACGAACAGTTTCCATGATATTTGCCAAAATATATTCACAAAATGGTGATTTCTTGTTTATCGAAAAAAAAATTGTAATTCGAAAAACTTCATCGTTGGTATTGTTAGACGTACTGATGTGAATACTACTCGAATTAGAGATAGTTAAATGCACCATATTGTAATTATGGTGAGGATATAAAGTAGTTATGATATTCGCTGGAAGATAGTTTCCATTATGTTTGCCAAAATAAATAAACCTAATGGTGATTCTTGCTTATTGGAAAAAGTTGTATTTTGAAAAACTCGGAAACTTTTTGAAATAGAGGATGCCTATTACCACTCAAATTGGAGATAATTCAAGCTACTACCATACATTTGTGGATATATATATATATATATATATATATATATATATATATATATTTTATATTTTTAATTGAACATGAAAATAGTTTAAACCGAAAGTAATAGCCGCATGCTTACTCATTTGGAACATAAACGTATGGGTAGATACCACGTTTGTTGGTTTGTTTGTGAGCCAAGTATTTGCAGAAGTTTGGGACTTGTGGCAAGTGGTAAGCTTGTAAACCCAACTTAAAATGCCTTTGAGACCTCTTAATTCTTCCTTTGATACTTCCTTCCCACAACTTTTTCCCTCACTGCTACAGTTGTTTGATTTAAAGTAGTTTCTCCGGTGAATTTGAAAATAGAACTATGAATTCTTTCATTTTTTTCGAGATCTCCATAGACACTAGCATTTTACAACACTACACTGGGTTGTAGGGATGTGAATATCGATATATATTGTTATGATTATTTTTTTATTATATCGAAATAGTATTCCGCGATATACCCTAAAAATATCGATATTTCGATATATTGGGCCTCGATATTTTTTTTATATATGGTATTTTTATGTATTTTTATATATGGTATCTGTCCTTTGGTGCCTGGAATTGGCGAATCGTTGACTGGTTATAAATAAATGCAGGCAGAAAATAATTCACCACAAATTCTTTTTTTTAGATGCTACGTTTCGACCTTTAAGCCATCCTCAGGCATCTTTAAAAAATATGTTAAAGTGAATACAGTGCAATACATGAAGTCCAATCTGGAGGAAGCCCAATTATACAAGATAGTCAAAACTTTAATAAATTTATAAAAATTAGGACCTTAGTCATCACAGCTGAGATTCCTGTCTTTTTCTACCTAATTTTTTTTTAATTTAATAAAGTTATGACTACATTGTATAATTGGACTTAATGAATTGCATTATATGCATTTTAACATATTTTTTTGAAAATTCCTGAGGATAGCTTAAAGGCCGAAACGTAGCATCTAAATAAAAGAACATGTGGTGAAAAATTTTCAGCATGCATTTATATATATATATATATATATATATATATATATATATATATATATATATATATATATATAATTTACATTTCGCTTTAAACCAATTAACATATTTCACTGCTTAATTATTTACTGCTGTTTGAGAGAGATTTCGGGTATTTTCATTTTTATTAGTAGATAAATCTTTATGTTAAATAATTATGGCAGAGCTATTTCGGGGTCTGTAATTTAATTTTGTATCATTCCTGTAATTTAATCTAAGGAAATATCAGTCCTTGAATAAATTTATTTTTGTTTACAAAAGGATCATTTTGAATCATATATATTCTCCTTTTTCTAATAATGACAGTTATAAATGAAGTAATATATTTTATAAAATCTTATAAGAAAAATATGCAATAACTAGATATCGCTGAGCCGCAACAGAAGGAGAAAACGAGACACTATCTCCAGAGGAATGAGGACCACCTCCACTCCACTTCGCAATTACACAAGGACAGTCACTTTTTGCCTCTTCTTTTCTTGTTTCACTTTTACCATTCTCTTATTCCTTCTTCTAGTCCTCACATCTCTTCAGTCTTCTTCTGAATCCTCTTTGGAACATGTACAGTGTCCTTGTCAATTTCGAATCTCGTGTTCCAAACTGAAGGATATATTGTTAATTTCAATTGATATGCATTATCTGTTGCCTTCATTTCTTGCAACAATTAACGTTGAATATTCTAGCACCTCTACTATTGGAATAGAACCTGGAAGAAGTTACAGTAATATCCTTAGAAAAAAAAACATTGTGTTATGTATCTATTTATGTTTGTAGTTCCTATTTACTATGTATGAGTAACCTATAGCCAGTATTATCCTGCCGATCTCTGATTGTCCTTTTTTTTCTGTGACAGTGGAGGAAGTGGCGTTAGTTGGCAGGATGCGAAGGCCGGAGGGGAACGCCTTGGTTTTTTAATGTCCTTCGCTGATCCTAGCGCTTACCTAACATACGGAAGGCGAAGAGTGAGGCGAGACTGATAGGGACCACAATTATATTATTTTCTTATTACATTATCCTCACTTTTGCCATACTAAAAAATAAAATCGAGGAAATATTTGTAAAATATATTGAATATCAAAACCCTGGGAGTCTGTTAGTTAAAAATTCATTCCAACCACAAAGTTTATTTAGAGTATGTCGCTTTCGTTCTTGATCACTAAAAAGTGGGATCTCTATATCTTAATTGAGACGGAATAATTTCCTTATCGCCAAAATTAGGAAAAACAGAATAATAAATATAGGTTATTCGTGATAAAAATAATGCCATGCACATGTTATAACAGTTGATAACTAGAAATCGTTAAAAAGGGCTGTTATATCGACATATTCATCAAACTTTGTCAAGAATATCATTGGTTGGGCCCTGGTTCCTGAGCCACTGCAGTCATTCCTGCTCTAACTGCACCAACTTCTTAGAAAACATCAATTACTTTACCAATTATATTGAAAAAGGAGGTTTTATCAGTTATTTACTGTTATTATTTATCATGTTTACCTTATCAATATTATTTTTCAATAGATTTTCACATATATTATTTTTTACTCCCTTGTACGCGAAGGAATCGCGAAAATTTTCGGTTTTCAGATTTCGACGGAAGTATCCATTTTGACCATCCCTGAATCCATTTTGACTAGTTTTCTCGTGGCGTCTGTACGTACGTACGTTCGTACGTTCGTATTTCGCATAACTAAAAAACGGTTAGCTATAGAAAGTTGTAATTTTGTATTTCGGACTGTTTTAAAATCTAGTTGTGAACCTCCCTTTTTGGTCACTGCTTAATTACCGGAACCGATACTTTACTTGAAGGTCATAATTGATTTCCATCAAAAATTATATTAAAATACTATACAAAACTTTTCAAATTTAGTATTTATAACTTATATATTGATTTAAATAACATACTAGATTTTGGTCTCAATTGGAAAACCGGAAGCGGTATTTTACTTGAAGGTCATAAAGACTTTCATAAAAAATTATATTGAAATATAATGTAAAACATCTCCATTTTGGTAAATAGGACTTTTATATCGATATGAATATATTTACTATATTTTGGTTCAAATTGGTGAGTCGAAAGGGGTACTTTACTTGATGGTCATGATAAGTTTACATCAAAAATTACATTTAAATCAAATAAATAAATCATATGTTTCGGTAATAAAGATTACAAACGCAATTTGGTTTCCAATCCAATTAAACATTTTTATCACTTGTTTTAAGTGTTAAAATGGAGTGTAAAATACTGGTCTTCCTCCCCATTTGTGTGTGTGTGTGTGTGTGTGTGTGTGTGTGTGTGTGAATGGATGGATGTCGCGACGCCGAGTGTTGTTTTTGAGATTCCTCAATCTTCGGAAACTAGTAACCAAATTCAGGATCACTTTTTGAGCCACCGATTTATAGTTTAATTGGCGTACAAGGAAGTCATGTATTGTCCACATCAGATATTTTCTCTTTGCTAAAACAACTATTATATCAGTCAATATTGTTTTCATCTTTCATTTACTTATTACTTCTATTTTCTATTTGTTCAATTTTAGGTTTGTTTTTTATGTATGTTTTTATACCTCTACATCATCCTCTGTGTTTTTATTTTTAGCATTTAGTATTCGATGAAGACCTATAATGTCGGTCGGAAGGTCGGCATTAAATAAATAGTTACTGCTATTTTATTTTATTCTTGACCGCCAACGGGACCATCTCTTTCATTATTTACCATATTATCAAAACAAAACTGAATTATCTTAGTTTTATTTTGTTTAGTTTTAACGTTACGATTAGTTTTAAGTATTTAAAAAAAAAAGACTTAAAAGACTGCCCTGATGTTTAAAGACGAAATTTTAATGATTAGATAGGTTTTAATTTATATCTATTAATAAATGATACCTTAAGAGACCTACATGTGTTAATAGAGAGAGCGTATTTAGTAAATAAAAAAAAAATTAAACTAAAACTTAAAAAAAAAACAACTAAAAAATATCTGATGTGGACAACACATGACTTCCTTGTACGCCTACCAAACTATAAATCGGTGGCTCAAAAAGTGATTCTGAATTCGGTTACTAGTTATCGAAGATCGCAGTATCTCAAAAACGAAACTCGGCGTCACGACATCCATCTATTGATACACACACACACAAATAGGGAGGAAAACCAGTATTTTACATTAAATTTTAACACTTAAAACATGTAATAAAAATGTTTAATTGGATTGGAAACCAAATTGCGTTTGTAACCTTTATTACCGAAACATATGATTTATGTATTTAATTTAAATATAATTTTTGATGTGAGTTTATTATGACCTTCGACCCTTTTCGGCTCACCAATTTTAACAAAAATCTATTAGATGCATTCATATCGATATAAAAGTCCTATTTACCAAATTTGAGATGTTTTACATTATATTTTAATATATTTTTTGATGAATATCGAATATGAATTTCAAGTAAAGTACCGCTTCCGGTTTTTCAATTTAGACCAAAATTTAGTATGTTATTTAAATCAATTTATAAGTTATAAATACCAAATTTTGCAAAGTATTTTAATATAATTTTTGATGGAAATCAATTATGACCTTCAAGTAAAGTACCACTTCCGGTGATTAAGCAGTGACCACAAAGAGAGGTTCACAACTAGATTTTACAGCAATACTAAATACAAAATTTCAACTTTCTACGGCTAACCGTTTTTGAGTTATGCGGAATACGAACGTACGTACGTAGACGCCACGACGAAACTAGTCAAAATGAATATTTCCGTCGAAATCTGAAAACCAAAAATTTTCGCGATTACAGTACTTCCTCTACTTCGTACAAGGAAGTAAAAAACAACGTATAGTTCTGTTATATACTATGGATATATTTAAATTATATTATTTATTTATTATATGTTCTGAAAATTGCGTAATAAGATGTAAAAGTTTGCCGTGTGTTAGCCACCCCAGCACCTATTTCATAATAAAGTGTTTCTCTCTCCTTCTACCACTAACATTTTCCAAAAATTTACAATAGCTAATCAAATACAACAATAATTGAGATGTATATTGAATAAAGAATTAGAGAATAATAATATGAACTAGGTTCTCACAGTAGTCGAAATTCCACCAAAAATACAATATTATATCTGAGTCAAATTTTAGCGCTGCCCTTTATGGACGAAATGGTTTTTAGGATATTGCGCAGCCGCTATAACGCAATGGGTTAAATGGTTTCCAATCTTTTTCAAGATTCAAAAAATTGCCCATAAATCAGGAACCGTTTGTTTTGATTTTGCTATTCAATTTTTCCGCACAGACTTTCTAAGATAATGCAATAGCTGTTTATATGTATGAAAAAATGAATCATCCCTCTTAATAAAGAGCTTCAGAACGTTGATTTCTGATACACCGATGAGGAGATACAGTTTCAAATCCAAACGTAATTTCTCGTAGCTCAAAAATTTCGAGTATCCTCGTAACTGAATTTTTTTTTTCGGTGATATCATTAAAATTAACGCTTTTTTGGTGTACTGAATCAAAATCTACTATCATCTTTGGTGTGAAAAATCTGTAAGGCTAGTTTATTTTATAATGGAAACACTTTTTTAAATTCATTTGACCAAAAAACCAATTATTTTTTAATTGTATTATTTTTCCTTTAATATCCTTTGAAGAAAAAACTTTTTCTTGGAAAAAAAACATGTCAACATCACTTTTCAAACTCAAGATATTAATTTTATATCAATTTTGTTATAGATAGTTGTTTATTAGTTCCGTGAATGCATATTTTTTAAAATTTTAAACGGGTCCAAACCCTACAAAATAAAAAGGGACGTAACAAAATCGGTCAACTTGTTCATGAGATAATCGTGGAAAAGTCAGAATTTTACCCGGTTTACTTTATATTTTTTATTTATTTCAGTCAGAGATTTACCTGGCTTAACGGGAAAATGCGTGAGCAATATAAAATGAAGCAGTTTCAAGGTGTTTTATTTATTTTTTTTATCGTCTCCTTGGGCCCAAATTAGATTTTTTCTTTTTGTTTAATGTTTTGTAGGGAATTTGATTATCTTTCAAATGAGCATTTCTATAAACGACGAAAAATGTACCTTTTTTAAGTTATGCACTATAACTTAAAAAATATATATAAAAAATAAAATATGGTTTCCGTCATAACTTTTGTCCTCTGTTTTTCTCGGGGATGTAAAACATATATGGATAGTTAAAGGGCTTTGAGGAGAAGGTTCGAAGAAAGCCTCATCAAAATCTTCCGGGCCATTTTGGTGCTACACTCTATGGAAAAAATGATTTTTCGGTTATTGTGCAGCCGCTATAACGCACAGGGTGCTCGATTTGGTTCGAGCGGGTCCAAACCCTACAAAAAAAAAAGATGTAACAAAATCGGTCTACTTGTGGAAAAGTCAGAATTTTACCTGGCTTACTTATTTTTTTATTTATTTCAGAGTTTTACTTGGCTTAACGGATAAGTGAACAATTTTTATATTGCACATCTACTCGACAATACCTATCCAATGATCTATTTCCACCCTACTATGCTTATAGACGGAGTAATTAAAAAAAAAACTACTTGCCTATTAAGATATAGATTATTAACAGATTTTTTTTTCCTGAAGATTCGTCTTCTTGGATAATTGATATTTTTGGTTATAATTTAAACTATTTTTTTATTTATATTTTTTATTTACAGCCTCGGTTAGTGAAGATGAGTAATAGCAAAGTCCTTCCAAGAGATGACGGTGGCGAAGAGGGACGGACAGATTACTCTGTTGTAGAAGCGGATGTTGATTTGATTGCGGTCTGAGGAGGTCGATTTTTATTTTGTGGCGGACCCAAAGAATAAATCTCGACCATACCGCTGAGGCCAGAACAGATCGGTAGCCAGCAGTAGGATAGTAATAACTCGTTTCTACCTTCTCTGGTTGGAGTATGTGAGGCCTCAGGGCCAATAAAGTACCTAACGAACAGAAATGATCGATTAAAACTGCTATATTTTTCGAAACCTCTTTTTCTTTTTTTTTTTTTCAATTTCGGAGTAACTGGACTTAAATGGTTTCCAGGAACCAATCGCCATCTATAATAATTATTTAGGACCTTCTGGAGCGAGGCCCTTGGTACATTACATATTTGTTGTAGCAATTAAACAGGACGATTTGTCAAATTGGCAGGATATCATTAGCAGGACATCATCGGTGGATAAGGCCCCGCCATCGAACGACCTTCCGACCAAACGGGCCAATATATTTTCGAGAGTTGTAATCTCCCAAAGCCAACGGCGTGTGTTTAGTCTCTACAAGGCAATCCTTCGAATTGATTAGACGCTGGATTATTTTATGATCCGTGGAAACCAATCCACTCCGGATTAATGATAATGTACAAGTGTTCTCAAGAATGTGGAGGTCGGAACGAATTTCAAGTATGATTTAATTTATTTTTAGATCAGGAGTTGCTGCGCAAAAACGTTAGGTAATTGCGGGAACTCAGTGTATCAATTAGCTCATATCATTCATAACCAATAATTTAAGGAGTGGCATTAGGGGTTGGTCCCCTCACAAAACAAATTAATAAATTGTTTCTACGTTGGACCATTTTTGTTTCTACGAATGATCTGAGCTAAATAATTAAACAATTACAAAATGCTCTATTTTTAAATTATACCTCATAACGAAAATAGCTTTGTTAATGCAGGCTTTTAATTAAATTTTATTTCTCGTGTTGTATTTTTCATCCCTCGACGACTCCTGATTGATTTCTACAATTTCCCAAATAAACAAAATCAATCAATCAAGGCTGGCGTGCCAAGATCTTCACGCTAACTATAACTGGTAATAGTGGTTTTTTTTTTTTTTTTTTTTGTAAACCTCTGATAACGGTGAATTTATTGTAAAGTAATATTTTCACTTTACATTTAAACTTTATTAAAGAAATATTTATGCTTTTAAATTTTAAATTACAAAATGCAGTATATATTAAAAATAAGAGTAACCTACTTCGTATAATTATGCATTATGAGATAATATCAGGATCATAAAATGTTATACACAAATCACAATAATTATGTTTAATATAAACTCACAATTTCAGCAATGTATTTTTTTTTTTCACTTTTACACCCCCCTCCCAAAATACCTGGGGTTTACTGTCCCCTTCCTCTACATTGGCACGCCACTGGGTCCAAGTTAAACCTCGTCAGGACCCCAACATTACTCAGGGTGGCCCTGGAATTAGTCAACTTATTGCACTCCGGCTCTATCATGTGACCCTGCACAACACGTTTCATTGAAGATAGTTCAATTTCATTGAAAATAGCTTGGCCTTAGAAATGTGGGACGATAACAACCATATAACGATAGTTTTAATAGACCACTTTTATTGCCTCAAGGTGTCCTAAAAAATGTAAATTAAATTAAAAAATTAAACGATTAAAAAATCGTGAAAATATTTTTTTTTACTTATTATCATATTTCCTCCATCTGCGGTAGCTCAGGAAGTAAAAAGTTAAATAAGAATGTGATTTTAAAGTCAATAATGTACTCTTTTTTTGTGCAAGAACTTAATTTAACAAACAAGTTTTTGAATGAAAGAAAGAATAAAGAGAGCTATTTATTTTTTATTTTATTTCTAACTTTCAGAATTCTGTTTTTAAATCGCCATTACTGATTCGACACACAGAGGCTCATACATACTATGCGTGCGATGTAATTGATGTTGAAATTGATCAGTCCTGCTTTACTAATCATACAAACCTTTCTCCGACCACGTCCTACGTAATGGACCAGCTCAGTCTGGTATATTGTGCACAGTGGCTGTTACAAATCATCTAATAATATGTGAGTGAAAAAGCGTAATTATCTTAAACTCTATTGAATTTTTTTTTTTCAAATTAATTTGCTGTGTCTGACTTTTAGTTCTCATAGCTATATATAATTTGAAAGATTGAATATGTTTTTGATTTGGTCTTGTTAAGAGATGAAGCTAAAACTATTCAATATAATACGACAACGTTGATTAAATCCGGTAAACAATAAGGTCTCGAAATTACCTATTAACGAATAAAAATAACTATACAGATGAAGCGACGATTTCGGTGATATAGATATTACAGGGATTAGGTTTGAATTAATTTATTTTTTATGGCGCGACATTCCGGTATGGTCTCCAAGCCATCCTTCGTCAAGTTGCTCGGTTTCGTGCAGGTGATATTGTTTGGATCTAAGAGAAAATACGTTTGAATTCGTGAATAAATTAAGTATTTCGGGTAAACAATAACTAGAAAAAACGAAATTCAGGAGGTAATAAATGCTGCAAATAATCACACTATGGTTTATTATTTCCAAATAATTCGCTTATTAGTATGTTTCCTTCATTGACCGCTCCTACCGAAAAATGTTTCCTTAAATTAAGCAGTTTAAAGCTATTAAAATAAATTAATCACAAGTTTTCAATTATCAGAATTGTTATATTATAATGTTGTAATGTTATATGTTATAATATATTATCTCTATATATCTGTTATATATTATACTATCCCTACTCCTTCCTCGAATTAAAAAAAAAAATCAATCTAGAAGAATCCTGTACTTCTTTTTTCGGGTATTTTCAGTAATTGTTAGAACTGGCAACAGTGCTCCAACTCCTTGAAGAAGGTGGCAAGTAGTTAAGTGTTAAGTGAGAGAAAAGAAGGCTTCTTGAAGTTGTCCATCGTTAGTGACCGGCTTAACTTAGTCAGGGACTGAGGATAAAGTTGGCTGGGAAATCGGGCAGTTGTTTCAGCAGTTCTCTGTTAGCGATTTCCTATTGTCCTGTCACATCAAGTCTCTATTTATTTTTGTTTATATATATTCTTGTTTATACGATTTCATATAGTAATTTTATAAACAGAGAGGTTGGATTTAATTAAATAATCAAGCTATCAGATATCGGTGTATTATAACTATTAATCGATTCTTGAATTAAAAATAATTCTAATAACAGATTACTATTTTTTTTTCGTATAGGCCACTAATGGACCACGCGAAGCGTCTACTTGATATGAGATTTCCTAAGGCGCCACACTTCTTTCATCTTCTCATTGTGTGCTTTCTTCCTTTCTTCAGACCAAGTTGTTCCAGTCTTCAATTTCTTGACCTCTCGGTTCACTTTCCATTTATACATTTTTTTTCTGAATATCTGCCTCTCTTGTATGCCTGAGTCTCTTATTCCAGCGTCTTTCAAGTCCTCTCTAACTTCGGCTATCCACCTCATATTCTTTATACGTACAGTGTATTCCAAGATCTGTCTTGTCAATCGGGTGTCTGGCATTCTCTTGATATGGCCATAGAATTGCAGTCGACATTTCAACATATCGTGTATTATGTTGGATTTCTGTTCGGTCTCCTGCCTACTCCGCAACCGGTATCCTTCTTCTGTCTTTTTGGGCCCTAGAATTTTCCTGATGATTCTTCTCTCCAGTTTCTTGATGTTTTCTAGTTCACCTTTTCGATTCATTATCAAGATTTCAGATGCGTATAGGGTTTCTGGTTTGATGACCGATAAATTTCTAAAGATACTATTGTATTACAGTATAAATTTATTTTGTACACATAATATGTTAAATTTAAACGCTAATCAATTATCTCAAGATTGGTTACCTTTATTAAATTTATCATATAATATAATTTATTTGATGTTATATATTCTATTTATTATAATTTATTTTGTATCAATATAAAGATATTTGATAAAATTTACTAATTAACCATATACTATTATGTTTTTCATTCTGATATGCAATAGATACTTGAAATTGGTAAAAATAAAAAACCTAAACATGCCATCTAGATGCTTTAATTATATTTGAGTATTTCCTTGAAACGTCAATTAAATAAAGGAGAAGAGTATATTTGGAAGTCATCTATTGCCCTATAATAAAATAGTTACAGAAACTTCCCAAAAAATTATAAGAAAGAAGATAATTTCCTCCCCTCCCTCTCCGTTACATTTGAGCACCTCCAGTGACCTCCTTTGGTTCAAATGAGCTGAAATTCGGTATGTAGGGTTTCCTCCTCGGCAGAAATATACCATAAAACTATTAGCAAAGATATGGCTATTTCAACTGTTTTAAAATCTTTTTGTTCGTATTTTCACCGAAGAAAATAGACTATTGCACCGGATTGGAGGTCAGCGGAGAGGGGCTGTAATGCATATTCTATTCGTTTCATAACCCCTAGAATACGCTTATGGAAGTTTTGGAGATGTCTGATACATATTTACCAATATCAGGTCTGAATTTTCTCCTCTCTCCATAGTCATTTTAAATTTGTTTATGTTAGTTAAAATACGGGCTTGATGACGTATCTCTGATACTAACCTTTTTTTTTTGTAAGTTAAAACTGAAAAACATGTTCAGAATTTTTACGTTCTAGGGTTATTAATAGTTCATGTTCTTACTCATGCTTATATTATCCTATCTTGGCGGACAATGTCAATGGCTGACTCCAGATCGCTCATAGAATTACATTACACGACTTACTTTCCATTAAGTTCAATTGCTGATAATAACACCACCATGTTTCAATGACCTACCTCAACCAGCTGTTGAGTCCCTAACTGCCCATTACTGATATCAATAAAATTAGTCAGCTGTCATGGTGATGTCAATGAAGTTGGTGAAGTCAGGAACCATATGGGTTGATCCTGATAAGCTTCAGTGACTTATTTCAATAATCGATCATGTTGATTAATTTTTTATTTCAACATTTTTAATTACCTTTTTTTTTTTTATAAAATTAAATTTCTCGGTTGTGAATAATCTCCAACCTCTTCATTCATAAAAGAAAACACTGATATCTTCTGTAGCATGAGTAATGAAAATTATTGTTAGAAAATTTAAATATTATTATTATACTAAAATCTAAAAAAAAATTAGAAAATTAATTATATAATATTGCGGTTGAACCTATTCCAACAAATTTTAGAGGACATAAGTGATAGTTCTTGAAACAACAAGAAAAAATTTTTTTTGTCTCAGAGGGATGATGTGCCAAAGATTTTTATTTTTTAAGATTAGATATAGTTTTAAATCAGCTACAACAGATTTGAGATGATTATAGAAACAAAAAATGCTTTTAGACTTGTCCTTCAACAGTAGGTTGATTATGATTGAGATTCAGTGCAAGGCAGCATGGTGACAAGTATAGTTATGTATATGTTTTATAAATAAATATGCGATAGTCCTTATCTATCCTGGCCGATCCTCATCTAATGCCGACGGTGACCGAAGACGAAGAGGTTGAGACTTAATTCAAGGCTAAGAGAAACATTAGCAAGGAGCCAACGGCTGTGGACAGAATAATTATCGCTAGCTAATGATGGAAAACAACTGATTATACTTTAAGCCACGCAGATTTATAAACAATATAAAAATAAAACATGTAAGGTCATGCGCAGTTGGAGAATAATCGAAATGCATTCACTTATTTCCTCTTATATATATATCGCTCATGCATAAACACATACTCATATCATGCATACTCTATATTTTATCAAATGTGTAATATTTTCCTCTGTTGGGAGGAATTTTCAAATTTACGATAGTGTGGGACAAGTGCGCAAAAAATTTTACCAAGTCCGACATTGCAGGACTGTAAACGTTTTATTTTTGACGATAGATTTTTTCTCTCTTTTTTTTTTTTTAAATGTTTACTAGATAGATTATGTTTAAATATTACATTGAAGTATACGTTTCAGCCACTTCTATTTTGATGAGATTGATAATTTAATTGTATTGTACTTAGCATTTGCTATGTGGGAGACTAATTCGTGTAGGAGCGGTTTTGGGGCAAGTTCAAAATAGTTCGGTTTCCGTAAGATTATCATACTGGTGCAATCATCGAAAAAAATTAATGATTGTCTCAGATTCATATTTTGCAATCTTCATCGAGTCAAGCAAGTGGGATGTGGAATATAATTGTGTAAATGTATTGAAATGTTTTTTGTTTTTTTTAATTCGCTAGTCCGTAGTTGCCTCGACAAAACATGACAGTAACGGTAAGTGTAAACCACGCACGCTTGCCACAAAACAGAGGTCTGGACTAGCCTTTACTTAACATGTTTTGCTGGATGTTTTGAATGTTTTGCTGACTGATGAATGTTTTGCGGACAAGGGCTTAAAACATTGAAAACTGTCAAGGACTGTCTGTAGGTTCCGCTTCCGTAAAAAAAAGAAGGTAATGCCTGGGGGAAGATAAACACCGGTACAGTTGTTATGCAAAAGTTAAAAGACAAAACTATATCACCAGGCTGGAACTTATATTTTTACAAATCGTTATACCTTCGCGAACTTTCGAGGCTGATGCATCTGTGTTTCAGCTTCATGCTCCGTAGAGGGCAGCTCTGGTAAGAGAGGAAGGTTTGGATTAAACGAGACACTTCAGCACTTATCCCGAAAACTCTCTTACCATATCCCCAAAACTCTGTATTACCTTACATAAAATTTATTTCAAATAAAGGAAAACATTTATTTACAACGATTTTTTTAAAAATAATTAATAAATCGATGTCTATGATGAGACCTCGTCTCTGCAAAACGACTACTTTACAGTAGGGACAAAATATCTGATGTGGACAACTCATGACTTCCTTGTACGCCAATTAAACTAAAAAATCGGTGGCTCAAAAAATGATCCTGAATTTGTTTATTGGTTTCCAAAGATTGCAGTATCTCAAAACGACACCCGGCGTCGCGACATCCATCTATTGATGACACACACACATACTCTTATTTATGGAGGTCTCATTCCGTTATTCTTTCAGTTGGTAACAAGTTCCAAAGAGATTTCTTCGTGTTCCGTGACAACATTAGAACAGTCAATATCACTAGATAAAGCATCGGAAATCGACAGTTTCGACATTTTAAGCGGAAAAACCCACTCAACTGATATCTTATTCTCCTGCTGCAGACTTGTTCATCTCACAAATGGGGAGGTAATCTTACACTCAAATTCAACAGTTAAAACAAGTAATAAAAATGTTTAATTGGATTGGAAACCAAATTGCGTTTGTTAACATTATTACCGAAACATGTGATTTCTGTGTTTATTAATATAATTTTTGATGCAAGTTTATTATTACCTTCAGGTAAAGTACCCTTTTCGGCTCACCAATTTTAACAAAAATCTAGTAAATACATTCATATCGATATAAAAGCCCTATTTACCAAATTTGAGATGTTTTACATTATATTTTAATATAATTTTTGATGAAGGTCTAATATGGCCTTCAAGTAAAGTACCACTTCCGGTCTGCCAATGTTAACCAAAATTTATTATATTATTTAGATTAATATGAAAGTATTTTATACCTAATTTGAGAAGTTTTTCATGGTATTTTAATATAATTTTTTATGGAAATCAATTATGGCTTTGAAGTAAAGTACCACTTTCGGTGATCAAGCAGTAACCAAAAAGGGAGGTTCACAACTAGATTTTGCAGCAATCCTAAATACAAAATTTAAACTTTCTACGGCTAACCGTTTTTGAGTTATGCGAGATACGGGCGTACGTACGTACAGACGCCATGACGAAACTAGTCAAAATGGATTCAGGGATGGTCTAAATGGTTATTTCCGTTGAAATCGGAAAACCGAAAATTTTCGCGATTACAATACTTCCTTTACTTCGTACAATGAAGCAAAAATAATGTTTTTTAGTTTCTGGACTTTTTTTTATTGGTGATAATAGAAGTTGTCACTAGAAAAGTTGATTGCACATCAGATGCTGGATGTCACGACATTTTATTTTTCACACATATCGGTCTCGCCTATACGCCTATACGTCTATATGAAGTATCTAGTCGATGGCGTGTAGTTCAGTATAGTTGATATTAATGACGTCAAAGCATGATTTTTGGCAGTTCTTATCGCAATTATCACTTAGTTTTCGAAATTTAGCATATAATAGGATTTTTTTTTATTTTGATTTCATATAATTTATATTAGATCTATGAATCAACATACAATTTTAATATTATTATATTATATTATTATTATTATTATATTATTATATTTTAATATTTAATATTATTATTTATATTTAATATTATTATTTAATATCTCTTACAACTTTCTTTCTCTGCTTCTTAATTCTTATGCGGATTAACAAAATAAAACCCTATTTATAGCCACTTATTTCACATAAGAACAATAAATATTTCAATATTTTAAATATTTCAAAATGATTTCTATAATTTATTTATTTGACTGCACATACGAGAAATAAGATTGGTTCAAGAATACATGTTATGGTTTTATAAATTTTTCGCTACCATCACCAGAATAAAACAACCTTGCTAATTAAGGAAGTAGATCTTTCTGGTAATGCAAGTTTGGTCGATCGTTGCCATTTCCTCAATTAGTCTGTGGTTAAGTGTGTGTAAATTTATAATGAAATCGTTGGTAATGAGCCCACATAAGTTGGTCAAATATTGGTAGGCGTAAGACAGTATATAAGGTTTTGTTAGTCACATAGCAAGGTGTTTTTATTATGAGTCGAAATATTTTTGTTTGGAAAGTTTAAAGTTTTTGCAAGTGGATCTTTTCGGTTATACCAAATATCTGTGAGGAATATGTCCGTATGGGTTTAAGTAAGTATGTGTAGTTTCTTTCTCAATTAGAGTTTTGAAAATTTGGAAAAAGTGAGTATTGTGTTCTGAAATGACTAAGGGTCTTCCGTTTCATTTTGCGTGCCCTAGGTCATCTCTCTGACAAAACAGGAATATTTGAGAAGTTTTCAATCAGAAGTTAATATATCCACTTTTACAAATTACAAACAAATTATTAGAGGGCATTTCATGGAAATAAGGGAAATTTTTATTGAAAAAGTTGATTTGTAACATCTATTTGACAGAGGAAAATTTAAGATTTGAAATAAACAGAATAATTTTTGGGAGTAGGATATTAATTCGTCAAAAAAATCTTTGTTTTTGAGAATTAGAAATATAACTTTATTAGACAGAAAACTCCACAGTTATTATATATATTATAAAAATTTAGAAAGTAGGTAAAAAAGGGGCAATGGTTTTTACATATATTTTACCTAAAAGCTAAAAATTTGAATTTTGAAGCCAGGCGTTCATTCAACCATTGAGAATTTGTCAAGATTAATAAATATTTATTTATATTTTCGAATTAAAATTATATAAAATCAGGATCGGAAGAGGATTTTTTTTTAAAAATAAAGGATGATTATTAAATTCAACGTATGGCAAAAAATGGGTAGGAAAAAAATGAAATAAACATATGTAATTCGAAAAATCATCTCTAACTTGTGATAATATTTTATACTAATAACTAATAAACGGATCAATTTTATTTACAAGAACTAAAAAAAAAAAAAATATTACCATACAGTACTTTAGTACCATCTGTAAAAATCGTTGTATTTTCGGCTACAACAAAAATTGTCAGTGATTACTTTTTCCGATCTGAAGCAAGCTGTCTTTTCTTGATCTTCATTATTTTTTTATTATTATTATTATTATCTTTTTGTATCTTCAGCAATTGCCTATTGCTATATACGCTGCTGATAAAACGTAGTGTACGCTGGATTAAAATATCTTTCGATGAACGTTCTTCCTCTTGGATTGAGTCCAGCCATTGCGAAATAAAAATTTATTTTTCTCAGAACTGCATTTTTTTTCCCTAAAAATAACTAGGGGACTGGAAATAATTTTAAGAACGTTTAAATCCAGTATTCGACCGAGGGAAGTTAGGAATGAATTTCAGGAGAGCTAAACATAGTTTTCAATCCGGAATGCTTTGAGTTTTTAACACTTTGGCTCATGCATCCATGTTTCTTTACATCTATGGCGAGAATAGTATGAGTTCTTAGTCATTAATATATCCAATCTTATTGAAATATTAAAATAACATCAATAATTAAAGACTACAATATGTTTTTTAATGAATATCGCGCATTATATAAATAAATAAACCTGTAACACTACATGATCATTAATTCATGAAGACGTAGAGTTTCTTATACAACCGATATAAAAAGAGGATAAGGTAAGTAGCCAAGTAAAATTAGGATACATATTTCTAAATTTTACTATAAATAAATTTAATATAGTAATACAGTAGTATATTTGTATTTAGAAATAATTTAAAATTGAAACTGAACCTGAATAACAATCATTACACTGTAACAAAAACATAAAAAAAAAGTCAGTAATAACTTCAAATGTATAATATAAATAGACATGAGTAAATTGAATTTTGTTAACCAAAGACATTTGTTCAATAGTTTTCAAAAACCATTATTTGTTTTTTCTCTTGCATAGTTTCCCTGTACATAAAAAGTTTATTTACTAGATGTCCATAATTCAAGCCAAACAGCATAATGTACATTTTTAATTATGAATTTGAATTAAATTAATGTAAAAAAATTTACTTAACAAAATAAAAAATATAATAGAATTAAAAACAAGAAGAGAAACACATTAAAATATTTCGAATATAGAAGTAGAATAATTTATAGAGTTTTACCTATAATTAAATAATAAGATACAATATACGAATTAGGCTTTTAACAAGTAAAAATGTTATCAATCAGTTTTATAATCAATAGAAAGGTAAATAAATTATCTACCGAACAAACAAAAATTATTTTAATTGGACCAGTATTAGCAAAGATACCGCTTACTGGAATTTGAACTTTTTTTTTTTAAATGGATGCATTTTTCTTTAGTTTTTCGAATAACGTGGAAACAGTGCAACCCCCGGAACGTTCCAGATATACAGTTGAAAGAGAATTAAATTATCTACAATTATAAAAAATGAAAATAAAATTAATCGTTGCAATATTAGCGAAGATATAGAAAACAATCGTGCTTTGCACTCAAAACGATAAGGTAAGTTGTGAGAGCGGAAAACGAGATATTTACCAGATCTTATACTCGAAAAAGGAACATGTGCAAATATAAGACATTTTTCGTACTCAATTGCTGTCGGTCGATAGGTATTTTCTTTAACTTGTATATAAAGCGCATAATTTAACTATGATGGAAAAACAAAAAAAAAAAACTCAATTGAACAGAGAGTACTACCCATAGTTTTGCGTCCAGCTAAGAACTAATGAACTGCGGCCAGAACTTTCAGCTACCGCTACCTCTTCTTGCATTTCCTCAACGGCCGCCCAGATGACCCCGGGGTCAAGACTCTAGGGGACTTAGCATTGAGGAGAAGACGGGCCTCAATCAAGGAGAAGAGAGAATTCAATTAGCTCCCGCGCAGATTGGACAATGGCGGCACAGCAGAGGGTTCTGGGAAGGCGGGAGGAATGACCAGCTGTCCTCACCTGTCACTCTATATCCATCCAATAGTACACATATATCGATCTCTAGTCCAGCATATCGATTGCCTAGTCTGCCTTCTTCGGAAATGGTTGAGCTTGTAACAGTAGCTTCGGCCCATTTCGTCCGTTAATGAAATGATTTGATCAACATTTGAATCAAAGATTCAGTCCTAATAAAACAACGGAAACTATTATTGGCTCCTTTCAATGTGATTTAGTAGTTTTATTTTAATTTTGATCTCATTTATATAAAAAAATATTTTAAAAAAATTACGATTAATGATCAAATTCAGAGATGCAGAAGGATACTGTGTAACATTTATTCAAAAGTAGTTATAGGCTGCAATACTAAATATAACATCATCGAATAATCCGACTATAGTCCGTTCGATGTTACATGATTAATAGATAGTTTGTTATGCGGTATGGTATACCTGACGCCCCTGCCGGGTTCCAGAGGAACCTTACTCTAAAACTGGAGGAACGCTCTTTCGCTAAATTAAGAAGAATAATGTTACATTGTAACATTTTGCCTTCTTGAATATGAAATATATATGAAAAATATCCTGAATATATGGTAACAAAGTTATCATAAACCACTTTGATTATGCAATTTAAATTAAATATTATGAGATTAAATATTGTGAGATTGAATGGTGAATGTGAAAAAAATGATATAACAATAGGTATACATACAAATATTTACATAAAAACCAATTGTTATATAAGACAAAGAACACAAATTTTAAATATTATACTTGTTATATTTATGCTATATCTGATAGTAAAGGGTTAAGCAAACGGGAGGGAAAAGTTGAAGGTGTTCCGTTTTGTTTTCTTTATGTATTTAGGTACTGTATTATTTTATTTTTCAAATTTTTCCACTGCATTTATTCTTTTTATTTCTATTATTCTCGTATCTTTTTCTTCTTTGCTCTTCCTGTTGAAGGCCTACAGCTTAGATCGATAATTCGGCACACATTAAACAGTATATTTCATAAGTGAGCGTTTTATTTCCGATCGCACCATCTCCTTCATTTTGTCAACAGTTAAATATATCTCAATTATTTTATTTTATATATATATATTGATCTAAAAATGTTTGTTTTCAAGTCATAAATAATTAAAGTCAGATTTAAAAAAAAATATTTGAGCCCAAAAGCTACGGGAATTGAATACCGGTAATTAGCCTGTATAATTTTGTATAGCTAGGCTGGCATTAGATTCCCTCAGCCAGGTGTTAAAGCCTTGAAGAAATGTGATCATATCAATTAATTACATCGTATTATTTCAATCTCTGTGATATCCAACTCCATGTCATTTAGTAGCTGTGTTCAATTTATAGATTTTTACTGATTTATGAAAAAGTAAAACAGAAACATTGAAGAACGTTGTTTCTTCGCATAAGCTAAAGAGACTACCGACCACAGAGCACCTGCTAATGATGATTGTTAGGTTTTATACCTTACAACTCTATTAAGCCTCCAACATATCAATTATTCAGGCTTTTTTCTAAAGGGGACAATTTTTTCTTTAATATTTCATATCGCTTTCCGGAGGACTTCTTGAGGAACGTGTTAGAACATATCTTCGAATCATGGTATCGGTTGATTTAACATTTAGTTTTTTCAGTAACGCTGTCTGAGGAGAAATCTTATGACACCTGAGAGAATTAATACCATATTGGGTTGGCTCATGTAAAACAATTTACTATTACCTCCAGTAGTAACATTTTGTAGAAAAAAAAAAAATCAGTATATGAGAACTATTTCGTTTGTAGATCCATTACGTATCTTTATTTGATGGGCCTAGTTTTAGATTGTTGAAGTTAAGTGATTTGGTAAAATAAATTGGTTATTTGCGTTTTCTGAGGCTCTAAATTTATTCTGCGAATACTTGATTGAAAACTTCTATTTAGAAAGTGGGCGGGCGCTCTATTGGAGAAATGTAAAATGCACAGAAACATTACCCCAACCAGGTAATAATCTGTTCCATGGAAGCCAGATCGATCGAAATAAATAAGAAGCCTCAATTAGGTTTAATTCAATCCGAAGTTATTGCCTATCAAGTCTCCATTTCTACTCACTCAACGGCAAACTAATTCGATTTTGATGCTGGACATTTCAATCAGTATCACAGGCCACTTTAATTATAATTTGTTTGTAAATGTCAGATGTCATTCCTACAAGACAAAATATCGATATATTTTTAAAAAATATATCCATGTTTTCGTCCGATAGTAGTTGTCCGATAAATCGTAATATCGATGTTATAATTTGAGTAATTTTTCAGAAAAACTAAATTAAAATAGAAAAAATTAACATAGAACGGCGGCTGCGACAAACAAAGAACTAAAAAAAAAATTCTCGGTGTTGTAAATTCGTGTTATCTATAATATGGTTTCCATGGTGCAGCGGCAGGCTATCCATACCTCCATAAGCGTTCCCTTTGGAGCCAATTTGGCAGTGTCCTTCCCACCGACTCACTCGGGCTCAAGGATAGTGACAAACCTGTCAAGATCCACGGATTATGGCTGTTCGGAGTCAGCAGGCACACCTATCTCTTTTTCCCGGAAGCAGACCGTCCATGGACCGAACCTCCACAAAACGTGGAAAACCACACCGCGATTCGCAATTTAGGTACTCGGGGTAGGGTCATCACTCCTACGCCCGATATATATATATATATATATATATATATATATATATATATATATATATATATATATATATATATATATATACTTTTTAAATATATCGAAATAGTTGTTCGATATATCAATGAAAAATGTCGATGTTTTGATAAATCGTGCCTCGATATTATTAAAACTTTGAAAGCAAAAAAAAAACACAAAAATAATGTATTATTTTCTTAACATTTGTCAAAAAATAATAAAAAGGTCGGAAGAAAATCAATTTTTAACGAACTACTAAAAACCTATCAGAGTTCATATTAACATTTATCACTAAAAAGACACATTACTAGGATCTAGAGAAAAATTAGTCAAATTTAAAAAAAAAAAAATATCTGAAACCTATCAAACCTACAGGCCTTGTAAAAAAATATATATTTTATTATTCTTATTTATTTAATTAATTTCTGGAAAAACATCTGTTTCCTGTACTCAAATTTTAAAATCGATATCATGGATTAATCGAGTTAAAACTATTGGACAGACATCGATATATTTATTTTAAAATGGGTTTCCCTATTTTGATATTTTTCCAACATCTCTAAAGCCACCTGCTTTTAAAGAAAAGGGCTTACAAAATTAAAAATATCGAGGCCCGATATATTGATATATCGATATTTTTCGATCTATCCAACTACTACTTTGAAATATTCGGAAACTATTGGTACGATATTTGTCGATGCTTTTTTTTTTCGATATTCACATTCATACCTAAAACGCTCAGCTACCGCAGACTCAGTTGTCTAATTATTTAATATAACCTGTAATCGATTATAACTAGTATTTTGTTCACGAATAGAATTTTAAAATATTAGAAAAGTGTTCTTCAATACGTTTTCTCACGGTCACTTTTGTAGTCTTATTTACATCCAGTTTTCCGTTGTACAGGTTCTTTAGACTCAGAAGGGCTCCTTGTGTAATAATTTAAGATTGAGTAGACTATATAGATATATATGAGGGCTGTCTGTAAGATGGCGGTTGGGGTAATAAGGGCTGAATTAGGGGCACCACCCACGATGGGCGACAGTTAATTGTCGACGGAGCCCTGACGCAATTGTTTGTGTGGCTCTCTCTTTCGGCTTTATTTTTAGCCCTCGGCCTCTGGATTCAGCGAGTTGTGGGCGTGTCATCGCTCCTAATCTTTATTGGTCGTTAACATCGCTCTTCTTCGTCGTTCAGCCAATCATCTTTTTTCGACCGCAAAACTAACAACATTTTCCAATAAAATCCTGCTTAATTTTGCTGATTATAATTTCTAGTTTTATGAAGCTTATTGTCGTTTATGAGGGATAGTTATTGAAATATTTTAAGCTTTAGTTTTGAATTATTCATCAGAGCAGTTTCTCACTTAAATCCGCCATCACTATCTGTATCATTCCGCAAAATATCAACAGATCAAATTATGTAGAATTATTTAGAATTGACAATAGCAATCCATGAATGATTTCGTTTATTTGCTTATACTGGTACTGGTATTGGTAATGGTGGGGGAAACTAGTCCGGCAAGCAGGCCTTATGGTCCTTTTTGTCAACCCCTGATGGCTACTTCTACGTCACCGCCGCGTAGTAACCAGAGTGGGAGTGTCAAGATTCATTTCGCGAGATCGCCACGAAATAAATATTAACTGACCCAGGTGGGAATCGAACCCACAACGTTCCGAACCGGGCACTCTGAGACCCTCGACCCAACGTAATCGGTCGTCACTTCCTCTTATTTGCTTATAACAATAGCTCTTCGCATGTTTAAATTATTTTTTGTATTTTGGCTACTTAAAAATATTTGTTTTTATTTATTTTATTTTTGTTTTAGAAACGTAAAGAGATATCTTAATTTTAGGATAGTTAATATTTTGAAAACATGACTTAGTGTTTGAATATTTTTCAATGCGATTTTATGACTGATGGCGATGTTTAACAGTCAACGGAGAAATAAATCCAGATTATTTTCTATATTTGCGAGTATTGCATTAATTTCATTACTTGCATTATTTATGCATGAATAATTTTCTTTTAACAAATTAGTACCGCTACATTAAAATTTTATGATTTTAAGAAAATTAATTGAGTATGTTCTGCGTGCCTACTAAAGTTGATTTATTATTATAAAACCTGATTTGATGTGAACAGTGTCAAGGTGATGGAATATATCACAAATTGGATATTAACTCTATACTTTACTTCATTTTGCCTCTATTTTTGTTTATGCAATAAAATGTATTGAATTAAAAAGAAAGAGGGGAGCCGGAGATTTGCATTGCCAAAGGGCCTCTACAGTAGTCTGGCCAAGATTTCGTTTCAGAGTGGGTCCATCCAAGAATCTACATAAAGAAAACCCACCCAACCGGGGATGTAAGGGGGCTCTCAATATACAATATTTTTTATGCCAAGCCATATTATTTATTAAATAACATTCAAATAGGTTTATACAATTTTTGTTTACAGATAAGAATAATTAAAAGTGTTTTGTAATTTCGGAGAGGGGTTCGGACCTCCTGAATCCTCTGCCTACGCCGATGGGCCTCTACACGGTTAAATCCTGTTTAAACTATTGAATTGTCATCCGTGGGGTATAAACTTTATATTGATATTAGTACATTTAGCTTTCTTGATATAGGAGGCCATATATTGCTCCATTGCCTCCTGTATAACTGGACAAGAAGTAATTGGACAGTTAGAGGAGGGAACCCTACAGAGCGGCCATGGAGCGCTGGAGGAGAGCTTTATGTGAATTCCTTCTGAAACCGCCCACAGCAGTCCTCGGCCTTTATGACTCCGGCCAGGGCTCACTTTTATTGTCAGATCGAGGGGTTCTCGGCTGAGGATATCCGTCCATTTGCGCATTCCTCTCCCTGCAATTCTTCAAGCAGAGCAAGCAGCCTTTGCTAATTGCAGGGAACAACAATGTGCTGTTGTTGCTCCTAGGACCACCCGGAGTGCTATAGTTCAACTGCACTACTCTCCAGTCAGGGAGCACTTCAACTCTTCCTGGATGAGAACACAGCTCAGGGTTAAAAATAAAAATCCCACAAATAAAAATATTAAAAAATACCTTCTACAGCGCCTCTGCATCATATCGTCATAACGATTTCTCATCCGTAGCGGCGGTAAGCTCTCTATAATCAATATTTAAAAAAAAAATGGATGCATTGGGCTATTTTGGGGGCTTTCACAAATATCTCGAAAACGATGCGTCACACAGACAAATGTTGCCCTATCCAAAATTATTATACTGTAATATCGATAACGATTTCTTGGATTTTGAAAATAAGAAACCGAGAGGAGCATGGACAGAATATGGATGAAGGTGGAGGGGAGAGATAATTTGACTTTAACTTCTCTAATTATAATTATTTTTGATGTTTTATTTTAATAATGTGTAATCGATAATATCTTAATAAAATATCGATATTCCGATATTGTTGGAATCCAAATATCAAAGGAAAAATATCGATATCCCATTCCTACCTTGTGGTATATCAAATTCCAAAACCAACAATGTAACAAATTTCAAAAGAGCTAGAACCGTTAAAAAAAAATGAAGAATATATAATTCAAGTAATTAAATAAAACGAAAGGAAAAACAATTTGCAGTTGCATTTTACAAACTAAATCCAAGCAGTAATACCTGACTCAGACTCCGATAAAATATCAAAATCAAAGGACACTGAAATTTTCAAGACTAGAAATTGTGAAAAAATATAGAAATAGCCAATGGCAAATATGATAGAGAAAGGAAATTAGGCAATAAAACGGTTTAGAGTAATGTAAACCATAAGCAACTGCGTACTGGTATATTCAGTGTGAAAACCCTGCATCAGTTTACTTAAAATACCTGAGCTAGATTATCATAGACTATTATAGACTTAGATTATTATAGACTTAGAATTCTCTCTTAGTTTTTAGGGATGAAAAATTTTTTTTTGAATGTACATTAGATCAGGCGAGAACAGGAAATGACTAATGTTTTTTACACGAAGAGTATAAAAAACATTTAAGTTAGGAATAGGGAAGATAGAGAGAGACAGAGAGAGTATAGTGCGATCTCTTTGAGCCAATCAGATTCCAGGATCCTAATTGAATTACCTTAGGTCTTCCAAACGGTCAACAGTGGCACTTATTCTCATCAGTCTTATTTTACATCTCAAAATGTCTACTTGTATTAAACTGCCTGCGGTTTTCGATACAGTTTAATGTTTCAGTTAGTGTTTTGATATCTTTTAATTAAATTATTTCGTAGTGTCGGGACCTAATTGTGATGTGGTGGTTTGCGAGATTATTAGCTGTAGGATTCGATTATTATGTAGTGAATCCGGTGACGAGATACTTGAAATCAGGAGGATATTTAGGTAAGTGTTAACATTATGGATTAATTACATTGCTAATTATCACTGACAGGGCCGCCGTCAGCTGAACTCGGCCCGAGGCAAAATAATGCAGCCGACCACCTCCCACTCAATATTTCACGTGTTTTATTTTTGTCAATAACATTAATAACATATATATAATGGAAACATTATAATAACGAGAGTTTATTTTTTTTTATAAAATACAGCTCATGTTTTTACAAAATTACTTAATAATTATAGTATAATTAAATTATAATTCCTTTAGAAAAGTTGATAATAACACTTGTAGAACTTGAACTATTTTTTATTTCCAACTAAAACTATCCACTACACTCTTCTTACCTTATTTTCTGCGAAAGTTTGAATAAAAGAGACAAAATTCAATAGACAACACTTTCTTTTCTCTTAAACAAAATACATTTTTATAGATATTTCATTTGGCTCACACTATCAGGGTATGATAAACGCACACGATATTATTTATTACAAATTGAAATGATATTTTGATTTGCATAATATTTGTTCAACAAACTTTTTGATTTTATATCGGGCCCCCCGGAAGCCCCGACCCAAGGGATTTTGCCCCTCCCCCTTCATACCCTACGAACACCGGAATATTGCTATCCTGCTCACTTTAACACTCTTTTCCGAATTTAACTTGTATAATGTCATGAAAAATCTTCATGGTTTTCAGAAATTAAATCTAACTTATTAAATATTAAACGGTAAATCTGAAGTCTAGATAATTGATATATTTTGTTCCTTTATGTGATGGTTTATGTTTATTAATCGATATGGATATTAAATTGTTTCTGTTACCAATATTTAATTATTTTAACTGAAATATTCATAGATCTGATTGATATTACAATTATTTTTGGTAATTTTGTAATTATTATAATATAATAGACAAATACGATATTTATTGTAATGAAAATGCAGAATGAATTCAGTTTTATGATTTTTATTCTTTCCTTAATTATTATTTCAGAGTATTATTTAAAAAAAAAGAAAAAGGGACTTCCCCAGCTAATCTGTACAGCTATAAAACTCTCTTTCGGGAAATTTTTTAATCGTAAAAATAAAATGACTTAAATTTCTTGGAAATGATTAAGGGTCAATCTTAGATAATTCGTTTCTTAAATACTTTTTATTAATATTTCTCAGCCGTGTTAGTGCTACTATATATGCTATATATATATATATATATATATATATATATATATATATATATATAAATTTATGCTAACTTTGCTGCTATACCTCTCTTTTCATTCAGTATATTTTGGATTCGTCTTAGAGATTTGTTGAGTTATTTTGCTGCTGATGTGGGATGTCCTGCCTATGGTCTGCATTTATTTAATGTTGTCTTTTTCTGTTCTGAATTGGCAAAATCTTGACTGATTAAGAATTTACTTGTATTTACTTGAGAGACTTTTTTGGAATGCTCCAATGATATTCATACAGTTATATAAAAATTGTTGTTTCTTATTTTGAGTTTTTGCTCTGTATAAATAATTATATACACACACATTTATGTATTTGTATTTAAATAGCATTACCTAGGTAACCTTGATATTCACCAAAATATTAGCCAATGAGGGAGGATAAGAAAAACTCCTTCGGTGAATCACCCAAACTGAGGAGGATGTGACCCATGAGTAATAAGTTTCCGTGTAGGTAAGAGTCGTTTTGTTTCAGACGTCAAAGGAAACTAACCAGAATGCCTAAATAAAAAAAGAAAATCGGTAGAAAACTCACAGATAGTTGTAATCGTTTTAGTTAAAAGAGAAGATGAGCCTGAAAATAAGAAATGCGGATATCCTAATAAATGGTTTTAGCCATCAATTATCATTACAATTATAACTTCATATTAAATAAAAATCATTGAGCTCTTGTGTTGGACCACGTTTATTCAAATCATATTACAACGACAGTTTGATTTTCTCTATATTTTGATTTAACGTTTTTACGTTAATGTATGTGTTGGTTAACAGCCTATTCTAGACAGATTGAGGTGATCAAGATGGACATTGTATTATAAATTATTAAGATATAAATTCATATATATTTTTTTTTATGGCCTTTTAGTAAATTCTTTGTTTAATAGTAAGTGTAATTTCTGTTTTCTGTTGATCAGCTGTTTTTAATATAACTTTTCCCACCTGCTGTTATGTTACCTCCCTTTTCTATCCGTATTTGTTTTGATATCTTGGTGAGGTACTGCCTCTTATCGATGTATCTTTAGACTGTTAATGTGATATGTTCTACATTTCCTCAATAAAATTACCTTAATAATCCCAAAAAATCTTTATTAATAAAAACTAATTTACATATATCAAAGATATATCAATTTTATGTAACGTCTCGGTCTTTTTAATCCATTTACTGGCCATTGTTAAACTATCCTATTTTGTCAACCATGTTCTATATTAAAATACAATTATCATACAACTAAACGTAGTATTTGTTATTTATTTTCAAAGTGCTGAATGTTCACAACTATTATGGTACGTTGGTTTATATATTTTTCTAGGTTACCCTGCATATCTAAAATTATAAAAAAAACAAACAAACATTTTATAAACAATTTAGCAATTCTAAAAATTAAAAAAAAAATTATTATCAAAATTATATTTTGGGCAAAATTTAATCTAACTTTATAAACAGTGATCAAAACCAGTAAACATATTTATATTTTACCTTAATTTTCAATCCTTAATAAATTCTTTACAAGAAATACTGCATATTGCTAGTCATTCTTCATTAACCTCTATTTTCACTCAAACTGAGGTAAAGTTTAAGATATAAAGATAAATATATAAGAGATTATTCTATTGGGAATAATTAGAAACAATTTATTGTTTGTACAATATAGAAACTATATGATATATTGTTTCTTCAATTTATTCAGCAATGCCGCATATTCGATATTGATAAAGCCAGAATCGGTATTATAATTTACTGCATTATCCAAATTTTTTGTTATTGCGAACGCTTCCTAAAGTTTTCTTCTGAAATAATTTTTTTCTTTGTAAAGAATTTTAACGTCTTCAAAATGAAACCTGTGATGTTTTTCTGCCTGATGATATACTAATGCAGTTATTTTAAAATTATATTTTGGGTTATTTTTATTTTTACAATGATATGTATGTTGGTAGGTCCTGTCCTTTTTATATTTACCGCTTTCCCCATAATATTAAAATAAATGAATTTTATCTTTCATATTGCTATGCAGTTTGGATATTTTTATAAATATATATTATTTGGAAACAGTAGACTAGGGCTGAGAACTGCTACTCAATAAGTAAATAGTTGGAATAATATTCATTGGGATTATTATAGCTTTAGACACCCCAAAGTTATCGTCTTCAACCCAAGTTTGCGTTCTCATTTATTAAATATAGAAAACTAACTGAATATTCTCGATTAAATACTAAACTAACATCTTATCTCCAAAATAAATCATTTACCAAACTTAATCGTTAATATATAAATCAAAGATTCAACACCCGATGCCTTTATCTCTAAAATACCGATAAACAACTAACTTGTCGGCGCTTCGTATATTCAGGCTGTCATAAGGACGGAAACAATAAGAGTACATCTCACATCTACAGTCTAAAATGACTCATCAACTAGAGACAGTAACTCACTCCAAGACGCCTAAACACATATTATAATAAAGGGAAGGTAGCATAATAGTAGCTAGGAAACGAAAACGAAACGAAAAATATCAAAAATAGAATTAGACATACTAAATGGCCAGAAGTATGCTAAAAAGCCATAAACAAAAAGAAAAAAAAAGAGACAAATGATAAATTAAAAAGATAATACTTATAGGAAGATAAAACATAATAGTTGGATAATGTGCTCTAAATTTTAAAAAGTTAGAATTTACTCGACAGTAAAATTTTTATTTTTGAAGCTAGATTTTTCCTCTTTTTTAAATGTTCGTTAGATGATTATGTTTAAATATTACATTCAAACCTATATTTCAACCATGCCCATGTTGATGAGATTGATAATTTAATTGGATAATTCTTAATGCATCACGCACACACACACCTTGCCCCTACAATATTTTGCTGGGTTACTGCGGACAAGCGCTTAAAAATAGAAAACTGTCAATGAGAAATCACAAAGTATTTTGAAGAACATCTTCTGTGGGTTTCGCTTACTGCAAAAAAAAAAAAAAAAAAAAAAACTTAAAGATCTACTGGTAGATAAACACGGATACAGCTGAAAAAGATGAAAGACACAACTTTATCAACAAGTTGGAACTAATAACTTTACAACTCGTTATACTTCACCTTATCGAACTTTCTTGGCTGATTTTTGATAAATCAGTGTTAAGACTTCATACTCAGTAAAGGACAGATTTTACTAGTTGAGGGTTCCAATTTAATGAGACAATTGCGCATTTACCACGAAAACGCACTTACCCTACTTTTTTTGTGCCGGATAATTGGAAAAGATATCAGAATTATTTCTTTCGGAATCGGAAATCTTCCGTTTGAGAAACTTTAAAATGGCGACTTAGAGATGTGATTAACCAGGGACATCTCAAAGAGTCAAAAAGAAATTAAACATTCGGGTTTGGGATGTTTTATTCTATGTTATAATATGACTGGTATTGATAAGTTTGAAATGAGATGTTACAGAAAAGCGAAAGGAATGTAAAAATTGATTACTATTTTAATACACGACAATTATAAACTACAAATATTTGCAAGGACCATTTCCTCTGTCTTTATGAAAATGTAAAAAAAACCGTCATACACCTGGGTATTATTTATTCAATCAGTTTTAGTCAGTTGACATCCGCATGATGGTATAGAAGGATCAATATTTAATCAATATTTATCAATAAGGGATTGATATATTGTTTGCCACTTCTAAAAATTTGTTTTATTGAAAACTAGTTTCGAATGTCATCCTCAGTTCTAAAAACACACAAAAAATTCAAAATATAGTTTGGTATTATTATACATATTAAATTAGATTAATATAAATCAGTATTATAAAACATTTATGAATTATGAATTTGATTAAGACAAGAAATCAAATACATGTTGGTACTCACCAAGGATTACATGGATTATATCAAACAGAAAAGTTTGTACTGGTTTCTTCTCGCGTTGAATTAACAATGAACGAAAGGTAGGTAGGATGTTTTTAGGTAAACCGTTTAAGGGTCAAGGTTTTCCAGTAATGCCGGTGAGTAATTGTTTTTCTGTTATAGATGGGAATAAATTTAAGATTGGACTATTGGAGATACTTATTTGGCCATTTAAGCAAAAATCTGGATTGGATTTGAAGGATTTTATTATTTCAAGTGCTTCATTTATATTTAATTTGAGGCTGTTTTCACCGTGATGTATTAATTTAACTCCTGAGTCTTTGATGAATTTATGATTATTTTCATTTAAATGAATTGCAAAGTTGGAATTATCTGTCTTATTATTATATGCATACATATACAGGATGAATGTATAACATTCGAAACTAGTTTACAATAAATTTTTTTTATAAAAGTGGCAAATATTTTATCAATCCCTAATCATTTTTAGGTTCAATACGTGAATAATGAATATGACCTCTTTAATTCTACTTTATTGTTATATTTACTTGGTGACGCCAGATGTACTTTCTCTAGCGATCAAGCCAGCGTTGGGAATTTATATAACTAATTCCATGGAATGCAGCACTGTTAAATTATATAAAGTTATTTCGTTGTAATTATTATGTTGTACTCCTGATGATGTCTGACTATTGCTTTTAGAATCTTCCAGAAATAACTATTAATAAACTCAACTTCATTCATCACGTCAATAAGTTTAATTAAATTGGAGTTATTGTAAATTGTGACAGACAGGAATTAACTGTTTGCAAAAGCTTTGTAACAATAGCTTACAATTATAAATAATTACAGCTCATAACTTAATCAGTAATTGACATCACTACTCAAGGATAAGACTGCCTTGGTCGATAGCGATGCCTATTTTTTTTCAGGTGTATTCTATCAAAAGTTAATATATGTTATATTATTAATATATTAATATCCAAAACAAAGATTTTTATTGAAGAACTAATATTCTATGTCCGAAAATTAATCATCTTATTTAAAATCTAAAAAAATTCCTGTCAAATAGGTGTTATACATCAACATTCTTAATAAAAATTTGCCTGATGATATTCAGGTAATATCATGAGATATCCTCCTAATATTTTTTTTTTGTAATAATTTTCCAAAAGTGGTATATTAACTTTTGATATAAAACTAATCAGATGTTTCCTCATCAACGAAAAACCTTCATTTTACAGTTAAAATTAAGTTCTTCTGTTATATTTTTATAATTTTTTTTTAATAATGTATAATTGAATATATATTTTTTAAATGTTTGTGTTCTGTATTAGAAAAAAAAAGTAAATTAAATTAAACAATTAATTTAATATAATTAATATTATTAATATAATATAATTAAATTAAACAAAAACAAATATTTTCTTATTTATTTTCTCTCTAGTAGCTCTTCAGAAAGGATCAGCAAACATCCCCTATCTTCAAAAATGTCATGGTAAAAATAGACCCGTGTCCTATATAGCTCCAGATATTGAAAAAAAAAAAATAATCTATCAGAGGGATCTTTGATAAATTAGCAAACAAGCTTTATTTTGAAACCCAACCAGAAAAATAGATCAGTAATCTTTAACTCCTTTCAGACAATATGCATTTATAGTTTTACCGAAACTATGTTTTAAAAAGCTGTTTAAGGAAATATGATATTCCTTCTTTTATTTCTTGCGAATTTTTAGACATTCTAGACTTCAGTTAATTGAATTTCTGTACATCCTTAAAATTATTCCATCTGGTATTTTTATTTATCTATATCAACCAGGTACTATTATTAACCTTATATTTCGTTTTATTGATTTCAAGAGCTGAATACTTATCAGCATCTATTATATTATTTTTTTGTATTTAACATAATTATCTACATATTTACTCATAATAGCATCAAATGATATCAAATTATGATTAATCGGGCACCCTGAGTTAATAATAAAGTTACAAGTAGCAGTAGGTAGTAGGCCTCTCGACAAAATCTAAAACATGCTCTTTATTGCAGCTTTTAAATTTTTAGTCAATGGTTTCATTGATTGAGAAGCTGACATTGTTTCCATGGATACCGGACATCATAATTTGTCCATCGGTAAGCTTTAATTTTTTTTTGTTAAAGTGGGATAACATTTTTAGTTGTTTTTTTTGTATTTATCTGTTTCCCAGTTGAGGCGTTTTCTGTCCAGAGTTATTCCGAAATATTTTTACTGTTTTAGATCAATGAAAGTTTGCTTAATTAATGACAATGTGCTCTGAATGTTTTTGAAAATGATGGCTTATTGTTTGTTTGGATTGATTTATAATTTTTTACATTAAAGACTAAGCTTATGGATATAATTATTTGTCTCCATTACGTTCTATTTTGTATGTTGCATTGGAAGATCAAGAAATTAATTTTTCCTGTAAATTTCAAGTTTGAAAGGTACCGAAAATAAGGAAGAAAAGCTATAATAATAATAATAATATTTCTATATTTTGGCATGAGCCATGGATTCATGTACTTCAGGCGCCTTCAAGTTCTTGTACCGACCTGATTTAGTACAAGATACAAGACAATGACACCAATCGGGAGGAACCTTGACACCGAATATATCAGCTGTGATATCAGGCTCGACCCCTGTGAGTCATGGCTGGTTGGAGAGCTTTAATTTTGTACAATAATATCTCTTGACGTCTTGAGCGGTTTATTGTTGTTGTTTTACAAAAGATGATCTGTCCACTGTAACTTGGAAGCGCTAGCAAATGTTTTCCTGGCCTTGCTAAGTATTAATACAATAGTAAGTGGTCCGGGTGAGAAAACATTTCGGGAACGGGAAATAGATAATTTTCTTATAATATCGCGTGTCATTATCAATCGCTAAGATCATAAATAGTTAACCATCCATTTGATATAAATTCCATTCCCGCTTTCACAGGCACATAAGCTGTTAGAAGCAACAATAAAATATAAATTAAAAAAACAAAACAAATTCACTATTTCGGAGTTTTACAATTTCGGCGACAATTATTGTAATATAGAATCTAAATCGTGAATGAAAGATATATACTTATTAACTATCGAACGATAAAATCAAATTAAAAAATTATTCGCAGGGATTTGCTGCCTGTGAAATATTTTTACTGTTATATATTAGTTGGAAAATAGGTGTTTAAATTGTAAAAAAAAAAAAAAGAGAATAGAAAATACATTTTTAGTGACAAAATATATAATAAACACAATTAATGTTTTATTAACAATAAAAAAAGAAAAGAAAAAATAACGAATAATAGTGAAATGAACAATAGGAAGAAAAGTATATGTTTATAGTTGTTTTTTTTTTTAAATAATTTTTATTATTATCTAATTATAAAATGAATTTTATTTAAGTATTTTCCATTATTCATAGTATTTTTAGAATTATCTTAAGCTTTTAATTCAGATCTAATAATGTGAAAGGTTATACGATTTTAATTCTTTAAAAATTTTTATTCTGAAATATTTCTGATAACATATTAAGTGTAAGTATATTTATAGGTCTGAATATAATATTTACACTGTAAGATATTATTTTACCAGTACCACCTCCTTGCCCCATGGACGTCTCTGCTTGTACTTCGATGTACATCAGGCATGTCAAACTCAATTATAGCGCGGTCCGCATCACATTTACAGTTTTTTTCAAAATGATATTTTAAAGTGAGGATTCAGGAATATAGAAAGGATGTTAAAACATATTATATAATTAAGGGGATTTAAGGTTATAATCTATAACATTGATTTATAATTGTCTTTATTTCGCTTAATTTCTGAACATTTTGGGCCACAAAAAAACATCTTGGGTGCCGCGTATTTGGAAACCCTGATGTACATATTCAGGTCAAAGTCCGGTCTGATCCATGTACAGACCCATTTCGTTAACAATTTAAGCTCTATTTTATTGAAAAAATGATTTTTTTTTCTTACTCTCCCTCTCTTTCATTAAAGTAGCGAAATCCACAATAATGTGTTCAAGGCAAGGTCCTTCCAAAATTTCCATTCCAAGAACAATTCTAGTTTAAATTTAATTTAAAGTTTAAATTACAATTTATTGATCTATTGCCTTGAGCTAACTTGAAATTAAACCAGTTTTTTGTATATCACTAAAATAAATCAACCCTGTTTATGAATTACTTTTCGTTGTTCTTTTCTTACCTTATATCATCAGAACTGTTCCATATTTATATGATAATTAAAGTATTTCAATGTGGAATTCAAAATACAACATCTTCTTCTATTTCCATGTACTCTTTTATCAATTTTCTAGACAAAATAGCAAAATTGTTTTCAAAATTGAATGCCCAATAATTTCAATGAGGTTACCGTCAGTCTATAACAGAGCTATGGGACATATGTTCGGGTCTAGAAATAGTTACCACCAGGAAGTCTGCAAATCCAGCTTTCTACCATATACTGGTGTTGGTCTTCTGGTGCAAAAAGATGCGTTCAATTGAAACATAAATTTTAGATTTCTGATCATTTTTAACAATAATAAAAAATTCTGTCTACGCCCCTGTCTATATGTGTTGATCAGCGTAAATCGGTATGTACAAATTTGTTATTTACTTAGCAAGGAGTTTCTGTTATCAATCTTAATGTTTCGGATGGAATAGATTGTAGTAAGCGAGTATTTTTTGGGGAATGTTAATTAATTTACATACATTTAATTAAACCTAGATGGACATAAGAAAGAATTGTGCTATAGCTCACGAAAACTCCAGCTTTGCAAAGTCGAAATCGTTCATAGGTTCTTATCCTAATATGAATTGTGACTTATGGTGCCAAAGACCATCGATCTTTACATATCGAATAGTTTATTCCTAAAAGCTTTCTGATAATATCCCGTGATTTTTTAACATAATATGATTATTGGCAATCCGTGTTCATACGGAATTTAAGGTTTCTCGATCCTAAATAGTATGGATCACTTATTAATATTTGAATGAATTATACTAGGCTTAGCTGTTTAAAGTATACACGGCCAAGGTTGGAAAAATCCTAAGAGAATAGAAAAAGAGAGGAAAGAAGTTTAGCTAAATATAGGAAGAGGGCTTGGGGCAATTTGTGTTGCCAATAGCATGGTAATGTCTCCGCCAGGAATCGACTATATTTAACCCTCTTCAGCGGATCTCTTGGTCTATTGTGAGAATTTTGTCGGTGATGAACCATTGGGTTTCAGTCATATTTAATAAATTTTATATATATATATATATATATATACGATAGTGTATGCATTATACAGGTTATATAAATTAGCTCTATTCATATACAGTTTGAGACCGCTGTGACCGGTTATGTTGATACATCACTATTCTAACCAGAATCGGTTTGAATCTAGCCTTTAAGTTGTAGTGGACGTACAATGTAAATGCTATAATATTAAAAGAATAAAAAAAAAACCTTTTCCCTCAAGCTGGAACAAGTCTTTAAACTATAAAATAATTCATTCCATTAGGGGCACACAAGGGCTTACAAACCAGTATACAACAACAGAAAACATAAAAATAATAAATAGAAAAATGTAAAGTAAAGGAATTTTTTTTTTAATTTAAAGAAAATATGTGCACTATTAAATATTATCCAAGCGATTAACTTTAGGTTTTTAGACATAAAAATAAACTTGTACCACAACGACCCGTGAAGTGTCTTGGGTTCCGTACTTACATTAGTAAAGGATAGTCAGGCGGCCATAAAAGCCCTAAACTCTTATACATATTGATGTTTGTGATCTTGACTAATCACATAAACACGTCGACATTTCCTCGAGATAGAGAGATCTTCGAGAAGTTCTCTCCCCCTTCTTTCCCCCCTTGCCACCAACCCCTTCCTGAGACTACAGAAGCAGATGTAGACACTCTCACGAAGGAAATTGGCCCCTCTGGCGATCAACCAACCAATGAGGGTATACTTAGCGCTACTTTGCACAAAGCCCCTCCCTCCATGGCTCCTTTTGATGATAAGAGGGTTCTAATCTTTGACTCTTCGAGGAAGGGTTACTCTACAAACTCTAGAGTTTAAGCAATAGTTAATTATTAAATGAAACCAATTAAATCAATTATTCAAAAGAAAAATAGAGCAATTAAAGATAACAAAAAGAAACACAAAAAAAGGAAGCGACAACAATGATTGTTAAAATATAATTGGTAGATTCAAAAAACAAAGGCTTAAGTCTCTCAAAATACTGTTAAATAACTAACCAGTCAACGTTTTGTCAATTCAGGTATCATCATTAGGACAGACAAAGATAAGATCACAAAGAGACAGGTCATTTCATATCAACAGAGCTAAAGTTTGTGTTGCATTGCCTCTATTAGGTGAGTCTTTTTTAGAATGCTGATGTGAGGTGTGTTACCTCTGGTCTGCATTTACGTGATCTCTTCTTCTCCCCTGATGATACCTGAATTAACGATACAATGGCTGGTTAGTTATTTACTGTTATTCAAATGACAAATAAATAACTAATGTTATTTTCTAATAACATGCCAACAGCATATTTTTTAAAAGTTTTCCCTAATAAAAAAAAAGAACTTAAATTATATTAAAATAAATGGATATAAATTGAAGATTCCAAACACGAATCATTGAGTCTCTTATATAGCGATAAACAACTAATCTGTTGATGTTTAATCTATTCAGGCATCATCAGAACAGAAATAATAAGATCACATATATACTAACAGAATGGAGCACATCTCACATCAGCTGTCTAAAAAGACACGACAACGTTAGGGCCAATTCCTCCCTCCAATCTACACACATGCTGAAAGAAAAGCGTAGTAACATAACAAAAACTGTGTAAGATTATATTTAAAACAACTGATCAGCAGAATTTACATATAAAAAACAATACAAAAAAAAACATACTAAAACGATCAAATCAGTGTGGAATCTTTCATTTAAATCCTGTTTTGCTCATCTATATTAATAATTAAAAAACTAAACAATTGGAAGATAGGAGAGGGACAAAGAATAGGATTTGAATGTTGAAGGTGACGGGAACATTGCGGGTCGGTAGTGGATGATGAGAAAGACGAGAACCAAGATACCTGCTACCAATGCGAGTATGACCGGATATCTCGAAAATATTTTATTAATCATTGAAGTTTTGTTTATATTTCAGAAATAATTTTTTTAAACTTCTAAAGAGGAATCTTATTCATGAAACAGTAAATGTTTCCTGCATTTGAAATTGATCCTATGAAAAAAAAAAATCCATCATTTATTTATATAGATTGACGGTGAAATGTAAATTTATGATGTGGGACTCCTTTGCTCTCTAAGAAAAAACAAGTAAGAAGTAAAGATTTGCTATTGCCACGCTATTTGAAGTAAAGATCCGAAGCTGCGGGTAGGTGGGATTATTCCGAATAAACGAAATTATTCCACTCTGTATAAACTTCGCCGAAATTCTAAAAGAGATACCGCAGTGAGGCGTAGGTGTTGCTAAAAGGACGGCAATAAAGTGAACAACGGAGAGAGAGAGAGTGAGACAGAGCGGGGGAGTGAAAGAGTGAGAGAGTGAAGTAGACAGTAGCCCACGCTCAACTGCCTATATCAAACAGAGCCAAATGTCAGGCGAATCTCTATGGGATTTCGCTTTTTTTGTTGAGATAACTCTTGTCAATATTTGACTTTTATGATATTCGTTATGCCAGACCCCACGTAGTATACGAATATTTCCATTTATTAATATATCTTTAATTATTCTGAGTAATTAGGGATTGATCCTTCTATACCATCATGCGGATGTCAACTTATTATTCTGAGATCAATTTTGTGATGCTAGGGGATAATTTTGATTAAAGATTGTCATTATAGTTAGTATTGATTTACTTATTGGTTTATTATTTCAAAAATAGACCTCTATAATCAACTCCCTTCCCAAAAAAAAAAAAAAAAAAAAAAAAAAAAAAATGAACTCCCCCTCAAAATTTGAGATCTTACCTTTATAGATACAGAATGGCAATATAGAATAAAAAAAAATCCGCCCGTCCGCCGCACGCCAGTGGACGATAGACGATCTAGCAGGATAAAATTCAACGACCATAATTTTCGATTGAAAATCACGTATTCGTCACAAATAAATAAAAATAAACCTTTGATGTTTTTAATTAATTAATAAAATTATTTTATGGCGAAAAATGTAATAAATTATATTTTGAAATTATAATTTCACAGAATTTTAAAGAAAAATTATTAATAAAAAGAAAAACAATGTGGTCATATTCACATTAATTTAATCGATTTCTTCATCCTCAGGATCGACATCCGTAGAAAAGTTGCTCTCTGATTAAAGTCTGCCATAATCGTTTAAGGACAAGTCAGAAAGTGATGAACAGAATGCCTCTGCAAACCGAATCCAAAGATTCAAATTTGGAGAGGTGGGCAAAGAGGACACTGGTTTCGGCCGACATAATTTAGATGGCGGCAAATTTCAAGCGAAATTTTATTTTTAAGCCAAGTAAAGAATATTTGTTACAGCTTTTTGATTGATTTTTAATTGTTTTTTCACCTTAGTTGAGACAGTAAAATGTTTATTTCGAAAAATATTGTCTAAAATATTTTGACTAACATTTTTTTAAGCCTTTTAGTACGCCTACTTTCAACAATTGCCGGAAAGCAACTTCAGAACTGCACTGTCTTCGATTATTCGATCTATGATCATTTAAATTTTCCATGTTAGCCGCTGTTGATGATGATTGTGAGTCCGCTACAAGTTTAAGCATTTTCGCATCACGTTGACCGGAGTTAAGAAATACAACCTGTGCTTCATCAACAATTCCTTTGGAAGTTTCCTTCTTTCCGCTTCTCATTTTTTTTTGGAGCATGCAAACAATTTTTTTCCTCGGTCTTCCTGGTCCCGCCAAAGCTGGATAAGACCGGTGGATCCCTTTCGGGAGGTTCAGAAAATTTGCCTCAAGAAGCCATAGCTATCTCACAAAAGCCGATTTCTTTCTCTGAGTATTTTTCAAACGCTCATTAATTTTGTATCCTAACCGTACTACATTGTCTTTCAAATCTGAATAAGTCTGATAAGTTATTACGTCAATTTTGTGAGTATTAATAATTTCCTTTAAAATTTCAGAGGTCTTATCATGAGAAGAAATTTTTTCCCACAGTTCAAAAAATGCCAGCCCAGAAATTGTGTTTAGTTAAAAAAAACAACAGTTCTTAGCGCAAAGCTGCTCAAAATTTGATGAAAAATCTTGAAAGAATGCGAAAGATGCTACAAGATGAAAAGAAAAAAATTGTCTTGGGATACCCGGAAGGGTATTTTACAGATTATAGAAGTTTCGTTTGATCATAGCCGTTTTCGAAAACCAATTGACAACAACTATAAATGACTATGCGCATGCTTGTTTATGGCTGATATAAGTCCCCCGGTAATTAGTTCCCTATAGCAAGAACATGATCAAACTTTGAGATTATTCAAACTGGGCGATTTTTCTGATATTTGGCCCCACTATCACAGGTCACCGCGAAATGATCTCCGGAACTCGACATTACCTTCCGCCATTTCGCTTCAAAATGGTGGCCGATTCGATATCGTATAACGTCCAATACTCCGCTTTTAATGAAGATATAGGAAAAGAGTAAAGTGTTTTGGAATCAGCATACTAAGACATTAATAAAAAAAAAACTTTTTGTTTATGTTTTTTAATAATAGACCTTTATAATCGGCCAAGGAAAAAAATAATTAAAATCACTCAAAATTCGAGGTTTTACGTTTCATGATACGTAGAATCTAAATATCGAACAAAAAAAAAAATCCGTCAGTCCAAATTTTTTTTAAGTTCAGCCTGGATTATGGCCTCAATTGCGGACTTCCAGCTTCCTCGCTTTTATCTCCACTTCATCCTTTCTTGGATTGTTCCTCCACTTCCTCCAGCTTCTTTGTCTTTCTTTTTTTCTTTTCTCACTGAAGTACACCTCCAATATTTTCCCCAGTACCATTTCAGCCTCCATTCTGATTACATGCCCATCTTAGCCTGCTTGCTTTGATACAGTTTCTTTCGAACAATCTCTGTTCACGGCATTCATCTCGGAACACGCATCAAGTTTCTCCTCCATAGGTGCTCACTGGTTTTATATGAAATTCTATTTGATTTTAAGTTCTTTGCTTTAAATCAGTGGCGTTCGCAGAAGGGGAGGGGATCAGGTGGTAATATCCCCCCGAAATATTTGAAAAAGTTTAATTTTCATACCCACTAACATAAAATTTGTATTTTGAGTACTATTTTTGGCACTTTTAACAATAGTTTTTGATCCAATTTTCATGCTTATCCTAAAATCGTGGACCACGTTTAGCGATTATAGACATTTAGGTGATTTTTATTAAATCGCCCTCTCCCCCTGAAAAGAATTTAAATCACCATCTATGAAGAAGAATTTAAGAAGGAGCAGTTAGTAACTTGTTGACTGTGTTATACCACTGTTAGATAACTGAGATTTCAGGTTTACCGGGTAATCGACAATCAACTATCCTTAGATAATGTGAAGTAAATGCGCACTAGATTTTATAGATAGATTTTTCCTCTGTTTTTAAAAATGTTCCTTTGACGATTATGTTAAAATGTTATATTAAAGTCCATGTTTCAATCAGGTAAATTTTTGTGAGATTGATAATTCAATTAAATAGTGCGCATTTGCCCCTGCCTTAAGGGGCAAGTGCGTACGACGTATCTGGAGGACTCATTATTCTAGTAGGAGTGGTTTCGGGGTAAGTGCAAAATAGTTCGGTTGCCTGAGAATTATTATAGTGGTGTAATCACCGAAAAAAGTTAAAACTTGTCTGAGATTCACATTTTACAACCTTCATTGACTTATGAAAGTGGGATGTGGAATAAAATTGAATAAATGCATTGAAAAAAAAAATAAAATTTATTCACTAGTTCTTCGTTGCCTCGACAAAACATGATAGTAAGAGTAAGTTTACACCACCAACACTTGTCACAACCGAGGCGTGTACTTGCCCCTACTATCATGTTTTTCTGGGTGACTGCGGACAAGCGCTTAAAAAATAATAAAATTATCAATAAGAAATGCAAATCACGAAGTATTTTGAAGAGCAGTTTCTGTAGGCAAAAAAAAAATTCCTAGTGGTAGATAAACACTGATACAGCTGTACAGCAAAAGTTTGGAGGCACAAGTATCAAAAGGTTGGAACTAATATTTTTACAACTCGTTATATTTCATCATAGCGAACTTCTGTGGCTTATTTCTGATACATCAGTGTTTATAATTCATGCTCCGTAAATGGCAGCCTTTACCAGTTGCTTTGGATTTAACGAGACAATTATGCACTTTCCACACATTACATGACGCTCTAGCCTTATATCAGAATGTTTAAAAACAGCATTTAATTTTAATTGTTATCAAAGTTTAATTATTTAATAATAATTATATTTTTATTTTAATTATTTCAAATAATAATTTATTTTAAAGCACCTGACTCACAAAAGAATTATAACTTGTAAAATTGTATAAATTTCGACTTTGATTTGCGACACCTACGTGTACTTCTTATATCCTAGCGCTCAATATTATTTAGGATGAGATATCACAACTGTTTTGAACTCTGTAATGGCTAGTAATTACGTAAGAGAGAGCTCACTAAAGGAGTTTATTGCTATTTAACTGCCGGTTCTGAGGCAGTGTCATGCCGAAATGACGGAACGGAGTGTGCGAGGATGCTCGTGCTGCCAAGGACACAGGTAACAGATATCAATTAGCTACCTGCGCTTCCATTAACTCACTACGCTCTAGCATTCAATTTTATCAATATCTCATAAGAAGAACTTATATAATAAAATGATCGCGTTCGCGTTTTCGAACAACATGACAACATATCCGACGAAGAATGTTCAAGAGGCAAACTTTATTAGTTTTAATATAGAAGAATACAAAACTAAAAATGAAATACCATATTACGGCCCTATATCCACCAAAATCGGAAATGAATTGAAAAAACTAGGATTAAACCCTGCATTTAAAATAGAAATAACCCTATCCTCATATTTCTCTTCTAAAGACAAAATAAACCCTTTCCAAAAAAGCGGAGTATACGAACTAAATTGCAATGATTGTGCAGCCAAACACACGGGAAAAACTGGAAGTTCACTTAATCAGAGATTAAAGGAACATATATACGTGCATATAATAATAAGACAGGGAATTCCCACTTTGCAATTCATTTAAATGAAAAAAATCATAAATTCATCAAAAACTCAGGAGTTAAATTAATACATCACGTTGAAAACAACCTCAAATTAAATATATATGAAGCATTTTAAATAATAAAATCCTTCAAATCCAATCCAGATTTTTGCTTAAATGACCAAATAAATATCTCCAATAGTCCAATCTTAAATTTATTCCCATCTATAACAGAAAAACCAATTACTCACCGGCATTACTGGAAAACCCTGACCCTTAAACCGTTACCTATAAACATCCTACCTACCTTTCGTTCATTGTTAATTCAATGCGAGAAACCAGTACAAACTTTTCTTGTTGATATAATCCATTTAAACCTTGGTATTTATAGCATTTATTTGATTTCTTGTCTTAATTAAATTCATATTCATAAATATTTTATAATACTGATTTATTTTACATCTAATTTAATATGTATAATAATACCAAACTATGTTTTGAATTGCTTATTTTTGAATTTTTTATGTTTTTAGAACTGAGGATGAATGTGTATAACATTCGAAACTAGTCTTCAACAAAACAAATTTATAGAAGTGACAAATAATTTATCAATCCCTAATTAGATTGATCCTTCTATACCATCATGCGGATGTCAACTGAACAAATTAATAAGAGACGTAAAATAATCGTTCGGATGGAAGATTCGTCGCTCGAAGCCTTGAGTCTCTAAAATAGCGGTAAATAAACAATCAGTAAACGTTTCGGCAATTCGGGCACCATCAGTTCAGAAAAAAATAAAGTTTGTTACTGCAAACTTCAATGTTTATTAACTCATGTAAATGATGTTTCTCAATAATCCATTTTCAAGTTCCATTCATAATTTTCCAGTCCCAAAATCATTATAACTTATCCAAATTCCATGTTGTAAATTGAACTAAACTATCCAATTTAATGCATAGAAGAAAAACTTGTGTAAAAGTTGTGAAATAGTAGGCAAGGAAGTCTAATAATAAACAGTAAAATTATTAAAAATTCAATTATATTCTAAAATAATTCATGATTATTTGAAATATGAAATAATTGTATTTAATGAAGAAAATCTACGATTTGGATAAATTTTAATGATTTTGGTGGGAGGAAGTCTGGTCGTATCCCACTTCTTTTGGACGCGCTCGGTTTTCCATTTACGGTTTTATGAGATACGCTGTTTCTTTGCTAATACTGGACCGATTTATATAATATTGATAGTTGTTTTTTAGAGAATTTAATGACCTTTCGTATTTTGTACATAATTTACAATAAAATGCATACATTTTGAGTTATGCGTACATATAATATTCTTTTCGCTGTAACATTTTTCTCTGCCTTTTCTCAGTGATGCACTGCATTTATGAAAAGTTAAAGAACTTGAAGAAGACATTAGGCATGATTCATAAAAATCGTTAGAGCCGTTTACGAGAAAATTGTAAATATGTCAAACCGATGATATAAAGTGGCACTTTCAGTTAGTCAATTTTGATACTGCAATATTACAGGCATATATCTATCTTAAATACGTAATTTCAGTTTCGTACAACTTTCCTATTTTGAGCTAAGCTGTTAGCATATACACAGAACATTTTGCGAGACTTGATTATTTGGACTCAGGGGATCTTTAAACTTGTATTTCTGTTGTAAACCTGAATTCCAAAATGTTTACGATCGCAATACTTTCCCTTACTGGATATTTTATGTATTGGCAAGAGAATTGGTCGCGGAGTGCGGTCAACGAAAAACACACTAATAAGTTTAACTTATTTACATAACTTGTAATATCATAATGATCTTGCTTACATACTTCCAAATCTTCATCCTAGTAGTAATTTTAATTAATTGTTTTATTATATTTTATTATATTATAGTGTACTTTATTATTTCTTGTAATTCATAATATTGCCTTCACTCTGTTCACATTACTTTAGTTTTCATTATTTACTATATATATTAACATATTTTTTCCTTTAAATTTCATGTATTTTAATCATATTTGTCATTTCTGCTTATTACCATCTTTTATTACTGTTTTTGGTACTATCTCTGTTATTATCAATGTTTTTGTCTTATTTTTTTCTTTTAGCACTGATGATGACTTAAAACTTAGACCGAAACGTTGGCACACAATAAAGTAAGTTGGACATATTAGCGTGTTTTTCATTGACCTCATCTTCGACCAACATCTTAATTACATCTACGGTCAACAAAACTTACTCCAATTGGTAAGGGAAAGTAATGAGAGTTGATTTATTTCAATTGACCGTTGCCCCCAAGAACGGGTATTAGATTAAAAACAAAATATATATCTCTTATAATGCAGACTGAATGAACAGAGAAATATTTTATCCGTACTTAGCCGGGCGACTCTTATTGCACGTATCTGTCTCTCGATCGCTTGTGAGGACAAGACCTTGATTTCAACCGTGAACTGATTATGCATGTAAAAACGCATGGAACTAATAGATTTAAATGTATGCAGGACAAATGGAGCTGCACTGGCTCTGATTAGCATTACTGGATTATCCAATCCTATCTCAACACATGCTCCATCTCCCGCTCCAGTATCACAATAGGTCTCATGTTATCCAACAGATCCTGCCTCTGTTCCTGTCGGGCCGAGGCTTGTAGTCGATCGTAATTATTATAGTTATTGACAATTAAGATGTATTTTTGCTATCGCTTGTATATATGCACGTGCATGAAATATATAGTAAGGGAAAGTATTGCGATCGTGAAAAATTTCAAAGCCTAGTTTAAACGGAAATACACGTTAAAAGGTCCCTTCAGTCGAAATAGCCATGTCTCGCAAAATGGTCTTTGTATATGGTAAGCCTAGCTCAAAAACGGAACTGAAATTACGTATTTAATGTTACAGCAATTTTTTATTCCAAAATCGAATTAACGGAAGCACCATTTCATAATGTAGATTTTACACATTTTTACGCATAACCTCTAACGATTTTGATAAAAGTCGTTATTAAAATCAACCATTAAATGGCGTTTAATATCAGTTAGGTCTTATCCTCGTTTAAATAGTCCGACAGGACTTAATTGCTGACCCTGGAGTTAATACATGGCTGATATAACAGAATAAATAAATTATGTGCAACAGACTAGAACTAAGCCCGAGATTCAGGAGCCCAGTGACAAAAGATCCGTTTAAGGTAGACTTCGCTGGTACTGCCCGCGGTTGCGCCCGGCAAAGTTTGCGGACAGTTTACTACTACTTTGACTGAATAGGTAGGGACATATTTCGCTGGTACTGCTCGGCAGTTTTACGTCTAGATATGACGTAATACGATTGGCAAGCTCTGCCAGTCGCAATCGCGGGCAGTACCAGCGAAAGTCTAACTTTACATGGTGGCAATTATCCTCTGCCATCGTGTTAACTTGTCATTTACTATAGTGGTATAACTGTCACACTAACAGACTTAATATGATAGATGACTGCTACAGTCGCCCTAATGACAACTACTATCACGCCAAATCACGTCACAGTCTTGATAGTGAACGTTAGTACCTTATCTACATTATCCATAGTAATCTTTGTTACGTGGGAAAACTTTGTTCTCATATCAATTCTTTGAGAAGAAATGAAAACAGTATAATTTAGTTGTTTTTTTTATCAATTATTATATTTTTTTTTTAGTTTCGTATTTATTAATTTTTTAGTAAATTATTTATTTTTTTCTATTTTTATAAATGTGTTGCATTTGTTAAAATAATCATGACATCAGCTATTTTTTACTGTAGTGCTCAGTCAACTGTTCTACGTCCGCCATTTATCCAACTTAACTGGCTTTCGCCAGGTTTACAGTCAGCCTGTAGACAAGGATGCTCCCATACTGCCACACTTTCTCACTGTCGCATCAGTACTACCACGACAGAAAACAGTCACTGAGTAAACGAAGCTTTACTCACTAAACGAGGCTACCCCACTCCTACGGAACTTGGAACCGCATCTTCTTTTATCGAGTCATTAAAACAATTAACATTATTATTTAATAAGCATTCTCTTACATTATTATTATATAGTTTATTAAAATTAAAATTTGTTTAATTTATTAATAATTCATTTTTTTTTGTTTTGTTTTTTACGGTTTGCTAAACTGTCATTTAAAAATAGAATGTCGGAATAACACGAGGAGATGTTGGGTGTGGGTGTGATATTTCTGGTTGAAGAATAGATTTATATATTTGGCCGAATACGTAACATATGAGATGGGTGTGTTAGGATCCTTTATGTAAGCTGCTCTCCTACAAAAAAGCGAAAGAAAAATAATTGGCTACTAATTTAGGAACCAGAAAAAATATTCGAAATACCCCTTTTAAAAATATTCCAAAAATAACATCGTCTCATTCCTCCTTGAGCTGTTTTTTTCTCCCAAGACTTGGAAGATTCGATACCATTCCATTTCAATTCCGTTAGCGATAAAATAGTAAAATAATAGAGATTGGTTTATTTTTATATTTGTTAATAAAAGAGAACAAAAAGAAAAAGAGAACAAAAATATTAGAAGATTCCGAAAACACAAGGCGTTAATTCTCTCAAATAGCAGAAAATAACTAATCAGTTTCAGATCTCATTAGTACAGAAAAACATAGGACCGCATGAGAATGCAGAAAGCACAGCTATAAAAATGCCTAACTAAATTAAATAATATTAAATTGGTGTTTGAATTACAGATTTTTCAAAAAAATATGACAAAAATATAATCATTACTATTCTATTAATAGGAGACAATTCTCACAACTGAGGTGTTTTTTAGGAATATTCATAATAATGAAATTTATATATTTAAAATAGGTAAGCAAATTAATTTGACCAGTGAGGATGTTGAAGAAATTAAGTGATAACAACTGTTATCATAGAAACAAATTAAAAAAAATTATTATATCAACTTTATATCATCAGAAAATTAAAATTAACTTTTAAGATGAACAAACAAATATAGATACTAGTATGTTGGAGTGATGCACTATTTCTATCTGGTTAGCCATTTTTAGAAAGTTGATATGAGATGTCACCACATCTCACAGAGGTTTGAGATGATACCTCTCTGGTTCGCATTTATCTTCCGTATTTATCTGGTCTTTGGCTCAGTCATAGTAGCCCCTCCAGTGGGTCATCCAGCTGAAGGACCAATGATGTTAGTACTGAACTCATAGTTCAAAGTTAGAACATTCTCATGAGACTTGTCAAATTCGCATCTTTTGTCTTTGAGGTTGTTTTTGCATGTCTCTAATTACAATGGAGTTGACTCCAATTTTTGTGAGTACACTATTGGTGAGTACACCTATCATTGGTTAATAGCGAATGGCCAAAATAATTACATTTAAAGTAAATTGTGGTTAAAATGGTTCTGAGGTCATCATGAACATATGTCTCCAAGGAATGTTGAAAACGAGAGCTATGTTATTTCTGGTAATATTCGTTTTATAAGGTGGTAACCCTGAACTCCGCTGACATTGGACGGTGCAATATCTCATAACGTAGCAGTTTTACCCTGGAATCCAGATAATTTGTGTCAAACTGAACCTACAACTGAAATAATAGTGGTAACATACTTGAGCACTCGTTTTCATCATATTATGGAGTCATAAGTTCTTGATGACCTCCTTACCATTGGAAATATTCAAAAATTTGAATACCATTAATTTTTTTTAAATAGCTCCCTTTTACTTAGTAAGTGCTAGTTTCAATTTGAGCTAGGATTTTTTTTCATCAATATGGACAACATGCTTGAGAATTTTTAAAATTTACTTTAAATGTAAATATTTTGGCCATTTTCTAATGATAAGTGTACTCACCAATAATATATATGAATTTGACAAGTCTCTTGAGAATGACCCAGGTGGCGTGCTTGAGTGTATATTTTATCTTGTAACGACGATCTCTTTTTTTTTTTAATTTTTGTATCTTTTTTCTGTTACATATTCCTATTTTACTATTGCGAAAATAGTTTTTTTGTTAATTTTTATTCTGAATAATATGATTTTACTGCATTCCAAAAATGCTAAAATTTTGATAATTCGGCGGTTCGTTACTTCGGCACGTTAAGTAGTACGGCTGACGCTCTTCCTAATCACGTGATGTAAACAAACAAATATTCTCTTACCGACAAATCTTTCCCCCTTCCTTCAGCATTTACGCGGCATATCCTTTTTTCAATATTGCTTCGTGACTAATATTTTCAATAATGTCAACCAAAAGGGAACACGTAACTTGCACGAACTTTCCAACATATGTGGACTAGAATTTACGTGAGCCAACGGTAATCTATAATATTGGAGAATTTCCAATCCCTGTCTCACGAAGAAATCGTCAGCCAACCTCTTTCCATCGATGAAGATGAAGCCTATGATCACGTATTCAATGAGTGCACCAAATGAGCAACAGAAAACGATTGATTACAAGTGAAGATGTGCTAGTGCTTAAAAGGATGCAAGAGTGCGTTTGTGATAAAATGTTTAAAACTGAGAAGCCCAAAACAATTAATTATTATTTTTTATAAAACTTAATTTAATTATACTAATTTCATATTTATTTGTCCTTAGCATCAAGAAGATAACATGTTTTTTGGGCATGTAATATTTACTGTTTATTTTTTTTTACTACCAACAATCGAGAATTTTTTGAAATCTGGCTGTTAAATGGTCCCATACGTGTCAGCTAATTAAGTTCGTAATGCAATATCAACTATTTAAAACATATATTATATTGGTATATTATGTTCAATAATAAACCTTTGTAATTGACCAATGAAAAAAACTTTTATTTCAAGATAATTAGAATCCAAATATCGAATTTTAAAAAATCCGTCCGCGCCTTTTCATCGAGAATTCAAAACCGATTTTCTTTAGATTTGGCAAGAAAGTCACACATCACCCCAGGATGATCCTGAGAACTCGATATTAACAGCAATGCCCAATTTCATTGCAATGTGTATAGCCTCCAATATCTTTCTCTTCTACCAATGCCACTCCTTCTGAATCACTCTAACCTCATCAAAATCAATGGCGTGTTTACAAATTTTTGAATACTGTGTTAATACAATGTTTGGGTCTTTAATTTTTCTTAAACTCGTCCTATAGTTCTAGAAATCCCTTTCCCGTCCAGTTCAGCAGATGTCTTGTGTTCTTCCCGCATGATGCTGCAGAACCCACCCTGAGCTCAGTTCCCACTCGCCTTCGTGGGAAGTCTGATAGCGCCGCCCTTATCACGCTCAGATCTTCCTTCGGTAGCAGACCTCTAGCAAATGTCTTCTGGCTCCCACAGGCTCTTCGGCCTGCTGTAGGAATTCGGAAAAGAAGAGCCACTTATTTCTGTGGCGTTCAAATGGCTTTATCTTAAACCACTAGGCGCCTGTTCTGTATCAATTTCGATTCCGTTTCACAATGCAGTGGATTTATTTCTAGTTTAGTACGAGATCCTGGGCTTGGTATTATTATTAGTCACAACGATCCTCTTTCAATATCTGAGGGAGATATAAACTTTTCTGATAGTGAAATATTGTAATCAGTCTCAATTAACTTATTTTTCTCACAATCAGGAACTACTAAGTCTGAGAGACTCCAATAATAAAAAATAGACAATAAATAGTTTTTTTATCGAATAATATTACTTAATATGTATTTAATATTTTTTTCACCTTTTTTTATTCCGTAATTTTTCAAAATTCATTTTATTTTTAAATTGTCCTCATTTTTTACAATTCATTACTTTGCTCACTCTTTCAAATGATGTTAGCTGAAAATGCTTGATAAATAAGTTAGAAATATAAATAGCATTGCTTAAAATTGTATTTCAAACAGTCTTGTAAAATGGGGAGAGCATGTCATAGCCTGAATTCCCGAATTTTAGCCCATACTTCTCTTGTAGGCAAGAGGATACTGAGGATCCCATCTAATTCTTCCCTTTTATTTCGTATTCACACCCCTTTAAAAAAGAGAAAGAGTCTCAGAGACTTTGCAGCCAATTTAGCCAATGTAAGAGCGCTGTATATCAACTAATAATGAAAAAGAAATTTCTTCACACAAGATTTACAGAAAATTTTAAATAATGAAAAAAAAAATGTTAAATTAATGTCACTGCTCAATCGTGGTGAATTGTCAATTTACACAGCGTACCGATTAGTATATGAATGAAAATATTAAAAAATAATAAAGAAATTTTTTTTTTAGAGATAGTAAGGAGTTAAAGTTAGGTAATACCAACATTCAGAGAAGAAAAGAAAAGAAAATATTTTCCTGTCATGGAAATGAGAAAACAAAGCCTGGAGTTTGTTACTTCCAAGTGACTCCAGAATAATGGTTTCCACCATGTTCTGGAACTGGTTCTTTTCGAATTCCAGATTCTCTAAATAATGACTTGTAAGAGGAATGGTTCTTCTTGGAGAATCTTCTTTCTCCATATTCCTCTCTCAATTTTTCTTTTAGGTTAAGGATGCGTTTCGCATAAATATTTAAGAAGCAAAACATGAACTTCTATCTAGTGATAGATATTTCAATATCTAGGTGAATCTAGGTATTGAAAGCCAGTGGAGGCTGATAGAGGTCTCTATTGTTGCAGACGCTCAGCACTGGCATCTAGAAGCTGGCCGTAACCAGTACTCCAGTACATAAACTATACATATTTCACTCACTTTCGGTAGTTTAACATCAATATATTCTAATGTTTTTTAGTGAATAACAAAAATTTTCTTTAAATTTTTCATTTTTTATCCTTTTCTTTTCTTTATTCTCGTTTTTTTTTTCTCTTTTTTTCTATTCAAATTAGTTATATTTTTTCAGAAAAGAATTTATTTTATTTGCTTATTTATTTTACTGAAAATATTTCAAGCATTAACTGATATTTATTTTGTAGTCTTATGGCCAGATATTGTTTCTGTTTTATTTGTTCAATCATGTTATTCTTAAGGGATCTAGTACCAGAATAAAGTTCTTCTTCTATCTATCTAAATATTACTTTATTCTTATAGCATTAACATATTTATTCCATTAAACCGACGTTTCGAAATCTTCTTTCATCATCAGGTTTTTTTTTTAAATTATCTTTTCTTATATTTAATCGTTGGCAGTAGTTCAGAGTAACATCGACATCACTTCAAAGTATACAATCTCTATGTAAATTTTTTATTAATATTAGTTAAAATTGGACTTATTGACGAAATAATTATTTATGGACAACACTGACAAGTAGTTCCATGGACAAGGAACTAGTACCAACTAAAAGAAAATAATTTTAATTAAAATTAAGAAATTTTAAGAAAAGAAGCCCTGAGGATGAAAGAAGATTTCGAAGCGTTTAAACGTAATGGAATAAACATTTTAAAGTAATATTTAAGGGAAGATTTTGTTGTTCACAAAAAAGATTATAATAACCGATACATATTTACAAATGGTCTCGGGACCACTGCCTTTTCAACCTTCCAATAAGATTATAGAAATAAGTGGTGATAAGTAGGGATTGCGATGTAGGATTAGGACGATGAGTAAGGTTCTGACATCCTCAAATAGGATGTTGAGGCATAGTTTATGACATTGAACGAAACATTGACTACAGTTCGAAGGACATTGGACTATGAGGAAGCGACGCGTATGATATTCCAAAATTTAGCTGACCTTCACAGTTCAAGCTCGTAGATCCGAATAGGTTTGAAAATTGTCTTGTAGAATTAATAGTTCGTAATAAATTGAAAAATTGAGAGGTTTTGAATATTAATGACGTAAATTATTTATTGTCTATAATTTGCATAAAATTTCTTAATCTGCACCTATTATATTATTATAAAAGTCAATAGCATATAATTGACTATCATCAGTTACGTTATCATTCATCTAAATAAAAATTGGCAGGTATAGTGGCAATACCTGTTCCGTGGATTTTAATTTACTCCATTAGATATTAATCCTTATATATTAATGTCTTATTCGCTATAGTTCATTGCTGTATAGCATTAAAGGAATAGAGAAAACTGGAGGAACCGTCCACAAGATGTTCATCCACGCCATATCAAATTCCAGTAAAAAATAAAGCTTTAATCAAAGTTTTTAAATAGATTGTATTCAAATACAAAAATAATTGATTACGAAATTACTCAAAATTTTCAATTACATAGTATTCAAGAACAAGAGGTAATTGATTACATGTTTACTCACAATTTTTGAGTTTGATGTAATCAATTACTAGAGTGCTCAGTCATTGAAGAGTTTGATGTAACCGATTACAAAAGTACTCATAATTATTGAATAAGTGAATACTTGATTACAATTTGTACTCAGCACTCATATCATTTGCATTCCACGAATCTTGAAATGTATATTTCAAATTTTGATGGGGATTGTACATTTTTTTTTTCTCGGTCCTTTACAAAGTTTCATTATTAAAAATAATTATAATTATTAAAAATAAAAATTGAACGCGATTAATGATTTTTGTAAATAACTTTAAAGTGAATATTAATAAACAATTTCACAAAAGTTCAAATAGTGTAACTGAATCTAGGGAGTGCGCTTATAATTTCACGGCATTATGAAATCCTAAAATACAGACAATCACTTTTAGTTTGCATTTCATTTTACGCTCTACGAAAATGATTTGTTAAAATTAATTATAGTTGGAGGGGTGTTTCTAAGACAAGTTACGAGTTGGGGAACTATCTTGACACTAGAGCGAGAAGTGAATAAATCAGGTCCTAAACTTAAAATACAATCGACATTAATGAGGAATATCAAATGAGGAAATATTGTGAACCCTCTATTCGCCACCTACAATACTTACTTACTGGACTACGTTTTTTTAATTTATGTAATAAAAATCACTGCAGCCCGTGGTGGACCTTGACTTCCCTTACGACATCAGACCACTGTTCTCTGCACAATGCCTTCCTTTTCCAATTTATTACTCCCAGCGTACGCAAATCTCCCTCTACGTCATTCAACCATCGTCGTCTCGGGCGACCTCTACCTCTTGTGCCTTGCATAGGGGTGAACAAGATCTTCTTTGGCATTCTATCATCTGGCATTCTCATTATATGGCCTAACCATTCTATTCGCCTAGCTTTCATGAAGTTAACGATGTCACATTCGCCGTACAGCTCATACAGCTCAATATTTTTTCGTATTCGCCATTCCCCCTCATCTAGAATAGGCCCATAAATTTTCCTAAGCACTTTCCTTTCAAATATCCTTAATATTTTAATAATGACACTGCATAGGGTCCATGTTTCCGAAGTGGCGTAATAGGCGCGGTTACCTGCCATTATTCTTTTATCATTCTCTGCATTAATTTTATTTTCTTCATTAATCTCCGCACCTAGGTAAGTAAACGTTTTCACTCTTTCGAAGAAATAGCCTTTCATTTCTATGTTTCCGTCTATCGTTGAATTGCCATTTGGACTGACATACATATATTTGGCATTACATTCATTGACAGTGAGATCAATTTTCTCTCCTTCTTGACAATTTTCACCTTTTAACGCTTGAAACGTCTCTGGCAGTGATCGAATATTTCTTGCGTCTGCATAAGCGCAGATTTGATTCGAGGAGTAAAGTATGCTGCCTCTAACATTGAGCTTTTTCACTATACTGTGGAGGGCCATGTAGAAGAGTGGCCTTCAATATAAACTTTATAATTAAGTGAATTTTGATAAAGGCCATGGAATTTACTAGCATTAACCTTATTATTATCTAAATAATGAAACAATCTTACTTTATAAACAAGACACGATGGTATCCATCGTTCTATAATATCCATGCGCACTGGCGCAGACTTAGGGAGAGGGCGATCATCCTTTCCACTCCCTCTCTCAATAATAAAAGAAAGGGAGCGAGGTTTCTATCTCCCCAATAATTTCATGTACAAAAACTTTAGAAAAGTAAAGCAAAAACCAATAAGAAATGAACTACATAAACTAATAAAATATGTAAACTAAAACCAATTAAGAAAACAGCTGGTTAGGCTAAAGCCTAGAAGTAAGATTAAATTTGAAGTTGAATCGAATTCTGTTAGTCTAGATGATCACGTCGTTCGTTACTTCGTTTAAGCAGTAAACAATTCAAAGAATGAATAAGGCCTGGATGGGCTAGCAGACTAATAGTGAGGAGGTAAGCTCAACTCAACGGCTTCAGTTCACTACTGATACTTACTAATATTTGGGGGAGGGAGGGGAGGGAGAAGGCGATCCCTACCACTTACTCCCTCCCATATAGAGGGAGCTCCCAGCTCTAATTTACCATTTTGAAACAAAAAGACGGATGGTAATGTCGAGTTGCACTTTTTCAATTTTTTTTTTATTCGATATTCAGGTTCTACGTATCTTTAAAAATAAAACCTTAAATTTCGAAGATGGGTTCAATTTTACTTTTCTTGGCTGATTACAAAGGTCTCTTATTGAAAATAATAAACCAAAAGCATTTATATTGCTTTTTTTTTTTACTTTTTTTTTTAATGCCTTTTTATGCTGATTCCAAAACACCTTACATTCCCCTCTATCTTTATAAACGGTCGAGCTATGAGCTTACAAAATCTCTAATCAGCCGGTGTTTGGAAACAAATAGACGGATGGTAATGTCAAGTTCCGAGGATCATTATGGAGTGACGTATGAATTTGTTGCCAAACCTCATGAAAATCTATCCTGTAGTCTCGGAGAAAAGACGCGAACGGCGGACGGAGGACAGATCGATTTTTTAAAATTTAATATTTGGATATTTGTTAAAATATAGGAATTTATTTATGTGAATACTTTTACAGTGAATAAGTAATTTAAAAATGTCAGGGGTCTACCTAATCATTTATTTTTAAACATTTACCGACTTGGTGGGGGAGCAATGTAACAATGGAACTAGAAGCAATCTTTATCGATTCAGCATCCCAAAAGTTACATTCTATAATATCCCACTCTCCTTTTACGTCAAGTAAAGCAGACCTAAAAATAAGTGGACTGACCCAGGACATGTGGTGTAATTTTTCATGTATTTTCGGACCTACAAATCGATATTGGTACTGTCTGTGGACACTGTGGGAACTGTGTCACCTTTTCCTCATAAAACCGAGATGTTGAGTCGATTTGACTCAATTTTTTTCGGCCAATGAAATCATCAAATGACGCCGAAGTATAGTTTGGCCCGAAAAACACGTTGAGAATTTTTAAGGCGAAATTGCGCAATCTGCAGAAATTTTTGCCGCAAATCGGGGTTTTGCCCATCTGTGCGCCGTAATCGGTTAAAAACTATTCAACATACCCTCACAAAATTCTTATACAAGTTAACCTCTTTGTGGATACGCCGCCGAATGGCATTACGCAATCAAAACTTTATTTTTGATTTTTTTGCTATTTTGACAAATTAATCATATTTAACGGAACTAGGCCAAAGGTCAAATCTCAGAATATAAATACCTATGCTAAATTTAAACCAATCACAATTGGTTCTCAAATAAATTTTTTATAGGCCGAAATATGCAAAAAAAACATGGTTTTATTTTCTAGATTTTTAACCGATTTCAAAAAAGGAGGTTAAGTGTTCAACTTTATGTTGCATGTATGTTCAAGCATAACTTTGGTATTCTTGAACCGATTTCTGTGGAGAAGGGAGGGACGGCGATCGCCTCTGCTAAGTCTCATTAAACATCAGTAGTGAACCGGAGCCGTTGAGTTGAGCTTACTCCCCACTCTGCTAGCCACATTTCTTGTTGGAATTTTTTACAACTTAAAGTAAGTAACTACAGACTATCTAACTTGATGTCTACATCTACTTTAAACTTAATCTTACTTCTAGGCCTTAGCCTGTTCTACATTTTCTTAATTGATTTTAGTTTACATATTTTATTGGTTCATGCAAATTATTTTTATTTTACTTCATTAACATTTTTTTACATCAAATTATTGGGGAGGGGCGAAATTATTTATTTGCATTTTACTTTTCACTCCTTCGCCCCCCTATGTCTGCTCGTATGTTTTCACGGACCGTTTATTCACTTTTATACTTCCTAAAAAAAGCTCCCTTCCCTCATTGCCTCCCCTTTTGATTTTCTCTCTTCACAGCTTTTTCAGCTTTTCCCAATATGTATATTCAACTTCATCTTATTTTCAGAGAGAATTACATTATCTTTCTTCATTGCATTGTTGATGAGGGATTGATAAATTATTTGCCACTTCTATTTATCAATTTATCAATCCCTAATTAGATTGATCCTACTATACCATCATGCGGATGTCAACTGATTATAAATATTTAATAATTATTACAAAAGGCCTAACGAATCGACTTTAAATTAGACTCGAAACCTCTTTCTTTTAAAATGTATTAATTTTTTAGGCTCATTCTCTGCAATCTTATAGCTTTTTTCACAGTTTGAGCTAAACTATTTGGTTTTGACTAACATCTGACCAAAGAAAATTCAGAATTGCTTGATTCGAAGGTTAGAGAGAAGTACCTACTGCTACCTGATGCAAATGGCACCTCATGCTCCTTGTTTAGATACAGAGAAAAGGATTTTCTTCCATATTTACGATATATTTATTTCCGGATTTCGAGAAATTCTGACGTGTTGGAAAAAAATGAAGGTAATTTGCGGATTCAGCGCTAAAAAATAAATAGGAATCAATTATCAAAAGTTAAAAAACATCTAACAGCCCAAATTTTGCAGGCTTCTGTTATCTCATTAAAAAAATTGTTTATCTGCTTAATTAGTGTGAAGAATGAAGGGAAGAGGGGATTGGAGGGGAAATAGCCAGATATGTGTGGTGGGGGCCTGTTCATCGGCATTCTTTTAGCGTACGCACTATAGTTATTTAGAAGTGTTGCAATATTGTGTTTGATCCCAGTTGTCCCCTATCCCATCAGAAGATGCTGTCGTTGGAATGAAAATCGATAGGTTCCATTAGAATGGAGATATTGAATATTACGTTGGGGGTCCTAGGACAACCTTCCGCTCGATTTGACTAACTCGATAGAGACTGCTGATACGGACTCCAGATCGCTGATTGAAGTGTCAAAGCGACACATGTCAGTTCGTGAATCATATGATCGATATAACAGAGTCATATCAAAAATAACATTTCTTCTAGAGAAAACTGAACCAAAGGTCGCTATCATAATTATATTTTATTTAGGACCTTATAATATTTACTATTTACCCGGTTTTATTCCTCGAGATTCCAATTTTTTGGAATAATATTAACAAAGTATGAATAGAATGATCTAATTTTATTAATTAACCAGAATAATGCTCCTATATTTCTATACAATTCTTCAGACGGCCGAGTTTTGACTCTCTTTGAAAATAGGCAAATCACAGTCCAATGAAGAAACCGGGCTTTCTTGATGCATCTGGCAGACATTTTTTTCATTGATTTTAATGAAACAAGGTCATAGATTGTTTTATCAGGGGTTAGTTTTCATGTTAATAAAAAATTGACAAATAGAAAACATGTTCTAAACATTAAAATACTCACTCCCTTACATGCCCCATTGCTTGAATTTTCTATATTTACTTTGTTTAGCAGCCAACGAACCTAACCTAACGCTATCAAAATAAATTAGGTGTGCAAGCAAGCTCAGTATTTTAAGAAAATAAAAATAAATTGGAAGTAATAGAATAATTACGTTGACAAGTAGTTTAATTAATTTCTTAATGTACCTGACATTTACCTCACCCCCTCACTTTTTTTTTTTCACAAATGGGCGCCAAGTAAACTAACCGCCTTCTAATGCTGAGGAAAACAGTTTGCAAGCTTTACCAGATCCTTCCAAACCAAATAGTAACTGATGTTGAGAAAAGGTTCCATTGCTTTGACTGTGATATTTTAAGTTAAAAAATATGCTTTGTGTTTGGTGAGGATCACTCCCTTACCTGCTCATAGAATACAGAAAATAGTTTAAATATTTGATGAATTTCTATTGTAGTTCTTCAGGTTTTATTGGTGTGGTGTAAATATGGAGGCTGTGATGTTAAGACCTAATCGATAAGCAATGAATACTCACACACAGAAGCACAAAAACCTTAATTTCTCACTTTGAATTTATTATAAAAATTATATTTCATTCAATATGTCTCTAATTCAGTTCCTTTATTAATTGGCTAAAATCAGTTTATCTCATACGCTTTTTAGTAATTTAATAATAGTGTAATACTTTTATAAAAAAATGTTGAAAAAAAAGATTTTTCAATAAAACTTTTTTTTATTGTTATAATTTCCTTGTAATATTCCTCATTTCTTCACCACTCCACCACTCTATTACGCTCACTCCCATAGACATATCCTCATCCCTCACTTTTGAAAATTAGAAGATTTAGATTTATCTTCCCTTTTCGGAACAATAAGGAAAAAGAGAGGCATTATAAAAAAAACAAAAAAAACGATGATATATTTTGACAACAGTATCTAAGATGCAATTAAAATCAATTAATCCTCTGATTTTCGGAGAATGACCCATGTACAGTCATTGGAAATAAATATGTTTTTTAAAAATTATTATACAAAGAAGAGAGAAATTATTTTGTTTTCCTTTGCAATCTAGAAACTGTTGTTCTTTATTATTGGATGGTAGAAAAGAAAGTAGTTTGATGAAAATATTTTAAACTGGGTGTGAGAGTGATTTGTTACGGATTTCGGAAGAAGAATAATCTCTGTATAAAGATTGGTTGGAAAAGAAAACAATATCCCGAAGTAGAAGGTGGAAGAGCTGATGAATAAGAGACAGATAGCTCTAGCTGTGAGCGAGCAATGTCGAAACTGTCCAGGGCTGCTCATAAATATGAAAAAAACAAACAGAAGAAGGAGCCAACTGTGAGTGAGTCTGATAGCCCTTAAACCTGGGAAGTGTCTCGCCGACCTCACTTCGGTCTAGATGACTCCCGACTGAGTGCCTTTCTCTTCTAATAGCCATTTAGTTCTTCATATATATATATATATATATATATATATATATATATATATATATATATATATATATATATATATATATATATATATATATTAAAATTTATGGTTTTACGTTTCAAGATGTGTAGAATCCCAATATCAAATAAAAAAAAAATCCGTCTGTCCGCGGCTTTTCTTCGAGACTACTGGACCGATTTTCTTGAGATTGTCACCTCAGGATGGTCCTCCGCGGAACTTGGCATCATCATCCCTCGTTTTGCGTTATATCGGATATGTAGAATCCAAATATGGAATAAAAAAATATCCGTCCGTTCAAATTGTGATATCATCACTAGAAAGGTACTACAATCCCCTACAAAACCAATTAAAAAAAAAAAATCATCGAAATCGGACCAGTGTTAGCAGAGATACAGCGTATTGAATTTTGTAGGCCTATTTCCCGGCGCTCTTGACTCTTGGCCTCCTGAGTTATCCTTTTCCATATCTTGTTGTTCCTCCCCTCTATCTTTCAATTGTGGTTTCCCAACTTTCTTGCATCTCTTCCAAATTCATCCTTTCTTGGATCCATCCTCTATTTCCACTTGCTTTTTTGTCTTTCCTTTATCCTTTAATACTGAACATTTTCATCTTTACCCTTTCACCCTCTATTGTTGTCATATATTCTGGCCATCTTATCCTTCTTGTGTGAATGGGCAAGCCAGATATTTTGGAAACATAACTATTTGAAAGTTATAAACCATTGTGTAATAATTTAAAGCGCTTTTTATTTTAATTTTTCTTCCATATTGTGGAGCCTATATTACTTTCAGAACATGATTTACTTCATTAACATTATTTATAATTTTCAGGATCTCTTTGATTCTTGAATTTCTAGCCGTCCTTATAATTATAATTATATTAAAATAAATAAATAAAAGTAGATTAGAAAAATAACTAAAAAAAGATAAACAATTATCAGTATTGATATTTCCATGCATGGATGGAATGCAAATTTCATCATTTTTTTTTTCAATTTTTTTTTTTTAAGAATTAAATTGAAATATACTTAGTTCTATTTTATTTTTTAGCTAAGCACCGGCAATAATGTCCAAAAAAATGCAACATTGTAAATAAGATTTTTGCGTTTGAACTGAAATCGGTGTTCTTTAATCTGGATGCTGAGACCGAATGCAATATTACTGAATAAATAAATAGTTTCAAACAATCAATCTAATCTGGTTATAATTGAAATCATCCAGTTTAATGACTAGAGACCTTTCATAGTATAAATACATATACCACGTAATCTAGAAGAATATGGTGAAAAATGATATCACTAAGTTAATTTTACATACGACTTTGTCACCTAGGAACTGTCAACAAATTAATTGTGAGAAAAATTATTGAACTTGGAGGATAATCTTAAGTTAATATTTTAAATGATTTATTTTGACTCTTTATTTTTTTTTTTAGAAAGTGTTAAATTTTAATAATACCTATGAGTCGAAGCAACTATCAAATGATTTATTTTCGAATAATTTTTTCATTTTTTAATTTAAATTATTAGATCATTAATTTTTGTCCATAATTTAAGGTTACTAAGCAAAGAATACATTAAATGGAAATAAAGGTGAGGTCAATTGCGGTAATGGTTGTTATTTCGCTATATAAAAATTACTTAGCTTCTGCTGTCTATAAACTTAAAAGTTAGTATTTACTAAACTATTACACTTGCAACTGCCCTTTATTACGGATTGCCTGGCCGCTTACATTAAGGGAAACGCCTTACAATACGCCTTACAATATTGAATCACTAAAATAATAATCAGTGCTAATCCGGCAAGCGTCCTAGAGATCGTCCGAAACGTAGATGAGAGAATTTGTTATGGCTTACCTTGTGGATTTGAGTTTTGATAGAATTCAGTGGAGGTAGATTTTGTGGCAACGACTGCAGGTGTTATCGGTATCGAACTTCTAGGTTCGCTAAACCTTTAATTAATTTATTTACAAAACTGGATTTACCTTCGGAGATGCTGTGTCTACTATACACCCACGGAATTTTATAGGCTTAGAATTGCTTAGTAGTCAATTAGCTAATTTTGTCAAAAAAAATATTTTTTACAGTTTAAATAAATTTTATTCATTGAATGTTAGCATATATAGGTCGATGAAGTGACAAACTGATAATAGTAATTCCGGCGAGATGTTTTCTGTAAAAGTAAGATTTATAAATATTTTGCCTAAGGTACTATGATGGTTGTTTGTTACTTAATCGGGATTATAATGATGTTTAAGAAATTCAAATGCATTTTTATTCGTTCACTAATTCTTGCTTTCTAGCATATATAGAAGCGAAGCTATGAGCGTTTAAAAATGACTCCAAAAACGACTGAGAAGTTTTCTTTTTTATCACCCTAGACAATTGCTAATTTAATATTTGCTCTATATTATTATTTTTATTTCATAATAATATTTCTCTGATGTTATCGGCTGTTTATTGTGGTAACTCGATGTATTTGGTCAGCATCAAACTGTAAACAATTACTATCCATATGATTCCAGAATCTGTTTTGCGGTCTTGGAATTAATGATTCAATCATTGATACATATCGCTTTTGGAATAGAGGTTTGTACCTAACAAGAAAAATACATTTTGAAACTTTTAAATATATTTACAATTTATTAATAATTGAATTTCTTATGAGTAAACAAACACCACGGAAATTCAGACGAGAAAACCAATAACCAATCTTGAAAGCATTTTAAGATATTTTACTGCAAAGAAGTTTTAAATACTGGAAGGCCCGCTAGGATAGTGGAAATATTTCCCTAGGCTTGGGTATTATTAATAGCAACTAGATTGAAAAATGAGTCTGGAACTAGATGCTATAAATAGAGGCTAAATATATATATATATTGACGCGAGGTATAGTCACTCCTCCTGGAAATAGTGCTATAGCTGGACTCCAGTGGGAACATGGTTGACATGTGTTAGGAGGAGGCACACATGGTTCGTCAGGCGGCGTCCAATTATCGGGCATCGATCCTTTTTTATCTCTCTCCTAATTGTCTAGGACCTTTAGTGTTTTCGGCCAAGGTTTTAGCCTTTCTTATTTTACTGATAAAGTTATGTGGTGCAATGCGATCTACTTACGGTTAGGTTGCTCGGAAATAATATAATGTTTTAAAACTAAAAGATTCTATTTTCTATGTATAAATATTTAGTCCATACACCGATACAATTTCACCATGGGATCTTTCCATAACAAATCATTCAATAATGAAATAATTTTAGACTCGAGGTATTTCAAAATGAGTGAAACTTTGTATTAATGTTCTATGCATAAATCTTCATCATCATACTCCGATCATCTTTTAACGCTATATAGTGTGAGGATGCCCTCTGTAGGGCTTGGACCAAGTGCCCCTCTCCTACACCAGCTCTTTCCTCCTTATCCAGTCCAGCTCTCGTTTTCTAAAGGCCTCTCACACACCTTCCTCCCAGGTGATCCCTGGTCTTCCTTTTGGTCTTCTCCCCTCTACTCTTGTCTCATAGGTCATCCTCGCGATTCTTCCTGCATTCATCCTGAGGAGGTTTCCAAATCATCGTCACCAAACCACCAAACATCGAACCAGACACCCAAAATACTTAAAATCCTGAACCCGTTCCAAGATTTGCCCCTTCAACCTCAGGATTCTCTTAACTTTGTGGGGTTTTCTTCCTATTCTCACGCATTTTGTTTTTTCTGGATTAATATCCCTATTGATGCTGGACAGCTCTTCTTGCATGATGCTTACATTGGCATGATGGTCATTGGCAGAAATTATGATTAGGTCGTCGGCAAATGCGTGCTGTGTAAAGCGTTGGCTGCAGGTTCCTATGTCCGATTTGATAGTGCCTCAATCTAGGTTTAGCTTTTTTCAGTGCCCGGTCTAGGATCATTATAAAGAATAGAGGGCTTAAACTACATCTCTGGCGTATTTCCCGCGCCATCTTAACTCTTTGGAAGTGTGGTTACTTGTCCTTACAATGTTTCTCATATTGTGATAGAGATTCCTCACAGCCAGGATCGTACCAAAATCTACCTTTGCCTGCCTTTCAGACGGATCTAGTTCTATATCCTCCTTTTTGATTATGTCAAAGGCTTTTTCCAGAACCACAAAGCAGACAGAAATTTCTTTTTCTTTCTCTATGGTCTTCTCTATGACCTTTCTCAAAGCGAAAATTAGGTCCTGAGTGCCCCTCGAATTTCTGAATCCATACTGCTCCTCTTCAGTCTGGCAGTAGACAACTCTTCTTATCTTTTCAACTACAATTTTTGAGTAGAGTTTACTTGCCCCACTGAGTAGAGATATGCCTCGATGGTTATTGCATTGTCTATTTTCTCCTTTTGAGTTTATCTCCATTTTGTGACCAAAATCTTCCCACGAATTTCGTTTAGTTTGCAGAACTTTTAGCTACATGCATACATATAGTCGAAAATTAAAAATTTCAGATTTATACCATTTTAATTTTTTAAGTTATAAAAAGTCGAAAATCGACTTTTCCTTGATACGTTTTGAAACATTGAAAAGCTTATAACTCCAAAACTATTTGCTCTAGAAAGCTCAAAATAGTTTCAGTAATTTCAAAATTGCATGGACTTTAATTTTATACGTATCTTGACTTAAATCAATTTAAAAATGTTTAAACGTTTCCAAAAATATTTTTTTTTAATAACTCAAAATAGAATTTTAATTTTTTTTTTTAAAAAAGATATACATCTTTTTGAAATGTTTGGGCAAAATTTCAAGATGAGATTTTTGAGGGTTCTGTTATACAAAAATAAGACGAGATCTCTCATTCAGCATCTTTTTACCTCCTCGTATTGCTGGCAATATAAGCCTTTGTCATATCGTGAATTGTTCCGTTGGAATATCCATGATAATAATTGAGAATAACTTATAACAAAATTAAGATTCTGCACATCCCACAGACCTACGAATGGCTCACCAGGTGACTGACAGTTTCCTAAGGAAGATATTTGCAGGTAAAGGTGACTACTTTCCATTCTGCCTAACTCACCTGTGCCGAAGACACAACTTTCCTCTTTGTCACATCATTGTTCACGACCGTGATGTCTGGCCGTCACGTGCAAACAAAGCATTTCCTCAACTGTGTTGATTCATCATCGCCAGATATCGCTGTCATTTTTAAACCACAAAGATTAACGTTCATTTTTTTTTTTTTTCTAGGGAAACAGTTATACACAGTGACGGTATCAAAACAGGCGAAGGTCAGTAAACTTATTTTAATTTATTTAATTAATATGTTCATCACAAGTGCATCAAAAACAAAAAGTAGAATTAAATAGTGGTTATTTAAGCCCCTTTTTGTGCATTTAGGGAGCCTATTTTGAAATAATGATTTTATAGCATTTGAAATGCTCAAGTATTTCAATATAAAATAGATAATGGTTATTGTATAGGAGTGATATTACGAATCTTATTTGCTACTGTATATATTAGTATTTTTAACAGGAAATTCAATTGCATTAAAATCCGTAGTACAGGGTGGGACAGAAATAACTAATATTTTGATAGATATAAAAAAACAAAACAATGTATATTGAAAAAAACTTGTTTTATTTTGAAAAAACCATATTGAAAATAGTTTTAATTGAGTGATTTTGAGAAATTACGTTTTCCAAATGTCGGCCGGCAGTGACGTTCCTGAAAAAATTTCTATCGTTCTTTTAGTTATTTCTGGTTGAATGACACTGATTTCTTGCCTGATCCTCTCCTTTATATCATCCAGAGAACTAGTTCGGTTAATTTAAACAACTTATCCTCGAAATATCTCCAGTGAATAAAATCGCATGAATTTGATGTGATGATCATGATCATCACAGTGATGTGATGATGATCATTCTGCCAGGAAATATTTCGATCCTCTGCACCGACTTTATCAAACCTAGGATAGTTTGCAAGACGTAGGATTTCTAGGGTGAAAAAGTCTCCAACATATGCACGTAACTGTCGGAGTTCACAGTTAGCGGTGCATCCTCCTCATAAAAAAAGTATGGGTCGATAACACCGAAGTCATCATAAGCCGCCGACAGTGTCCTTTCCAAATGTTTCCAGTTGTTCCACCAGAAATGATTTGATGGGTGATGGAAAGTTTCCGGGATGTATTTGGCAATGCGAAGACAAAACGGCAGACATTTGTAAGATTTGATTTTTAAAATCTACTTTATTAAAAATATTTTCAAGGCACTTTTTTAAATAAAACAAGTTTGTTTTTCTTTAGATCCAATGGTTTGTTTTTCTGCAGCCCTTCAAAATTTATCAGTTATTTTTGGCCTATAATGCATGTAGAATGGTGTGCTATATTTGTTTTATAATTTGTTGACTATCATTGGGATGTGCTATCTCTTGATATGATTAGTTCCTGAATTGACTTAATTAATTGACTAAATGTATTATGTACTATTTTTGTTAGCAGTGGCGTACGCTGGGAGGAAATCAGAGGGATATATTCCTACCTCCCGAAATGTTTGAAAAAATATGATTTTCATTTTTAAGTTTTGTATTTTGAGTAATAATTTTTTATCCAATTTTCATTCTTATCCTTAAAACTTACGCCCTGTTTGGCGATTATAAAGACTTAATGATTACATGTATTCTCATTAAGTTCTTTCCCCGCAAAAAAAAAATTAAATCCCCCTCCTCGAAAAAAAATCTTGAGTACGCACCTGTCTGTAAGATTTATTGCAGTTCTTCGGGATCCTCCAATAATATCCTTTTCATTATTAGAAGAATTTTAAAATGATGTTTAGTTTCCAGGATAACCGACAGCAATTCATTGAAAGTCCTTCGATACATTGTAAGGATCTATTGTTGACGACTCGTGCAAATTATTCATAAACTCAGCCTTGATACGACAATGATACTCCAAGACGGCACAATCCTCGATAATTTGCATTCACATTAAGCCGCAACGACAGGTTGCAAATATGAAAGACTAACCGAAAATGGGGCATGCGTCAGTCCGAATTCTTCGGCGATTTGGTCATCGAGGCGTATTTTTATTTTCTTCGATCGCAGGCCGAATGTTGCCAATGTTCAATAACAATAATTGAAATTCAAAACATCTCAACATTGCCATATAAGTTCTAACACAGCCTATCTCAACTCTTCCAATATGACAGGAGGTACAAAAGCTACATAATTTCGTTGTTAATAAGCTTCTTCTTATTTTCGACTAGCTGTGACTGGTGGTTTCACCCGCGCTAAATTTGGATTGGCCAATAAAATACAAAATAATAACCTATTATTTATTCTATATTAATATATATACTATATTCTATCTATTTGTTATATATCGGCCTATTTTTTGACCTTTATTAGTTACTTTTTCAAGGAACAGGGCCAAAACGACAATAAATTTTTATGAATGGCAATAAAGTTAAACTCAAATAAGTTTCACTTTTTATGAATGGCAATAAAGTTAAACTCAAATAAGTTTCACGTTTTATTCTTTCTCCCCATACCCTAAACCTCTCATTTTATTTAGAAAATAATTTTTTCACACTTATTGAAAAGTGCGATTTTTTTAATTGTGCGCCAACGTTTCGGCCTAAATTCAAGGCTAAGTAAAAAAAAAACAAAAGGATAAGAATCAATAAAGTATTTATTGTTTTATAAATTAAAATTTAGTTTTATAAAATATAGACAGCTATACTATAACTTCTACTAAAATTACATCTACGGATAACTACATCAAATCCAAAATTAAATATCTGGTTTACCCACTCTCACAATTTTCCTTACTACTTTGGATTAAAGTGAAATACAAACAATTTTTCCTCTATTTTATTTTATATTAGTTCGACTAATATTTTTTTTAATGTTTTATAAAAATAGTTTTTAATAGTTTTATAAACAATCAAATTATCTTTCAAATACACTTCTACAATATTCCAGCAAAGGTATAATATTCGAGTCATCAAAAAACTAAACTAAGTTGAACCGGTGTCCATAGGAAGGTTTATTATATATAATTTATAACATGTGCTCAAAGTTCAAAACGCTATATCTCTGTTAATATTGGACAGATTTGGATGATTTCCTTTTCGTTGGGTAGGAAATGTAGTTAACTTTAGAATTATTTATATATAATTTGATATACAATTTTATTTTCTTCATAACTTTTCGAAGATCCCCGATATAAAAAAAATTAAAAGTACTTTAGAGAGCAGATTATAGGAAAGTTTCATCAAAATCGTTTCGTTTCGTCCCGACCGATTTGGTACACACAGATCGAGGGGAAACGCCCTATAAAACAAAACAATAATCAACAAAATCGGTCCACCCGTTTAAGAGATAATACGGTGTAGTTAATTTGGTCCAACGGGCATGAAATTTTCATGACAACGAACAGTTCGCAAGTTGGACAGTTTTACTCTAAGCAATTATGGTAACTATTCCGTTGCTATGGGTCTTGATGTTTTAAAACCTTCCTCAATAAACGCTCTTTCTGACGCACACACACAAATAAATATTTTTGATTTATAATGATGTATAACGTGGTAATTTAAAACAAGTTTAAAAAATAATATCCTTACTGATGTACGGTATAGCCAAAATACCCACTTACAGAAACTTCAAACTTTCCAATCAAAAATATAACGACTCGTTGCAAAAGACCTACCCTTACCAACAGTTGACGACTATATAAGGATTCTTTATCTATGGTTATTGGACATATAAGCATACTGATAAGAGATATAGCTAGCCGACATGCCCATGACTACGAGGAGAATAAAAAGGTGCTGGATGAGAGATCTACTTCCTTAACTTATATAGGTAAGAGAATCAAGGCAGAGAAGAGGTGCTGCTGGGCACTATCTTTTCCCGTACCTCAAATAGTATAACTCTCTAAATTATCAAAGCATTTGCTGAATATATACTCAAAAACAAAGTATGATAAAATTCTAAGAATTAATTTTAAAACACCCTTTAATGAAAAATTAAAAAAAAAAAAAAATATTTTTAATTTAAAAAATACATTTTATTATTTCTTCAAGTACTTCAATGTTTTTGCATAAAAATTGTATCCATTTCAGGAATCTTGAATATGGTTATACAAGCCATATTATCCGTTGGGTGCATGTTGTACTTAAAGAAAAATTCTTTTATTTTTAGTCTTTTCACTACATAAAACTTAACATTTATATGTTAAAAAATTATTGTTTATAATATAATAATATAATATTATATATAATATAATAAAAATTATTATATTATTAAATGCTGGAAAAGTAACTTCTCTTTTTTCTCCAGCTATTTATATTTCCTTAAGGAAGGATGGTGGATGCTAGGAGAGGTGATGTTTTAAATGACTCTAGCTGCGACGCTAACCTGAATCCATTCATAGAGGCAAGAAAGGTCTCCCGGTGCAAAATTCTTGAGATTTGGCCAAATTGAAAATAGTTTTTAGGGGAAAAGGAAAAGGAATGGGTACAACGGCCTCTCCATTCCTCTCATCTCCCTCTTTTACTTATTGTCAGTTCTACTTTTGTTTCTCTTGAGGGAGCTCATCATCCTTATTTTTTATATTTTCATAGCATGCCAATTTCGCAATAGAACATTTTAAATTAAATATATATTTCATATTTATTAGTTAATATTAACCTGAGCTCATTACACGTTTCATATTTCAACCAAAAGTGTAACAAAATTTTTAAAAATCTAAAATTAACTAATCTAGACCTAAAAACAACATAAACAAAAACAATTATTAGTTATTCTCTTAATTACATTCTTGCCAAATTAAGGGTTAAAGCTGATGTCACTGATTACTTTCTGTTAGTGTTACATAAAAAGAGTACAAGAGGATTCCCTGCCACCCTCAATAGCTTGAATCATAGCTGTTGTGTCTGAACAATATTCATTCGGAGGTCAATCCATACAAACCAAATTAAGTAGTTTGTATTCGTCCACGAAGGAATACATAAATAACATCAAAAACGTTTGATACTTTCAAGTTGAGAAATAACCGAAACATGCAGTTGATATGTATGTTAGGTTAGGTTGATAGGTAAATGAGGTGCGACAGTTCACTACCAAGGCAGGCGAATGTGACAGTGAACGGTACAGCGGCCATTTAGCAGAGTGACACTGGATTTAGCAAACAATCAGATCTGTTAAATTGTGCTTATACCTATACCTATTTGATTTGTTTGGGATTATGATATTTAGAATGATATTGTTTTTACTCGACGAATAGCACAAATTGGACGATTTAGCATGCTAAATGAGAGTTTGTGAGTGCACTTAAAATAATAACAATAAATAACAGATAGTATTGCTGACGCAAAGCCGGTAGTGCAGTTGATAGTACGCAATGGACGAGTGATGTAGAAGGTCTCAGGCGTGGGCTGAGAGCTCTGTCCTTCTCCATCTTCCTGTTCCATATTATTCTTCTCCTTGCTTCTAATTCTACGAAATAAACACAATTATTTATTCTCCTCACTGAGAAGATGCAATTGGTAAAAGTTTTGAAATATTATTCATTTAAAATATAAATTAAAATGAAATAGACGTCGTAACTTAAAAGATAAATAATTAAATACTAACAATTTCTGTGTAAAAAGTGGATCTAGAAAATTCACTGAAAGATTTTGTTTGAACTTTTAGAATAATGGTTACTGGGCCTTAGAACTTGATCGGTACAATCCTTAACCCTAGGAAAACAAATTTAGTAAAGAACCTGGGAAAAAATGTGAATGAATAACAGCGAACCATGGTGATTTATATAATACATATATATTTGATAGCCCCTTCATTTTTACTAAAATACTTACATTAATATTGTAGTAAAAATGAAAGGTCAATAAAATTGAGAACATATATTTAATGGCGAAATATTCATTAAAAAAAAAAAAATATATATATATTAATATATATTAATAAATATAAATAAATATATATTAATAAATATATATATATATATATATATATATATATATATATATAAAGGACAATAAATATATACATGAAAGGACAATCAAATTGAGATTATGGCGAAACACGGACATAAATAATGGCGACATATTCATTTAAAATATATATATATATATATATATATATATATATATATATATATATATATATATATATATATATATATATATATATATATATATATATATATGTTAAATGAATATTTCGCCATTAATTATATGTTCTCAATTTTATTGTCCTTTCATTTTTACTACAATATGAATGTTAGTATTTTAGTAAAAATTAAGAGGTTATCAAATTAATTTAAGAAGCTCAAGAAATCCGAGGGAATGTCGGTTTATTATTTTCAATAATTAGCATTTGTAATCGACTGAGGAAAATAAATGTTTACTCCCGCTCAAAATTTGAGGTTTGAAATTTCAAAATACCTAGAATCCAAAAATGGAATACAAAACAAACCGTCCTTCCTTGGTCCTTGAAGTCCTCCAGGCTGGTCCTTGAATCTCGACATAACCATCCACAATTTCGTTTCCAAATGGCAGCAAATTAGAGATTTCATATGCTCATATCTCGGCAATTTATGAAGATAGAGGGAAAGTATAAAATATTTCGGTATCATTACCATTAGAATCAGATCAGTATTAGAGATAATAGCGTAATGAACTTTGTTCAAATGATTTATAAAATACCTATTCTGCGAATGTTCCGTTGGAAACCGATTCTTCATTGTTTAGTCTCTTTATAGTTCGATAAAATGTTGTGGGCCAATTTAGTTGCCCATTTGAAAGATCATTTAACTGTCTACAAAGCTAAACATAAAAAAAAAATTTCTTAATCGGACTAATATTAGCGAAGATTAGCAAACAATTTTTGTATTGAAATCGGTAAACAAAGGCATATGAATGGGCACACCACATATTTTTGATATAATTTGGAAATAATAAACCATAATTTTTTGTGATATCTATACCCTCTAGTCTTAAATAAGTAATAAGTAATAAATAACTTAATTTAAACTAACTGATTGTACAACATATAACTAGTTTATTTATTTTTTTATTTACGTTAACTAATCAAATAAAATTAACACGACTTGAATTGAATTATTTCATCACAGCTTGAACTTAAGTAACCATAAAAATTATTTTATATAAGTGAACATATTTGTAGATGGAAAATTATGTCTAATGAAGGAAAATGTCTCGTACCCTATTGAAAAGGGTTTGTTTATTTCATTATTTTTCATAGAAACAAATTATAAACCGGAATAGGAAACCGGGACTTATAAAACACATAAATAATTGTAAACATAATAAAAATGTTGAAGCTAGAGCATTATCTCAACATAGCATAAAGTCCAATCGTAAATTTGATTATGCAAGAACAAAAATTTTGGATATTGAAAACATAATAAAAAAAAAAAGAAAAGAAATAGGAGTAATACTCATAACTAAAAATATAAAAGAAGCCATCAATTACAAAACAGACAAGAAATGTTTAAATAATGATTATGCAGATATAATTAATAGATTAAAATTATAATAGAACGTACATTATTATAGAACGTACATAAACCATCGAGTTTCTTTATCAATTTAAATTTACACGAAAACATTGAGTAATCAGTGTCATAAATATTAATAAAAATAATAATAATAAAGGAAGATGTAAGGAGAGAAGAGATAAATATGTTAACAGTTGGCCAGATTTAGACTAATCCATACAGGCTAAGTTCAGTTCAATGTAACATTGCAACAGAATAACATGCTCCTACTGATTATTTTAATTAAGTGAAAACAAAATAATGACTATTTTATAATTAGACAAAATAACAGTGGTATGGATTAATTATGGACAGTACTGCAGTCAACTTTGTAAGAATTATGTTTATTTTAAACCAATATAATAAAGAGGCATATATATATATATATATATATATATATATATATATATATATATATATATATATATATATATATATATATATATATATATATACTTATACACTTATACGCCGACGACTTCCAAATCTATTTATCCTTTCCTCCTTCTGAGCTATTAGTAGCGTTTGCCAGTATCCAGGAAGACCTAGATAGAATCAGTGCCTGGGCAAACCTGAACAGATTAAGTTTAAACGCTATGAAAACTCAGGCCATTGTCATAGGTTCCAATTCCCTTCTCAGATCCAATGACACCTTTCCTACTTTAATCCTAAATGATCACCCCGTCACGTTCAGCTCCTCAATCAAAAACTTGGGTATTACTATCGACCAAACCCTTTCCTGGAAACCCCACATTGCCCAAATTTCCCGACGGTCAATAAGTACCCTTAAATTATTCCATCGTTCTCGTCTTCTTCTCCCACAAGCTACCCGCAAACTCCTTGTGTCCTCTATTATCTTTCCCCACTTTGACTACGGATGTGTGGTATACGGGGGCCTCTCGAATGTGCTCGAGGACAGATTGAAGCGGATCATGAATTGCTTTTTAAGATTTGTCTTCGGCACCTCGAGACGGGCCCATGTGTCCCACCTATACGGCGAGTTGGAGTGGCTCTTCCCCTGCAACCGTAGACAATATTTCCTCGGATCTTTTCTATACCAAACCATCACCACCCACCACCCTTCCTACATCTACAGCCTCCTACAATTCAAATCCTCGGTCCACGCACTGGAAACAAGATCTCGCCTTTCTGACCTCCATACTCCCTCCCACAGAACCAAAACATTCGAACGCTCCTTCCTCGCCCGCTCCTCTACCCTTTGGAATTCCTTTCCTTCTAATATCCGACATGCTTCTTCTCTATCCTCATTCAAATCCCTCCTTTTTCAACACCTTCTTTCTCTCCAAAATGATGCTCTCTAATTGCGAAATTTCAGTTTAGGATTAACATCTGGATCAGAAGTGGATAATAGATTTGGATAATGTAAAAATAAATGTACATTATCCAAATCCTTTCATTATTTTTGTATTTTTCATTTTCTCTGTTGTTTTTTTTTGTTTTGTTTTTTGCTTTTTTCTTGTTTTTTCTCTTTTTTTTGTTTTGCTCAAATCAATTATATTTTTTCGATAAAAAAAACCTATTTATTTGCTTATTTATTTTACAGAAGATATTGTAAAAATTAATTGTTCTATATTCTATAGTCTTATGGCCAGATAATGTTACTATTTTATTGGTTCCTTCATGTTATTCTTAAGGGACCTAGTCCCAGAATAAAGTTCTTTTATCTATCTATCTATCTATCTATCTATCTATATATATATATATATATATATATATATATATATATATATATATATATATATATATATATATATATTGTTGGTTAGTTGTTTTGATGTTTTTAGGCGCAAAACATGGAGGTCATTAGCGCCCGATACGTATTATCATATTACTGCAGGAAGTTAAAAAAAAATACATATATACATACACACACGGACACATGTGCATATATATGGATACACACATACACATAAATACATGTGAACAAAATTATTAAAGAAGTAAAAATTATTATTGGTATTAACACGTGTTTATTTATTAATTATTTTATCATATTTCCTTCAATAAATTTACTTTAACGAGAAACAATATTACTTTGTCTGCTCTACTACTTCCCTGCTCTACTAGTTCCCTAAGGCTATTGAAATGTTTGGTGGTATTTCAATTTCATTTAATTTATACCTGTAGAATGGCCTGTGGATTATTATCAGGATGCTGTTGCAGTGTTGGCATTTTGGTGGTAAATCTTTAGTGAGTAGGTGAAGGTGTGTCAGTTTTGAGTGAGCAATCCTCAGCCGGATTTTTATTGTGAATTTAGTTTGAAATTGCTTAAAGTGCGATAATTATGTAATAAAAATGTTTTAGGATATTCATTGCATTGTAGGTCATATTCTTGACGATGGGGCAATACTGAAATGCTGAAGAAGAGTGGAGTTGTAATGGAAAATAAAAGAAATGAAATGTTTACAAGTTTTCATAATTATTCATTATTTTTGTCTATACCTTTAAGGCCTCTTGGTTTTGGTACGTTTGGCTTCTCGGTTAATGAAAAATATAAAATAAAAAAGTCTCGGTTAATGAAAAATATAAATACTTATATTTGAAAAAAAAAATTGAAATGAATTAAATTTTTAAAGAAACAGAAAGTTATTAAAAGAAAATATTAAAAATAATTTTAAATTGTTGATATTCCTTCAATTTCTTGTTGAATTTCTTATTTCCTTTTCCAGTAATTTCAAAAACGTTCTTTAAATCATTAAAAATTTGCCTATTATGCCACCTAAGTGTTGGAGTAGTTTGTAGATAATGACAAGAAACTTCCTGTATTTTTTTTCTAAAAGAATAAGTGAAATTGATTAAAACAAAACAAAAGAATGGGATCTCATACCCCCTCTCTCCATTATCAAGTTAAGTTAAAGTGTCCTAATCAAATGGCACATTCCACTGTTGGAATTGACGGTGCATGTGCAGTGATAAAGGCTTCCAGTCAATATATCTTATCTCGATTCTACATTTATCTCGGGGCGCGATACTTCTACTATCGATAATTGTTATGTCAATCCGTCGATAATATTAGTAATTATCGATAAGCTATACGAGACTCAAGCAACGAAGTAAAATTAATATGTTAATAACTTATTGAAATATCATTATTTTCATTTTTATGAAAAAGTATGAGGTTGAAAATAATTTGAACAGTTTATATATTTTCTCCCAGATTCTGTTGGAGGCACTGAAATTTCTGGGTAATTTATTTACTTTCCTACCTTTACTAGCTAAGGAAAATATATTCAACTATCTCTATATATTTTTTTTTTCTGTTGATTATACTGATTTTATAGATATTTGGCCGCGCGATGTGGTCTTCTTACAGACATTTTATCATTTGCGGGAGCTCAGACAGTATGGTCACCCAACCTCACAATGCTACGAACCATGGTTTCCATGGTGCAGCGGCAAGCTACCCATAGCTCAATAACCAGTCTCCTTTGGGGTCAATTCGGCAGTGACATATCGGTCTAGATCTACGGATTATGGCTGTTCGGAGCCAGCACATGCAAGAGGGCCAATATTTCTTTCCCCGAAGCAGACTGTCATGAGCTAAACATCCGGTCGGCTATTTGACATTCTGAAAAACCACAATGCGATTCACAATTGAGAAAAACGGGGTAGGGTCATCACTCCTACGCCTAGTCCGGGTGAGTTGCCTCCAGTAGACTGACGGACCTCACATACTCGAGGGAGGGGTGATGCTTAAGGAATCCCGAGACCGGAATTCGTAGTTACAACCTTTGGGCTTATAAGCAGGTGGACTTTTGCTAGCGCGTTATTCCGTTCGGCCACCCCAAACTATATATTGTATATACATGTATAATGCATGTATTTGTATAATGTTACTATTATGATTTTTGAAATATATTAAAGAGAGACGGTTTAAAATTTATAATGAGCGGAGTTAGGTCTTGAAGCACATATCTCTCCTCATTATGAAGTTATTTTTTTAAAATGATAAATTATATTTGTTTGAAATCAGATTTGATAGTGTATACAATTGTATGCCACTGGTCTTTAAGGAGAATAAATATTTAACAAAAAATTGACCTAATGAAAAAAGTAAAAAGACACTCTTCAAATCAGACTATATTCAATGAAGCTTTATTGACCAGGCTGAGTGAAGCTCATTGCTATCAAATAATCTTTTTTAATTCACAACTGATATTTAAAATATTTTCTACCGTTTGAACCCTAGTTCACTGATCTCAAATCTATTTTCACAGCTCTATTTATCTCTAAAGCTTATAATATCTTGCATAACGCTGAGTCCTGTTCAAAACATGGAAAATAATCTTTGATAAATTAACCACTGGTGAGCAAATAGCTTTGATAAATAGGCGATGCTAAAAGTCAACAGCTGTTTATCCAAAAATAGACAAATGGGTGGATGACTTAGTGCAAACTGCATTATATATTTGAGGGGGGGGGAGGGAGGAGGTTATCTTGGCTGGCGAGTCCCCAACAACAGCACAACAGGACAATTGGAACAAGTTCAATGGCCGTGGAGGTGACTGAGTGCACCTGCGGTCCTGTAGCGCTGGGTCAACGGGAGTTTCCAAAATTGAAAATGGATTGTTATCATTGAAGTAAATCGGATCTTTGTAGCTTTCCATAAATCTATATATTTATGAATAACAGAATCGAATAGCAGTAGCTATAGCTAAAGTTATAACGTAGTGATTAATGAAATGGACGAGTTGCTGATCCGTTAGGATGAGGAACGATTCACTTGAAAGGTACTCCCCGCCCCTCCCTCTTCCCCCAGTAACACATGTTTACATTGGGTTGAGCGAGGCGTCAAAGGGAAGGATAGTGTGTAATATCATTGATCTGTGCAAGTTCCACTTGTATGAAGAAAATGAAGGGTCTGTAATATCTTCAACTAACGATGGGCGATATCATAAGGAAATCGATGTTATGATAGTTGATAAGTATCATTTTAATTCACTTTTAAACAATAGTTTATGCATACATATATATATATATATATATATATATATATATATATATATATATATATATATAAAAATAAAAGTTTATTTTTTATTTATTTACCTTTGTTTTTAGGGAAGAATGATATACTAATAGAGTCTATCACTAAATAATCACATCACAATTATCATTACACTTTTTTTTCCATTTTAAAAAAATTCAAATATTAGTCAGTTGACATCCGCATGATGGTATAGAAGGATCAATCCCTAATCAAATATTAATTCTACGCTACACTAAATAACATACTACAGACTAGAAATAGCAATTAAAATCTATAACAAACAAGAGCATGCATAAACTTAGACCAGAAATAAACAAATAAAACCATTTATACTATATTACCTATGTTTTAAAATTAAGTTTAAGAATACAAATATATGTCAAGACATAAATAATAAAAGGAAGGCAATAAGCCCCTTTATTAAAATAATAAAAGTAACAGTGTTAAAAATCATTCTTAGCTAAAAACTATTATTAATAACAGCGATAAAAACTAGTTATATATTTTTTTTTCAACCAAATGACATAATAGCGTTAAAAAATAAATTAAAAACTTTATTATTACAAACTAGGCCAAAACCTATACTACTAAAAAGTATATATCATATTATGAATTTAATAAATATAAAACCAAAAATTATTATATAGTCATTTACTGTGATACAAGGATATTGTTTAATCTGGTCTGCCCAACTAACTCTCTATAATTTGAAATTTCAGCAATGAACAAATACAATTTTATCATATTGTGTATGACTTGGTGTTTAAATATTCCGATACCATTAAAAATTTCCCTTCCTTGGGAAAGTCTTAACCTCATATTAGAAAATAATAAATAAATAACCAATAAATCAATCGTTTTATGTTTATTTTATTTTTTGACTGTACTTTTATATTCACCCCTGTCAGTGTTGGCAACCAGTGAATTTTCTGGCTAAAAAGTAAATAATGTGACATGATAGACATGATGGAGAGTAATAGCCAACAGACACCTCTCCCTGTCATGATTATTGAGTTTAGTTAGGCAAGGAGATCCCTCATCCAGCTCCTCTTCAGCCTTCTGTGAGTATTGTCAGTAGTGGGTCCGTATGTTTTCGTCTAGTGTTGGCATATTAACGTATGTATGTAAGGCAATATCTCTGATGTGCCATGTGGCTTTGGTTATAGTCCTAAATGTTTTTGACTGAAAAATTAAAAATTTTTGTATGTGTCTTTTTTGCTGTCCTGTATATCTGTGATGCGTAGGTCGATATGGGCTTAAGTTAGTGTAATAAATGTTCAATTTCTTTATAAGTTTCATAAGTTTTATTTAAACGAAATTTCACTACTGTGACGAAGTTTATTGATGTTTATTCTATCTTCCAGATACCTATCTTGGAAAAAATCATTAATATGATTTGATGTAGAACCTTTTTGAAATATGAAATTAGATAAATATTAACTGTTTAAGGACATAATTAATAGTGATGCATATCATACAATATTTACAGACGAATATAAATTAAATAAATAACAGTGAAACAATTAAAATTAAAGTTAAAATAATATAAAACAGTTTAAACTCATCCCAGACATACTTAAATACAATATTTGGACTCAGGCTAGAAGTTATAGAAGATCCCACTACGTTACTAGTATTAAAGCCAGTGGACGTTAAATAAGAGCTTCTAAATTAAAATGACTTAAATTAAACTTTTTTGATTTTTTTTTTCTTACATCATGTATTACCTTGTTCCTCAAATGAAACATATTCATTCATGTTTGAATCCATTGCTCAAGAATTAAAACAAGTATTATTTTATCGCAAAAATCGTTTCATAATTAAAAGTTTTGTTCCAAAATAATAATATGAAAGCATTAATAATTAAAGCTGAAGGAATGTTAATATAAATATATACATGCACAGTGTGTTCCGATATTAATCGGGCCAAATTCTTCGTACGGCCAAACGGTTGATCTAATCAATATGCATGCAGAAGATTAACATGAAGGAACGTGTTGGGTTAATTAATGAGGAATAATCTGTCATGTATTGTAGCTTGTTACTTAATTCAAAATACTTTGATTTAAAGGACTATTAAAATCTCCACTGCTAAAATATTTAAACGCTAGGAAGCTGGAGAGGACAGAACTGGGAGGTTCTAGTATCAAGGGCGATGACATAACCTTATCCTTTCGCCTACTCCAGGATAGGAATCGGCTGCGTCCATTATCATTTATGGACCAATCAGCAGTCGAATCAGGCTCCTTATTTTTATATCAGGTTTGTCAATCTTTCCCTCCCTTCCATAATAAATTCTGAGGCTCGCTATATATTTTTTACAATTTATAACCAAATCGGACTGTATACCTTATATCAACTATAAATTAGCGAAGGCATTGCTACTTCATCGCTATGATATCTAAAGCTGTCCCACACTGTGTTGTCTGTCTCCACACTGGTTGATTTTCGATGCGATTTCGTTTTGGACATCGCTACCTTACGCTCTCGTACCTTGAAAATTTGAGTTCATTCCATGAATTATTTTTTTATTTCATTATTATCACTACCTGTTTCATTCGTCACATTTTTTTTTAAACAAATAGTTCATTTGTATTCCGAAACTATCCCAAGACAATTTATGTTTTGTTTTTACTTTAGATGATATTTCAGCCGTGACTAGGCCATTTTTAAATATAAAAAATATAAGTTCACTTATAGTGTTATTTTCATAAGAGAATTAATCTATTTGGCACGGCTTTCTAGTTTTAATTAATAGAATTTATTAATTAATGGGATAAATAAAAACTAAAAAAACAAAACAATATCTATACTCGGTAAAAAAATTGTAAAAAACAATTTAATTCCCAATATATTTAATGTTATCCCGTCCCTTTCACTTCAGTATATGCTGAACTGTTTTAGAGTAATGTGCTATGTCTGTTTGATCAATGCTTTTATAGCTGCCGGTATGAGATGTGCTATCTTCGACCAGAATTTTATTTTTATTATTTTATTTTTTTTATTTAAAAATGGCCTCATATATGGCTAAAATATCATTTTAAGTAAAACAAAAAAAGGAAACCAATATATTTTTTTCGATAGTTTCCGGATACAAATGAACTATTTGCCAAAAAATGTGTCAAATGAAAAAAGTAGTGATAATAATGAAATAAAGAAATAATTTATAAAAGGAACTCAAATTTTCAAGGGTTAGGTAGCGATGTCGAAAACGAAAGCGCATCGAAAATCGACCGGCGCGAACATAGCTTTTGGCAGCTCCTGTCCCCGATGACAATCCGAGATCCGACCAATTATCCAACGATCGGCCCAGCTGGGACAATAGCCGGATAATCGGGGGCGCTATTTATACCGAAGGCGGTCGGGAATAGGGAACGCCTGGGCGGGTGCCAAACCTCAGGGAACGACATCGGAAAATTAGTGTAAATAATAATTAGAGCAAATTAGTGAAGTGGAAATATTTGGGAGTCGTTAGTGAGGCACCACCCCAAGGACCTCTTCTCTCGTCATTATCCTTGGCAAGGATCTCTTCTCGGAGGTCCTTTGGGAATCTACGGTCTGGTTTTTAATAAACCTTGGGGTATTTTGTCTGGTTAAATTTAAACTATGAATTAAAAACTGAAAAAAAAAAACTGTACAATTACATCCCTTGATGAATCTTTAGTTATTGAGAAGGGAGTACTGCTTTTAGGCCAACGATTGTGCAAGGAAGTGATATGGCAAAGATGACGCTAAACTACGACCTTTTTCCCCAACATATTGAGAGATCAAGTAGGTACCTATGTATACAGAGCAGCGTTGTCAACCCGAATAAACCCAATTGCTGGAGACCAAACCCGAAAATTGCCGGAGATTGACCTTCAATGAAATGCGAACCATATAATACTCCCTATTTTCAAATTCAGCGCCTTTCTCTTTTATTTTTGTTGTTATAATTTTAAGTATGGGTTCTAGGTGTATTATTCTTTAATGAATTATAAAATAATCTTCAATAAAGACACCATTTTATGGGTTCTTATAATAGTACTGGAAAATATAAATATACTGTTAAAAATGACCGTAAGATTTTAAGTTTTTATTTTTCTTGCCTAAAACTATTTTTTAAATAAAATAGAAAATAAATGCTTAAAACAAAATCATTCACCAAACTTAAAATTCACCGTCCGACTCGTCGAATAAGCAAAGTACAGAAAGGATTTTATACTCTAAGGTACATCTTAATATTAAGGAATAATTATTTTGTACAATTATATAAATACATAAAAAAAAAATAAAAAAAATTACTTTCCAAGCAAATAAAAATAACAAAGTAAGATGATTGTTGACTCGTAACAAACACTCGTAAACAAAACAATCAACTGTCAAACACAATTCTTAAAGATGAAGGAAAGTTCATAGTGTGTGTATTCCCATCCCACATCACAGTTCCGTCACCACTGATTCCATGAATCTTTCTTCAACAATCGATTAAAAAAACATTAATTTTAAAGTAAAACAAAATTTGTAAGTTGTTCTTTTAAGTTTTAACCTTAATAAAATGAGCTTGGATGATTTAAAAAAATATATATTCAAATTGCTGGAGAAATGCCGGGAATCCGGTAAAAGCTTGAGTGCTTTTAAAATGGTTGAGCTCTCCGACAAATTTCGGAGTATTGGCAATACTGATATGGGGTTGATCAATGGCTGATAGAACAGAAAATCATTTTTTTGCCTAAGGGTGGTTCTAACCTGAGGTTTGAAAATAGGTGCTTAGCTATCCCTCTTCAGATACTTAAATTTAAAGAAGGTCTGTGCGTTTTTTGTCTTTATATTAAAATTTTTGTAATTTTATCACATGTGGACCTTATTCCTCTAAATATTCCTATCACTCTACTTTTTTTTTTTTTTTATTGGGGCTTAACGGTTTTTCCTATCCTATTAAGGTATACAGGACGGGGTATCACTCTACTCTGAACCAATGTTCGGCATCGTCCAGAACTCGACTTCCTTTCGAGGCTCATGTCACCCTCTCTAAATTTTCAAACCAAACCTATCCAATCCCTGTAAAAACTAAACCTGCTTCCGTTCACTTCATTAAATACTCGAACGGCGATTGTGGCGTTATAAAATTTTTTTAACAATGGCGGTGCAAAATTAAACTGATTTGTATTTACCTCCATCATTCAATCCCTATATATATATATATATATATATATATATATATATATATATATATATATATATATATATATAATGCATAGTGAAAGATAATAATTAGTTTTTTTTTTTTTTTACAAAATATATTAAAGAAATAATATGAAGAACCGCTGAGACTATGTTCACAATTCAGTCCCAAATTTCTTTTCTATTAATTCAATACCTACTTTTAATGGCGATTATTTTTAAAATCTCTATTATTCTGAATGAACTAATGAAGTAAGTTAGGGCATAATTCATAAATACACCTTTTTGTAGGAAAAATTAGCTATGGCAATAATTAAAATAGATTTATTTTTATAATTGCGGATTTTATCCGAACATTGGTCATTAATAAAGTTATAAAATCAAGTATTGTAACGGAAAAATTAAACCTCTGTAATTTTAAACCTACATGTGAAGTTATTAGTTTCAAAAACTGCATTGATTTTTAAAATTTTTAGGTTTTAAGACTGTACCCTATTTGGCTTAGGATGATTTTGCACTCATTTTTATAATGAATTGAGACGCTTTTGGTCAATATGGTTTGGCTAGGTAATGTATTGCATTGAGAACTTTTGAAAAAAATCGTATAAAAAAAAATAGTTGGTGAAAATAACGGCATTGAAACGAATAGCTTCATCTACTAAGCTACATTTTTCTAACCTCTGCTTTTTAGGTCACTACGGTTTTCCTCTATTCAGAGTTTTCAAACTATATTCAAAATTAGACCTAGGACCATTCTTTTTGTGGTCTCGCAGTCAACTAAATTTAATTGCTTGCTCACAAATTGGACGTTCAGCAAACAAGCTCGACTTCCAAAAATAAACCAACTTCAAAAAGAAGTTTATGATCGCATGTTGTTGGAATAGATGTTGACAATTGATCGTGTTGCTATAACGATCTTGGTACACTGTGAAATGGAAGGAATATGCTTGTCTCGTTATTTCTTTGTTTGTTTTTTTCGTTTTTCCTTTCTGTTCAATTTATTGTCGATATTTAATCCTATTATTATTAAATATTATAAATTCTTTATATTTATAGGATAATATTGAAAGATCCTTAAGTCTCTCAAATAGCAGTAAATTACTAACCTGTCAACGTTTCGCTATTTCAGACCTCATCTGAACAGAAAAAGAAAAAAAATCACATAAATGTCATTATATGGCATTAACAGCACATCTCAAATCAACAGCTTACAGAAGTTTAACCAAAATAATCACTCCTAGACAATTTAATTTTTACAATAGCTTTTGCTCTCATCAATTAAGGAATATTGTGGTATAGCCTCATTATTAAAATTAATGTACGTATACATATATTACTAAAATTATTATATAAGTAAATTATTAAAACTATTATATAAATATATTATAAATGATTATGTAATTAAAATACTTAGATAAACAAATTACTAAAATATTATATAAATATATTATTGAAATTATTATATAAATATGATATTAAAAATGTTATGTAATTAAAATTAGTGTATAAATATAATTATATAAATATAAACATCATATTTATGTCCAATGTTATACTCATACCAACAGTTAAGTTTTTGAAACATTACTTGAACACCGGAACAGAAACCACCGACGCTGTCTACAGCAATATGGTAATCGAACTCTGTAGATTTTATCATTTTGAAAAAAATAAATAAATATTACCTGTATAAAAATAAAACCTTTCCATCTAAGATCTACATGATGTTTCAAGTCACAGCCTTGGTCATTGGAAACGAATGAGAAAGAGATTATGCAATTATCAAATGCGTTTTCAAATAGTAAACTCGAAATTCAAGGGAACGAGAAATCATTTTTAGTTATGCATTTTTCGATTCAAAAATAGTTTGAGTTATAGAGGTAAAATTTTTATTTGATATTTAAGGGTTTAAAAACTAAATGGGGGATTAAGATTCAGAGATATGACATGAATGTATTTCCATCCAGCAATTAGATTTGAAAATATGGAGTTGCATTCAAATACATACATATATTAATTATTTTGTATTTACAATCTAATAAAATAAGTTATTTTTAGCTATGCATAGTTTGTCATTTAGTCTGTCCTAAACATAAGATGTAATAGAAAAATTAAAATTTCATGAAAGAAAAATGAACCCTATTTTATTTATTTATTAGTTAAAGGTCTGTAATTTGTGTAGAAACTTCATGGTAGATTGCGTTTACTACTGTCATATAATTCCTCGACAGCATATCAATATCCCCTTAGCCACACTTAAACTACTCTGGCAAACTCTAGTCCGCGGTAAACAGATGTTTTAAAAATATTTGGCTTTCTTTCTTCGTGTTGTAGAGTTGTAGAGGTATAACCCGTTCCTTTAATTGTTGAGGTAAAATTTCTCGTGAAATTATCCCTCTTTTTTTTTTCTACTAAACAAGAATTCTTCGAGGAAAAGAAAAATATTATTATTATCAAACAATTCGAGTTATTGATGCTCGAATTATCGAGAGTCGACTCTAGTGTCTAAATAAAATCGAAGATGGAACTTAAGTTACTTTACATACAGACCTTCCACCCTAACAGTTAACTATCACGTACGGACTACAAACGATTTCACGTAACTTACAAGAACATTCTAACTCACTCATATAGGACAAGGTCACAAACAGCATGGCTGGCAGCACACGCTGATGGCTGAAAAGGAGCTGGATGAGGGATCTCCTTGCCTAACTGTTAACTAGATAGGAAGAGGTTCCCCTGGATATTACTCTTTATCATGCTTATTATGTCGCAATATCTACTATTTAGCCAGAAAATTCACGAGTTGTCAACAACATTGACAGATGTGACTATAAAAATACAGTAAAAATAAAATAAAATAAACGTAAAGCGATTGTTTTATTGCTTATTTATTTATTTTTTTCTAATTTGAGGTTAAGACTTTCCCAAGGAAGGGAAATTTTTAGTCGGCTCGGAATACTTAAACTCCAAACCATACACAATAAGACCAAATTCTATTTTTACGTTGCTGAAATTAATTAATTTTAGCCAGAAAATTAAGAAAAAGATAAAGCTAAAAAAATTTATGAATTAAACGAATAATGAATGGTTTGAAGGCAGTATAATGCACTCGAATCTTTCCTTCGTCTGTTGGAACTGATATACTCAATCAAAAACGATATGATTATTAGGTTGAAATAAAAACATGAGAATGATAAAGCAAAGTTTGATGATAGATTTAATAAAAATAAATTACTGGCGTTGAAGGTTTGTGTAAACTTTATTTTGAGGAGTGGACCGGATGATTTACGAAGGTTACTAAGGCCCCATTACATTAACGAGATGGCCACTTAGTTCTAACGCTCAAGCACTAATATTCTGCATCTTCGAGGAGGGGGCGACAATTTAAATTTAACCGAATTGTACCGCCTTGCCAAAAGGTGCTAACTCTGCCAATTACTCAACGCACACTTATAAATTCTCATGTCTAAAATTCCCGAAATAGTAAATACACATATACTGAAACCTCCCGGACCTCCCGAAATTGCGGACAGTCACAGTCCGAGGCGTAGTTAGGCGTCCGATCTTGTTCTTTAAGTTTTTTGTGGTTGATTATATAACATGTCATTTAACGTCCTGTTCAAATTAGACTTAGTATTATTTTATACATTTTTCCTACATATTAAATTCGTAAAATCCTCACTACTTAATTATAATTATAAGATTTTAATGTCTTATATTTTTTCTGATTTGGCCAGAAATAAACAAATACTTGAACTTCTTCCACTTCCAGCAAACCCAGTAGTTTACCTAGCCTCCCATTCAAATCCCGATTACCCTTCTAGGCGCCTGAAAAGGAGGTGATCTCGGGACTTTCTGATATATAACTGCTATTAGAGTGCTACCAATAGCTAGCTAACTAGACAAATCACTGTCATGTCCCGTTAATAAGATATGACCTACCAAATATACTGAGTTTTCTTAAATTATTACGTTTACAAAAGGCTGTTCCTATCCAATCACTTTTACCTTTTTTCAGTAATTCTTTTATTTTATTTTAACTTTTTTAGCATCCCCTCCTTCTCAATTAATTTTAGCATTGTTGCCGCCACTTTACCAGTGACATAAATAACACCAATGCCAGGCATTGCAGAGCAGCGCCTGTAAGTGGTGCAGACCATAAATGGATATACTGGAAAATATTTCGACCAAATGAGCAATAGAAAAGAGTAAGTTAAACAGAATTAATTACTTATTTACGGTGAGATCGTTAATCAGGGTTGGTTTTATCACGCTTTCAAAAGAATTATTTTAATGATAATTGGATAGAGGATAAGGATAAAATTGACTATTTTTTCTGGAGGGGAAGAGAAGGGGCGCATGGGAAAAAAGGTTGCATTGGGGCTCAAATTACGCTAAGTGCAGTGCTGCGTATCCTCCTCTCCCACTTCACTTCTGTTTATTTCTCATCTTTACATGTGTACCTTACTGCCTTTTACTTTATAAATTTTTGATTTTATCATTTCATTTTGTTAAATATATATATATATATATATATATATATATATATATATATATATATATATATATATTTTATTATTATTATAATTCAATTTGTAAAACTTTATTTAGTTTTACTGTATTTCCTTTTTTAATCAGTTATAAGCTCACAATTACTTTTAAAACATTCTTTTTCTTCTACTATTAGTATGCTATCGTTCTTTACATACTTGTATCTTTATTCTATTTTGTTCTTTGCTGCCCTGCAAGAATGCCTGCAATCTATCTGGACTGAAACATTGGCGGCATTAATTGAACAATTGTTACTATTTATTGTGTCAATCATGACAGTCACCATCTTCTATTTGTTTATTTTTTTTTTAATGTTATTAGTGATTTAAAGAATGCAAAAAAAAAAAGTTTGAGATGAACTCTGGGGGTACAAAGATTAACATGATATATGTTAATATTAATCTGCTACCAACCTAAATATCTGAGTCTTCTGTCTAAATCTATTAATAAAATAATGAAAGGATGGTTTTATGGACGATTATAGTCAACAGGAAAAATATAAAAAAATATACTATTTATTTATTTTTAATTTAATAAGGTATTCATTTATTTAAACTTACTTATTCATGCAAACCCCGCAATATAATTGTATACAGGTATATTCTATATTCACTACCAGATCTTCATAAATTTTCTATTGATATTACTTAGATGTTAGTATATTATAATATAATATACTATAATTATATTATATTATATACTATATTATATTATTAGAGATATTAATATGCTGATCGTGGACATACTGTTGACAGGTGCTAATCAATATTTTAAGAGAAAAAAAGATTTTTACTTAGAAATAGTCACGGAACAGGCTATGCAGTACCCGCCATACTCAATGGTTGTGAGGGTTTGGTAGGGTCTAAACAACGAACAGGGTCGGATGCACTTCATTACTATTATATATAATTATGTATATTATTATTTATAATTATAAATAAATCTATATAAATAAATAATTTATAATTATTTTATTATATAGATTATTACAGTGAAATTGTTTTTTTTTCTCTTTAATGTGAACCTATAACACCATAAATAGTCGATCTCCATCGATAGTTCATTTTTAAAGATTTTATAAAGATTAGCATATACAACGCCCTTAATGAATATAATGATAGAACCAATCCCACTACTGTGATACTCAATAATGGGCTCCTCAATACCCAGGTCAGTTGCCAATATCGACCAAATTGACTAATCCGGTTAATTAATTCCCTAATTTGCAAGGGTGCTGCAATCCAATATTGCGTTGTTGCATCTAATGCAGCATCTACTCCAATCTAGATTATAGGTCAAAGGATGTAAAAAGCGTAGGTATTACAAAGGTTTTTTATATGGTCAGAAACATCTCAAACAATAACACAGACCAACGATAAAAAAACTTTTGTACTGAAAATACCTTATTCCTATAGTTTTTTGGGTGCTGAATCCAAATATGATATAAAAAAAGCTGTATCACCCACAATTTCTTCACATTTTATAGTTAAATTTATTAAATTAAGCGATTTTTAAAGAATTGAACAGCTTTCAGTCTTAGGCCTCATGAAACAATTTGTAAAGGCTTTGCCTAAAGATGGACCATGTTTCAAGTATCTCTGCCAAAAGTTTCCACGTCTTTCGGAAGCTAAACTAAAAGAAGGCGTCTTTGTCGGACATTAGAAAAATGATGTTTGATGTTAACTTTGAATCCACAATGACCAATGAGAAAGAAGCATGGGTATCATTCAAGCAAGTCGTTACAAAATTCTTGGGAAATGAAAAAGACCCAGAGTATCTTTCTATTGTAGCTAACATGTTACAGAAGTTTAAAATGTTAGGATGTTTGATGAGCCTGAAACCTACGGAAAACTATGGGTGATACAAAAAAACTAAGGCCAGATTTAGATTCAGCACATAAAAACCTATAAAGATCAACTATTGAAGTTAAAAAAGTTTTCAAAAAATTTTTTTTATGAAAGATGTATTTATATTTCATGTAATATGTTTTTTGGGCGTTTGAATTATAACAACTTAGCAAAATATTCCAGAAGCATGAGAAAAACTGTTTACTGTTTGTATAGCGATATGTAATTAAAATTGAATGCGCACACACATATTATACATAATATTAAAAGTTTATTAGTTATTTTCAAAACAAAACTGGATGTGGCCGTTTTGTAACCCATGAGTGGAGCTAGCCGTCTTTGTAATAAAAACTGCAGAGATGAAACTATGAAATTAATTTCTTGAGGATGGGCTTTAAAAAGATAATACACTTAATAACACAAACTTTAATAACAAGCTTTCTGTCTTTCATTTTTTAGCACTTTTTTTACTTACTGGGTATTTCAATGTAGGTAATAATTAAAGCTTTCATTGATTATTTTAATGAAACTACTTAAAAAAAACAGAAAACATTCAAAGAAAGGTTTAGTGATGCTGTTCGGGGTCACGTGGTCCGAATTCTTTGCTGTGATTGGTTTCACTGGACTTGACCGTGTTTTAAACAAAGCGCTTCTGGAGCAGACCATTTTTTTTTTTTAAGAAGTCACATATTTAAATTCATTTTAACACGTTCCTTACTTTTTTTTCTGCTTTTTCTCGGATATGTACTATATACGAAAAGTTTAAGGTTTTTTTGGAGAAGACTTGAAGCAAATTTTATCAAAATCTTTTGAGCCGTTTTGGTGCAAAACACTTTTTTCGGCGGCTACTGACCACCGAGTGCCCGATTTGGTACACAGGCATCGGGTGACTACAACTGAAGCCTTATAGTAATACAACAAAATCGTGTGTTACTGATTTTTATTTTAGCCTGATAACTAACCACTAGACCGGTTGTTGAGTAATATAAAAATAATTTACTGGAAGATAATATCTTGTCTTTGTTTTGATCCTTGATTCCTGTAACATCGATTTGTAGAATCCGCAATAAAGTATGCTGACGATCGGTATGATAGCTCAGAACTTATTGCGTCGGGCTTTAGGAATGTATCATGAAGCTAAGTCACAGGAATAAATAAAAATGGTATTATTAGCAATAATGTAAGTATTCTGTAAAATGTTCTGATGTCTGGTGCTGCATTATAAATTTCGTTCACAGCAAATTTGAGAAAGATAAATTTTGACGATGATCGCACGTTCTAACAGACAATCCTCCGCATGTCTATTTGCATATTGTATTTTATTTTATTTGCATAAAACAAATGTATTTTAATGACAATGCTTTAAAAAAGATGAATATGATGATGGATACCGAAAGCTTCTTCTGTTGCTGAAAATAAATAAGACGAATCAAGACTGTCTTTAGTATCTAATCTTAATTAAAACATCAAGCTGTATTTAAAGGATAATTGAATTAAATACAATTTATAAATAACATGCGAAACAATCTTCAGGTTCTCTTACATATTTTGTTGGTAAATTTATTAATCCTCACAATCATCTTATAAATGGATATATTATATACTGGCTGATCCGGAAATGCTTCTCTATTACTGCATTTGAGTGTAAAGATGTACACACATAAAATTGAAAATTTGATAAAAATTACACAGGCCAACAAAAAAGATTTTTGAAATCTTTTTTTACTTTAATAGTTGATCTTTATAGATTTTTATGTGCTGAATCTAAATCTGGCTTTAGTTTTTTTGTAACACCCATAGTTTTCGTAGGTTTCCGGCTCATCAAACATCCTAACTTTTTAAACTTCTGTAACATGTTAGCTACAATAGAAACATACTCTGGGTCTTTTTCAATTCTCAAGAACTTTGTAACGACTTGCTTGGATGATACCCATGCTTCTTTCTCATTTAAGGTCATTGTGGATTCAAAGTTAACATCAAACATCATTTTTCTAATGTCAGGTCCGACAAAGACACCTTCTTTTAGTTTAGCTTTTGAAAGGCGTGGAAACTTTTGGCAGAGATACTTGAAACATGGTCCATCTTTAGGCAAAGACTTTACAAATTGTTTCTTGAGGCCTAACTTAAGGCCTAATTGTTTCATGAGGCCTAAGACTGAAAGCTGTTCAATTCTTTAAAAATCGCTTAATTTAATAAATTTAACTATAAAATGTGAATAAATTGTCGGTGATACAATTTTTTTAATATCATATTTGGATTCAGCACCCTAAAAACTATGGGAATAAGGTATTTTCAGTACAAAAGTTTTTTCATCGTTGGCCTGTGTTATTGTATGTATAAATGCATTATTAAAAAATTAAATTAATTGAAGTTCAAAACAGAATTAGTTCACCTGTTCAAAAGATGGCAATATCGAAATGAGTGTTCACTTAATCAGCGAAAATTGTAAAGTTTTCGATTTATACGCAAATAAAATATAGAATTGGTTTTTCGGCTTTTGCACAGCTATAATATCGATATAAGTAAATTTTATAATTGCAAAACCATGGAGATAATATAGAATATAATAATATGTGCAACTAAAGAAAAAATAGCAAAAAATGTCTGGCCTAAGATTACATATAACAGACAATTGATATTTACAAGAATGCCAATTATAACGCAAAGTAAAGAGAAAAAAAAGAATGCATTCTGCTGGTAAAAAAAAAATAATAATAATTATACTGATAAAAAAATAAAAAATGATAAAATAAAAACAAAAAATAAAATAATATATATAAAAATAATGAAACAATCCAGAGTTAAACCAACGTCAATAACAATTACTCTCAACTAAAAAGGATTTCATGATTGAAGGATATAAAAATGATATAAATAATGAAATGATTCAGAGTTGAATCATCGTTTGATAATTGAAACAAATATTTCCTACTAATCAAGATGTTAATCTTGCATTAAAGTTTAATTATTGGACAGCATCTTTTGGGATGTGAGGAGATGTTGAAAAAGGTGGTATTTGAAAGAGGATAGATTAGAAGAATGCCGGATATTAGAAGGGAGGGAATTCCAGAGGATAGTGGAGCGGGCAAGAAAGAAACGTTCGAATGTATTGGTACTGTCAGAAAGGCAGAGGTCAGAAAGGCGTGATCTTGTTTCCTGTGAGCGGACAGAGGATATAGTAAAAAATTGGTAAAGATTTGATCAGTAGTTTCGCGGTTAGTTTCGCTGTTCTTTTATATAATATTATGATAACAAATATATAATGTCATTATATAAAAAAATTGCATAACGAGGACTAATCTAGAGCTACACTATGCCTAATCCAATATCACACAACCTTTGACTCAAACTATTGAACTGTATAGCAAAACTGAATATATAATTATTGAAATGACGCCAGATATTAAATTATAGACTTCAACTGATGTACCGAATAATTCTTTAACGATTCAAATTAAAATGCTGCAAAAAAAAGTCTATATATAAAACTCTTTTTACAATTAATTACACAAGCTACTTGGTAAGTAGTAACCTAACTATACAGAATCAAAAACTATTCCAGTAAGGTGAAGAGGAAAGGGGTAAGTGCATACATGGTATGCACTTATATATTAGCCCAATAATGCCAAAAAGAAATTAATAAATTAAGCACATTTGCTCAACATTATTGGACTAATATTATACCATTTAGCATGCATATTATGCACGTACCTACTCCATCTCACTTAATTTATGTCTTTAATTGCATTAAATATTTGGATCGCTTAAGAAATGAAGTAATATAGAGTGATATTGGTTGTTTAATATAGACAGAGTGAGCGGTATGGCGCTAAACGTAATAGTCTGGCCTGGAGGCCAAGTTACGTAACTGACACGACGCTGGTCTAAGTGTCCGCCACCACTACCTGTACCAGTGCAACCAAGGACATTCCACGGTTAGCTCATCATCGCGTGCTTTGGACTAAGCACAAGTGTCTAGTAATAGTACCCTACACCCTACGAGGAGCTTACACATCCTCAACTCATATATAGCGATTATGAAATCGACTGCCAGGTTGCTGTACCGAGGAAGAATAAATACTTTCCTGTAGGAATACACTCTCAACAAAATGCCAATGCATCCGCATTTTTATCAAAAAAGTCACATATTCACCTTCACATTCACATTCAACATGGTAATTCTTTAAATATAAATAATAATAATAATAATTTAGTTGTATTACTAATGTAGACACCCTGGGTGTGTCCGTTTATGAAGGAAGAGTTACTAAAAAATCACTTTATTTTTATAATGAATTAAAACTATTCAATTTTTTTTTTTAGAACAGAAATCATTTTTAAATAAATTTTATCAGTACAATAGCAAGTCAGTTAAAACCTTGAAACCATTTACATTGATTCATTTCGCTGTTTTTAGAGTTCATCATTATCAAAAGAAGACAATAGAGATACAATGGATTTAAATATTAAAATATAAAAAACATTAGTATTTGTAGTTACATAAATATGCTTGCAAATACCTGTTTATAATATTCATAAATACTTTTAATTTTAGATCTTATGACTAATTGAGCTGATGGCCAATTTGCTGGCTGGCAATATGATTTCAATAATATGACTGGCTAATATTGTATAGCTCATGACAATAGAATTATTATTGAAAAATATTAGAAACATGTTCTAGGGGTGGGGATAGAAAATATTGGAAGATTATGATTGCGTATTTACTTGTTTTTAATTATAAAAATATTAAGGTGGAATATTAATTTAACCCTAGATTGCCAACCATCGGATTTAGCCTGAAGTTGCCTACCATGAGTCATTTTGATTCATCTGTTGAATTTAATTATTTTATGAAACTATATCTTATTGTCACTCTTCTATTAAAAAGGTGCGAATTAATAGCTGAAAGATAAACAAAAAAAAAAAAAAAAAAAAAAAAAAAAAAAAAAAAAAAAAAAAAAAAAAAAAAAAAAAAAAAAAAAAAAAAAAAAAAAAAAACCGTAGTGGGTAGAAGATAAATAACTACAAAGTTAACCAACGAAAATGAATATTTATTGAATAAATATACCTAGTTAAAGCATATCAGACTTTTAAGCAAGGAACTATTCAGTCAGTAGACTTCACTTTCTTATCTAATGGAATTTGCCTATACAAATTTTTGACAGTTTCAATAAAATGAAATAATGGGATTGGTACAAGAATTATAACAATGACTTCGGAGCGTAAAAGATCTCAATAAAAAATAAATTTTATTGAACCATTATTTTATTGGCACATTTCAAAAAGATTTCCATCACTCCAAAACAGTCCAATATTCACTGTGTTTCTAAGTTACCTATATGTTGAACTGTTTGGAAAATCGTACTATCTCAATTCGGTTAGTCTTTTTTAGAATATTGATGTGAGATGTAATATCTCTGGTCTGCATTTATGTGATCTTTTGAGAACGAAAAGACAACCCTTGCTGTAGTCGGGGTTGTTGAAGTCGCAACTAGACAGATCAATGGAAAGGAAGCTAAATATAGTTACTTATTACCAAGAGTAATCAATCAACCGAAGGCTCTGCTGTTGATTTTGGGATTCAACTGTCCTTGTTGTTATGTTGATATCGTTGATAGTTGTTGATGAATGGGGAATTGATAACGCGGATCAGGATATCAGTCTAGGGCTTGTCCGTTTGATCAACTACTGTTATTTCAAATTAATTTTATTTAAATCAGATGCTGTTTCGCCTTAAAATTTGTATAAATACATTTGATATCGGTGATGTAAAAAAAAGAAAGAAAAAATACATCAATGTGATACAATTTATTAATTTTTTTTTTCAAATTTAATGTGACAGTCACCATCGTGAATTACTTTTGGTAGTATATCCGTCATAAATAAACAAAAAATCATGCAGTTCTTATGTATTCAACAAAACGGCAAAGTTTTTAGAATTTTTTTTTTAATCAATTGAGGATGGTTACGTAAAAACCTATCAACCCTCAAAATGATAAAAATCGTACTAAATACACCAATCGAACCAAAAGGGCAAGAGCATCCATATTTATGGATGAAAATCACAAGATATGTAAGAGAAGGACGGAGAGAACGGTAATAGGAAAATGGAATTTAAGAACAATATCAGTACAGGCATATTTATACGCAGACGATATTGTTCTTGTCTGTGATGATAAAGGAAAACTGCAGCGGGCCCCTGTTGAATGGCAAGAAGAGCTATTGAGAAAAGTAATGGCTATTAACTCCTCTAAAAGTAAAGTCCTGGCAATCTCAAGAAAAGAGGAAGACGTACACCTGTTCATACAAGGCGAGGAACCTTGAGACTGTTGATGGCTTCACATATCTCGGAACGGTGGTTAGCAACACTGCCACCATTGACAAAGAAGTATCCAGCAGAATCGCAAAAGCAAATCTGCGACACTATTGTAGGCAAGAGAGAGGTCACCAACCAGGTCAAGATCCACATCTTTAAAGCTGTCTTTCTGCCGACTCTACTGTATGGTTCTGAGAGTTGGGTAACGTTGGACAGACACATTAGCCGTCTGACTGCCATGGAAATGAAATACCTGCGTAGAGTGGCAGGCAGAACACGAAGAGACCGGGTCAGGAATGAGACGATAAGGGAGCAGCTGGCCATATCTTCATTGAAAACCACCTTCGAGAAATACCAATTTGGTGGAAATACCAAATATCAAAGTGGTTTGAACATGTGTGCAGGATGAGCGAGAACCGAGACCCAAGGAAGATAATGGAAGCTCGATCACCTGGCAAAAGACCCAGAGGCAGGCCAAGAATAAAGTATGATGAATATGTCACCAGGTTGTGCAGAGAAATAGGAAGGACTTTGAGAGGAATGAAGCAGCTGGCTCAGAATCGAGGGGACTGGCTCCGGTGGATAGAGGCGCCTCTACGCTGAAAGGCATCAAAGAGGAAGGAAGAGAAGAGAAGAAGAAGAAGAAGAACCAAAAGGAGCTATTCAACAATTTTCAGAAACCATCCGTTTAGCCTTTCTAATTTACCTTTTACCTTTAACCTGTGTATATAATACAAGTCGAACTGACCATCAACCAAGCGACATGCCATTTTGAAATAATTTAGTTTTTGCAGAATGCATCCAACCTACTTGGCAGTTGTTTGCCATGCTAACGTCAATTCGACTAAAAAGTCACTGTAATCAATGAAATTTGTAATTAAATTTGATGTTAACTTTCAAGTGAAAACTTTAATATCCATTAACCTCAAACTGATGTTCTTGAGGTTTGGTATCCATAAGGCTGCCCAATTTATCTTTAGGCTGCAGATTGTAACGATATTTTTCTTACATGAAAATAATGTTTAAATTGATTGAATAATTAGCGAACTATTCCGAGGAATCACTTGTGATTACACTTGACAATTGGAGTTAATGCATGTGGGGCTACTTTTGAATGTTTCATACATTAAATTAATGTATTATGTCAACATATTCTGTAATGACAAGGTTGTTCGATAAAAAATGTAAAAAAAAAAATAGCTAATGTGGACAACTCATGACTTCCTTGTACGCCTAATAAACTATAAATCGGTGGCTCAAAAAGTGATCCTGAATTTGGTTACTAGTTTCCGAAGATTGCAGTATCTCAAAAAGAAACTCGGCGTCGCGACACCCATTTATTGACACACACACAAATGGGGAGGAAAACCAGTATTTTACACACAATTTTAATACTTAAAAGAAGTAATAAAAATGTTCAATTAGATTGGAAACCAAATTGCGTTTGTAACCTTTATTACCGAAATATATGATTTATGTATTTAATTTAAATATAATTTTGGATGTAATCATATTATGACCTTCAAATAAAGTACCCTTTTCGGCTAATTTTAACCAAAATATAATAAATACATTCATATCGATATAAAAGTCCTATTTACCAAATTTGAGATGTTTTACATTATATTTTAATATAATTTTTGATGAAAGTCTAATATGACCTTCAAGTAAAGTGCCGCTTCCGGTTTTTCAATTTTAACCAAAATCTAGTATGTTATTTAAAGCAATAAGTAAGTTATAAATACTAAATTTGAGAAGTTTTTCATAGTATTTTAATATAATTTTTGATGGAAATCAATTATGACCTTCAAGTAAAGTACCACTTCTAGTAATCAAGCAGTGACCAAAAGGGAGGTTTACAACTAGATTTTACAGCAATCCTAAATACAAAGTTATAACTTTCTACAGCTAACCGTTTTTGAGTTATGCGAGATACGAACGTACGAATGTACAGACGCCACGACGAAACTAGTCAAAATGGTTTTAGGGATGGTCAAAATGGATATTTCCGTTGAAATCTGAAAACCGAAAATTTTCGCGAATACAATACTTCCTTTACTCGGTACAAGGAAGTAAAAAGGATTTATTTGATTTCTAAATTGGATTATACAGCCAGTTGAATCAAGAGCGGAAGTCTACGACGGAAGTCACATCACTCTGCTATTTCCTAGCAAAGTTAGTAACTCATAATTTCTCAGTAAATATATCCGAAATATGTATTTACTAACATTTTTAAAACATAAATTAGTAAAGATTTGTGAAACTATGCAAAATGAAAAATATCTCCCGAATGATCATCTTTTAAAATATTTCTTTATAATTTTCATAAGCATTATAGTATAACAATAGTGTAAAACTCAAAAAAATATTTTAATATTTTGTGTATTGATAGTTGATCGTATGGTAAATAATGAAGGGTGGCGGTCAAGAATAAAATTAAATAGTAATAACTATCTATTTAATGCCGACATTTCGATCTATATTATAGGCCTTCATCAGGGCTAAAAATAAAGCAACAAAGGAGTAGTGTAGGGGTATAAAAACATATATATAAAAAAATATAATAACCAAACCTAAAATTGAACATATAGAAAATATTTATCTATATATTATCCATCTCCTTTATTATTGAATATTTTTATATTTCTCATTTTATATTGTTATATTTTTTGTATTTCTCCAGCTCATAACACATATATAGCCATTTTAACTTTTTACCTCTAATTTTGAATTTGAATATATATATGAAAATTGAAGCCTCAAACACAATTAGTGTATTCGATATAGAATTTTCCCCATTTTTGGCTTTTTTGGACCCTGGTGCACTAAATGTATATAACTGAAAAATATACGGACAATGCGGTGCCAATTTAAGAAAAATAAAAATCCGTGTAAAAATAACGCATGGCACAAACAGCGAAGGAGGCGAAATGTATTTTTTTCCGATAAAGCTTTAGACAGGAGCCTAGAATTGCTTTTAGAAATTCCGAACATAGAAACTGCGCAAACAATACACAAATACCCCGAGATGTTTCGAGAAGGCAATAGCGAAGAGGACCTAGAATAATCTTCGAGGATATGTTGGCTGTTTAGAGAGAACTCGGGATGAGAAGGGAAGCGAAGCAGAAGACATCGGACAGGAGATAGTGGACCTAAATAGCCCGATTTATAACACTTCTAATTGGAACAGCTCACTACAACTATTTACGATTTCGCTCACTAGTTTAAATATACCCCCGACTATCTATATCTTTGCTCACTTCTCTATCTCCACCTACCGTCGTCCACAATTTCAAATTCATCCTAAATCTCATAACGCCATTATTTCACATTCATTAAACGGAATATTTAGTCAGAGTTGTAACAATTACTTTTCTCTAAATATAACACATTCGATCAGATGGATCCATTGAGAGGTGAGGCTTTAGTTGTAGCCATAGAACATAGAAAATGTTTGAAAAAGAAATATTAAGTACAAAAAAAAAAAAAAAAAAGAAAACTTAATATTAAAAAGAAAATACAAACGAAATAATAATAATAATTAGTATTAAACTTTGATTACAACTAAAATCAAATGTAGTTTTTAAAATTTTATTCTTGAGTGGTAACTGACTGGCCCACCTACAAACCTATATATCAACCCCCTCTAGAAAATTTTATTAGCTACGCCAATGGTTGTAGGAAAGACATTTTATGAAGAAAAGGCCACTGGATAGGATGAGTATAATACGGAGAAGGTCCTAACACTTGCTGGACAGGCTCCAGACTATTCGACTAATTATATCCAAAATGTTGCCCATTCTCACCTCTATATTTAGCTAACATCTGGCTCCTCATTGGTCGAAATCCATCGTCACAATATGCCTATACCTAGCTGCTGTCCCACCTGTTGGCTATTCTAGATCATTCTCCAAGCGACCAATTGACGCTTCGCTAAATACAAAGCTATTTAAATGCGTAATTAAGGGTTCGTTTAATTTTATTTATTACTTACTGAGTGGAAAAACTTTTTTTTTTTCCTAAATATATTATTGGTTTATTATTGATTCACCTAAATAGCAGTTAATAACTTTCCGGTTAAAGTTTCGTCAACTTCGGTATCATGTGGATAGAAAAAACATAAGATCACATAAATGCAGAACTTATATAGCACATCTCATTGCTAGAGTCTAAAAAATACAAACAAGTTATAAGGACAACACATGACTTCCTTGTACGGCTATTAAATTATAAATCCGTGGCTCAAAAAGTGATACTGAATTTGATTACTAGTTTCTATTGACACACACACACAAAAACACACACTCTTGTTACTGGAGGTCTCATTCTGTTATTATATGTCGTTTTCCTTCAGTAGGTACCTAGTTTCCAAGATATTTCTCCATGTTCCGTGACAACAATAAAACTGTTATAATCACTGGATAAAGCATTGGAAATCGACAGTTTCGACATTTTAAGCGGAAAAACCAACTTAACTAATATCTTATTCTAATGCTGCAGACTTGTTGATCTCACAAATGGGGAGGAAAATCACTATTTTACACTCAATTTTAACGCTTAAAACAAGTAATAAAAATGTTTAATTGGATTGGAAACCAAATCGCGTTTGTAACCATTATTACCGAAACATATGATTCCTCTTTTAATTTAAATATAATTTTTGATGTAAGCTTATTATTTATTCAAGTAATGTACCCTTTTCGCCTCACGAATTTTAACCAAAATCTAGTAAATACATTTATATCGATATAAAAATACTATTTACCAAATTTGAGATGTTTACATTATATTTTAATATAATTTTTGATGGAAATCAATTATGACCTTCAAGTAAAGTACCACTTCTAGTAATCAAGCAGTGACCAAAAGGGAGGTTTACAACTAGATTTTACAGCAATCCTAAATACAAAGTTATAACTTTCTACAGCTAACCGTTTTTGAGTTATGCGAGATACGAACGTACGAATGTACAGACACCACGACGAAACTAGTCAAAATGGATTCAGGGATGGTCAAAATGGATATTTCCGTCGAAATCTGAAAACCGAAAATTTTCGCGATTACAATACTTCCTTTACTTCTTACAAGGAAGTAAAAAGAGACAATACATCACTCCAAAACAGTTCAACATATACTTAGTATAAAATTATATTATTATAATAATAATAGACTTGGCGAACCCGGAGATTCGATGCCGATACAACCAACATACTTTCCAACCCTAAACCCCATTAATACCCAAATTCTTGACAAAATCCTCCCACCTACGCCAAGGTCTGCCCCTCGGCACCTGTTTACTCGTCTCTTCATTGCTAATTAATGTTTTAGGAATCCGTTCGTTACTAAGCCTCACACTGCTTTATTTACATTTACATTTCAATGAATACAATTACTTCAATTAGGTTTTCTAACTGGGTGTACCTTTGCACCACAATTCCGAATTGTATATTTCAATAATCAAACTAATATTTAATATGTGTTGTTTTTTTTTCCAGACTTTCTAGTCAAAAATATTAAGACACATAACAAAAGCGTCTTGGAATATGATATTGGTATACCTACCAACAGTCAACAACATGTAACAACATACCCATGTCTACTTCCAGAGGAGAAGACAGAAAAGGCATTGGATAAGAGATCTTCACTAACGAAGGTAACTGAATCAAGCCAGGCTAAACATGCTGCTGGGTAATATCCTTCTCTATGGCTGGCATTTCATTATTTTCTATGATTGCCAGATCGTTTGCTGATTGTTAACTAGCTGTTGACAGGTGCGAATTCATTATTGAAGACAAAAAGAAAATATTTTTTTGACAAAAGTCAGTCTTTTTTTTATAAATATCTTTATCTAAAACTCGATAAAAAAAGATGTTACGTTTAAAAACTGTATTAGTGTAGTTTGTTATTGTTGATATTCCCCTACAAAACACACTATTACGACTGTAAATACCGCATAGCCATTTTTGTCGAATCAGAGTCGAAATATAAATAAATAGCAACAGATCATTAGCCCACTCAAGAGACAGAAAGACAACACTCATCTCGCCAATAAAAAGACAAGAACAAATTAGTAAGCATTAATTTGCATTCCTTACACACAGAAAGAAAAAAAAAACAGAAAACATTACTAATAGGTTATTATCTCTTTATAGGACAGTGGGTCATATTCATTCCACTTAAGAAGTGGTAAAAAAAAAAACTCGCGTGTAGTCTTGGATCGCTTTAGCAGGACTGTTAGATATAGGGAAAAATAAAATGTTTTTACCTGGACCAACATGTAAAGTGTGCTAGTTAATTTTAGTTTAAGTAGGTTGTCAATGTTCTACCGTCCATTCTAGCCCTTAGCTGTGAGTGCAGTATGACTCGGATTATTATTAATTTAATCCTGTTCACCCTGTGAATTGTTTTGGTGCAATTGTGTAAGTATTCTTTAGTCTAATATATTATAAATAATATATTAATATAGTTAAAACTTATTGTGTCTTCATTATCAAATAATACTCTAAAGTCATATAATTAAATATACATACTATTATACATAGTAGCACTTAGAACTCATCATGTTTTACTAATAAATAAAATAAATTCCTTAAATATAAACAAATTTATACTTACAAATGACGAATTCCAAAATAAGACAATCCAGAAATGTACAATATTTTACCTGGCCAGCTTTAATAATATGATACGGCAATTGTTATAGGTATTAGTCTAATATTCAAGATAATTTATTTTATTTACTAGTAAAACATGATGAATTTAAATTTTATAATTTAATGTTAGATATAGTTAATTTTCTTATTATCTCTCATGTTTTGATAATGGGGACACGCCTTGAAACGTAAACACATAACAGAGGAAGAAAATAAAGAACAATTGGAAGTTCTTTTTTCTTCACTTATTCTGGATTAATACAATACAACCTTACTACGAGATTGGAAATATTTTTCATACCCTACGCATTTGGCAAAAGATGTAACCGATAATTTTAAAACCTGCGAAATGGCATTATGATCTTGAAATTTCTTAATTTTTCTCTCCTCGCGGAGAGAAGAGTGGTGGAGTGGGGAGAGGCACGCGTCTTCCTAAATAAATGAAAATTTTAATTTTAGTATAATTTTATATTATTTCCTTTATATTTATATCCTAAACAAAATAAGATTTATTTTAATAAGGAAATTATATGTTATTTTATATTTTTAAACTCATTCCCTCTAAATGGAAAAAACGAATTTTCTCACCCGGACAATATTCTCAGCCATTTTTCTTGACAGACTTCGTTGTATTCCACGTAACAGTAGTTTTCCTGTCTTCATCGACCTCAGCTTTTTTATTTATTTTTATTGATTAACAGGTCTTTCTTATCCTTATAAGACAAACCGGACGGGTTATCGTATAAGTTATTAACCTATTCTAACGAGAGTGGGACCGCCACGTAATAAATTTCTACCGCCCAGCCGGATTCGAACCGGTACCGCAGCAGTCTCGAGGTTGCTTAGGTGCCGTCTTAACACTCGGCCACCACGTCCTCTCATTGGCCTTTATTTGGCAAAGCATTAGAAAGTTTGATCAAATATCGAGCCTTATAAGAAGGGTTTTTATTTTTTTTAATAATTTATTTTTATGATTCCTCTCCTAAGGACAATTTCTGAATCCGCTCCTGTTTTTTTCTTTACTAGAGAGTTCTATACGGCTGCAAACTATCGTTCCGAAATGGGAAGGGGCATCGTATTGCTATCTATAAGTTGGTTTCAACTGATAGAAAATTATGATCTCTATTTAATATTTTAATATGCGAATAAACTATTACTTTGTATTTAAATACTCAAACATACACACATATATATATATATATATATATATATATATATATATATATATATATATAAAATGTACATCCACATGTACACAGCGTGATGAGTCCTCAAAGCCTTGATGGTGGAGCCGCTGACAGTCTATTTCCAAAGAGCCGTCTATTTCTAGATCTATCGCTAATTCTGCCAGAATCCAACTGCTCCCGCTATCCCTAGGCACTGCACTATTCTGTATCACCTCATTTATTTAAATAATAATATTAATGTTTGTTTGGCAGGCTTCGAACTCGGCGCCTGTGGCAGATATGACAGTCGACAGGGTCGATGGACGGCTGTCTGAGCCAAAACAACTATATTGTCCCTCATGTTTGTCTAGACAGCGTTTTTCGTTTATCTTATTTCCCAATATATGGTTATATGCTATTAAAAGATAAATAGCTAAAAATATTACTCAATTAATCAAATTGTTAATTATGTAGGATTTTCATTTTGATATTTATTACCAAATAATTTTTCAATAAATGAATATACGTGTTTCCGTTAGTATATGATGTTATATGGAGTTGGGAAGCAACCATTTTGCGATGTTTTTCGCCAATTTAAAGAATTTTAAATTAATACTTTTGTTTTAATCAGCTCCATGAAGCGTATCCACAGATTGAAATTGTAACTTCTGTTATTCATCTATAATTGGAAAAATCCTTTCTTAATTTTGTAACATCAAATATATCGCAGAAATTAAACTGAAGATTAAAGAAAAAATAGAGATCTATTCTATCTAAATGAAGATATTTTTCAACCATGGATTTGTCTTTATCATATATTTTAGTCCACTTAGTCATCAGTTAAAAAATATTTTATTTCCCAATATATGGTTATATGCTATTAAAAGATAAATAGCTAAAAATATTACTTAATTAATCAAATTGTTAATTATGTGACTTTAAATGATACAAAAATTATTTATTTTTATTTTCTACTATACTGCCATCATAAGCTAAAATGCCCTAACTCCTAACCATTCTTATAAATATATCTTTGTATTTTACCCGAATTGAACTAAAAACTATATATTTTTATGGCATTCGAAAACCTAAATTCAGTTATTAGGATCAATAATTGGATTTAGGATTTTCTAATGTCACAAAAAGATGTGTTTTTTAGCGAAATTCGGGTGTAATACAAAGACGTATTTAAAAAAAAATTTGGAGTTAGGGCAATTTAGCTTATCACGGCGCATAGTGGTTGAAAATCGTATTTTTTCGGAAAAACCATGCCATGCCCCATCTGTGAGCCACAGAAAAATAACTTTGATACCGTAGTAATCACATTGAAATTTGATTAAGATGTATACTTTCAAAAGTTTTCACCTCTAATGTAGAAGGCAAAATTTTGAGATGTCTATTCCGGAAAGAAGAAGTGACATTATTTCTTACCTTTATAAACTATCTTAAAAATATTTCAAGTAACTAATCTATTTATTAATAGTAAAAAAAAATATAATTAGTTTTCCAATACTTTAAAAAAATAGGTTTTTTCCGCCTTTCAACCACTGTGCGGCGGTATAATAGTAAACAATATGCATTAATATTTTTGCCTCTTTATCCGTAAATAAATATAATAATTTTGGTAAAGATAATGATGCTTTGTGATATAAACCATTTATTTATTAATGGTGTGCTATAAATATTGGGAAATGAAATAGCTTCTTACTTTGCCAGGAATAAATAATATGATTCATTTTTGTTTATACTTGAAAATTACCTTAAGAGAATTTATACAAATATTGTAACGTTCTAAAAATAATAATAGCTTTGATGAGGATAGAGCTCCTGCAAAAGGCCCTTATTTAAAAAATAGTCAGTTTTAACATTGATACAGTCTTGGATTGGACAGACTCTGCCTAGTGATAAGACTTTTACTTAGTAAAAAAAAATAATAAAAAATGAAAAAAATATGGCCACGGCTGACATGACCAATAGGAGGAGGCAAAAGAGGAGCTCGATGAGAGATCTCCTCCGGTACTATATTAACTATAGCATATAGCATATAGTATATTTCCCCATTCTTAAAATGCCACGACTATCTGCAATCTCCATCATATTTGTTGATTGCCACTCCTGTGTGTGACTGGTGTAAATTAAGACACGAAATTTAAAATAAAAGTAAAAATAAAATAAATAAATAAATAAAATAAATTAAAAATGATTATTATTGAAATTTCCTAATAACAGGTAATCTAATAATAGCTTTGTCTTTTTTTTCGAGTTTTTCTCCCATTAATTAATTGAATATTAATTTAAAAACCTCATTTGATATCGTTCAGATTTTCAAAATTAAAATATTTTATTTAATTTTAACATACATTATTTATCGTGAACTGCTGACGAAGGGTCTGGCAAGAGACACTGATTCCTCACACTTCGGTTCCAACTCGACTAACGACCTATTTGTACAATGAGTTTGGACATCTTCAACCTGTTGCTAATATCTTAGCGATATTTTTAGGACCGCATCGGTATTTCAGTACTGTCTGGGACGTCGGAGTGTGGCTATTTCAAATTAACTAAATTAGCCAATTTTAGTCAATTTATTTCAGATAAATCTGACTAAATTTATTGTAATAGGCATCAAAAATATCGTATTGCCCAACACCAGTTTTCTAAACCCTCAGTGAGGTACGAAGTTTAATTTAGTTTAGTTTAAAAGTTTAAGTAATGTTGTTTGTCAACTTTGAACGTAGGTAGTCACTTAAAGTAATAAATTCTGTCTGCTAATTAAGTTCTTAACCACTATTTATGTTCAATTATAGTAGATTGATCTTTTTAAGTTCGAGTTGAAATTTCTTAGAGTTACTTCTAGTTATTAGTTTATTCACAAAACTAAATATTTAGTGTGTAAATAGGAAAAGATGGTCTTAGATTAGCGGTATAAATTAAAAATAAAAACATGTGAAACTATTGAATCCATACTAACGTGTCGGTCCACCTTGCAAGCCTTCTTCAGGGCCACTGAAAATAAAGAGCCGTAGAGAGGCTGTACCACCTTTTCCTCCGAAAACTGAAGCCGAGGGCACCAGTTCGCGATTCATAGGGCCATTTCATAGTTTCCTCATTCATAAACCTCTAATTTCAATGGTATTAACGCAGAAGAGCTAGAGTCGTATGCTTTTAACCGATTATTTCAAAGCTGTCCATGTTGATGATAGTGAAGAAAATTTAAGTATTTCAGAATTATATAAACTTGTAAGAGCAGAATGCACGTTATGTATAAATTATTTTGAGAATATCTGTATGCATGGTGGTAGCAAATTATAGTGGGAGAGGGAAACGTTCCTTCTCAAAATTAAACCGACTAAAGAATGGACTGAGAAGTATTATTCTGCCAGAGAGAGATTGTTCAGGTTATCATTGATGTTGATAGAAAGTTATGAACTTATAGTTCAGGAGAAATGTACATTTTACCATGCATAAGTTCGGGTAACATATTTTTTTTTCTGACGTATATGTTGAAGCCAACAACATGGAAAGTACCTCTTGTACCTAAAAGCTAATTTATTTATTTTAATGTCTGTTACTTAATGTCTGTTAAATAAAATAATGATTTTAACTATTATGTTGTTATTTATGTTGATAATCAAAGTTGCACAGAAAGTAAATTCTCTTGTCTCGAAGGCCTCAATATTAATTGTTTCATGTATTTAAATCAGAATATCTATTGAAATATTTTAACTCTGTTAGTTCAATTACCTACATTATAAATTAATTCCATTAAAGTATTCGATATATTTTTTTTTCTGGTTAGAGCTGCTGATATATTTTTTACTATCATATCATAGAATCAATCAATTAAACAAATAACATATTCTTTAAATTGGGTTTTGCGAAAAAACAAAATTATTATTCCATTTAAACTTAAAATCTTTTATAACTCCCAGTGCTGATATAGTATTCAGTGGAGATCGATTTACGAAACTAATCTCGCAATCACTGACGCTGTACAAGGAGCCATTAGCTTGGGATTTATAGCCAATAAGAATAAGCGTTGAATGATCCAGCGTTTTCTTAATGGGCGGACCACAACTGCGCACTCCGCCACGCCGTTACTCGCACCTTCCACTCGCACCTTCCACACGCTCCTCCCGTCCTTAGGGAGCTCAGCCTAGATCGGATACAAATCCGAGGGAGCAGTCCCTCCAGAAATAGATTCCTGTGTTTTGGGTGCCATCCCACTTAACCTTGGGGAATAGTTTAGGTTATTTATAGCTCGTGGGTTGTTGGGCTCGGAGCATCCTGGGCCCGCTGCGGGAATTACAGTTCTCAGGAAGTTCAGTCAGCTCATCTTTGGCTTAGAGGTTTTGTATTTTAGTCCCATTTAGAGAGGATTTTTATTTCATTGGGTCACCAACGACCGACATTATGACTGAATTTATAAAACCTAAATAAAGACTAATATATATACACACATATATATATATATATATATATATATATATATATATATATATATATATATATATATATATATATATATATATATATATTTTACTAAATATATTTTACTAAAATTGTCCCTTTAATTTTTTAAACTAAAATTAAAGGGACAAGAAAATAAACTTATGACAATCAAGAAAGCTGGGGAAGTGTTTTATTTCTGTTCTCTAATAATCTTAAATGATGATATTTATAATCACTAGAGAAGTTATAATATTTCACAACATAAAAATTAAATAACACACTTATAACTGAGGCATTATCTTATAAAGGTGCCATATTTTTACATCATTATTGTATTGATATAGTCGGGTGTTTAATCAAGTAGTAATATCATAGAAAAGTACATGACAGTACAAGATATTACTAATGCATTTTTTCATGTAGAAATAAATACATTCAAATTAAATAAAATAATCATGAATCGTTTCCCGACTACTAAATAGAAAATATTCTGAAAGAGGCGATGCTATAATTTTTGACGAAATTGTGGGTACAAAACACAAGAAACAGTGCCTCCCTATTATAATATTTGAAATAAGTAAATTTTGTGAAACAAAAAAAAATAATAAATAGAAATATATTTAATTTTTTTATTAGATAGGTGCCATGTGAATGAAGGAACTTTCTTCATAAATTTTATTAACGCTGTTTAAATATTCTTTTCTACGTTTCGGTTATTCAATTAACATTTTATCATTCTTAATTCACAATTCAGATTCATTTCATATTGTCTCATCATCTGGACAATATCTTGTAATTTCTTGTTATTTAACGTACTTATTTAAGTATAATGTTGTCTTAGTATTCCTCAATTTCTGTTACATCCATGATCTTCAAATTTTGTCTCTTAATTGTCTAAATAGTTTTGTGACATTGATAGATCATAATTATGGACATTCATTCCTCGCCAATATCTTGAGTTTTTAAGTAATTTAATAATGGATAACATATAAATAAAATGGATGTAATGGAACTTGTAGAATAATATGGACAAGAACTACGATAACAAGAAGAAATTATATGATATTGTTCTCATGATGAGTGAATAACTTGAAATGTAGATAAGACTATACAAACACCATTAATAAAATTGATAAAGGAAGATCCTTCATTCACACAGAAATTTATATTAATATTGCATAATCTTCCATTTCGTGCAAAAAATTAACGAGAAATACATAATGAGATAAAATTCAATAACTCTGTAAAGGATCCATTTATTAAAAATCAGTGTAAAATTTCTCTAAAATTTTTTTATTAAACATAAATTCTTACTATAATTGAAAACGTACATTATTTTATATGTACATTATAAAAAAAAAAGTGTATCTGATGTGGACAACACATGACTTCCTTGTACGCCTATTAAACTATAAATTGGTGGCTCAAAAAGTGATCCTGAATTTGGTTATTGGTTTCCGAAGATTGAGGAATCTCAAAAACGACACTTGGTGTCGCGATACCATCTATTGACACACTCAAGCTAGCTCTTGTTTCTGGAAGTCTCATTCCGTCATTATATTTCGCTTTCTTTTAGTAGGTAACAAGTTTCCAAGAGATTTCTTCGTGTTCTGTGACAACATTAGTCATTGTACAACACTAGAAAATGCATTGGAAATCGACGGTTTCGACATGTTAAGTGGAAGAACTCGCTTAACTTACATCTTATTCTCCTTCTGTAGACTTGTTCAGCTCATAAATGGGGAGGAAAATAATTATTATACACTCAATTTTAACACTTAAAACAAGTAATAAAAATCGCGTTTGCAACCTTTATTGCCGAACCATACGATCTCTGTATTGAATTTTAAAATAATTTCTGATGTAAGTTTACTATGACCTTCAAGTAAAGTACCCCTTTCAGTTCATCAATTTTAACCAAAATCTAGTTTATTTACATTGATATAAAAATCCTATTTAACAAATTTGAGATGTTTTACATTATATTTTAGGATAATTGTTGATGAAAGTTTATTATGACCTTCAAGTAAAGTAAGACTTCCGGTTTTTCAATATTGACCAAAATTTAATATGTTATTTAGATCAATATAGGAGTTATAAATACTAAATTTGAAAAGTTTTGCATTTTATTTTAATAGACTTTTTGATGGAAATCAATTGTGATCTTCAAGTAAAGTACCACTTCCGGTGGTCACGCAGTGACCAAAAAGAGAGGTTCACAATTAGATTTTACGCCAATCCTAATTACAAAATTTCAACTTTCTACGGCTTACCGTTTTTCTGTTATGCGAGATGCGCACGACGAAACTTGCCAAAATGGATTTTTTCGTTGAAATCTGAAAACCGAAAATTTTCGCGATTACAATACTTCCTTTAGTGCGTACAAGGAAGTAATAAGAAAACAAAAGTAATAATAATTGAATGTCTATGAAAATCATAAAAGCAATTTCTGCCCTTTACTTTAAATACACATTGCATTTTTCTCAATATATATTTGTTTTGTTCATTCATACAATAGTCTTACGTCTTTTATAACTTTTTTTTTTCTTCTTTTATATCACAGTTACTTATTAAATCTTCCAAATTAAAATCAGGAGCTCTTGAAATAGAGCAAATAAACCCTAAATCTTCAGCATTATTCAGATTAAAAATGTCTTCTAGAAAGAAAAATTAATAAAATAAAAATTAATGTTGAGACCTGATGTCCAACAAGATTTAATAAAAATATAATGCTTCTTTTATCCTTTTCACCGCAATTTTTTTTGTTTAATGGAATGTCTGATGACTTAACAACAAAATCTATCAAGATTTATAAAGTAAAATTAATTTTTAAAATAATTATAGTAATATCAAACTACTTTTTGATCTCTTCATAAAAAGACTGTCTATAACAACAAAGATAAATAAAACCTACCTCACACGGTTATAGAGTCACTGAATCGCAATTATGATTAATGGAAAGACTGCTAAGGAAAAGGTGCAAAAATATCAACAAAAAAACGAGATTATACTATTGAAAAAAATTGAAGGCGATATTCTATCAAGATGTTGAGAATTTGCATTAGTATAGTGTGAAAATGTACATAAAAATTAATAACGGAGGAAAAAAGTAGATATGCACCGAAAGAGGGCATAAAATGCATTCATTAAAAAGTAGCTCTGAAAACAGGTTTCTAAAAAAAAATGGATCCTTGTTTGTTTTTTTTTAATATGTTCCCTTGTTTATATGTATATATATATATAGATGTCTTCAATAATTATAAATGCTATAGTTAATTTATTCTCTTGTATTTTCCTTAGGTGTGACTTCAGCAATAAATCTTCATTTCTTATATATAACTTTATTAATTTATTGCTTCATTTAGCTTTTTAATCTAGGTTGTTCTATGCAAAAAAAAAACATTCCACTATGATTATTTTTATTTATAGATGTCCATGTGATTATTAATAACTAGTGAATTGGCGCACTTTATATCAAGATTATTTAAAAACTACCTGCCTCAGGTTCTAGCCTCGTTTAGATAATATTTACAATATAATATTTTGATTCACAAAAATTCTCACTATACAAGTTCAATCCATATTACAATAAAATATCTTAAATTTCTATTTACACATTAACCTTAAAGGATATACCTTTTCGATACTTCCAATTATTTACTCAATTAAACATGACTATCTAGAACCAATACATCATAATTATGATGCAGAACCAGTGTACAAGAAGTAACTCTAGAATGCCGGATAATTTTTTTAATTTTCTGGTTAGTTGCCAGATTTAAAAAAAATGGATCATAGAGCAGTCCATGTACATGTTATACATTTAAATTGTTATTTAGAATTTCAGTACAAGCGAAAATTCCAGATGAGCGAAGCAAAGTCTTGAGGGGAAGATGTGGAGGAAACGAAGCGTGAAGAGCTGTTTTCCTCTCGGAGAATAATTCTATTTGGTCTTCAATGACAGGAAGAAGAAATGAAAGACATGGAACGTTTTAATTTTGTGAACGCCATTGAGTATAATTTTCATAGAGACAGGCTGCTAAATGAGACACAGCGGCCAATGCTACGCTGAGCATCAAAATGAGTGTAATTGTAGCTGATCTGACATCCTGCCCTCGAAAACGAACAGCATTGCGATAAATGATCTTTATGCCAATAAGTATATTAATAATTATAGTACTTCTGTATAAGATAATGTCAGATTTTACATTCTCGGTAACAATGGCATCTATATGCGCGACCATATTATTTACTTTTCTGTTTAAACAATACACAACATGGGACAGAAATAACTGTAGTTCTGTAAAAATCAAACCAAAGTGTCTAAAAAAAACAAAAAAAAAACTGGTTTTATTTTCAAAAAGTACATTGAAAATAATTATCAATTCTAAGGGTTTTAAAAATTTCATCTTCCAAACGTCACATTGAATACACATTGCCGAAGACGTTTTCAATCACCCTTCGAGTTATTTCTGGTAGAATGGCATTGATTTCTTCTTGTCTGATCCTCTTCTTTAAATAACCCAGAAGACAAATTCGGTGTTTAAATATGTTGTTTGTGAGATGTCCCCAGTGAAAAAAATTGATTTGAGATAAATCTGTTGATCGTGTTGTCCACCCCAAGTCATCCCTTAAAGAGATCAATTTGTCATGATACATTTCTCTCAATATTCCAAGTGAAGTTTAAAGTTTATGAGGCGTGGATCCATCTTGTTGGAACCACGTATCCTCTGCGTCGATTTCATCCAACTAAGGGCCTAGGATAATCTCCAACATGAGCACGCAAAAGTCGATTTTTACATACCTTTGCACCTCCCTCTCCCAAAGTCACCAAAAGCCGCCCACTGTGCTCTCCCAAAATGTGCCAGTTATTCCACAAGAAATAAGAGTGAATCGAAAATTTCCGGGATCGTATCCATTGCCGACAATGCGTATCAAAAATGGCCGACATTTTGATGATGTAATTTTTAAAACCCACTGAAAACTATTTTTAATCTATCCTATAATGCAAATCTGAAGAGGTTATGTATTTGAACCCGCTAATTCCGGGAACTACCTGTACAATTTGAATTTTTTTGCGATGGTAAGCGTGAAGTACCCGGCGAAATGAATAATCAAGATGAATGAGATGTTGGCTAGTTCTTGATTTTACTACTAATTTATTTGTTGAACTTATAAAAAATCTTCATGAGTTGGACTAGTCGAAAATGGGTATGTCCGTATCGATAAATAAATTGCTGAGAAAGAAATGTCCAACTTGCGTACGTGTCGTCATGACAAGTTCATACCCGTGAAAGTAAGTTAATTACAAAAACGTTTTAATAAGTATGAGATTATTGTCCGAAAACGTTATTTTGTAAATATAATCGCAGGACAAGGATAAAAACGTGAGGAAAATGTGTGAAAACGTAAAACTTTTTTAATTGAAACTTCATTGCCGTTCATAATTTTTTTTAAAAGTCTTTTTGACCCTGTTTCTTGAAAATGTCTGTAGCAAATGAGACTGAACAACTTATTATAGGTTATTATTTTAAAGGTTATTCTGTATTTTAGGGGTTAATCCAAATTTAACCTGGATTCAACTGCAGGGCACAGCTAGTGTGCTTATAAAACCAGTTTATTTTTCTAGAGACATTTATTTTTGCCTAGTTTTTTTTTTTGCCCCACCCCGTATTTGATTTTTCATGGGTTGGACTAGTCGAACATGGGTATGTTCGTATCGAAGCTCACAGAAAATGATACAAAAGTAAATCATGGTTGTCAGCAAACGCCAGGAGCTAGGTAATGACCAATAACATGGAAGTAGTTATATCCTGCGTGTTGAGATAGCATTGTCCCTGCGTTCTGAATGAGTCGGTAGTGAATGAGTGTCCTTCAACGATCGCCAATGGCTGGTTTTAAATAATGACCAGTTGTCGGCTCGTGTAGCCTGTCTTTATTCCCTCCAACCTACCTCTACCTACACTTAGCAGTACCTCTACAGTAGTACAGAGGTGCTGTGAAATATTACTAATGTAATATAACTATGAGCTATAGAATGTGAATATCGGGAGTAAAACGTGATATCGTTTTGTTTCAATATAATGTCGGTAACCAAATATCAATGTTTGATAATATCAAAAGTTTTACTATGTAAAAATAAAGTTAATTCTGTCACTTCGACTCAGGCAAAAGGCTATAAAAAATACCTAATATATATTGATTATAACCATAGATAAATAAACAACAACAATAGATAAATAAAATATATTTATTAAAACAATAAAATAAAATAAATAATTAAGACATGTACAATTTTTTTTTGGTTAAAAAAATTACGAAATCTTCAATTTGTATTATGAATAAAGAAAAAAAAATCGTTTAGTTGCCTGAAGATCCCTACATTTTTAAATTGAAATGTGTAGAATAGAAACATCTTCATTCATTTGACGTTTCGGGTTGTATCTTGGTCATTTTCAAAAAATGATTATTTTTTTTTTTTATATATATTATTTGGTTCTTGCTGTAATTCATTTATTTAATAATATTTCTTCTATACTGTTTTCAAAAGGACAGTTTATACAAATTGTTATATAAATGCAATAATTTAAAAACACAATATATGCTGCTATGCATATTAAAATTTAAGTCTAGTTATATCTTTTTATTGAATAATCTGTTTGCATGTTATTAAATTTTAAATGTATTGTAGTATTGAATTAAAAAAAAAATGTATTGGTATAACATTGGAACATCCTTCCGAGAAAAGTAACTCTAAGGGAATAAATTATTATTTAATAATTTACTTACTGCAAGGACAAATCATTTAAAATATTTAATCAGTTTTTGATAATGACCAAGGTGAAGCACACTTGTATTAATTCTACAGTTTTTCATTTGAACAATAGGATTTTTTTTTTGTTTATTCATACTGGAAAATAATAGCTTTTCTCTGGGTTGTAATTAAAATATAAAAGAAAAATAAATAAATAATCCTATTAAATTTATTTCAATGGAGATTTTCTTTATTTCAAACAGTAAAGATAAACAATAAAAATTAAATGTTAGTGTTTAATTTGCTCAGAAAAGTCCATGAGTTGACGAAGTATAGTTTACAGCTAAGAATTTATATAATAAAAACAAATATTTACATTTCGGAGAGAAGTGGAGACTGTAGTTAGTTCCCTCAGAAGAAAATCAATCAGAAAATTTTTTAGCCAAAAATATATATATATATATATATATATATATATATATATAGCTGAGGAAGTGGAAAAGCCACCTTTTTCAGAATGCGATTAACTCTTTATTTCAAACAGTTATGACACTACAAACTTAAAGATGAACAATAAAAATTAAATGTTAGTGTTTAGTTTGCTCAAAAAAGTCCATGAGTTGACGAAGTATAGTTTACAGCTAAGAATTTATATAATAAAAACAAATATTTACATTTCGGAGAGAAGTGGAGACTGTAGTTAGTTCCCTCAGAAGAAAATCAATCAGAAAATTTTTTAGCCAAAAAAAAAAAAAAAATATATATATATATATATATATATATATATATATATATATATATATATATATAGAGAGAGAGAGAGAGAGAGAGAGAGAGAGAGCTATATATATATATATATATATAGCTGAGGAAGTGGAAAAGCCACCTTTTTCAGAATGCGATTAACTCTTTGAGTCGATTGCAAACTCAATAAACCTTATAATATTTAAGCTGTGAAGTTGGCAATGTAGGGAGAGAAGATAATATTTAAGCTGTGAAGTTGGCAATGTAGGGAGAGAAGATAATATTTAAGCTGTGAAGTTGGCAATGTAGGGAGAGAAGGAGGGAGGTAAATTCTGAAACCCAATTTCATCTTAATAATATTATTGTTTATAAAATATTTTATACATTTTAATATATTACTATTAATATAAGATATTAATATACATATTACTATTAAAATGTTTTAGTAAAGAAATTATTATTATCATATTCTATGTAGCGAATTGCCGCTTTTTAATATTTTGTATATCCCCAGGATTTTTAACTATGTCCTTTGATCTCTATGTTCTGACTTGTTATTTTAGTTATAATGTATAACTTACACGGACATTCCTAACTCACTCATGCAAGACATGGTTACAACCAACATGCCTGACAACACCCGCAGAAAGCTGAAAAGAAGCTGGATGAGGGATCTCCTTGCCTAGATTTATAAAATAATCACCATAGGAAGAGATGCCGCTGGGTATAACTGTTTATCATGCCCTTCATGTCACAAATCAAATGTTTAGCCAGAATATTCACTTTTTATCAACATTGACAGGTGTGAAAATTAAAATAAAGCCAAAAAAAATTAGGACGTTTACATTAGCATGTCTTATATAGCCTGCTAAGTATATTAACTACACGGGCTCACTATAACGTGTCTAACTGGCTTCGACTATTAGCATATTATCCTTTTACTCAGATGAAGTTTAAGCTTATACAATATTTTTTATACAATATATCTGTATAATAAAACCTTTAGGCACGTCTGACCGTATTCGTCGTTTAGACCTGCTAAACCGCTCAGTATTGCGTATTCAGTATTTTTTGTATCAATAGAAAATTTATGATCATCTGATGGTGAATATTGAGAATACCTATAAAAACTTTATTGCATAAATAAATAATAAATAAATTGAGAGCAAATAAATAAATAATACGTTTTTTATTTTTCCTCAGTGGTTACAACCATCTTTTGTACGAGATCCCTCCCTTCTAGTATTGTTATTATCGTCGTGTATTTTGTATGTACTAGTTAACAAATGCTAGTAATTTTATTTTATGATTTGAAAATAACTCCCTCAGTTCATAATTCGTACACATCATATAATAAATGTATTCACATATTTGACAATAAGCTATTTTGATAATCTGATATAAAATTAATGTGCCATATTGAATAAAAATAAATGATAGTAAATATTTAATTAAAAATAAGAGAATAGAATCATAAAGATTCTTTCATTTTCTGTTCGATTTTTCATAAATTTAACAACTCGATATTAAACTAAACGTTATACATCATGCACTACTTCATTATTAGTAAAATTGCAATGTTATAAGTGAACAATCAACCTTGCCTTAACATTGTTCAAATTTGCAATGAACAATGAAATAATAACTTGGATCTCCTGAAGTATTAGTTGAAGTTACGGCCTTGTTTTAAATCGATTTTGAAATAGCTTTCGATGGCGCCATGAAGGACAAACATTTAATTTAATTTTATGCCTTAGCCTAATGAATATATATAGAACGATATTATATATTTCCTGTTGATACTAAGTTTCATTAATGATTTTGCACTTATTATTATGGATGTTTAAGTCTTGTAGTGGATCGATTGTGAAATAGCCTTCGATGTCTCTACATGTGTGTGCCATGCGGAGTAGGGCATCGTGTCATCGAGAATTGAACCTAATCTAGACCGGCACTGCTCGTTACCTGCACGAACCTCGCATCACAGCCCTCAATCACTGTCCCTTGTCACATCTGAAATGTCCCCTGCCATGGACTGGTAACAATATCAAAAGGTAATTACCTAATTCTGGGTCCGATGTCAGTCCCATCTTATTAGGTTCGATGGCTTATTATCGATTATTCCAAAATTGTTCCGTATGATTGTACTCGAAAAGTTAACAATACGTATCATTCAAGCTGACTATTTAATTTAAGGTCAATTATTTACAGCACTGCCAAATAACGTAGTGGCATTGAAAGACGAAACCTGCAATGGAAGAAAAATTTCTAAAGAATTAATCACGAATTGCTTGTGTACAACATGCAGTGGGATTTGAAAGACTCTTGATTATTGGCGAAACCTGAAAATTCAAGACGTTTCAAGGAGGTTAATTTGAACCTAATCAATATTTACTGGCATTCTAATAAGAAAAGCCTAGATGACCAGAGATATAATGAACGAATGGTTATTATCATTTGATAAAAAAAAAATTGACGGCAGGGCTGTGAAATGCATATATACTCGTGCATCTGAATGATTAAAAAATTTTCTATAAAATCTTTTTTGATACTTTGCTGTATTTTCCAAATTTAACTTCCCTTTTATTCCTTTATTTTTAATTCTGTTTAAGATTTTAATCGGAATTTAGAAACATGTTTTCTAATCAAGCAGACTAATATGCGGATGAATTATTATTCCCCAGTGATGCCTGTTTAAGAGAAGTTCCACTGTACAACCACAATTTTATATTTTTAATTGATTTTAAACTATTTACTTGCAGCAACTATGAAGGTGAGACTGACTGCTGATTAGAAATATCAGAAAAAATAAATAAATAAGCACCACTAATAAAGTAAATATAAATGGCTCTCTAGTTAGGTTTATCTAAAATGTATAACGTTTCAGAGTGGAAAAAAAAAAATTGAAATTTCTACTAATCTAATAATTTATGGCAATATCCAAATTCTGTGTAATGCATAAAACCTCAAATATCTTTCTCTTTGAACCATTCCCGTCGTTCTGAATCATTCGAACCTTATCAAAATCATATATATTTAAATATTTTTGAGTTCTGGAATAAAGCAGTGTTTCAATCTTTTCTGTTAGTATTCTTGCAATCCTATTCATGTTGATACATTACTCTGTAATAATTTCTTGTAACCACACACACGTACAAAAAATAATCCTTTATATAGTGAATTACCGTTTTTTTTAATAGTTTTTTCATGTTTTCCGGGAATATTTAACAATGTCTTTTGAATTCAATGTTGTAGTTTTTATTTTAAAGTATGATGCAGCTTTTAAGTATTAGTATGTCAATCTAAGTATATCAATTACAAAGACTCACACAAACTTATTTAACGACCTTCGACCACCAATGAATTATTTTTCTTTTCTGGTGAAGGTTAAACTTATACAATATTTATTATGTAAAAATAACAATATATATTGTAATTATCAATCTTGTATCTCGTATGTATTGTAAACAAATAAAATGTTATAAATTTTCCCTTATGATTTGAAAATAATGTCTTTATTTCTTACAAACCTTATACTATATAATATTCTTCTTGTAGTATATTACTAAATATAATGTTGATTTTTTAATCAACCCAATTCCTTAAAAGTCTTATTTTTAACGTCGGTACTTATTTTGGATGAACTAGTTCTATTGTTGTTCACATGCTTCTTATGAAATGACTATGTTAAATTTATTATATATATATTTTATTCTATTATTTTTATCGATATATTGGATTAAAAAACAATTTGTTTGAAGGCATTTAGAGAGATAGAAGAAGCTAATCGAAGAGGCTATAACTGATGTTTGATGTCAGCCCCGCCCAGAAATAGTCTCCCTCCACGGATACAAACACCGACCGAATTCTATTTTAGAAATGAGATTTTTACTCCCGCATCTGGTATTCTCCCTTCTCGGCTTAGAAACAGGGACAACATAACTCACATAGTTTTCCTAGCTCTCACTATATCTGGCTGTGCTCTGTGTCGGTCTGTAGCATCAGTACTGATGTCAGATACTTGAAATGTAATGACTACTGTATCATAATATTGGCTGTATATAACTCATTAATTTATAATTATTCAAGTCAATTAACGAATCCCTAAGAAAGATAATGATCTTTGAATCGACACTTGGATATTAGTCCCAAAAAAAGAGGTTTCCTTTGTTAGTACCAATGGAGGGTACGGTTTATGGAAATCTAGAGGAATTCAGAAGAACTACAAAGTTCTTGTTCTTGCCTCTTAGTCATTTAAGAAAGAACGTAAAAGAGATTTCATAGATTTATTTAACGAAATACAAGAGGAAATACAGACAAGATTAAATGAAGATAATGCCAGTTACTTCGCAGTTGAAATGCTACTTAGCATCCTTCTTTCCAAAAAGTTGCAATGATCTATGGTGATAGCATTGCGACGAATGAAATAGGCGTATATAGTTGTCTGTACGGATGTCAAACGAATCACTTATAGGATAGTCAGCACTAAACCGGTGGGTAAGCGTCAAAGAGATCGACCAAAGAGTAGTTGAGAGGATTGTGTTCGGCCTTGAGGATTTGACCTATAAAAAAAGTCGTTATATTTTAAGCTAAAACTAACAATAACGAACCTAAGGAGCGTCAAACCAGTGAAATTTTCGATATTTCAAGAAAAACATGTAACTGGGTGTTTTTTTTCCTAGAAATAAGCATTTTAGCAAAAAAGTTTAAAAAAAAAGTTGTTCAGTATAAGATCACCTATAAAAAAGATCTAGTTGCATTTTAAGTTTAAAACTAACGGTAACGGACTTACAGAGCGGCAAACCTATGAAATTTTCGATATTTCAAGAAAAAACTGCTTCTGTTAGTAGGTTTACTTTTCTCAAAAAATATGCATTTTATCAAAAAGTTTCAAACAAATTTTATCCAACTTAAGATTAGCAATAAAAAAGGTCGAGTTCCAATTTAAGCTAAAAATAACGGTAACGACGGATCGTACCTGAGACCTTTTATTTATTTATTTATACTTATTACAGATTTATTAAAAAAATTCCCCAATCCTGGTAAGTTGTCAACAGCTGAAATAAATCATAAAGAAAGCAGGTTTGAATATCTGAATAAGGACTGAATTAATGACTATTAGCAAAAGGCTACCATTATAAGCGAACGTAGTTGCCTCAATGAAGATTAATTACTATTGGCACCCATAAATAATAATAAATAATAAAAAGTAAGCAATTGATAAAATATGCTTTACCTGCACATGTTGTTCCTCAAGAAACCAGTTCATATTTTAATAAATAACTGGCAAACGTTATTAAATTATTTTTTTTTTTATATACATTAATATAATTTTATGTCCGTAAATTGACCTACAAGGATTAGAAAAATATCTTTTGATCTGTTTTTTTTTGTTTCTTTATACAAATATGATAATATCTGCGACAACACCTGTGAGGGAATACATTATATACCCTCACGGATATTATAAGCCCTATGAATATATAACCCTGGGCACTCCATACGTTCTGTGGGACACCAGTGAGGCCCAAATACTATTGTTCTATTATTTTGCAAACAAGAAAAAAATCCAACATGTCTCTTGGCTGTTGTCCCTTTGTTTTTCCCTCAACAAGTAGGGATTTGTTTTATCACATACGCATTCCTTTGCCCGTTTTGTCTTCGTGTTTTACAGGAATTTTCGTATAACCAAATTCTATGTTGAATTAATATGTGGCTCTCCTACAATATGGGAAGAACCTCAAATTGATATAGAAAAATGGTACCATCTTAAAGTACTAGTAATTTTTTTAATATTGGAGAATTTTTTGGGGAGTTTTGCCAAAACAAAAAACCGTCTCGCAAAATGGGATTTGTTCCAAAAATTATTTAATTGAATTCGATGAAAATTCTTTGTCTTGAAATCAAAATAATAAAAAATTGTAGAAATTTTAATGACGTATCAATATAATAATGTTTACTGAAATTTGAATGATATTAATCGAATATTTTTAGCAGAATTCATTAGTATTTTTAAAAATGTCGATACATTTTTGAAATAAAAATATATTTTGGATTTATTACGTTTATTATATATATATATATATATATATATATATATATATATATATATATATATATATATATAAATAAAAAAAAAAAATATATATAATATATATACATATATTTTTTTTTTGTAGACAGTCCCACATGTTCTAGAGAAATGCGTTTAATCTAGCATTATTTGTCTTCCTGAATTTTTTTAATCTTTCTCATTCCTAAGCTTCTCTTTCGTCAGCCCATTGTCTTCTATAGAATTTGTTTTTAATATTATTTTTTGGCATGGTATCTTTGATTAATGAAAGATTTGCTGTGAAAGAAAGTGTTTAATTCCTACTTTGCATGCTACTTATTATTATAAGATCCTAGTTTTGTCATGCCTTGTTCTGTGTTGTTATTTAAGTGTTGATTGCTTTATAAAATATAGCCAATTTTCTGCATTTGCTGTTGTTGTTTATATCAATGTTGTGTTCTGCAAAGGTTCAAATTACTTTTATGCGCCTCTCCACTTTCTTGTTTTAATTACTTTATACAATTTCTATTAATACCGTAGTATGGCATGAATGGATGACAACTAGGGAGGTGTTTTGACTTGGCTCACCTTTGCAGAAGCTGCACCTGCCGAGTATACCTGTCTAATTTATGAGAGTGGATTTGCGCAATTGGTTTAATGTCGATGAAATGCTTGTTCATTGCATATGATAATCCTGTTTAATTCATTTTTTTTTTCTTGCATTGATAATAAAGAAAATAAAATATTTTTAGAAAATACTTGATAATGGGAGTTTTTCTTTTTATAAGAATTGCAAATAGGAGTATTGAATTTTAAATAAGGTTAAGTAATGATTGATTTGATTTCTTAATAGTAATTCTTTGAAATCAGGAAAGAACGCGTTGTGTGGGAAAATATATACCATTTCTATTTAAGGTGACAATTGCACGATCTGTGGCTATGATTTAATCAGCAATTATTGTTAGCCAACGTTTTGACTTGATTTAATTCTTGCTGGAAAAATAGAAACTCTATAATTTAGTTTTTATGGTGGCCTACAAATCTCTAGCATTCAGTTAGTTCTTCTATATCTACTATTTTTCTAACAGTCATAAGGTTTGCTATCAGCTTGTAGAGCAGGATATAGCGTACTACCACACTATTTCACTGTCGTGACAGAACTACCGCGGAAGAAAACTGTCACCTTGTAAACCAGGCTTTACTTAAAGCTTTTTGAATCGTAAGCATGGATTGAATAATTTTGCGACAGAAAAATAAGTATTTTCTGGAATTTCTTGAATTTTCTGAATACCTTTCTACTACCTGTCTTTTATATTACTTCGTTTATTCCATGGCCTAATTCATTTCTTCATTGTTGTCGTATTTAATTCAATAGTACCTCTTCACCTAACACAACCGATCATGGGGTGCTGTTACTTGTCTTAATAAATTTATTTAATTTATCTATTAATAAATTTATTTATTTAATTAATGATTAATTTCACAAATAATTAATTAATGATGTGGGACTTTCCAATGTTTTACTTCCGCATAATAACGCACACGTAAAAATATTTTGATGGAATTCCTTGATTATTTTTTTTGATCTCAGATCTATTTTTGACGATTTCAGTTTTCCTGTAGTTTTTAAATGTAATGTTGAATTCTAGGCATTCATTCTAGACATTTGAAGGCCTGCTTTAATAAATATTAGAATTTTAGTTATTAAAAAAATTAAGGGGGCTTGAATGAACGAGATGAGGCTGTGCCTTGGGCTCCCTTAGTAAACCTCCAAAAAAATCCCCCTAAAAAACCCGGAATCGCTGCTATATCGGGACCAGGAATAGTCCCTAGTCGCCAGTGTTACGTCTTAAATAGATCTGTCGCTAGTTAGGGTCGTCTAGGGTCAAAGCTGTCGACTCGTAAGTAAGACATGCGAACCTTAATATTAACGGGTTTTCAAAATGGATGCAAATCAAATGGAACCAACAAAAAGTTGTATAATTTAAAACACTACAATAAAGCAAAGAACATCCTTGCAGTATTAGAGGCATTGAAATACAATTGACATAGGTTGACATCCGCATGATGGTATAGAAGGATCAATCTAATTAGGGATTGATAAATTATTTGCCACTTCAATAATTTTGTTTTTATTGAAAACTAGTTTCGAATGTTTACATTCATCTTATTACAAAATATTACAAAAGCACACAAATTCAAAAATAAGCAATTCAAAATGCAGTTTGGTATTATTATACATATTAAATTAAATGCAATGTAAATTAGTATTATAAAACATTTATGAATTTAATTAAGGCAAGAGATCAAATAAATGTTGGTACTCACCAAAGTATCAAACCGTAAAGTTGTACTGGTTTGTCCTCGCACTGAACTAGCAATGGAAGAAAGGTGGGGGTGGTATGTTTATAGGTAAACGGTTCAAGGGTCGGGATTTTTCCAGTAATTCTGATGAGTAATTGTGTTTCTGTTATAGATGGGAATAAATTTCAGATTGGGCTATTGGAGATATTTATTTGATCATTTAAGCAAAAATCTGAATTGGATTTGAAGGATTTTATCATTTCAAGTGCTTCATATATATTTAATTTGAGGCTGTTTTCAACGTGATGTCTTTGATGAATTTATGTTTTTATCATTTAAATTAATTGCTATGTTGGAATTCTCTGTGTTATATGCACGTATATGTTCCTTTAATCTCTGATTTAGTGATCTTCCAGTTTTTCCCTTGTATTTGGCTGCACAATCACCCGTTTTTTTGGAAAGGGTCTATTTTGTAAAGACAAAGAGGAGAAGGAAAATATGAGAATAGGGTTTTTTCCATTTTAAATGTAGGTTAATAGCTTAATCCTAGGTTTTTCCATTCATTTCCGACTTTGGTGGATATAGGGCCGTAATATGGAATCAAGATTACTTTGACGTCACATTCATAGTTGACCCACAAATGGAGGGTTTGACTCCACATTTGGGGTATAATTTTCCATTTATTTTTGTACGTAGAATCAATTAGTACCATGCTCAAGAACCTCTCTGATCGTGGTGCGAGATATTGCGAAACCGGAAATTTTCGTGGTTCAAATAGACCCACATATTGTGGGCCGATTAAATCGTAGAAATACACCAAAATATAGCTTGGTCCTTAGAATACGCCCGATGAAATTGTGCTTTCTGAAGAATTTTATCGAGAAAACTGTGGCTTCGTTCCACTCTGTGCCGTTGGCCCCCTTCGCTGATTTCAACACCTAAAAAATGATGTAGTGTAAACAGAAATTGCTGATGTAAGAAGTAATGCTTCTGGTCTGCATTTACGTGATGTAATCCTTATCTGTCTTGTTAGTGTCTGTATTGACGAAACGTTAACTAGTCAGTTGCTTACAGCTATTTGAGAGAGTACAAATTTTTGAATCGTTCAATGATGTTGTATCTCAATTTTCTGCCCTTGTCGAGGCAAACGTATGGTTAAATTGCATTTTTTAGGGATGTTGGTCTATCTCTCTTTTTTTTTTTTTTTATCACAAAACTTTTTTTTAAATATAATAGAAATTGAGATATAATTTAATCAGTTTTTTAAAGTTTGATGCCTATTTTCTATTCGGTCGCATTGGAACATCACTTCTCTGTGATCTCTTTTCCGGCTCGCGGGAGTGATGGATTTTGATGAATGAGGAATGAAAAGAAAGGGAATTTCACAGAGAAGTGACCAATCCTAATTTAAATTATTAATCTTACGAGGGCTTAAATAAAAGTGATGAAAAACTGAAAGGTTTCAGAATTTTGAAGGTGGTGAGTCTGTGGATCGAGATGGGATAGATCGCGTTTTAAAGATTCCGACGCGGGCATCAAGATCATCTTGGTTCCAGATTTTCGGTTTTCAGATTTCAACGGATATATCAATTTTGACCATCCCTGAATCCATTTTGACTAGTTTCTTCGTGACGTCTCTACATATGTAAGAACCTACGTATCTCGCATAACCCAAAAACTGTTAGCCGCAGAAAATTAAAATTTTGTATTTAGGATTGCTGTAAAATTTAGTTGTCAACCTGCCTTTCTGGTCACTACATAATTACCGGAAATGGTACTATGCTTGAAAGTCATTATTGATTTTCCTCAAAATTTATATTAAAATATAATGCAAAACTTCTCAAATCAGCTATATAAGACTTACATATTAATAAAAATAATACAATAAATTTTGGTTAACATTGGCAAACCGGAAGTGATACTTTCCTTGAAGGTCATATTAGACTTTCATTAAAAATTATATTAAAATATAATGTAAAATATCTCAAATTTGGTAAATAGAACTTTTATATCAATATGAATGTATTTACTAGATTTTGGTAAAAATTGGTGAGCCGAAAAGGGTATATTACTTGAAGGTGAACTTCCATCAAAAATTATTTTAAATACAGAGATCATATGGTTCGGTAATAAAGGTTACAAACGCGATTTGTTTTTCCACTCCAATTAAACATTATCATTACTTGTTTTAAGTGTTAAAATTATGATTAATTTACTGCTTTTTCCTCCCCATTTATGAGATCAACAAATCTGCAGCAGGAGAATATGATATAAGTTAAGTGGGTTCTTCCGCTTAAAATGCCGATGTCCAGTACTTTGTCTACTGACGTTAACACGAAGAAATCTCTTGGAAACTTGTTATCTACTGAAAGAAAACGACATATATTAGCGGAACGAGACCTCCAGAAACAAGAATATATGTGTGTGTGTGTGTCAATAGATGGATGTCGCGACGCCGAGTGTCGTTTTTGAGATACCGTAATCTTCTGAAACTAGTAACAAAATTCAAGATCTCTTTTTGAGCCACCACTATTATAGTTAAATAGGCGTACAAGGAAGTCATGTGCTGTCCACATCAGATTTTTAATAGGTTTCATGAATGATAGAGGGGATTATATATTCTTTTCCATGTCTTCTCCTTAAAGCACTGTTAAATCTGGATACTATACATAGAAAATGGTATAGCTGAGTCTTATTGCTTATATGTTAAACTGAAGGCGTATTTTTCCTTTGGGATAAGCTAATTATTTATTAGGTATAAACTGTTACTTCAACATATTCAACAAATATGTCTGTTAAATAAACTTTCTTGGTCATATTATATCACTTATTCTTGTAATGTATTAGGGATTAGAAGAAGGATAGATATCTAGTGTGAGAGTTCTCGCCCGGGTATGCTAGTTATCTGTATTTAATTTGTCCAAAACATACAGGTGGTTCGCTTTTATTTAAGAATTCGATCCTGGGCAATTCCGTAAGGAATTAGAACATTCTATTACACATTTATAAATTAACAAATTGTTTACTTCTTCGACGCTGAGTAGACGATTTTTTTACTTTCCCTTACCTATATACGAATTATATAGTAAGGGGAAGTATTGCGATCGTGAAAATTTTCGAATTCGAGTTTTCGACGGAAATACACCTTTTTAAGGTCCCCTGAGTCCAAATGACCAAGTCTCGCAAAATGGTCTGTGTCCGTGTGTCTGTGTGTCTGTGAACAGTCTAGCTCAAAAACGAAAAGTAGTGCGATACTGGAATTACGTATTTAGGATTGGCACATGCATGTGATGTTATAGCAACATTTTCGTCAAAATCGACTAACCGGAAGTGCCAATTTATAGAATCGATTTTACACTTTTTTACAATTTTCTCGAAAACGGCTCTAACGATTTTGATGAAACTTGCCTAAATTATTCTTCGTAAAGGTCTTTAACTTTTACTTTATTTAGTAAATCACCGAGGAATTGCAGGAAAAAAAGTTATGACGAAAAGAATATTTTATTTGCACATAGCTTAAAAAGTATGCATTTTACGGTAAATTATGTATAGAATTGTATAAAAGGTAATTAAATCATCTAAAACACAAAAAAAGAATCATGAAAATCGGACCAATAATAGCAAGGATACAGCGTATTTTATGAGGAGCACGAGACCCTAGATGGATAACCAAGCGCATCTGAAAGGAGACGGATGCGACCGAACCTTCTCCCACCAATATAGAATATACTCTGTAATAAAGTAGTTTAATTATTTAATGGAAAGAAAATATTTCCATGAAAACTAAACCGAAACTTTTAAAATATATTTGCAACTTGACGAAGTTAAAATATATAGGTAGTGTACAGAATTGTTGTACTAAAATTGTTTAAAAAACTGTTTTATTGTACTGAAATGGGAGAAGATGTGAAGAAGTGAATGATGCTGAGTTTATTTTAAGCATTGTTTAAGTAAACCTTTTAAAATTATATTAAAAAGATAATTATTATTGGACGGCAAGGGAAAGTTGTGTGATGCGCGCACCGCACCAGATTTTTTAAATTACTGAAATTATCTTTAAAAATTAATTTTTTAATTTTGTCACCAAAATCGTCTCAAGCAAAACGTTTTATAATGATAAGGTATAGGAAACACTACTAAAAACTTTTCTTGACGAACATGATAAATGTTGAAATTATTTTCGTTATAATTTTTAAATTTTAATCAAGCAATTTATAAAATATATTGATTTTAAAAGGAAATATAAAAAAAACAACAACATCGAATTGGTGGTTTGAGTTCATAGGTAAACTATTAAGGAAGCTAAACTATTATATAAAAATAGTTATACTATTAAGATTCTCGTGTTGCTGAAAAATCACGTAATTGTGCTTGTTTGTTTTATGTATAACTATATGTAGTTTATGTATTTTATAAAAGTAGTATTTTTATGTAGTCTTAAACGAACCTGTGGATTTAGAAAGAAGAATTTAATTTTTACCTGATTTTTGAAAAAGATAATGTAAGTGACGTTGTGAACATATCGATTGTCCATTTTATAATATTCATTCTCTCATACGTATACATGTATAAGTAAAGTTTTATAAAATTATTTAAAAAATAAAAATAATAATTAAATGGCTGGAGGGAGCGTTCCATAAAGTAAGGGGATGGAGAAAGTAGCGCCCCTGGAATCTAAATTCATTTCTGAAAAGTTATTCCAAGTTGCCGCTGATATCTTTCATCTGGTGAATTATTCCCGAGGGGCAGAAATTAAAAAAGTTCGAGTCTGAAACAAATCTCCGAGACAGAATTAATGCCAAGTTATAGATAAGTTAAGTTAAGTTATAGATATCTCTTTATTGTTCCAACTTATTTATGTAACGCTAACTGGGTAGATTGCCTTCCTGGCTCTTTTAATAAAACAACTCCTGTAAGATTTCTGATTAGGAATTTTTTTTTATGTACCAATTAAACAAAATTCAATCAATTTATTACCTTGGATATTGAATGTGTTCATTCTGAATAGGAAATCGGACGCTACAGATTCATATCCATGTTATTTAAGCTCTAATAGTTAGTTACTGAAGGAGGCTAAAGCCTTGTAATTTTTGTTTTAACTTTAAAATATCGATAGAGTCAAAACAACACGAAGTAACCGATAAAACAAAGAAATTGAAATTTTTAGTGAAGTGGATTCGTGAGCGATAAACTATCTCATGCTAGATTAATACAAAAGCGATTTTTAAATTTCGTTTTTTTTTTTGTTTTTCTCTTCAAGTACTTTTAACTAAAAATCTCAATTTCTTCGTTTTAGCAATCACGCCTTTCTGCTTTGACTTCGTCGATATCGTGGGGTACAGGGACCTAAATAGCAGGTGGAAAGGTGGCAAGCAAGTAAAGTGCTCGGCCCAAATTTGAGATGAGAATTTTTTTTTTCATAACAATAAAATACAGTAACAAATTATAAAGTTTCCTCTGATACAATTAATAACTAACATTGTATTATAATTTATAACGCACGGAAGTGTCCGTGCAAATATTCAAAAATCATAGTTGCTGGGGTCAGCATTACTGCAAGGTAACTACTCTTGATATCCACACCTGTAAATAAAACAATTAGCGAATGTGATGTGCGTTCACACACAAATCTTGGTAAATCAGACGTTTGCGTCAAGCGTTGGCAAAAGAAGGCTAGTTTTGCTTGGCTTGTTTTTGTTTGAGTCCGATCCGGTTCTTGCGGGAAGCGTCATATAAGTGCTAGTGTGCTAATGCATCCACATATTAGTGTATTTATACAAATTATGTGTTTATAAATGTTTCTTTATAAAATAACAATAGTTTAAACCGAAATTAACAGCCGGCAAAAGTTGGAATAACCGAAACAGTAGCGGATGGACAGATTAGTTTGCTAAGCTTCTGTTACATCCCCTTTCCACGTTTGTTGTTTGGCTTGGCATTTGGCTTGCCTAGGTTTGGCAAAGGTTTGAACGCAACCTAACTGCCTTTACTTAAATTATAAGGCATGAAAAAGGCAACCAGCACTTTGCACAATCCTCAGACAAGCTACTAACTTACCTGAATTTCAGCTGGAATTTCCGTCGTTGTCATATCATGTACCTTTTTGTTATTTTTTCTTTATTTGTCGTAGAAAGGCCATGGATTGAAGGAATGCGATTGATGGATTTCGTTTGAGAAATATAGTCCAGTGCATTAAGGTACGGAAATTGAAAAATGAAGAAACCTAATTAAAATGGATGGGTTTTAATCATTTTTATATTGAGTTTCTTACACCGAGATGTAAAAAGTTTACCCATTAAAAGTTTCCTTTGTTTTCCATTTTGATTTTTTTTTAAACTTAATTTATTTTTTTCCGGTTTAGAAAATAATACAATTTTTGCCTAGATAATGCAAGAGGTACAGCAAAAAAATGGTTTTATGAAAAATTTATCTCGGAAACTATTGAACATAAACAGCTCTATTAGGACTCAAATTTTAGTAAATTTACGTTTTATTTAAAAATCTTATTCATAATATATTTTGCGCGGTTGTTAGTTTTCAAGATATTTCGCGCTGAAGGCTAAATATGCGAAATTTTAAGTTTTTCTGGAATCAAATGAACTTACGGTAGCGTTATCCTGAAATAATTCGATATCTTTTTTTGGAAAGGCATTTAGTGTAACTAACTGTTGTATGGTCTAGACAAAAATTTTTTTGCTTTCGTCATGTGAAAAAAAAAATTAAAAATTTTAATATAATTTATTTTGTTTTTTTGAACTATTTTTGTGGGACTTATAAGGTTGTTTTGAAATGTGTATCTTTTGGGCTGGTAACAGTTAATATCTGCAGATGCTCAATTTCTGTCCGAGTCTTCTCCAATTCGATCTTATGTTTTTCTTTCCTAATGAAGTCTGAAATGACGAATCGTTGACTGGTTAATTAATTACTCCTAATTAAGAACTTCAAGGCTTTGTTTTGAAATCTTCCTACAATACCCTAATATTTTATTTTTGTTTCCTCAAACTCAAACAATTGTTAATATTTCTTATGAAAAACAAATAGAAGAGAAGAAACCCTGGTGTAACAGATATGACTTCAGTATCTTCCATAGCATAGGATAAGACAATTTAAATGATGTACATCCTAGACCCCCTCTCCTACCCTCGGCTAGTGCAATAGAGGCAATGGGGAACAGTTCATGGTTTATCGCTGCGACCCAGTATTTTTCTCTTATTTCTCTTTTGTTTGAAGTAAGAAAACATCGTTTGTCATCGAGGACTCTTCCAGAACTGGCTTCCTCCCTCAGTGTCTGTCCGATGGAACTCATTTATGTCCGGATTTCGTCGTGATTCTTGGGCATCTGGCCCATTCTCAACAAGTTTTCCGAGAAAATAATCTCGTATATTACAGTTTAAAAAAAACAAAACAAGTTTATTGTTGAATTTATGTACTTAAACTTGAATATTCATTACAATATATTTAGATTCAATGTACTTATGTGCGTGAAAAATTGCAATACAAAAGATTATTTATGCCGAAAACATAATTATATATATTTGTTTATATTTTTCTTTTATAATAAGTAAATATATCCTATAAGAAAGAAAAGGAAGGTATTTGAAGCGGCATCTCACCTTAATATTAAAATTATAACTGTAATATAAACAAGATAACGCAGAATTATATAAAGTAACGTAACACTTTAAATGATTACTATAATATAACGAATAACTACAAAAACATTACTTATAATTATTTCATCTATAACGTTATACTAACTATAACTGCTTGTATGACAGTGATGTGGTGAAATCATGAATTGTTTTTTTCTGATAATGGAGTTCTAAAAAGAGAGGCATAACTAGGTAAAAATAATAAATAAAATAAAAAAAAATAATGGATTTGATATTCTACTTCAAATTAAATAAATATTTTACGCGTTTATTAAGTATTTTAACTGATAAAATGAGTCGTACAAAATTAATAACAATAATAATTTATTTAGGAGACTGCTCAGTTATTACTAGATTTTAGGGCTGGATATTTTCGTGACGGGATAAAATTTCAATATAGATTTTTGTTCAGTTGACTCGAATCCTGGCATAATATTCTAATTAATATCATCAAGAAAGATATTCAGATATTATAGAAAGATATTATCCAGTTGTAACAAGCCCTTCTTCTGATCCCTTGCCAAACCTTGGCAAGCCAAACGCCTAACCAAATGGCAAACGTGGAAAGAGGGTTTACAGAATTTTAATAAACTAACCCATCAATATTTATACATCTTAGCAAACTACGCTACTGTTCCCACTTATCTGCTATTAATTTCGGTTTAACTATTTTTATTTTATAAAGAAACAATAAAAACTTATAAATATATAATTTATAGAAATTCACCAATATGTGGATGGAACACTTGCGCTTATGTGCTTCCCGCAAGAGCCGGATCGGATTTCGCATAAGCGCTAGTGTGTATTTATATACATCATATATTAATATACTTTTATTTTGTATTTTTAATTGTTTCTTTTAAATAAAAATATTTTAAACCTAAATTAATAGCTAAGCTTATGTAAACCCTCTTTACACGTTTGCCGTTTGGTTTGGCTTGGCAAATGCCATAGGTTGGCAAAGGGTGACCGCACCTTAAGAGTTTGCTGAGAGATCTCTCAACAGGAGTGGATCTCTTCTTTTCATCTGCATTTCTGATGAAATGTTGACATCGATGATATCGTCCATTTGTGTAAGTTAACATGTTAACATTTTAAGTACAAAGTTCAAGTAAGTAGCAAATTTCTGTATAAGAGAAGTGCATAGAATCCAATAAACAAGTCATGGTATGACAAAAATTAATAATAAAAAAATATAATGTTCCCAGTGTAGAATCTAGTAAAATGCAACAGTGGAGACTTTTTTTAGCTACTAAATAGAACTTAGAAACAAATCTTGAGGGTCACGTCTATATATATATATATATATATAGACTACAAATCTCGGTTCACCGACTACCTTCCAAACCCAAATTCATTAGATCACTCTTAATACTATCCTCCCACCTACGTTTCGGTCTACCCCTCGGACGTTTACCAGTCAGCTCAGCGTTTATTAACTTTTTAGGAATTCGTTCGTTACTGAGCCCAACAACTTTGCAAGCCCATTTCAACCGTCGCGATGATATCACTTCGATTATATTAACAGGGTGCATGCTCCGCAATTCCGCGTTGTGTAATCTCCTAAACTCTCCGGTTGACTCATCCTTTTTCGGACCAAATATTTTTTACGCAGTACCTTATTCTCGAATACCTTAAGGCGTTGTTCGTCCTTCAAGGTTAGCGGCCACGTTTCACACCCATATATATATATATATATATATATATATATATATATATATATATATAAATAAATATATGAATAATGTATTTTAGATCATTATTGATTATACGTGGTCAGAAATAGTTGAGTTGCTCTGTGAAGAGAGAACTTCAACTAGGGGTTATAAATGAAGTGGTCGGAACCCCCGCAGGACTACCTGAACCAACTGACAACAATTTGTCCGTACAATAGGCATCGGGCTGTGGAGGTACCGTTGGTTGTGGGGGCTGCATCTGACCTGCTCTCGCCATTCCTTACAAATATTGTGACCTATCAGGAGCCCAAAACAGTAGTCCTGGGGTGGTTGAAGAAAAAGAGCTGATTGTTAGGTTCCCTTAGTACCTATATTGTTCCCTGAACTCTCTCCTCTGCGGTGAATAATTACCTGTCACCATTACTAAATAAATTAGACATCTTAAAATATAAACATAATTAAGAGTAAAAACTTTGTGCACTAAATTCAAAATGAATGATCATAAAGAGGAGAAATCAAGGTGCGTACTTGATATTATTTCTAGGCAATTGTATACCGCTGATTGGCTATGCCGGTTTTGTTGGCCGATGATGATGAAACTGTTTAATTATGACGCGAAATTAATACGAAAATAATTAAATATATTGCTAGTTTGGTAGAAAACTGAAATAACTCTAAAAGCTGTACTAGAAAATGGGAGGCTTGAAGATTTTATAAAATTTCTGCTGATTCTTATAGGTTTCCTCACAACTGTAAAAAAAAAAAAAAAAACATTTTTTGAACCCATCTGCTTGCCCAAATGCTTGGAGGTAATTTGTGCAAGGTATTTTTTTATTCCAAACATAATTTTAAGCCTAATTTTGGTTACCTTGTGATTGTTTAAAAAAAAAAAAATTAATTTGATGTCATATGCGTTTAAGGAAAAAGAAATCTAAAATATTAATATTAAAGTGAAAAAAAAAATAGAATAGCAACTGGAATTTGTTTATTAATATTAGTACATGAAATACAAATGTACCAGAATTCTAAAAAAATAGTATAAAAATTATGAAAATCTCTACATTGTTACAAATATTAGAATAATATCTATAGTATTTGACCCAAATGCTGACATCTTTATTTTAAAAATTACTTATTTCACATGACACTTTTTAAGACGAGATAAACACACCAACCTTAGTATACCACCTGAAAATGTTAAATGTAATCCAAATTATCGAGGGAGATTTCATTTGCCTTGAAATACCTTCTGGTAATGTAAGGACTTGAGAAATAATATTTTATGTATGTTGTTCATTTATGTATGTAAGAGAGATTATTTAATAAACGAAGGATAAGAAAAAAAAAAAAAAAAAAATGTAAATACGCACCATCTTTGATCAACAACCTAAGCATATTCACCAAAAAGTGTTGTTGTATTGTACATCCTCTTAGAGGGTATTATTCATTGTCATTATGTAGAAAGATGGATCCACAAGGAGGCTATACAATGCTGAATAGCGAAGCATGATCTGTGTTAATAAGATTTGGATTTTTGAGGATTTTACTTTTGGTTTATTATTTTCAATAACAGACTTTTGTAGTCGGCCAAGAATTGTTTTCAACCCTCCCTTCCAGTAGAGGGATTTTAGGGGAGCTGGCGCACTTCTAGAAGCAGCTAATCAGAAGCCAGCATTTGGCCACGTGACCTATGGCGGGAAATTTGAATTTGAATTTTCATCTCGACCTAACCTTAACTGCCACGTGGTCTTGCCTCGACCGTACCTTAACTACCACGTGGTCTCACCTCGACCTAACCTTAACTATTTAGGCCACGCCCCTTTTTAGTCACGTGACCCCTATGCCACACCCCTTTTTGGTCACGTGACCCTTATGCCCCGCCCCTTTTTAGTCACGTGACCCGCGGTACCAACTGGTCTATGCTGCGCCCCCATATTTTAGTCACGTGATCCAGTCACGTGATCCACGGCACCTCCTGACCTATGCTCCGCCAGCAAGGTTTACACCCTCCGCCCATTGAAGGGTCGGGTACCCACCTTATAGAGCATGAGTGTACCCGGCCGCCATTTTGTTTTTCTACCGTTTGAGAGACTTAAGGTTTTGTCGAAGGGTCAGGTACCCATCTTATAGAGCATGAGTGAACCCGGCCACCATTTTGGTTTCTCTTACACCGCCATTTTGTTTTTCTACTGTTTGAGAGACTTGAGGTTTTGTTGAAGGGTTAGGTACCCACGTTATAGAGCATGAGTGTGCCCGACCTCCATTTTGTTTTTCTTACACCACCATTTTGTTTTTTCTACTTTTTGAGAATCTTGAGGTTTTGTTGAAGGGTTAGGTACCCACGTTATAGAGCATGAGTGTACCCGACCTCCATTTTGGTTTTTTATACACCGCGATTTTGTTTTTCTACTGTTTGAGAGACTTGAGGTTTTGTTGAAGGGTTAGGTACCCGCGTTATAGAGCATGAGTGTACCCGGCCGCCATTTTGTTTTTCTACCGTTTGAGAGACTTAAGGTTTTGTCGAAGGGTCAGGTACCCATCTTATAGAGCATGAGTGAACCCGGCCACCATTTTGGTTTCTCTTACACCGCCATTTTGTTTTTCTACTGTTTGAGAGACTTGAGGTTTTGTTGAAGGGTTAGGTACCCACGTTATAGAGCATGAGTGTGCCCGACCTCCATTTTGTTTTTCTTACACCACCATTTTGTTTTTTCTACTTTTTGAGAATCTTGAGGTTTTGTTGAAGGGTTAGGTACCCACGTTATAGAGCATGAGTGTACCCGACCTCCATTTTGGTTTTTTATACACCGCGATTTTGTTTTTCTACTGTTTGAGAGACTTGAGGTTTTGTTGAAGGGTTAGGTACCCGCGTTATAGAGCATGAGTGTGCCCGGCCGCCATTTCTTTTTCTTACACCGCCATTTTGTTTTTTCTACTTTTTGAGAGACTTAAGGCTTTGTTGAAGGGTTAGGTACCCATCTTGTAGAGCATGAGTGTACCCGGCCGCCATTTTGTTTTTCTACTGTTTGATAGACTTGAAGTTTTGTTGAAGGGTTAGGTACCCACGTTATAGAGCAGGAGTGTGCCCGACCTCCATTTTGTTTTCTTATACCGCCATTTTGTTTTTTTTCTACTTTTTGAGAGACTTGAGTTTTTGTTGAAGGGTTAGGTACCCACGTTATAGAGCATGAGTGTGCCCGACCTCCATTTTGTTTTCTTATACCGCCATTTTGTTTTTTCTACTTTTTGAGAGACTTGAGGTTTTGTTGAAGGGTTAGGTACCCACCTTATAGAGCATGAGTGTGCCCGACCTCCATTTTGTTTTCCTTACACCGCCATTTTGTTTTTTCTACTTTTATAGAGACTTGAGGTTTTGTTGAAGGGTTAGGTACCCACGTTATAGAGCATGAGTGAGCCCGACGTCCATTTTGTTTTTTTATACACCGCCATTTTGTTTTTCTACTGTTTGAGAGACTTGAGGTTTTGTTGAAGGGTTAGGTACCCACGTTATAGAGCATGAGTGTGCCCCGCCGCCATTTGTTTTTCATACACCGCCATTTTGTTTTTTTCTACTTTTTAAGAGACTTGAGGTTTTGTTGAAGGGTTAGGTACCCATCTTAGAGAGCATGAGTGTACCCGGCCGCCATTTTTTTTCTACTTTTTGAGAGACTTGAGGTTTTGTTGAAGGGTTAGGTACCCACGTTATAGAGCATGAGTGTGCCCGACCTCCATTTTGTTTTTCTTACACCGCCATTTTGTTTTTCTACAGTTTAAGAGACTTGAGGTTTTGTTGAAGGGTTAGGTACCCACGTTATAGAGCATGAGTGTGCCCGACCTCCATTTTGTTTTCTTATACCGCCATTTTGTTTTTTCTACTTTTTGAGAGACTTGAGGTTTTGTTGAAGGGTTAGTTACCCACCTTATAGAGCATGAGTGTGCCCGACCTCCATTTTGTTTTCCTTACACCGCCATTTTGTTTTTTCTACTTTTTGAGAGACTTGAGGTTTTGTTGAAGGGTTAGGTACCCACGTTATAGAGCATGAGTGAGCCCGACGTCCATTTTGTTTTTTTATACACCGCCATTTTGTTTTTCTACTGTTTGAGAGACTTGAGGTTTTGTTGAAGGGTTAGGTACCCACGTTATAGAGCATGAGTGTGCCCCGCCGCCATTTGTTTTTCATACACCGCCATTTTGTTTTTTCTACTTTTTAAGAGACTTGAGGTTTTGTTGAAGGGTTAGGTACCCATCTTAGAGAGCATGAGTGCACCCGGCCGCCATTTTGTTTTTCTACTTTTTGAGAGACTTGAGGTTTTGTTGAAGGGTTAGGTACCCACGTTATAGAGCATGAGTGTGCCCGACCTCCATTTTGTTTTTCTTACACCGCCATTTTGTTTTTCTACAGTTTAAGAGACTTGAGGTTTTGTTGAAGGGTTAGGTACCCACCTTATAGAGCATGAGTGTGCCCGACCTCCATTTTGTTTGTCTTACACCGCCATTTGTTTTTTCTACGTTTTGAGAGACTTGAGGTTTTGTTGAAGGGTTAGGTACCCACGTTATAGAGCATGAGTGTGCTTGACCTCCATTTTGTTTTTCTTACACCGTCATTTTGTTTTTCTACCGTTTAAGAGACTTTAGGTTTTGTCGAAGGGTCAGGTACCCATCTTATAGAGAATGAGTGTACCTGGCCGCCATTTTGTTTTTCTACCGTTTGAGAGACTTGGAGCGCCTATTATTATATAATAATATTAAACGCAAAAATATCCGTTTGTCGCGCGGTCCGCGGCTTTTCTCTGGGACTACTGGATCGATTTTCTTGAGATTTGGCAATAAAGTCACAGCACACCCCACCATGATGCTCGGAAATCGTGATTACCATTTGAAAACAGTTTCAAAATGACGGCCAATTAGAGATTTTATAAGCCCATTTTTTATTTGTTATATGTTATGATCTATCTAAAGGTAATAAAATTTCCTACAAAACAAAAAAAAAATCATTTAAATCAGACCAGTATTAGCTGAGATAGAGCGCAATGAACTTTGTTGACTAATTCCTCGGCGCTACAGTTCAGCGTTGCTCTTGACGTCCTGAGTTATCAATTGCTCCTTCCTCACACCTCTCTCAACTTCATCATTCCTTGAATTATTTCTCCACTTTCTCCAGGTTCTTGGCTTTCCCTTTTTTTTTTCTCACTGAAGTGCGCCTCCAGCATTTTCCTCTGTACCATTTCTCTCTCTGATTACATGTCCCGCTCTCTCCTTAGCTTACTTACTTTGATACAGTTTCTTTCGAACACGCTCAGTTTACGGCGATCTTCTTGGGACGGACACTCAGCTCGTTAGGTGCCTACTTCTTAATTTCTTTGCTGAACTTAGTAGATATGTTTTATAAAGAATTCTGCACATGTTCCTATGAAAACCGTTTCACCCTCGTCTAGTTATTCCATAGCTCGAAAACATTCCAACTTTCCTGAAACATTCCAAATACTCATTTGAAAGATAATGGAATTGTCTGAACTCTGAAAGCGATATGGAAAGTCCTCTGAGTAGACACAGCAGATATAAGATATTTTTGAAATATTACTATTTGGAAATAATGAACCGTTGTGCAATAATTTGCACCATTTTTAGTGAAGATGTTTAGCGTTTTCGGCATTGAACCTCCGGCTTCTTCAGGTCACTTCTATTCTAATGAACAAATATAAGGTTTTCCATGGTCCACAAAGTGAGCCTTTCATGATAAATCAAAGGATGCCATATCCAGCAGACGGGGCGCAGACAGCTCTGGATACAGACGAATGAAAAACTGCCCGCTCGAGTTGAATCAGAACGCCCGCAGGTTCCTTACATAACTGGAGGTCGGCACTTAACTAATTGATGGCTGCTTATGGTCACAGTCAGTCCACTGTGATCTCCTTCTATCAGTTCGCACTTTTACTTCTTCTTCTTTTTTTTTTCGAATTTATTTAATGGTGACCTAACAAGGGAATGATAATCGATGATCCCTTGCGGGAGTCGAATCGCGGCACGAGCTCGGTTTCGACATTGATAGGTTCTCCTTCTTTGTAGCGGATCATAGATGGAAGTGCGAGGATAACATCTAGAACCAGTTTCTTTTCAAACAGGACAAATTATAAGACCTATTAAAATATGTTAACTTACTTCCATGTATAACATTCGAAACTAGTTTTAAATAATAACAAAATTATAGAAGTGGCAAATAATTTATCAATCCCTAATTACGCAAATATTTTTTAATTATTGTTATTTTTATTTACTTTAATTATATTTTAGTTTCGAATGTTATACATGTACATTCATCTTCAGTTCTAAAAACACACAAAAATTCAGAAATAAGCAATTCAAAATACAGTTTGGTATTACTATGCATATTAAATTAGATGTAATATAAATCAATATTATAAAACAATTATAAATTTAATTTAGACTAGAAATCAAATACATGCTGGTTATGACGAAGGTTTAAATGGATTATATCTAACAGAAAAGTTTGTACTGGTTTCTTCTAGCACTGAACTAACAATTATTAAATTTTTAAATCTTGGTGAGTACTAGCATATATTTGATTTCTTGTCTTAATTAAATTCATAAATCATCTAATTTAATATGAATAATACCAAACTGTATTTTGAGTTGCTTATTTTTGAATTGTTGTGTGTTTTTAGAACTGAAGATGAATGTATAACATTAGAAACTAGTTTTCAATTGATCCTTCTATACCATCTTGCGAAAGTCAAGTGAATATTTAGGTACATCAATATAGATAAATTTGGAATAATTAGCCACAATAATTCACTATCATTTTCAGAGTTTTGGACAGACATTTTGCTCGGTCAAAAATTTTATCATAAAAGAGCTTCGTTTTTCTTTGTCAATGCCAATAATTAGTATGTTTTTAATTATGCAATCATTATGGAAAGCTATTGTCTCTTAGTCAACACATTTTTATCAAACCCCTATAGATTTTTAATTTCATAATTATTTAAGTATAATATTAGATTGTGAACCTGTTATGTGACGATAACAGGTATTGTTACTATAAGAGATTCTCATAAGGACCATATCGCCAAATGAATGAAATCTTCAGTTCTGGAATTATGATAGGATAATAAGAAATGGAGTGTTTAAGTAGAAAAAGTGAAAGGAACTAAAGAATGAAAAAGCTTAGACGAATCATGAAAGAAAATTAGAATTCTACGCGTTTCAGTCTAGCATTGGCCATCCCTAGACTAAGGTATTACTCAGTGACGAGCGATAATATACTCCGGTTTTTGTCTAAAGTTTTCTCTCTTCACCATCTTTTGATGATTGTATAATTTCTTGAAAAGTCATTTTTCGTGGTCGTTTATCCGCTTGGTAAGTCTTCTGATATTCTGTTTGTTTTACGTGTTTTATTTGTTTTGCTTCGTCTGACACGTTGGTTCAATATTTTCTTTTCTTTGCCTTTCGTCTGGTTCAGAGGCAAATTCTTTTTTTCAGTCTCGTATTTTATATTAGGCTATTCAGGAAATCAGCTCTCTGCAGTTTCGTTGCAGGAAATAAAATCTAATGAAATTCAAATAGGATAAATGCAGATAATAAAACATTGCACAATTTATACAATGATACCAATTATAAAAAATAGAGGAGACAAATTGGGATAAAATATCTAATTTAAAGGTCAATTATGTTTTTAGGCTCAAGAATTTCAGTAAAATACTCGTTCAAACAATATTTCATAAATCGTGTAAATATCGGAGGTAGTCTACTTTCAAGTGTTGATCATTCATTAATTTGGACCATAAGTTTACATAAAACATCTTGATATCACTTCAATACGCAATATAACAAAGTGGTTAACCGACTCCGACTTAATCAACTAGCGAGCAGAAATGGAGGTACAAGTTACTTGTTCAAAGTTGTTGACAACAAAACTTGCAGAAGTGACTACAGGGCATAATTGTGATAAAAATACAGCAATCGTCAATGTTAACATCATGTTAAAATTGTGTTTTGTTGTCAGTAACAAATTTACAATGAAGGACTATCATGATTTGGACCAGCTATGAATTTCCCATTATTTAAATTAAATTAAAACATTTTATTTAGAACTATAAAGTAATAAATATAAATGAGACGAACATATTAATTTCTTAAGAAATTAAACCGAAACCTGATCAGCGCCTACAGGGCCTTGGAAGTAGGTACTGTTAGAGCCATCTTATTAGAGGATTGATCTTATAGTCTTCTTGAGATGCAGTGTAGTCAGCACTATGCTCTAGCTTAACTTAGGAGCACAACAATCCTTGTTCATGGGATCACTGCCATATTATAGATCCCTGTATATTAAAGTCAATTGCCAGTCTAGAAGAATATAAGTAGTTTGCTCTTTGAAATTACCAAAGTTGCTAAGATTATGTTAATCATGTCCGATCTGGTTGACGAGTGAGTGATTAAATTTATTGAGCTCCCATCTTTTTTTCCCGAATCACCGATCGGTAATCACTCTCCGATAGCCTTCCTCTAACCAGGATGAAGCTAGTTGAGAGTGTCTGACAAATCTCGTCCTAATGCAGAATACTTAGACGCAGGAATAACAAATAATTTTAATGACTCTAAAGGTTTTGACAGGACTGTGCAAATGGAGATATATGTTGCCAAGCAACGAGTTGGATATTTGTGGCCATCGTACCCTCAAGCGACCAAGGATACAGTTTGTCGGAGGGCCGCCCGGATGACACCTATTTGTGGACGGTCGACCGTGAACAGAAGCTGGATTATTGCCCTCGATGCTCAATGGCTACCAAGGAGTGGCACTACGTCTTCCGCCGGTCAGCTCAAGAGGAACAGGAATCACTCTGTAAAGTCTCAGGATATTCGCAAAGCAAATATCGTTCCTTCACAAGAATACTCAAAACATAGCATTTTTTGAAGTAATAAGAAATACTAAGAGTACTTATAAAGTACTTTTTACTTCGATAGTGTCAAATATTTTGCTTCAGACCTGATCGACACAGATCGCTTTTCATAGAAATGTGCTGACTCAAAAATAATTTATTATACCCACAAATAGATCCAGAGCTCGTGCAAAAAATTGACAATAATATTACATACAAACGTAGCGTTCTTTAAAATTGGTAATTACAAATGTTTACCTTTAATGTACTGGAAGCGAGTTTTTTTTTGTAAAAAGTGAAAAAAAAAATCTTCTTTGCGGGTTTTCAAGATTTCGAAAAACATACAAAAAGGAGGAAATCGAAAAATTGGATTTTTTTAAAGAGGGGCAATCCGGACTACATACCAGAAAATTAAAAGTACCATTTTTTGCAAATGAAAATGCAAACCAAACTGCACCAAAATGCAAATGCCAATTGCAGGAGATCAAGGGAATAACAATTTCGAGAAGTGTACTTGAGAGAATTAAAAAAAAATTGTGCTCAATGGACGCAGAATTTGATGCTCTACAACTTTTAATATAAACCTGCAGACTTGTATACAGCACTTTATCTGTTTTTTACAAATCGTCGTTTATGACCTTGGTTTTCTTCCACACTAGTTAACCAAATTATTTTGTTTGGTACTCACATTAGGCGTAAAATTTAATTTTGTTTAATTTAATATAGCATAACTTTTTCGATAGAATGCACCGTTTAGGAATTATTGCTGAAAAACCAAACATAGTCCCAAAATTGCGAGTTTTCGGCCGCCATTTTTTCAGGTATCATTATCCTTTTTTTAAGGTCAAGACTATAAGGATTAAAAAAATTGCTATCAAAGTTTTCGTCAGATAAAGTCAATTATTTTTTTCACGGACTCTTGGTCTAATAAGAATCACTTCCTTACTTAAATCTTATCTTATTGAAAGTTAAATCTATAAATCTACAACTTGAGGCATTATTCTTTAAAAATCTAGCTTTTAATTTTTCTTCATTTTTTACAATGGGATCTTGAAAACATTCCCCTGTACCACACTACAATCCATGAAGGGTCTTTGGGTTCAGTACTTGGTGAGAACCGTACTGTTTCTAAGCTAACGGTTGTGCAAGGAGGTGATTTGGCCGATATGACGCTCAACCGCCAGGTTTTCCTCTCAATTAAGGGTACCCAAAGGGAACTTTATAGAGGCTGGGTGGGCCCCAGGAGAATCTCCCGATCTTACAGGGTCGATCCACGGCTGATAACAGAATAAATAATTATCTGCAACAGCCGGTCTTGAACCCGGGAACGGAAGCATAGTAACATAATGCCTTATCACTGAGCTACGCCGCTGTCTATGAAAATATTAATGCTCTTTATCCAGAAAATAGCAATTTCGAGCCAGGACACTCAAAGCAGTTAAATTATCATTACTTATTAAAATAGTAGACTGTGGATACTATCTAGTGGATATAGGTTGATATTATCCAATCATACATAAGATGAATTAACCTTATTTACTAACTTATACGATTTACAAAAACCATTTGAGATTTTTTTTTTTAATGTTATTTTATCTATTAACTATCTTAACAATAGAATATAAATAGTTATCAGTGATAAATACAAAATCAATAGTATTGTACGCCGGCAAAAATCTGTCTGTAATATCCTAATAAATAAATATTATTCTGTCTTACGAGGGAGGTGCACGATGTGTTTCGCCGATTTTGATCAAAATTTTTTGGATGGTTCTACATTGAAAAAAAAATCGACAGATATTCAAGCCAATGGGCCCTCGGAGCTGAGAAAAAAAAAATAAAACTAACTGAAATTGCTTTATTCTATATCTCGAGTTTGAAAAATGGTATCGACATGATTTTTACAGAAAAACTTTTGTTTTTCAGAATTTATTCAAGTAAAAATATAATAATTAAAAATAGTTTATTTTTTGTCAAATAAAGTTTTTAAAAGATTAAGTTAACTAGCCTTATAGATTTTTTCATTACAAAAATATTGGCAGATTTTGATTCTGCACACCAAAAACCATAATGTTGAAAAAATCAACGAAAAAAAAAATGTTTTTCAGTTCCGAGGGTGCTCAAAATTTTTGAAGCTACTAAATTACGTTTCGGTTTGAAGCTCTGTATCTCGTCTTCAGTTTATCGATATCAGTATCGATATAGAAGTTGTTGGACTTGTTAGAATGAGGGGAGTTTATTTTTCCATATATATGTAAACAACAATTGAATTATCTTAGAAGGTCTGTGTAAATAAAATATGTAAACCAATTAAAAATAAAATTATGTTGTTTTTTTTTTTGCGGATAACGTTGTCTCTAAAAGACGTATGAACACCGTGATTAAAGCAAATCCAGTGGTTTGAGAACCTCAACCGATGCCTAAAATTTGGTTTGAACAGTTTAGGTGGTTCCTGATTTATGAGTGATTTTATTATTTATTAAAAAAAAAATAATAATAATTGAACCCTGCTCAAATTTTTTTTATTTTTATATTCACCTGAAAATTTAAGTATAGAGGTTTTTCATAATGCTAAAACCAAATCTAACGCCAGTTTTTAATACTAAAGGTCTGTTAATATACTTCACTATGTAGAAAAATACTGTTTTCATTACATATATAATTCAATGGACCCTTCAGATCGCTCTAAAATTCAAAGATTTCATTATAAAAAAAATGTATCACTCTAAAATTTTCAATTTCTGGATCACGAATAATGTTTTTAAATTACTTATGATACTTTGACGCGGTCTTAAATATTCAAATTAAATTTAATTTGCTGTGACATCCCAAGTAAGGCTGGATTCGTAACCTTGCACATATTATAATATAAAAACATTATATGTGATCAAGAAATAGTAAGTAGGTTTTAGAGCTATTCAAAGCTGTTGACCACCCTTCAATTTTTTTTTCAATTTGATTCAAACCAAATTCAGAGTATCGGTTCTTAAACTACGCGATTTGTTTTGATAGTGTTTCTACGTGTATTAGAGCCTACGTTATCCGCAATAAACTTTAAGTTTGTTTTTATTTGAGTCGCTTCATGATAAAAGGGGTTTTGTCTGACTATTATCATAGTGATAAACTCCCTTTTTGCATTGAGCGATTCATTTGCTAACCACATTTTATTACACATGCCTACTAAGATAATGCAATTTTGGTTATAAGTATCGAAAGAAGAAACTCTACTCTTGTAACGAGTCAATTCGGATATACTCAAGACGACTCAGAGCCTCAAATCGGAACGTAATTATGTAGATAAAAATGTTGAGCATCCTCGATTTTCAGCATTACGGTATTTTGTTTTACTGTATCAAAATCTGCCATTATTTTTTATGTAAAAAAATCTCTAAGGCTAATTTACTCAATAATTAATTTAACCAAAAATCAATTATTATTTAATGTTATTTTTCCTTCAATATACTCTGTACATCAAATGTTTTGCTGGAAAAAACATGTCGATATAATTTTTCAAACTCGAGATATAAAATAACACATTTTCAGAGTATTTTATTTTGTTTCCTCAGCTCCTAGGACCCATAAGAAACGGTTGGATGTCTGTCGACTTTTTTTTTTTCAATGTAGAATAACCGCAAAAAGTTTGATCAAAGTCTGCGACGGGCACATCGTGCCCTTTGTCAGTTTCAGTTTTGAATGTTAGAAAAAAAGTGAGTAAAGTAGTTTGATTCGTTTTTAAGAGTCTTCTATTCCATTTTAACGCACGGACCCCATGTCATCCTGTCGAAGCGAAGTCCAAGATGGAGTACGGTGTCCGTCTGAGGAAGTTGGCTTTGATATAAATTGGAGTGCAACCATTTCATCTAAGGGTAAATGTTACGTTTCGATTTTTCACGATTTAATCAAATTTTCCGTAGTTCGTACCAGTCGTGTAATTTATGTAAGTGATGTTATAAAGTTAGTGAGGCATGTGTTGGACCTTGACGTTTTGTGAGAATAGTTGTATCATCAGCAATATATAATATATCAATATATCAATAGCAGTCTATTTCTCCATGATTAAAACTTATTATTATGAAAAAATGATTTTGCCGCGTATAAGTGGCTTTGGCTCATTTAAATACCTTCTGGACTCCTTCATAGTGGATCATAACTATGATTAAAATATCTCATAAAATGACTTCTTTTATTTTAGTAAATTAATTGTTTATTTCTGAGTTAATTTATTATTAAATAGATGAAGGGTGTTATCGAATGAATGGAAATTCCTAAACTATTGATTTAACAGTTAATAATAGCCGAGGAGGGAACAACAAGTCCATTTCTAATTCGGGAAGGTCGATTATCAACTATCGAGGTAGCCTCCTCTATCTCTTGCTCTAGCCTAGTTACCCGGCTCATCTCATCGATAACTATCGAGAAGTGAAAATTATCGATATCATTGAATAAATCGCTAATTCTATATTATTTGTTGTATAAATCAATCATTGCTTTAAACAACCATTCGGCTTCCCTTTATTGCTGTCTTCACATGTCTTTTTTCAGGTCAAAATTCTAAAACTTAGAAGAATGGTCCAAATGAATTAATATGAAATGTTTATATCATACCATAAGACAAAAAGTTTGGATACTCATGCTTTGAACTAATAATAATAATGTCAAGGCCTGTATAGAATAATAATATTCCAGGGAAGAAACTTTTTTCTTTTTACTTTTTTCTCTTTCACATCTGTCACAGATGAGAGTGACAATCAGAAAATATGAAGATAGGAAAAGATAGATGGCATGTTAGGCATGGGGAAGGATAGTACCCTGCAGTCTTAGTACCTCTAGTCGGTCCTGAATTAGTCCCTTAATTCAGGGAGGAGATCTCTTATCCAGCTCCTTTTTATTCGTCTCCTAATGGCTATATCAATCGTAGGCATATCGTTTATTAGTCTGTAGTTTTGTCAGCGAAAATTATGATGAAAACGGAAATAATGAATACGTTTGTTTTGGTCGATAGTTGGTCGTTGGTCAGTATGCAGAGTTTTGTTGTTTTCGTACCTAGGAGCTTCCGTTAGCGGATCGAAAAGATTGTAGTTTTTGTAGGTGTGTCTTTCTTGCTGAAGCGTAAATCTGTGAGGCGCATGCCCTTATTGGTAGAATGGTTAAAAGCTTGAATAAAAATATTATTGTTAGAGGCGGGAGCAATGAAATAAAGCTTTTCTTTTTCTTTTAAAGGTTAGAATTTAGTAATTAAAAACAATTAACAAAGAGTAAGCTGCCGTTTCCTGGATGTAATTGCTTATAAGCTGCCATTGAGCGACGCAATGATCCTTGAAGCACAAGGAGACGGCTCTAAGACCAACAGCTTGCTCAACACTTAGTGATTCACCTCATCTCAGTGACACCACCTCGCTGCTATGTCTAAGGGCATCTCAATATCGACAAAGGAGCCTTTTTCCACGATTTCATTACACAATAAAATTAAAAAAATAATATATATATATATATATATATATATTGAGATGAGATATTCAACATCATCTGTTTCCATAGAATTACTCAGATATAGGGAAGACAAATAATACTTAAACATAGACTATCAAAGATTCTTGCCTTATATGAGATTCTCCTGTATCTCTTAATAATAGTATCTCTTAATTCATGAGCTACTTATCTATGTAACTTATTTATTGTTTGCCAACGTTCCGGCCTAAGTTTTAGGCCATCTTAAGGAATAAAAGAAAAAACAAGATAACAACATTGAAGACAACAGAGGCAGTACCAATAACAGTAATAAAAAAATACAATAAACAGAAATGACAAGTATGATAAAAATTTATGAAGTATAAAAAAAAAATGTTAATATATTTATAATAAATAATTAAAATTAAAGTAATGTGAAAAGAGCGAAGGAATTATTATGAATTACATGATATAATGAAGTATATGAAAACTATTAATCAAAATGACTACTAGTAAGAAGATTTGGGAGTATATAAATCGTATCGATATAATTATGATATTACAATTTATGTAAAATATGACAATGATGTTAAAAATGTTGACAAGTGACTAATAAAAACGTACCTGTACGTGTTTCAGTCTGTATGTGTGCTCACTTAAAGTTTTGATTTGAGAAATGTGAGTACAGCAGAACGATTAAAGTAAACAAATGAATAAAAAGAGCAGATGTAATATAGAAGTTATGATAAATAGTCACAATGGAAATGAAATAAAAAATGTATTTATATATATATATATATATATATATATATATATATATATATATATATATATATATATATATATATATAGACACACATATATTATGTCTAATTATAGATTGATTAGTACGCTGTGACATATAGCAAACCAATATATTTTGGCAGCTCTTCTGCTAAATAAAGTGTTTCCCTCTATTAACTGAAACAAGCTTCATAAAATTAATATTTATGTAGTACCATGCATATTTATTTTTCATTAAGTAATTAAGTCTGGCGTTTTAAAAATATAATCTCTCGACTTTGCCCTAGTTCATATTGTGTCCATTTTAGTTAGCATATGTTAGGCCTAATTTATATACACACGCATTGAATTGAGCACTTTTTAGCGTGTTCAGTTCTTTGAGTGGTCGATGGCTTGATAAAGAGAAAACAAATTTAATAGATTCAATTTTTAATGTATAAAGAAATATTATAAGAGCTTTCGAAAGCTCTCCAAGATGCTAAAGCCTCTTTTACATGATACCAGTTTTTTGTCGTGGTAGTAATGTCCCGGCAGTGTTCTCTACTCGCTGACAGTAAACCATGTAACGATAAGGAAATTGTGGATGTAGTCTAACTGACTGAATACTACCATTTTGTAGGTCACAATAGAAATTAAATTTTGTTTTACTACTTAATTTTTTGTATTACTCCTCCAAGAATTTTTTTTTCTCTCTTAAAATATTAATTTCCACCTGTCAACAATAAGTCGACAATCAGCAAGTGAGCTAATAACATAGGAAGCAATAACATGCGAGGCATGAGGAAGGACAGTATCCAGCAGTACCTCTTGCTTGACTTGAATCTCTCATTTTGATAGTCAAGAAAAGAGATCTCTCATTCAGCACCTTTTTAGTCTCATCCTCGTAGTCATGGGCATAGCAGCGTAGCCATATCTAATCAGTATGTTAATGTGTCCGTGTAAGTTATTGTCGTTGGTAAAATGTCCTTATATGTTCGTAGGTATAGGTCAGTATGTAGGATTTTGTTAATCACGTTCCAAGGTGATTTTATAATGATTCATTATATTTTGGACTGAAAAATTTGAAATTTTTGTATGTGGGTCTTTTTGGCCATACTGAAAATCTGTGAGGAGTATCTCCATATGGGCTTAAGTAAGTATGTATATGTATTTAGTTTCTGTCTCTGTTTTATTTTTGAAGATTTAGAAAAATCTGAGTCGTTTGTTAGGGGTCTGTAGTTTCATTTAAATATGCGGGTCCCATGTCATCCTTCTGTTGAAGGCCAAGATCTCATCAATTTTGAAGTGAATTTTTCCATGATTAAAACCTGTTATTTTATCAGAATATTATCATGTTTAAATAGCTTTAGCTCATATATAACTTCTGAATGTCTTCATTGTGTATCACAATCATAATCGAATTTTACATAGTTCGTACCAGTCGTGTAATTTATATAAGTGATGTAAAGCTAGACATGCCTGACAATACCCGCAGAAGGTTGAAGAGGAGCTGGATGAGGGATCTCCTAGCCTTAACCATGCACGATAATCATGACAGGAAGAGGTGCCGCTGGGTACTACTCTTTCTTCATGCCTTTCATGCCACGATAATATTTTTGTCAGCACATTTACTGGTTGTCTCGTCGACAGATGTGAATATAAAAAAATAAAGCCAAAAAAAAATTATAGTTATAGTTATTTTTTTAAAAATATCTATAATTTGCTTTCGAAGCAGCCGAAACTGTCTTTGGTCTGATCTGCCGATCAAAGCCCATCGACAGTTCCAAGTACATAAATAATAAAAATATAATCGATTAGAAAAAGATAGTAAAGAAAAAGTATACAAAATCAATAAGATAAAATAAGATATAAAGGAAAAGTACGTGATTAATGAATAATGATAAAATAAGTGCACAAATAAAAATAAAATATAACTATAAATTTTATACTATATTATCCGTTTAATAATCGAATCGATAAGCCAATATTAGCCAATGAGCGACCCATTTACAATAATACTCAAGAGAGCAATAAATTATATAAAAATATAAATCGGCCAATATCCCGTGCCCTCTGAGCCAATTAGCTCTCTCTAAATTTGGAACAGCCAATAGATGCTTGGCTCGGGCTGTGTGCTGCATCTATTGGCTGAGTTCTCCAATTGGCACGTGCGGCAGAATTTATAGAGCGGCAAATTTCGAGCGAACGTCAAGAAAAATTATTTGATTTTACTTTTTGATTGTTTTGACCTTAATTCAATCTTTAAAATGAGTAAAGGAGATGATAATATTTATTTCGAAATATATTACCTAAAATACTGTTGACTTTTATCGGAAAAGGGGAGGTGAATTGGAGAGGTGGCAAAAATCAGCTTGCCCCCCCATCACATCATCCCAAAACAGTTGAGGATATACTACAGGTAACACTACTACACCAGAGAATGGCTATAGTTTTTAATAAGTCATCATTATTTTTCAAGGCCAAACAAAAGTTTTATAAAAATCGTATTGGTTTTTTTGTTATTTGTTTTTTTTGCATGATTTAATTATTTTGTATTCCTTTATTATCCCGAGTATTCTTGTATTGTCGTTTTAGCGGCTCTGTTCAATATACTGTTGAGTATTCTGAAACTCATATGAACAATTTAAATGTAAACTTTCTCAGTTGTGCTGATGTTATAACCCCGACTTTCCTTCATTTTATCGTCACTATTCTAGCTAAACTCACCAAGCCTGAAAATTTTCTTTTTCAGAAAACTAATTTTTAACTTTTTACTTCCTTGTACGAAGTAAAGGAAGTATTGTAATCGCGAAAATTTTCGAATTTCAGATTTCGACGGAAATATCCATTTTGACCATCCCTGAATCCATTTTGACAAGTTTCGTCGTGGCGTCTGTACGTACGTTCGTATTTCGCACAACTCAAAAACGGTTAGCTGTAGAAAGTTACAATTTTGTATTTAGGATTCTTGTAAAATCTAGTTGTGAACCTCCGTTTTTGGTCACTGCTTGATTACCGGAAGTGATACTTTACTTGAAGGTGATAATTGATTTCCATCAAAAATTATATATAAATATTATACAAAACTTCTCAAATTTAGTATTTTTAATTTATATATTGATTTGAATAACATACTAGATTTTGGTCTAAATTGGAAAATCGGAAACGGTTCTTTACTTGAAGGTCATATTAGATTTTCATCAAAAATTATATTAAAGTATAATATAAAACATCTCAAATTTGGTAAATAGGACTTTTATATCGATATAAATGTATTTAATAGATTTAGGTTAAAATTGGTGAGCCGAAAAGGGTACTTTACTTGAAGGTCATAATAAGCTTACATCAAAAATTATATTTAAATTAAAAGAAAAATCATATGCTTCAGTAATAAAGGTTACTAACGTAATTTGGTTTCCAATCCAATTAAACATTTTTATTACTTGTTTTAAGTGTTAAAATAGAATGTAAAATACTGGTTTTCCTCCCCATTTTTTATTGTTTTATTGTTGTCACGGAGAAATATGTTGGAAACTAGTTATCTACTGAAGGAAAACGACATATAATAACGGAATGAGACCTCCAGTAACAAGAGTGTATTTTTTTGTGTGTGTGTGTCAATAGATGGATGTCGGGACGCCGAGTGTCAATTATCGGAAACAAGTAACCAAATTCAGTATCACTTTTTGAGCCACGGATTTATAATTTAATAGGCGTACAAGGAAGTCATGTGTTGCCCACATCTGATATTTTTTTTATGACCTGAGATTTAGGAAAACGTTAAAAAAAATATATCGAAAGTATATCTTCTGCACCGAGTAACATCTAACTTCGCAGATGTTAATCGTATTAATCTTCTCACGCGAGGGTTAGAATGAAAACAGACTGATAGGCCTGAACATCTAGAGAAAGTAAACATTATCCTAAAGTATTTGATTTTCAGTCTAATTAAAGCATTATAATTTCGACTTTTTTTCAGCTAGATTTGATTTCTGGCCCATAGTGTTCTGTCTAGAATAGGTCTGTATCCTATAGTAACCATCTTGCCTGCCCATGTTGGAGTACCTAAGGACATTAAAACGCAATAAATAACAATATTTTAATGTTCAGGTAAACTAGTCAATTTATTTTTCAACAGGTTATATTTAAGTTAGTGTAATTAGTAAGTACAAAATATAAGCTCAGTCTCAAAAGAATTTTTCAGGTGATCCGCGTTCAAAAAGCAAAGTCTAACAGTCCTGATTAAAAAAAAAAGAAGAAAAAATCAAACAATAGTGAAAGACTAAAGGTAAGAGTAGAGCTACAGAAATAAAAATAAAAAATCCATTTGAGCTAATTACAATATTTTTTTAGCTCTTTGTGGTAGGTGAATAGTCATCTATCAAAAGTAAATATACCCACTTCTCAAAAACAAAGATTTTGTTGACATATTAATGTTTTACACCTAAATATTATTCAGTTCATTTCAACTATTAAATTTTCCCTTGTCAAAAAGGTGCTACTAATAACTATTTTTAATAAAAATTTGCCTCATCTTCATGAAATGCCCCTATAATAATTTTCCAAAAGTGGATATATTGTCGTATAATAGAAAACTCCTCAATTGTGAACAATAATTGTTCCTTATAACTTAATCAAACGTATTACATCAAATGAAACGTTTCGAGGTCATTTGCCACTTCTTCAGGGTTCATATCTAAACTTATTATTCTAAGTTCACATGTTTTATATCTTTGGAAGTACTCTTATTTAAAAAAAAAAATATTTTTCATTTAATTTACACTCAAATATTTAAAATTTTCAAAATATTTGCATGAAAATAAAATGGCATATTTAAGTTATTTAAATGGATAAATGTTTTTTTTTTAAAGAAGAATACTTACAAAGATATAAAAAATGTAAACTTAGAATAATAAGTTAAGCTATGAACCCTGAAGATGAGACAATAAGTTTAATTAACTTAAAAGGGTGAACTAGTGTTCAGAATTAGGTTAAAGAAATTCATATAATTAATCTTCCATAATAAATTCAACTGTTATATTTATTGGCTATTTGTAAAATAAAATTGGCAGAGTTGCCCTAATATTTTAACTATTACTTTAACTAAAAACATTTGCTAGTTTTCTTTCCCTCGCTGACTTAACACTTTACACGAGTCACAGATTATTGAGCCGTTGTCGAGACAGATACAATAGGCCGCTCTCACCGGTCGCTTTCCCGAAGTGCCAACGGATTAGCGAATATCGGGAGCGAATTGAGCAGACAAGCGAAGCAAAAAAGATTCAAAGAGGGGACAAAGAAAGAAGGACAAGAGAGGCATTTAGATTGGCAGAGTGAATCGCCGCTAACGGTGGCTCCTAGAGCATTTCCATGTATAACGGCACCTTTCTCTTAGCCTCTCCTCCGTAGCCTAGCTGTACTCCGCGTCTGGGGCCACTCCGGGCCTGGGGTCAGTATGGAGTCACTGGAGTATCGGACTATATTCAGGTTTCAACTTCGGTTAGGAAGCTGAAAATTTTTAATCTATGTGCTGGGTATCTTAGTTTTTAAAAAAGAAAATAAGTTTTAAGTGCAAATATGTTTTTTCCTCGTTTTTAAGTTAATATGCGTGGAGTGGCAGCTATTATAATTATTATAATGATATTAGAATAATTATGATAATGTTAATAGTATATAAATTATATCATACATCAGTATGATGCAACGTAACTTTGACTGTTGATCACTTACTGACTGACTGCAGACAGCTTATAGGTACTTATCTTCCACGAAATAAGCTTAGACTTTCCTCTATGGCACATTATTTCATCCCTATGTCATAAATTTGCTCTAAGTCACAGTAAGCATCAGTAGTGAACTGGATCCGTTGAGTTGAGCTTACTCCCCACTCTGCTGTTCCATATTTCTTCTTGGACGACGGGCTGATCTAGACTTACAGAATTCGATTCTACTTCAAATTTAATATTACTTCTAGGTCTTAGCCCTACTTTATTCGTTCATGTAGATTATTGTTTATTTATTTATATTTTATTTTTATTAAATTGTATACATAAAATTATTTTAACGATCGCTCTATTAATACTAAATTATTACTAATTAATTATTATTTTCATAAATATCATAAACTTTTATGTAAATATTAAAATTTTATAAAATTAAAATTATAAATATATATTATGATTTTTTTTACTTTTTATAAAATTTAAACATTCTTATTTAAAAATCTACAACAAATCTAACTAATAAAATACAAACAGATTCTGTTGATTACTGTTATTAAGAAATAAATGTCAGTTTGTAAGTACAAAAAGTAGAGCAATGCATCGGGTAAAACATTTTTATGCACAATTTAACATGCGAAGAATCTTCAAGACGACTTAAAAAAAAAAAAATTAAAAAATAAAATAAAATTAAAAAAAGTCGATTTTACATGTACCTGATTATTGCTTGGTTACAAAAAGAACATAAATGGATAATATGAATTTATCCATCAAATTAGGCTCAAATAGGGCATTGAATGACTTAGTGATGTGTGTCAGGAGAAAACATGTGTTTTGCTAATTGAAGAAATTAACTGTGAATGTGAAATGGTTTTTTTTTTTACAACTGTCGGTTCTTTTTTGGTGAATTTTGCTAGAACACCGAAGAAATATGAATTAATTTTTATTTCTAAAAAAAATTTGCTTCGGTCATTTTTAAGTTTGTAATGTTGACATAATATTTAGGCCCGGTTGCTTTTTCAAGAGCTATGTTAAATTCTAGACTAAACTTACCTTTTACATTGTCTTTAGCTTTGAAATAATGCATAAACCTAACGAAACCTCCTAGTAATTTCTTAATCGTATAATAATTTCTTCATATAACTAAATTTTGTACAACAGTATAGATTTAAAAAGAAAGTGTTATTTAAATTGCTTTTATTGGAAAATATTATAATCTGCCCTATTAGAGGGCAATAAGTAATAAAAAGAAGAAATTAAAACCAAGAGACAACGCACCACTGTTTACAGCGAAACTAGAACAGCCTGGATCGGGGCTTGCTGATCCTCCGCTAGATCGGCGAACGGGGGTGTGACCTTGTGCAGGATGAGGAAGGAGCCGTTACAACGGTAACCTTCGCGGTCCTCTCTCATCTAGCTCCTCGATACTGTAGTCCTATTGGCTGCTTATACTGACCAGTCAGGTGTATTCCTCTATCTATTCCTATACCTCAGAGGTACAAGGTAGTTTGTCTTGTTTATGAAATTTGCAGGGTAAGAGAAAATATGATTTTTTCCTTGAAAATAGCTCATAATTTTCTCATAAATTTGTTAATAAGTACCAAATTGGAATACAATATTGAAATTAGCAGTATTTGCAATATATTTTAATAAATTAAAACCATTATAAAACATGTAAATTTTAACAGACCCGACCATTTACCGCTAACCAAAAAGTAGAAAACCTTAATTTTTATTTTTTTTTTCACATTAATTATATTTTTCAAGACAAGTAGAAAAACTAAATAGAAAACTATTTAAAGACATCACAAAATCTATTAAAACATATTACAAAACACTATGAATTATGCATACAAGGCTAGATAAGGAAAACTTGTTTTAAACATTAGATATTTTACCTAGTTACTTTGAAATTAGAATTTGGCGTATGTCAGGAAATTATGCCAGTTAAAAGTGAAACATGCTAATCTTGAAATTACGCACTACTGACTGCATAAATTGTCATAAATTTACATTGCCTATATTTCCTAAGCAATTATAGAAATCAACCATTTTTCTATCCATCGTATATATATATATATATATATATATATATATATATATATATATATATATTCAATATATATTCACATATATACTCTCCAACAGTAGTAAATAACTAACCAATTCAGGCATCCTCAGGATTGTTAGGACTTTTTTCGCAGTATATTAACATTACAAAAAGATAAATTAATACATACTTAATATTCCAAATATACAATTTCTTTTATCGAGTTGTGGTATATCAATAACGAATGCGGCTCATCATGGCTGCTCAAAATTTAAAATTATCTGCCCAACTCAAAATTTATTTAAAATTGTATGATTAACATTATTATCAGTAATAAATGCTTTAATGGGTTTAGTTGAAAATTAAATGTTGATAATGAAATATCGAAATAACTTGATGGAAGGCTCAGATCTTGGACAGCTTGGGTTGGCTTTCAATACTCAATCAAAGAGGAGCCTCTGTGATTACAGGAGTGGAGGAACCGACGACCAGCAGCTCGTATTAGCATATTGTATGGCACGTGATTGGTACACACGAGTCACCACGTGACCTCGTCCGCCTTCCTGGGTGTCCTACCAGCATTGATTGATATCCTACATGTGATTGTATTAAGTACCTCTCCTATCTGCAGGACAACAATCGAAAATATACTAGAATATTACTTACTAATGATAATAATACAAAGTAATATTTCAGCGTATGCACGACCTGTGAAATCACAACTAACTTGGTCAATAATCCAGTAAGGTTAAAAACTAAAAAAATAATGGGCATATACAACTTATGAAGTCCCTACTCACATAATCAATAATCTATTAAGGTAAAAAAAAAAAAAAAAAAAGGCATCATCAGGACTGAAAAACATAAGTGAACATAAACCATATAACGTACATCTCATATCAACAGTGTAAAGAGGACTAACCCTCGGAGGCGATGCTTCACGCCAATACAGTTTAAGAACTAAAAAAAATTTGGTATGGAACTATCTTAAGCTTTAGAAACTAGAACTGGGTTGAGGTCCCTGCCTAATCCGTTCAAGCCTTTAAAAAAAAAATATAAATACTTAGCAACATGAGCTTAGTATGATGAAAGATTACCGATTATGTATAAGACAGAATCAATCTTGCATAAATACAAGATGACATATTGGAATTTGCCGAAATAAAAATTAAAAATGAGAACAAATTGAATTAAGGCCAATAAATTATAAACCGACAAGCAAGTCACTTTGACGTGCGTGTAGCTTACGAAAAAGCAATTACAAAAACTAATTTGAAATAAGTTTTTAATATAAACCAGGATTGAGAAATTTGGAAAAACCTACTTAATTCCTACTTATCTTGATTGAAAGGATCTTCGACTAGGCCATAAAAATGTGAAAACGAATGAAAAATGAAGAAAAAACTTAAGAAAACTAGTCGATTAGCGCATTATGGCACGAAATTATGAACGGTGCTTAACCATGAATACCACAATTAGTGGCACATGTTTATATTAATTATTGCTACACTTCAAGAAATTCTGTTTTTTGTTCTCTATTCTATGTTTATTATCATCGTTTTCTGTTACGTGGCCGCTATTACTGTACAGAAAGAAAGCTTTAAAACAAATTATAATTTCAAAGATATTTGTAGATACTAATAATATTTTTCCTAGCGAATATTCACTAGTGTATTTAATGTTTATTATTTTTAATTTTTATGAAAATATTGAAAGTATTGAGTGATTTTCTTTTTGTCGGAACATTTTCTTTGAGAAATCAGGCAAGCTGTTAGCCAAGCGATTCCTATCCGAAAGTAGACTTAACTGAACTAAGTAAATCCATTCTAAATAGAACTCTGTTTAGATTGAGTTAAAATTGTATTTCTCGATATTGGAAGGTTATTTACGATCTTGTAACAACTATTTAGATTTGCCGTCTTTTAGTTCAAAGAGGTAAAAAAAAACATTAGTCCGAGAGTTCAAAGTATTCGAAGATTTTCTTCAGTAAAGTTAAAATCAGTTCAGTTTTAACCGTCGTAAATAAAATATATTCTGAGGATCACAAGTTTCCAACATGCGCCGATTTCTAAGGAAAAGATCTTCCCTGGCTGATTTAAACCAACTTCTAAAACTGGAGTCCTTAACATTTACACGTCGGTGAGAGAATCCTGATTCTGGAGTCTCTAGAGTGTGTGTAAAGAACATACACGTGTGCATGGCTTTGATCAGGAATACGCTTTATTTTCTAATAAAGTATTACGTAAAATATTTGGCCCAATGATAGATAAAACCAGAGAATTTTAAAGGATATTGGCGAACAAGCACTGTTAAAATAATTGACATAATAGTATCTTAAACGTTCAAATGGGTTAATAAACATTTTGGCCTGGATAATTAACGAATTTTATATAATATAATGTAATGAGCTTTGATCAAGTATATGGGAGGACTCTGTTAGCTCTAACTTTGTATATTGGTGTTTTGACAGGGGTCAGTGGAGGAACGTATGTAGGCAACGATAATTCGTGTTATCAGAATCAAGCCTTCGAGTTTTTAGTCGTATTTTCTCCGAAAATAATAGACTTTTGCACTGTATAGAGAGGAGGGATGTGCATTTTAAATCCGTTTATATATATATATATATATATATATATATATATATATATATATATATATATATATATCTTTTTTCTTTTCTAGACACAATAGATCATGGATAGATCAATAGATCATTCTTACAGACATTTATTGTTTGCGAGAACACCTCACGTAGCCCAACCTCACGTTGCTACGTGCCATGGTTTCCATGGTGCAGCGGCTGGCTATTCATAGCTCCATTACCGGTCCCTTTGGGGCCCATTCGGCAGTGTCCTTCCCACCGACTCACTCGGGTTCAAGTACAGTGACACATAGGTCAAAATCCACGGATTATGGTTGTTCGGGATCAGCAGGCGCAAGAGGATCTATATTTCTTTCTCCGAAGCAAACCGTCCATGGACCAAACCTCTGGGCGGTTATTTTACATTTATAATAAATTGCTCATCAGACATTGAGAAAGATATTATCGACTTCGCTAATACATATTAAATTTTAAATTGATTTCCTTACATATATGTTTTGAAAATTAATTTTTATATCTTCTAAACGATCAGGCAAATGAGTCGGCAAAATGATTTTGTTTATTTTTAATGTGACTGTTCTAAGAACACTTTTGTACTTTTTTTTACATCTTGAAACATGATTGAAGCCTTTACTTATTACAATCATTTTAGTTATAGAGGCTAAATATTGCAGTGAATTGTTTACTTGTTAGAAATGTCCTCCAAAGGCTGTCCAAGACTTCTGCCAAAATTTAACTGAAGGCTGTTCTGTCTTGATATATTAATTTTAAAATTCTCAAATTAAGTAGTTCAGTTATAAAATTTATAAAATTATGGTATTCTAATAATCCTATTGAAATTAGTCTTTTATCTAGGAAAGATCAATTTAACCTATCAGTTTCCAAAATAACTTTTTTTCTCCTCTTTGTTTATTACTCCCATGTTTATTACGGTTAATTTTTATATTATTGTTTTTTATTACCTTCACCTCAATTCCTAGCGTATGAAAATTCATAATTAACAAAGTGTATTAAAAATGTTTATTAAAAAAATATAAATGATATAATTAGAGGACTTTAAAGATGTTCTTTCCAAAGGAATATATGGATATATGAATATTGGAGGATGAAATGATATGATAGGCTATAATGGGCTTAGCAAATTGAATATATAGATGAAATCAGTATCTTCTAGAATTTTGTTACAGATTTAAATGATAAGTCTATAAAAGGCAATAACTTCACATTCACAAAAAGAAATTATGTGTTCAGGCTTTTCTTCATCCTCTTGCAAAAGATGTCAGGTTAAGAATTTTCTACTAAATGCATCTCCATGAGATGATATTTTTAACGAGGACTAACCTGCAGGAGCGTACGCAGAATTTTTTTTCAAGGCGGATTTAATTTGAAAAAGGCAAATAATCACCTAAATGTCTTTAATCGCCAAATTTGGCGTACGTTTTAAGGATAAACATGGTAATTGGATCAAAAACTATTTCTGAAATATTTCTCAAAATACAAATCTTATGTTGGTGGGTATGAAAATTAAATTTTTCGGACATTTTGGAGGAGGAGGGAATATATTCTGATTTTCGCCTCTGAGTTCGCCACTGGTAACCTGTGAGATCTGTTACAGTTCTCAACTCGTTCTTTGCCAGATTTAGGTAAAATTTTGGCAAAAATTATTTCTTTGTTTGGGTTGTTCTATACATGGTTTTGAAACCTAGTTATCATCACATGATATAAAATAGTATCTTCTTTTTCATTTTCCAGCATTATTTTCCCAACTCCTCTCCCGATTAAACTTAATGATGTACCGCATTATGGTGTTGAGTAGATTAGCATTGTTTTTGGGTCCATTCTCATTGTCATTGGACCCCATCAACTGTCTCAATGCCTTCGACACTTTCGTATTCAAATGTACCTTCATATTAGGGTATTCCTTGCCCTTCGCTGATTGCTTTAGGATATGGAGGTATTTCCATACCAGCAAGGCGCGATTAAATCTGAGAAGTAAGTTCCTTTTAGTTGATTCATATAAATAGTATTCTGTTTAGTATTCAGATCGTTTTCAATGCTACCTCCTTGACAGGGTACGTCAGATGACGCCCTTGGAACCTCCGATGTATCGGAATTAATCGCCCGTGAAATTTGCTATGGAGCCATTATGCGACATTAAACACGGGATCGTACGTGATAGCTCCTTCATTAGCCGCCGTAATGCCCGACTCCAAGCAACAACAGCTTTAAAACTGTGACGAGATCTCTTAATTTCTAATTCAGTTGTTTGTTATTGAATGCTCTGACATCAGCTATAATCGTGTTGTTATCCGTCTCAGACCGGAATGACTCATCTATATAAATAATAATAAAAATGAAGATTGAACTAATCCACATACTCAATGATAAATTTAAATTAAATGATTATGAATATACGAAATTCATTCCTGTCAGCATTTTCTTCCCTCATAAACAACGATTGTCTTCCAATATCTTCTTTGTTATATATTTATTATAAAATGTTAACGATTCAAAGAACATATTTTTTGTGTATGTTATACAGAGTATGGACAAGATATTATATCAGCCTAACATATGAAACACACCGACATCGTAAGCGTAAGCGCCATTTAGCAAACTTTACAGAAACGTTTTTTCCCAAATTACAAAACATTTTTTAAAATTTTATTCTTTATTCTGTACAGTAGAAGAAAAAACGTTTAGGTAAACCTTTTATGATTAGGATATATTCTTAAGGCTTCTAGCACTAGTTAAGGCCAGAGTTATGGATGAGAGCGTCAGCATTAGGTGCTTACTTCATCAATAGTCGATTTTTAGACCAATTCCAATATTTTTTTCGATATGTCGTGAATGGGAATCGACACAGGTTGAGTTTATTCCCTTAGTAAATCGAAAGCTAAATTTCGAATTTTTGGCGCTTAAGCCGTTTTCAAAAAATGACGTCGATATGTTCTGAGGATATTTTTATAAAAAATATGTAATGAAAAAGACATCTCAAAATAATTGGAAAATAACATTCCTATGTAATTTTTGATGGAAGACTAAAAAATAAAATATATTTCTTTATTAATGTTTAAAAAATATCATTATCGATGAAAGATGATTGATTTGTGATGGAAATGAAGATTATTTAGTCAGGATAAAGAAATAATAAAAAATATTATATAATATTGATTATGTTCTGTTATTTGTATTTTATGCAATATGATAAACATGAAAAAAGATATATGTCTGTAATTCTTGCTTAGTAATATATTTGCTGTACGAGGTACCGTTTTCCAGTTCTAAGAGAAGAACCGAAAAGGTACCTTTAAACCTCGCTCACAACCCCCAACGTCTCTGAAATTGATGGGACTTTATTATACTTTATTCAGGAGACTTTATTATACCCATATACATTCCTGGAACTTTTAGAGCTACATGATTTAGTTTGTCTATTTTCCCTATTTTACCTGAATTAATAGAGCTATCAACAAGAGGTTTCGTTAGTTTGTCTTTTATTTATTCAGAATCGTATCAATGGATAAGTTTTACTTCCATATCAGTACACTATCGGAAACATATATCTCGCCTATCCGGTTTCCCAAAGCTGCCGTTGTAACTGCAATGAGAATTAAATATGAACGACTGCAGTTCAAATTCGTGAAAAGGCCAAGTTCATGACGTCCTCGGATACGAAAAAGTGGATCTTAAAGAAAGCGAAAAGCGGTCGAGATATAAAAAGAAAAGGGACGCAGAGACCCCGATCTCGGACATGCGATGATATATTCCGATAAGAGCGTGTGTGACAGCCGAAACCTGTTGTCGCTGGGCACTGCTGGAACATGAAAGGGATCCGAATTTTATTAACAGATTCCTCTCGCCTCTGGTGGTCAAGTAGGATCGTAAACTTGTCAGATTCATCTTTAATTATTGTCGTAATAAATTTTATTATCTATGAATAATTTTTATAGAGCAGTAATAGAAGCTATATATTTTATAATATATTGACTACCTGAAAAACTTAACATCGTTCGGGTTGAATTCGATCATTATTTGACCGAAATTAGATAGCTTATTTAGAAAACAAAATCTAACCAAAATAAATATTTCTTTATAAAGTATAATTGATTTATCTAGTATTTTTTCAATAATTTTCAAAGAAAAAAATGAACATTACACAGCTTTGATTGAACTTATTTCTAACATTATAAACAAAAAAAAAAAAAATATATATATATATATATATACTCAGAGTCGCATCTAGGGAAAGGCAAAGGCGGCACGAACCCAGGGCGGCAAAATTTAGAGGGCACCAAATTTCGAATGAAATTTTATGTTTTGGTCAATCAAAAACTAATTAATCAAGAAGGAGAACAAAATAAAATAGTTATTGTAACTAGCAACTATTTTATTTTATTTTTAGCCACCACCCGGATCATCTTCTTGATTTACCATACCGTCAACTATCAATACACACAGAAATACAAAAATTATTTACTTGAGCATTTTGATTGTTTTGACATTAATTCAGTCAATTAAATGAGTCAATGATATGATGATATTTATTTAAAAAATGTTTACCTAAAATATTGTTGACTTTTACTGATGGGGAAAAATATTCAAAATACAGTTTGGCATTATTATACATATTAAATTAAATATAATATAAATAAGGATATTAGAAGAGATGTGTGGTGCCTTACCGCTATACAAAGCTGTTAATAATACCAAACTGTATTTTGAATTGCTTATTTTTGAATTTTTGTGTGTTTTTAGAAATGAAGATGAATTTATAACATTCGAAACTAGTTTTCAATAAAACGAAATTATAGAAGTGGCAAATAATTTATCAATCCCTAATAACTGGTAATGTTCATAAGATGTAATAACTTACTTGGACTGTTATATTACAAACAAAATACTTTAAATCATGTGGAATCTTAAGTATTAAAAAACTAAGTGAATTTAAGAGGGTAGCAACTTTATACCGTTCTAGAGCTTATATGAAATATATCAATCTGTTTTTCATATTTGCTTTTTTTTTTCTGAATATAATAGATTGCTTGAACCTTGCTTTCCTAATCTATTCCGAGATGTAAGTTTTCTAAATTTGTGGTGTGAATCATGAAGGATATGAGCAGTTTGTTGGGAACAAAATGGCCCGAGAAGGGACGAAATAGAATGAGATGCCATTACAAGATAGAGACAGCGTGCCGAGGCTGTTAGCACCCAACAAATCTGTTCTCGTCCTCCGATCTTCCGCAGGATATCACAAGATAAATTGTCCTCGGAAGATCATCTGGAAACATTAGAGGATCGACAATAGATGGTTAACTTCAAGTATATAGGCGGAATTGGAACTTTTAGTAGTACTGTTAGTTGATGGTCTTGGATGGACCGAGATATTTAGCTCTTTGAATGGATTCTCTTTGGATATATTTAGCGATCGGAAGGTTCTGACCTCGCCAGGAATTAATAGAGACAGGACAGGAGATTCAATAAACAGCTGTGGATAGCGGTAAGGCACCACACATCTCTTCTAATATCCTTTACAAGTCGCCAATACTTTATGTGTTCTAAACTATATAAAGTATAAAGACAAATTTATATGCTTACAAATATATATATATATATATATATATATATATATATATATATATATATAAATAATGTTTTTATCAATTGTTATTAATTATTATCATGGTTATATTAAATAAAAAAAATAAAAACAGCAAACAATCAAATAAATAAATTTAAATAATTATCCCGTCAACGTTTTGCCAATTCAGGCATCATTAGGCATGAAAAACATTGAATCAAGAAAATTCAGACCAGAGTTAGCGCATCTCAGGCCAACAGCCAATAAAAGACAAACTAAGCAGTGAAAGAGCATTACTCTAAAACAATCTAATTAGGGATTAATACATTTTTTGCTACTATAATTTTGTTTATATTGAAAATCGGTTTTAACTGTTATACATTCATCTTCAGTTCTAAAAACACACAAAAATTCAAAAATAAACAATTTAAAATACAGTTTGGTATTAATACATATTAAATTAAATGCAATATAAATAATTATTATAAAACATTTATTAATTATGAATTTAATTAAGACAAGAGATCAAATACATTGAATTCATAATTCATAAATGTTTTATAATACTAATTTATATTACATTTTCTTAATATGTATAATAATACCAAACTGTATTTTAAATTTAAATTATTTTACTTTAAAAGTCTGGAAAATCCAGAAAAATATGAAATATATAAAACAAAAAGAAAATTCAATGAATAATAAATACGTTATTTCGTTTTGGATATTCAAATTTTATCATTTCTTAATTTTTTTTTCTCTTAAAATATATATTTGCACCTGTCAACAGTACGTCGACAATCAACAAATGAGCTAATATATAGGTACATATAGGTACCAATAATATGCGAGGCATGAGGAAGGATAGTCAGTCCCAGAAGTACCTCTTGTTTGGCTTGAATATCTCAGCTTTGATAGTTTCGAAAGGAGATCTCTCATCCAGCAACATTTTAGTCTCCTCCTCGTACTCATGGGCATATCGGCCGTTGCCATATCTCTAATAAGTATGTTGATATATCTGTGTAAGTTATTATAAAATAATTGATAAAGTTTCCTTTGTTCGTCGACTGTTTGTAGGTGTAAGACAGTATGTAGTTTCATTAATCACGTGCCAAGGGGCATTAGTATTGGTTCGTAATATTTTGGACTGAAAAGTTTGGAGTTTTTGTAAGTGGGTCTTTTTGGCTATACCAAATATCTGTGAGCAAAGTTAAACATAAGTTAAACTTAAAATAAAAAAGAAGGCTAATAAAGTTTTGAACATTTTATGCAATACAAAGGGTGGAGATGCTGCCCCCAAAACGGTTGTAATATTGGGTAAATACAAAAAAGTAATATTTATTTATTTTGCTTTATTTATTTATCTCAACTCCACAATAAAGTCGTCTTTATATTCACTACCATTTCTTCATAAATTTTCTATTGAAATAACTTTTTAATAGACACGGCGGAGACTATACAGTATCCGCAATACTGAACGGTTGTAATGGTTTAGTGGGCCTAAACGACGGACACAGCTAGACACACCTAAGCGTTTTATCATAGAGATTCGTACGACATTTCATTATGATGTGACAAGACAAAGTAATAATTTAGATTGTAAAAATTAAACAAAGAGGGTAGCAATGATTATTAAGCCATATATGTACTGTAAAATTATTTTATTTTAATAATATTAAACTGTTATGTTTCATACCTAAGAGATGATGGTGGACAGGAGGTGCGGCCAGCAACATATAATTGTTTTACGATTATTTGTGCCGACGTTTCGGCCGTCATTTTAGCCTTTTTTTCAAGACCAATAAAAAAAGATACAAGAATTATAATTATAAATATAAATCTGTACGGTAGATGTAAGTCCAATTTAGCTAATTTTGATTTTATTTTCGTATTTCCATTATTCTGACCGTATTTTCCGGGGTAAAGTATAGTAAATAAGTTAACGGGTTGTAAAAAGTAAAACACTTTAAAATTAAAGTTAACCACTATCCACTGCAAGCAATACAATACAGTGAGAGCTGAAACTTCGTTTTGCTGTTCTGTAAAACATTGAAAATTTACCACAGTTTACCTATGACGTACAGAAATTACTTTTATTTTTCTCTCGATTAATTAATTCTTCAGCGATTATGGTTTTAAAGCAAATTACGAAGTAAATTTATTATATTTTCTGAAGTATATGCTTGAAGAGAAAACAGATCGATGACTCAGACGACAGAAGAAGTGACGAGAGCATTAAAGCTCAATCAGCGGAGACAGAAGAAAGGGAGAGGAGAAAGACTAAAAGGAGAACAAGGGCAGTGGGGAGACATCGGCGGAGGACAAAAAGCCGATCTATCAGGGTATGAGAGTACGCCCTCCGTATCTGGAGCAGTTCCTCTGCAAAAAGAGAGTGGACTGACCGGCGTGACTCCACGATCAGCAGGTCCTTAAGAGGATGTCACTTCTTCAATGCTCTTTCATTGGCTCTTCTCCTTCGTCAGGACGTTCTTTGAAAGGAGTCTTTAATCGGCGGGTATATTCGACCTGGGATCGGTATAATGTAGGAAATTTTCTGATTGTCAATTTTTTATTTGAGAGGTGTGGATTAAAATGTAAAGACAGAAAAGAAATATATATTATACCGGCCGGGTCGAATATAATATTTATAATTTATAATATCGGGTCGAATATATCCGTCGAGTAAGACTCCTTTTAAAGAATGGCCTGAGTAGAGACGAACCAATTAAGTTGCCGTCATGGGAGCATTTACGGTCGTGGCTGTACTGTCGCACTATAAGGTGTGGCGTGTTAGTTTACTGTACCTGTCGTGACTGTGACAGTTGCTGTCGCATTAATTCCCACATGTATACACCTTGACAGTGAACTGTCGAACCTTATTTATGTTTAAATATGGTGTTTATCAACAGGTATGTTCGACCGTATGTTTCGATTATTACTGAAATTGGTCGTATGCAACATTTTTGGCATTTTTTAATTCTTGCTGGAATAAAAAAAATAAAAAAATATTTTATTTTTTTATGTATTTGATTTTTACATTAATATATTTTTTCAAATAGCCATGTATCGACATTGGTATGGGTTTTATGTGTATATTACTTTTGGAACTTTCTGATTTCTTTTGTATTTATTATTTTTTCTTTTCTGTTTATTTGATTTATTTCATCCGTCTTTTAATTCATTTTTGTGTTGTTCGTTACGCGTATTTTTGTTTTTTCCGTTTTCTGTTGATTAGCTGAATATGTAACCTTTTTCAGCTGTTGTAATGTAATCTCCCTTTTCCTTCAGTATGTGTTTAGATGTCTTGGTGTGGTGTACTGTCTCTAGTTGATGAATCTTTTTTTTGACTTTTGGTGCTGTATTTGTTCTGCATACATGTGATCTTGTTTTTATGTCCTGAAATGGCGAAATTTTGACTAGTTAGTTGTTTAATGGTGTTTTAGAGATTCGAGGTTTTGTGTTTGGAATTAGCCAATTATATTCTTTATTTACTTTGATAATATTCGCTTACTACTAATAATAATAGTTAATGAGGAAATTCTCTATAGAGTGTGGAGTAACACCGTATTGAATATAGACAAGAATATGGAGGATATAAATAAATTTAGACTCTTAAAAGAAGAATCCTTGCGAAAGGTGGAGATGAGAAATGAATTATTTAGAGAAGCCATGAGAAAGACTATTTCCAGCTGGCTATTACATTTTGGTATGCGTTCATATGCTCTAGCTAATAAGGGCGTCGGTGGAATATTGAATAAGGATATTTTTGTCACTACTATTATTAAACATTTTTGGATTTATTTATGAAAACATTTACTCTACTTTTTCTTATTTTTTCTGTTAATATGAACAATTTTCTTCAGTAAATATGAACAGATCAAATTATGCAGTGTTATTTAGAATTGACAATAGCGATCTCTTAAGATCATATTTTACTACGTTAGGCATTGTTGTAAATTGAATTCGTTCATTGAATATGAATAATTTTGTTGATTTGTTGATAATACCAGTGGGTCTATTCATATGGTTCATATATTATTATTTGTGTATTTAGGTTGTTTAAAAATATTTATTTATGAATTGTTTATGTTATATTTATATTTTATGCTTATATTTTCTATGTAATATTATATTATTGTATTTCTATATACTTATGTCTGTACTTATTCAGAGATGACATTGACACAGCAACATAGTGAAATGATATTTTTGACATTAGCATTTAAATATTTTTACAAAATTATAGTTCTTGCAGCCATCATCACTGAAGCCAACTCTGCTTACTATATTTGAATGGGGCATACCCCGAAAGCAAATAAAATATTCATTCATTCATTTTTTTTCAGTTGTATTATTTCTTCTGAAGAATTTGTGGTTATTCCGTATCATTACAAGGCCAATGGCAAATATTTAAAACATAAGAGTAAAACAATTTAGAGACAAACATCAATGATGCTGAAATAGCTACAAACTAGATAACAATTACAGGTCTCAAACAAAAATTTGCTATAAAACTGCAAAGGTTTCACCATCTCAGGAATAAACATTTTCACACTTTTAATTAATATTATTAAAAAGTGGCAGTTCCGTTAAAGGGAAAAAAAAACGCTGCAATTTATTACGCTATGGCTTATTATTTTCAAATACTTCGTTAAATACCCAATAATACAAACATAAAAAATATTATTTTGATGATTCCAGAATACTTTATATTTTCCCTCTATGTTCATAAATATTCAATATATGGGTATAAGAAACCTTAAATCGGCAAAGATTGTGAATGACCTGATCGGATGGCCTGTGATTTTAGTGCCAAATTTAAAAAAAATCGGACCACTAGTCTCGGAGAAAAACCACGAACTGCGCATAGTGGGCAGTCTAAGCAATATAGTGGGACGAAAGTCAATATAAATGAAGTAATTGTGTTTTTTAGGCCAAAATTATTTTTAAATAGTTGGGAAAAGATCATTCTATTTCAGAATTGTTTTATACGTAATTAAAAGATGAATTTCAGAAGATATCTTATCCCCTAAATTAAAAAAAAATTACTTTTTTCTAAAAAAATTGTTATTTAAATATATACAACTAACCTTTGCAATAAATTAATAAATTACCTTACCAAAATTAAACATGTGCACAAAAATTATAGTGATATACCACTTAATATGACTAAGTCGCTTTCGTTATCACTGCTGCAACGTACAATGCTGTTATCTTGTATCTCCGATATTAGAATAAGTTACAATGCTTCTTTAGAACAGATAAATTGTTTTTGAGGTAGTGGTCTGGCTTATGAGATCACTGGATCAGAGGATATCAACAAATTGTGAAAAATATGTTTTTTTGTATGTTCCCTAGATATTTTTCTAGAAAATTCCTGCCGGTTCTTGTTGTTGTTGTTGGTGATGTCAAAATTGTCATCATCAATACAGCATCTCTCTTCTCTTTTGACTGTTTTAATTTTTAATCAGTTTCATAACAGAATTCCCTTGCTGGCCACTGTATCAGTAAGGGCTCGATTTTTCTTCGGTTTGATTTGGGACCGCATCCATTGAAACTTTTTGAAGGCATGTCAAAAGACGTTTAAGGGAAATTGAGGTAAGGTAAAGCCAAATTTGAAATTTCAATTTCATCATCCAACCATTTTTTATGCTTCCGCTGTAATTTGGTAAAGATACGATTGCACTGAATCCAGTTTCGCTTTAAAACTTTGAAAAACAAATGTAAGGATTTAAGCAGTTCTGACATTTAGGAGGATCCTGAAGGTTGAATTTATTATTTAAATATTCATACAAGATAACACTGCGCTCTTAGTCTCTTAAAAAAAATATAGAGTTCGCTTCTTTCTGTATGTAAAATGGAATAAACAGGAAATATATTTACACACATATATATATATATATGTATATATGTATATATATATATATATATATATATATATATATATATATATATATATATATATATATATATATATATATATTATGAAGTTCTCAAAAATTCTGAGAATGTTATAACATTTTAAAATTTATATATTAGTGATCTTCATTTAAATTTCTACTCAATTGGAAAAACATAATTTACAAATCTACCGCAATTTTTTATGAATTCAGTTATAACATTTTAAAACAGCTTACCTCCTAGGACTTGATTCCATATTTTAAAAAAAATCTAAACCTAAAGGCGTGGAATTTATTAGCTGTTGACACTGGCAAAAAAAAGGATATACTACCAGCTAAGACGACCTGAAGGAATTAGACATCACTCTTTATTTGTTTTATCTTGGCTTGGTGGCTCTTCACTCGGCTAATAAAGTTATTTCTAATATCCGTGAACCCTAGTATCACTTTAGAATTAAGTTTTATAACAAATATCTTCCAATTTTTTTTTTACTTTTGTCCCGCTAGATTGTGTTGTACAGCTCACTGTGCGGCGGACGGAAGGATTTTTTTGTTTTTATTCAATTTTTCGAATTCTACTTATCTTGAAATGCAAAACTTCAAAAATTGAAGGGGATTATTTATTATTTTTTTTTCTTGTTCGATTACTAAGGTTCATTATTGAAAATAATAAGAAAAAATGAAAGTAATAAAAAATAAAAGTCAATGATGTGCTCGCATAGTGCCGGTGTTACCAAAGAAATTATTTAATTAAAATTTGTATATTTGGAAACATATGCTTTAAGAAATAGAGAATTGAGATCGATTAGTCAGTTTCAGTGGGATAAGTTCGAAATCTGGTAATGTTATATTTTATTAGAGCTTGTGTTGTCAGATAAATTGGTTTGTTAATGTGTGGATGTGAGAAAATACAGAATAGGTTATTAGAAATTAAATTTTATCGGAAAAAGTTCAAAATCTGGTGATGTTTAAAGTATCAACTGATCTCTCTTCTTGATTTTATGTTTTGGTTAAAATTTTGATGGAAAATCAATGGAAAAAGTTGAGATTATTGAAATAAATTAATAAAGATAATATTTATGACCAAGCTGAATATTTAAATGCGGATTAAGGCTGAACGGAAGGGGATAAATATAGACTTAGTAACAGGTCGCCCTATCGAGGCAGCGGGTATCGATAAGCTACTATCGATACTGATCCTCTGCAATTATTCACATGTTGTTTAGTTATTGACGAGTCGTTCAGGAATAGTAGACGAACAGGAGCTAAACGATTTCACCCTTCAGGTCTCGCTCCCATCTTTTATTGATTCACTGTTGTACTCTCATTCAGTCAGTTTACGATTCGGATTAAAATGTAACCTATTATTTCTATCACCGTATTTCAGGCCTGGCGTTAATTATTCATTCAGAGGATGTTTATATTTGCGAAGGGTATAGAATTTTCAATTATATGGAATGGGCATTTCGAAAATAAGTCAATGGAATCGAATCCCGGAGGGAGACAGTTTTACTGAGTTAGTTGCCTTCTTTTTAGTAGCTGAGAATTTAATATAGTTTTGCAGAACGTTCCAATAATTATTTATCAATGTATACGTTCGTTGCCAACTACTAGTAATATATTTTCTGACATGGTTAAACCTTTTTTTTGATTTTCAATTTTAAAAATCTAATATGTTAGAGGTATGAAAAAGGTATATAAGATGTGCGCATTAGTGGAATAAACGGTGGATATGCGTATATTGAAAAAATAGTAATGCTATAAAAATGACATATTCTTTTATTAAATCCAGCATGTTTCTATTATTAACAAATAATGAAAAATGTAAATGTGAACAACAGACAGTACACAGGACTTCAAACACCTGTTCTACGACTGTAGGCTGCTAGAACCTCACAGAGCTAGAGATGGGCAAAAAGTACTCCTGAGTAACGAGTACCGAGTACTTTACTTGATTATTCTCACAAGCCTACGATTAGATACGACTAGAGATGGATGAGGTAGGTCAGTCTTCGCTACCACTTGCATCCCTAATCATATCTAATCTCGGCTAGTGAGAGTATTCCAGTAAAATATTCAATCTTTAGTCAAGACCCATATTCTTCCCATCTCTAGACAGAACAAACCTAATAAGACAAACGGCTATAGATGGTCTATCCTGACCTGTTCATCAACAAATCCTTTATAAAAAATACAATCATCATCTTGTACTTTTAACTAAAAGAGTGGTATTATTTTTACCTTAGTTATCACTAATCTTTCTATTTTTTGGTCTTATTTACAACATACTTATATTATTTCTAATTATTTAATTATTTTATTTTTATTTTTTTACTTTATTTATTTATTTTTTCCTTTTCATTTAATTTTTTATTTATTTATTTTTATTTAAATATATTGGTATATATACTTTTATTTTTTCTTATTTTCATAATAATTAATTGGAAATTGCCCCTAAAATCGTAAAATAATACTATGAAAACAACATTCTATAATATTCTTAGATATAATAATATATTTATATCAATGCATCAATATGCTTAATTTAATTTTATTTATTTATTTTTCTTTGTATTACTGTCAATTATTATTGTTCTATATTATATATATACTATTAATTGTATTATTAAAACTATTTTTTATTTTATTTTATCTAAATCCAATTATGCATTTTATTTACATGACTTTATTTGGTTATTTATCTAAGCTTAAAATAATAATAATATTTACATATTATGTATTTATTAATTACATATTTATATATATATATATATATATATATATATATATATATATATATATATATATATATATATGTTTATATATATATATATATTAACGAATTCGAAAACAGGTTTTTTTTAGCAAGCGCATATTTTGTCATGGTCTCAAGGTATTCTTAGAGTGGTTTCCTGGCTTTTTCTTTTAGTTTCAAATAAAGATAATGCCAAAGCGGAGTAGATTTGCTGAATTAGCTTCACGACATAAAAGTGCCTAGAGGAGAGGCCGTATTAGTCGCACTCGAATGACTGTGCCCAGGCAACTGGGTCAAGGGACTGTTTGCTTTTCAGGCGCCTCTCAGAATTATCAGGAATTGTTTGTGAAGCGAGGTTACTGCTTATCGGGCCCGCAAGGAGCTTGCTGTTTATTATGGAAGGACGGGGGTATCTATTTCTATCTCGTCGGTTTTCCTCTGCATTGGGGTCGTTCGTAGTGGGCGACTAGATGTGTAATAAAATAACGACCGCTAAGAGTTTTAATGAGCCGATGGCCGAAAAGAAGAATAGTGTGAGAGCCGATGCTCAAAATGTCGACAGTTTTTTCGTGGTAGTAGTGTCACGACAGTTACTTGGTGACAGTAAATTAGAAAAATTGTGGATGTAGAACAGCTGACTGAGCACTAGACTAAAAGAACAGCTGATGCCATGATTATTTTAGTAAAGACAATTCATTTATGTTTACTTAAAAAAATATAATAATTTAGAAACTTGATTCCAATAACTAATTTAACCCTAACGAAATAGAAAGAGAAAAAAAAATTAAATATAAAATTAAAGAAATTTATAAGAAATGACAAAAATCTAAATTATATTCGTATAGTTTTTATTGCTCTTACAAAAATCGACTAATGTCAAAAACGTTGGATAGAATCAATTTCAAGGTCAGACATAATCAGAACGCAACAATATATCAGAACTATGTTATAACCGCACAATCACAGTTGCATTTGATAAGGTTGATAAGACGTCACGGTTCACAGTCAAGGTGTATACATGTAGAAGTTGACTATCACGTCAAGTGTGATGTGCGACAGTGCTGACAGTAGTGGTAAGTGTCACCGTGTAAATCGTCTAAATATCTAAATATAAACAATAATATATTTGAAACTGCAATTATTGATATATAATATGACTAATTATTGCCAAACTAGTTTGTTGTTGTTTATTTTCCTACGATATTAATGATTCTGTAATTACTACTGAGTTTCTATAACTCTAATTTATTAATGCTGGTTAGTTGGTTATTTTATTACATGGCGCAAAACATCGTGGTCATCTAGATAAATTTTATCATTAACACCTTATGAAAAAAACAAGAAATAAATAATGCTCTATAGAATAGAACAAATAAAAATAAAATGCAAAAAAAAAAGTAACAAATATTTTAATGAAATGAACGGTAACAATAATGGTTCGCCATGGTATTATCCAATCAGATAATTTACCTAATACTTTAAACCTAAACGTATCTAAATTTATCTCTAAATCCACCAACATTAACCATAAATGTTTATTTATTATTTGTCTATTAGTATAACCAAAATTACCCCTGGTGTAAGATAAGAATAAATGATTAGAAAAGTAAAAAATACCCCAGAGGGTGAATAAAACGCTAAATCTAGGAGAAAAACCCCAATATGGCAACACTCTATTAGATCTTCACGTAAATATCAAGTTTGATGAAAAGGGAGATAACTGCGTTCAACATACTACTAACATTTCCTTAGGCGATTGAGGTACTGCTTGGCCCAATCAATTGTTAATACATAAATAAATAAATTATAGCAATTATCAAATGCTAAAATGAAACGATAATTAAAAAACAAAACAAATATCCAATTAGCAACTATTTTAATTTTTTCTCTCGAATGGCAGGCCTGATGAAAGCCAACTCAGCATACAGGACCACCTATATAACAATACGTTATATTATTATATTATACATATTCTCACACTGACTTATTTTTTAAATGTGCTATTAATTTAGTAATGGGAAACCAGTAGTTGGCATGAATGTGATAATACCATAATCAGAAATGGAAGGGTTGGTTGAGTACAAAATGTTAAGCACTTGAATCCCAACTCTCTGGCTCAGCTATGAGAGTCCGGCAACAGACAGTAACTTTTTTAATTTATATGAGAATTGACTCTTGCGGTCGAGTGATCATATTGGCTGCACTCATAGTTTCCATTAAGCGAGGTATTTTGATGGGTCGAGGTAAAAATTCTGGTGGTCGAACATAATTTTGACCAAATCATCTCTAGTTAAAACTGTTGGTTCCTTATCAAGTACAAGGGATCATAGAACTTACACGGGATTATAGTGGAATATTTCTTTTATTTATTTATTTTATTTATTATGTTAATATATAAGCAAAACGGAAAGTTATAACAATGCTGTAAGTCAGAGTTAAACTATCGTAAGTCCAATTTTGCTCATTACAATTTTACAAATTGCTTTATTCTGACCATATTTTTCAGTATATTTTTACTTTCCCTTACCTATATAAGAAGTATATAGAAAGGGGAAGTATTGCGATCGTGAAAATTTTCGAATTCAAGTTTTTAACGGAAATACACGTGTTAAGGTCCACTGAGTCCAAATGACCAAGCTTCGCAAAATGGTCTGTGTGTGTGTCTGTGTGTTTATATGAACAGTCTAGCTCAAAAACGAAAAGTCGTACGATACTCAAATTACGTATTTAAGGTATATGGCTGTTATATTACAGCAACTTTTTCGTCATAATCGACTAACCGGAAGTGCCAATTTATATAATCGATTTTACACTTTTTTACAATTTTCTCGAAAACGGCTCTAAAGATTTTGATGAAACTTGCCTAAATTATTCTTCATAAAGGCCATTAAATTTTCATTTATGTAGTAAATCACCGAGGAATTGCAGGGAAAAAGTTATGATGAAAATAATACTTTATTTGCGCATAGCATAAAAATTATCCATTTTACGGTAAATTATGTGTTGAATTGTATGAAAGGTAATTAAATTATCTAAAACACAATAAAAGAATCATCAAAATCGGACCAGTATGAGCAAAGATACAGTGTATTTTATGAGGAGCACAAGACCCTAGGATGGATAAATAAGCGCATCCGAAAGGAGACGGATGAGACCGAACCTCCTCCCACCAATCCGCCAATCTGTTGTAAACAATAGGCTCTGTAATAAAGTAATTTAAGAATACAAAAGCGGTAATTCATTTAATAATTGCTACTTTCACATTATTTAATGGAAAGAAAATGTTTCCATGGAAACTAAACCAGAAACTTTTAAAATATATTTGTAACTTGACAAAGTTAAAATATATAGATAGTGTACAGGATTGTTGTACTAAAATTGTTTAAAAAACTTTTTTATTGTACTTAAGCGGGAGAAGATGTGTAGGCTGCTAAGTTTATTAGAAGCAATGCTTATGTGAACTCTTTAAATTTGTATTAAAAAGATAATTATTATAGGACGGTAAGGGAAAGTTGTGTGATGCGCGCACCGCACCAGATTTTTAGTATCGTAAATAAGCTGAAAGTGTATAAAAAGTGCAACACTTGAAATATAACCATTGACCACTAACCACAATAAACAATGCAGTGCTATCTAAAACTAATTTTTGTTCTCTAGTAAAAGTTTGAAAATGGTTTACCTCTGTCCAATAGAATTATGACAGGTTTGCGTTAGGTATCTAATTATTTATCTTTGTTTTGTATGGGTAATATAAAAAACAAACAAAAAATACAACCTTATTTTTCACGATTTAAAGGTTTAAATTGCCTCAGATTATAATTTTTCCTCTCATAAGTTTAGTAAGCCTGTTTTCCATTTAAGTTGAAATTAAATGGAATTTAACGTTGTTTTTTTTTCACTTTGTTAAACTTGAAATGTTTGATTTCTCAGTACCATGGGTATATCCGATCTCGTTTTCTAAGTATTGTTCAGTTAAACATTTGTTTAGACGATGATAATTTAATACAAAAGTCTCATAACCGTTTAAGAACAGGATGTTTACTTTATTACTGTTTTATTGATTATCATTATTTTAATAGCATCTTGGAATCAATAGTAGTGTCAAGAGTTTTGAACTTTGAAATGTACAATATTGAACTCATTTAATGTTAAAAGGCAGACAAATCTCAGTACCATGCCAATATTCTTAGTATCATGCCAGTATTCTCAGTACCATTTATAGATGCAATTTTAAATTCCTATATTTGCTTCAAAAGTAAGTTGATCTCAAAAAAAGTATCGACATGTCTTCTCCAAATATCCAAAAGTATTTTAAAAGATTACCGTGGTTTTGATCTACAGTTTTTAAAAATAAACTAGTTGATAAATGAAGTTATTTTATTTTTTTTTTTTTACAATCACCCTTATTGTGGGACAGTAGGATAAATCTGCCGCAGTGAGTAATTCCACGACCGCTTGAAGTTTCTAGCGCTAAGCCGTAGCAGCCGACTACGAAGGCATCGAGCAGTCACTTCCAGCCACCACTTCAGCTGTTGTGCTAAAAATTAACTAACAGGTTATTCAATTTTTTTTAAAGAAAGTTATTTCACTTTTTTTGCAGACTAAGTTTTCAATTTTGGTTGTTAATTTGCTCGTGGTTTTTACTTAATACATAATCTCTAATTCACATATATAAAACTAAAATAGGCCAAATGATCCGAATTGGACGATAATTCCACAAAAATTTACCCTCTGTTCCTCAATACACTCTTTAAACACCAGATTCCAACCTACAACCTCGGAATTCCTTACCCAACTCCATTCGCAAATTCTCATTCTTAAAATCCTTCAAGCATTAATAATTACTCCAAGTCCTTAATTATCAATTTTCCGCATTTATGTAAGTACTAAAGTTATATATATGAATATTTTAACTATTTATAGTTTTATGTAAATTATTTTATTGTTTGTTAGTGTATACAGGTGTACGTAGATATCTAATTATGAATTAAATATCTGCAATTATTACATACTCCTCTATTTCATTTTATTATTATATTATTTAACTTTTTATTAATTATCCTGTATAAGCTAGACAAATTGTACAAATACTGAGCATTTCTGTTGTTCTAAGGAGATTGAAAGTCTCAGAATAAAATTTATTTTAATTCAAAAATGAATCTTAAATCAATCGAAATGATTAATAAAAATCTACAAAAACAAGCAATTGGCTTATTTGCTTATTCTGTATATAGTGGAAAGGAAAACCCTGAAAATTGCGTTTGACTTCTAAACGTTTTTTACGAAGTTTTTTTGCGATATATCGACAAAATCCATTTGTCGTATGTTTGGTAAAAAAACATTTCAAAACAACTGATTTAAATTTAAAAACAAAGAATAGTTATTTACTATGTATATGCTGTTCATATTTCATAAGTACCCAAACTCTTTAATCATAGCTTGTAGCGATATTACACTATGAGGGTGACGGAATTATCCCACTATGTAGGCGATTTCACCACATTGCATAAAAAGGTGTTTTGTTTTTTCTTATTTTATAGATTTAGGATGATGTTCTTTTGAATATATATATATATATATATATATATATATATATATATATATATATATATATATATACGTTGGAAAACCAGTTATTAATATATTTAAATAATAGCACCAATTTAATGGTTAAATTAACCTATAGTTTGGACTGTACATTCGATTGTGATTTTGTGTCTGTGGAAAGATGGGAGTGTTAAATGCATAGGCTAATTGATAAAGACAATGACAATTTTAAAAAAGAATTACTGATAGCTGTAATGGATGCTGAGTATCATTTGCTGTATAAAAAACTTGACTTCCATGTTAGCCATATAAATGATGATATGGAACTGATTCAGACAGTATTTAAGAATAGAGGAGAGCTTTTTGATTCAAATTGTAAACCATGAATGAATGTATATACATGTGATATGTGTAATAGTAGGGAAGATGAAAACGTGCTCCATTTAGTAGGCAGGTGTTCTGTATTAAATTTATAGAGATAAAATATTTTGGAAAAAGTATATTAACAGAGGAGGAAGTGGTAGAGATTTTAAATGGAAGATGCTGGTTATCTATTTAAGTTATCTATGTAAATGAAAAGCGCTTTAAATTATTGACAATTTTTAATCACTGAATTCAGTTACAACTAAATAGAATAAGTAAGAGCAGGGTAAGCCTTAGTTTAGTTTTTTGTTGATATTTAGTGTTGCCTGCCCCAGTTCATCCTTAGTGGGCAAAGAAGTTTAGATTGTTACTATATGATGTATGTAATTTATGTTGTGTTATTTATTGTTATATATCAATAATGTAAAATTTTATTATTTTTTTTCGGCCATACACGTTGACCAGCTTCCTGGCGGGCGGTATATTCATGCCAGTATTGTGTGATTTGTAAATAATGTAGATGAATAAGAGAATTATGTAAATAAAACATCTTTATCTATCTAGGTAGCACCAAAGTTTCAGATCAAATTGAAGTAACAAAAATGAACGTTTCCTTAAGATGGTGCCAATATCGCACTCTCCTCTATACAAACTAAACCTCTGTAAGAAGCCAGTCGTTAACTATAAGTTGCCTTGGACGCGGGAGCACTCTTGGATGCAGCCCGCTTGGACCGCTGCATGCCAGAGCCAGACTGCATTCCCTTCTCCAGGTCTGTACGGCGACTGCATAGCGATCAACTCCTACCAATGGTCGCTGCCTGGACAGCATACGAAATTGGGAATGTAAGGATCACTGAAAGGGAAATCAGCCACGGCTTCTTCTGGGTCTGGGCTCTGAGGCGAAGTGATCAGTTTCTAGGTACGAGTTCGATTCTAGGAATCCCTGGAGATTTTTCCAGAAGGATTTAAGCTGGAACGAGATCTAATCAACCGCATGATAAACGATAATCGAGTAACTACTTGACAAAAAGAAAATATTGTTTTCTCTTCAATACGATAAGTAACCCTTTTCGGTTTATTATTTACAATTGTAATCTACCGAGAAAAAAAATTTAACCTCCCACTCAAAATTTGAGATTTTACTTTTAAAGATACATAGAATCCAAAAATTGAATTAAAAAAAAAATCGACCGTCCACCGTCCTATTGTTATGATTATTCGAAAGAGAAATACATTAAAAAAAAAAATCATCGGAATTGGACCAGTATTACCTGAAATATATAATCACTAATAAATACTAATCACACTCTTTTTTTTTTTATGTGTTCTGCACAATTTTCCTATGGAAACCGATTTAGTTTTAACCTTCGTTTAATTTTTTGATAACTTAAAAAAACTATACGTCTCCCGAAACATTCCAGATGCTTATTTCAAAGATAATTTAATTGTCTACTAACCAAAACATTTTATAAATAAATAAAAAAAAAAATTAGTTTTTAAAATAAAATTTAAATAAATAAAAAATATAATACTAGCGTAGATATAGCAAAGTATTTTGGAATTGTACATTAATCCAAAGTTGTAAGAAAAGTCATATGAGTCGACACACCAGATGTGTTTGATATATAACTATTTGGAAGTAATGTGTATAATTACACCATTGTGTAATAATTTGCTTTGAAAGAAGGACCTTATGAATTAATAGTTAAATTCACGTTTTGAAATAGTACTGTTTGTTTATATTAGTTATAATTAATGAAATAAGAATGCTTAGTTTTCCACTAAGCAGCCATTGCTCAGTTTCGAACCATTTAAACATAAAATATATTATTATGACTTTGATCATGTACGAGCATATTACTCTAAAACGTAATAATTATATTTAATTAACAAATGAATTCTCTTAAAATTTTTGCTAAAACCAATGTGGAAATACTGGAGAGGAATGTGAATTTCATTTATAACTTCATACATTCAGAGATTACAGCACATAACAAGAAAGTATTTTTTTTATTGATTTCATCTTCTAAGTGTTACAGGAGCGATTTTCACAATTTAGTGTGAATTTATTAAATCAAAATTTATTTAACACTCCTGAATTAATCAATCACCCTTTATTAACTTGCTTGGAGGCAACTATTTTATTTTTTATTTTTTATCAATTTATGTTAAAATTGTGGATAAAAACATAGTTAAGTATTTTTATTTACCTTTCCTAGGCACTTCCTCGACTAACTGTTCCAAATTATATTGTATTCCAGTCTCAGAATATTGTGTAAGGCACAGGAATAACCTGTTGATCGGTTAATTGTTCGGTATTTAAAAAAAAAATGAAAAGACGATGTTTTGAGATGCACTTAAGAGAATTCTCGACTTTATGATATTTTTGGAAAATAGTGGGATCAAAACTGTGCTCCAAACTCCTGATTTATCTCCTCAAGTCGACTCATTTTAGGGTCGGACTTAAAGCATCTTTCAAACCACTGTTTCTATCCCAACTTGGCCCAGATATTTTCTGTAAAGTTAATATTTTTTTTATTAATCAATAACTCCTTCAATGATATTGATCCGGCTAAGATTTTTTTCTTTTAAATCTACCTTTGTGGGTAATTAAATTATCATAAAAAAACACTTCTTTTTTTCCAGGAGATGCATAATTTTTGACTTATTCAAAAAACTAAAAATATGTTAACATTGACAGAATAATTTTTGGTACCAATCCAATACGCTGTATCTTTGCTAATATTTACTTTTTAAGTTATGGAATCAAAAAATTACTTTTCGCCATAACTTTTGGAGCTAATTTAGCGTTACAATATTCAGAAAAACACGTTTTTCTGCTACTGTGCAGCCCCTGTGGGTACTCGGTTTGGTACACATACAGACCTTGGAGGTCGAAGTAGTAAAAAAAAAAAAAAAAAAAAACGGTCATTCTAAGCGATTAACCATTTAGTAATGACTTCAGATTAACCGGCTATTATAAATAATAATAAATCACCTATCACTACGGTATAGATCCAACCTGCGAACTTCAGACCACAATAAGTTCACTGGCCCTTAGCGTCAAAACATGGACGTAGAGGCAACATGTTGATCGTCGCGACTCGATCCACAAGTGAACAACAAACCACCCCGATCTCTCGACCTGTTTTCTTTCCTTTCTGTTATCGGTTGTCCATCTTGTTATATTTATCTTGGCCGATCCAATAGAAAACTTCAGTTCAACAGTCTGTAGGAGTTTGTTATTTTATTGTCTACCAGGGAGAGGCACTGTCCAGTTGTAGTGCCATCTATTGGTGTTTCGTAGAGACTTAGAAATAAAAATATATTTCTTAAAACTTTTAAATTAAATTGTTCACAAATAAAATCGTATGCAGTACAATTTTGATCATTTTATATTAAATCACTTTATTATATCAATATTAACATAAAAAAAATAGCACATTATACCTCTTTTAGCAAATGATTTCTATTTACTCTAATTGAAGATTTTGCTCATTTTATTTATTTATCAAAGCCCTTAACAGCCTCCAATTCCTGTTTTTCACAGATATAATATGGCATTTTCTTAAACTTAAGTAAGGGAGAACACATTTTTGCAAATTTGATTATTACTTATTTCTAAAACACTTGATCGATAAATTTTACCAAAATTATTTTTTCTTTCCTATAATTTGCACTCTTTATGTGCTGATTGATGAATTCACTTAAGCAATATCTCCTTTTTCAAATATTTTTAAATTTTATTTTCCTTTCGCTACTGGGTAATTGGGTCAGAATTTCAACGGATCATTCCTGCGCAATAGCCAATAAACGTGTTTTTTTATTGACTATTTCGCCAAAACTGCTCTAACGATTTTTACGAAACTTACCTTAAGTTTTCTCCTTAATACGCTTATTATAATTCAGTAATTTGGAAGCCAATCAAATTTCTCACAAAACAATTATTAGCAGGGATCCGAAGTTTTCACATTGTAGCCATGTTTTTAAAAGCATTTTATGCATGTTCCCATGGAAACCCGTTCACTTTTTAATAACTCGAACACTAAAGTATACATCTCCCGGAACATTCCATATGCTCATTCAACATGTAACTAAATTTTCAATAAAAAATTTCTAAAAACAGAAAGAAAATTGGTCTAATGTTAGAGAAGATACAATAATCGATTAAGGAGCTCGCTAATAAAAGTGGACATCTCCACTTCCGACCAAAACAAATTTCGATGTGTTCTGATAGAATTTAGTTTTCTGGTAATTGTATTTTTTCCCAAAGAAAACTGAATGGAAAGTTTTTTTGTTTTTTTCAAGCAAAATGAATCTCCGAACGGTGGAAAACTTATTTTTACTTTCATCACAAATGTGGTAATGGAGATGTCTACTTATGTATGATAGCAACCTCCTCGATAATTGATTTGGATTTTGAACCTAAAGCGGTTAGGAAAGTAACAAATGAGTGGACTCACCAGATATTTTATATTTATTTTTAATGTTTTTATTATATGTCTTTCTCATCACCAAAATTTCACATTTCATGATAATCAATTTTATGTTTTTTAAATATAATATACCTAGGAAATTTTGAGGTTTTTAAGGTAATGAGGTAAAAAGTTTATCCTGGACTGCAATTTCAATTTCTAGTCCATTATCATGATCAGAATATAGAAGTTAATTTCAAAAAATGCTGATATCTGTCACAAATTTCAGTTGCCAGTCCGTTGAAAAACACTTTAAACAACAGTCTGTTAGGTTTTACTTCAGTTATCCATGCTTGTTGTGCGGTATGGTATGCCTTACGCCTACCATTGTCAAAAGAAACTTTCTGTTGAAACTTTAAAAGTAAAAAAACATTAAAAAGTTTAAAACTTTGTATGTTAAAACGCTACGGCATAACTATTACGATAGTTATCCTAGACTTAAGATTTCCCAAACTGACTTTAGAGGCATAAGTTAGAAAGGTAACATATCAGGAAGTTATTTGAGCTTTAGATATAATGAATATAAATTGACTCAAATGTCGATAATAAAACTAATTAGTATGAGCAAAATAAAAATTATGCAAGGTAAAGAATAAAAGACACAATAAAATCATCCAAAATTTATTAGAGGAAAAATAGTAAATGCATCTGAAAAGATTACATATGAAATGTCAAATCTTTTTTTTTTTTGTATTTTCTAAAAGTTTATTTTATTATTATTTTTTTTTTTTTGTAAATCAACACAAATATAATACTGCAACTTAAGTTCTAATGAATACATAATCAAAACAAATGAATACTAAAGAAAACTAATTGATATATTGATAACAAACTACAATATAAATTTGATTTAATAACACTAAATAGAATATATTTGATTATGAAAATATAATATAGTTAAAATGAAGGTAACATTAGGAATACATTCAGTAAAATACAATAATAAAATCAATAAAATAAAATATATTTTATACTTAATAAAATATATTAATAAAGAAATACAATCACTAAACTAAAAGGAACATTAAAAAGTGAAATGAATGCTGTTATTAAAATAGATTATTTGCGCCGCTGCTTTTTGACTGGTCTTAAATAAACAGCCTCTTCTTCTGAGTCCTATTTCACGAATAAATTTAATTAAAACATGTAAATATCAATTTAAATAAATAATACATTATTTTATTTATCTATATGAGGAGGATTCATTAAAAATCTATATATATATACATTTATTTTTTTCAAATGTTTAACATTTCTGCTCATATTCAGGTTTTCCTATGTAATTTATATTGAAGTAAAATAATTCTATATGATTTTTTAAAAAAATAAATCAATTATTTTTTCTACATTTTTAAAAATTAATTGATTCGAAATATTCTGATAAATAAGTATAATAATAAAAAGTATTTTATAGATTAGATTTTTCAAAGTGAAAATATTAAAATGTAGCTACATATGTATTTTAAACAAGCAAATTGTTTTAATAGATTATTTTTATCTATTCAATAAATTTATGGTTTTTATACTATTGCAATGCAGTATTGGCTTACAAACTACAAATAATCTAATAAAAATAACATGCAACTTTACAAACATTCGTTGCATTAGCATATATAGTATATAATAAAGCATAATAATAATGAAACTAACTAAACAAAATCCATAACTAATTGATTAAAATAAGAGAAAATGGTTACAATACTTAAGCTACTTGAAAAAGGAGTAAAGTAATTTTTTGATCAGTAATTTTTTTTTTTTATTCAGGATTATTATTCAATTGCAATGGTTCTTTTTTTGGTATTTTTAGATAAAGTATCTATTGTTAAATACTTGTTTATCTTATGTGTATATGCATTTTTTAAAAGTTTTTACTTGTTTATTAATTTCGAAAACACTCTAGCTGATGGTCTCATAGATGTCTTCGAGCCCAGTGATGAGTGAACTCATCATTAAGCTCAACAACATTTATAGGGACACCAGTTTGGTGAGTTTGTTTCGCATCAATTATTTCCATTGATTATTATTAAAATTAGGAAGAAATATTGTTTGTTAATATTTGTAAATGCAGTATTCCATTTTTTTTTTTTGTATTTTATTATATAATTTTTTTAATTATTTTCTGCCAGTTTTGATATATACGGCTTTAATAGATTGTGTAACTGGCTGGTATTTAGATTGTGATATTTTTTTTTTTATTTCGGATAATTTAAAAAAAATTATAAGTGAGAGGATCTGTGATAAAACTGCAGTATTTAGGAGTGAGAACAACCAAATATATAAAGAAAGAGGAATTTCTAATGCTGAATTAGCCAACTTAAAGTCCAAGATAGAAAACATTCAAAAGCCACTAGTCCTTATCCTGCAGAAATTTGAAAAAAAAAAAAATTTAACCAGACTTATAAAATGATTTTTAAAAAAAGAAGAAAGCATGAAGATGCATCTTGATGAAACTTTTTTCAGTGATTATAGTTCAAATAGTATTCGATATGTGTCTGGTTTGATGTTATAGGACTACGACAAGTGTTCAATGTCGTTTCCAACAAGTTTCAATCATAACCTAGAACGTACCTAAAATAAGCAAATTTTCATTAAATGAGGTAAACCAGCTTTTATCACAAATAATCAATATTTTTTTTTTAAATAAATTGTTTTAAATTATCAATAATGTGGCACTTTTTTTCGGATGACTTAATTCATAAATGACATCGAACGGACTATAGATGTCAATCCAACTCTGATCCATTTCAATTTTTTTTCGATTCTTAATCAGCAGAAAAAAAGTTTCATCAAGCAATCATCGTATTCTCCCATTATATGTTGAAGCAGTTGTCAACACTCAATAATAAAACAAAATATATATTAAAATCGAAATTTCTTTAGTATAATCCATAACGGGGCCTGGGTCGTTTCCGGGGTTTACATTCAACATTTAACAGAAGGAAAAGAAGGAGGAATCAGGAATAGGTAAGGGATTGAATAGGCTAGAAGTCGAAGGCCAGTTTGTCATCGATGGTCATGTCTCTCACTTCTTGGACGATATCCTCCATGTCTGGAAGTGGGAGGAGTTGGTTGATTGAATCGAACATAGAGATGTCAAGTTCTAACTGGCCTATGGACTCAGCACCATCATTCGTCACTCGAATTTCCCTGAAAATTACGTAGTAATTCAACCCATTTTATGTGATTATTAAAAACATCAATAAATACGTGCTAGCGAAAAAAAAAAATGTTAAGGGCATTTTTACTGTTCTATTAATTTAGCCTTATTTTTTTCGCTACCATTTTGAAAAATAAAACAAAACAAAAAAAACGACGAACATTTAAATTAGGTATGTAGATATAAATTGATTTTTCACTTTCCTTATATAAATTATGACTATAATTTATTGGGTTTTTGGCCTATTATTTTTTTTTTCGGTTGCAATTATGGATCGTAAAGTATAAAGTACTGCACTCATAAAAACATACCATGCCATCAAAAACATTATCCCGTTTTGCCAGATTTCAATAAAATTATTTTTCTAAGAAACGATTTGAATCTAATATTTAAAAATAATTTTTATTTTCAAATAATAAGGAAACATAAATAGCATTGGAACATTACACAATTCATTGTTCATGAAAATAGACAACTCTGAAATCACATAATCGCATGTTATGTATGTGATTATTTAATAAGATGTGTATGATTGTTTACACTGTAAAATATTTTATTCAATTATAATACTAGATTATTTATATTTTATTATTATATTATACATCATAATGAAAATAGTAAAAAAATTATCTTCTCGCTTTGAAAACTATCGGGATGTAAAATCGTGATAGGAGAAGTTAATCTTCTTGTAACCGAAGGATCAGTAGATCATGGCATGTTTTTCGAGCGGTATCACCCAAAATGTCTATTTCGGACTTAAATCTGGGAGAGGTTTGTTTTGCGGAGGAGTATAACTTACGCGCCTGGCAAAAATCAAGAAATATTTTTCACAAAAAGAAAAAAAGAAAAGGGAAAGTAATAAACCTAGAAGAAAATCATTTTTTGTAAAAATTATAAAATTATATTGTGACAAAACAAAAATTTCAAGCGAAAGTTTTCCCGCTTAACAAATCATGAAAGACTCAAAAGATTTTTATATTTTATATATGTTCTTTATTTAATAGTTGTATAAACAAGAACATTTGTAAGTTACTATTAAAAATACAAAACAAAGCAAAATTGACAGATTATAGGGACTACATCTTTAGTTTAACGACAAGTTTGCAACAATTTCAATGTAAGATATTTGGAGATCGTAGTGTATAGAAAATAGTTATTTTTCTTTTTGTTTTGAATTGTATATGACTAGTTTTTTACTTTATATTTATAAAAATTAATTTAAAATTATTTTTTAAACAAAATAATTTAATTTATGTTTCACTGCCGGACCCTTTATTTTTGAAATTTTATGTTGAAATAAAACGATAAAAAACATTTATTTCTAAACATTTTTCATATTTAATTACAGTTAAATTTTATGGGAAATTTTATCGGTTTCTTAATAAATATTTCTTCTTCATAAATAACATAAATTTAAACCAATCTGAAAATAAAAATGGAATGTAAGAAACATATTATTTTTTTTATTTTTTGTTTATATTTATTGTATTATTATTTTTGATTCTTACATGAAATAACCATGCACTAACATAAGTAAATAATATTCTAGCATGCTTATGGTAAGATTTTTTGAATTAATTAAGATGTTAAAAGATTGTTATTTTACATATTAGGTTTTGTTATATGAAGACTGTAAATACAATTTTCGGGGTTCAGTATTTTTTAATATTTTTATATTTAATCATTTATTTTGTATAAAGATTTTCACTAATATTCTTTTGCTGTATGCTTGAGTATCACGAGCATTACGGTTACGGAAGATTTAGTATTTTACGTTAATTTTCGATAGTTGTCTATATTTGGAATACAAAAATAAACTGTTGTGTAAAATATTTACCCCATAAAGATGCGTTTCAGCTGGAGAATTTAAGCGGTTAAACAAAACCGAAGCGCACATCCAATAGAATAACGTCGCAGAGATTGAAATAAAGGTGCAAAGTCGCTGAGCTTGACAAATCTTAATCGGGGTGGACCTAGCAGTATTTAGGAGGATAACGTCCAATCTTCAAGATGTTAGTGGAGGAAGATGTACGAGTATAACCGACCTCTTTGTTGGTATCGGGATCGGGTTCTGTTAGACTCATCATTTTGACATTATTGCTGAATTGTTGATAAGGAAACTGCCCAAATCCACTAATCTATTTATCGTAAATCTATTTTCTCTTTGGATTTGAATAAAGCACATGTGCATGGAAAAATATATAATTGTACGCTATGTGATAGGGCAGAGAGCGAAAGGGTTCTATAAGACATCCCAGTCCAACCATCCATATAATCCTCCTCGAAATTTGAAATGGCTATGGCCCCAAGCGCTACAATTAGTTAGAAGCCACAATTACAATTGCCACAATTACAATTGCCACAATTAGTGAGAAGCGCTAGGATCTCCTGGAGACCTGCTTTGCCATCCATATGTGGAAAGAAAGCTTGGCTCGGATTTTTCTGGGTATAATGTAAATATTGTATATATATAGGTATGAATGTGTTCAAGATGAATTATTTTATTTTTACTTGATTTGAATTTTCATAATCTCGATAGTTTACTTATTTTGGCATTATGTAATTTATCTATCTCTTCTGATGTACATATTTTTCAATTATCGCCAATTTTTAATTTTTTTTTTTTTTCCTTGAGCCTGGCAGCTTCTATTATTTTTCAATAAACAACATTTATCTTAAAAAAAAAATAAGACAGAAAAAGACCGATCATTTTCGGTCAACTACTGGGAATTAATGTTTCCGTGGGTATTTTATTATATGGAGATTTTAGTATTATAATTTCCGAAAAATTTAAAACCTTTTAAACTCCTTTCATTTATTACATCTGACAACGTTTGGGGCCCATCTAGCCCATTTTCAAGTCGGACAGTATCTTATAACTCTTTCAGATGATCTTTAGTTAAGATATTTATAAGATAATATTTTTTACAAATAATGTATGGACGAATAAGAATTTTCTTTTTTATGAAAAAATAAAATATTTTTGATAATATAAAATATATATATATATATATATATATATATATATATATATATATATATATATATATATATATATATATATATATATATTAGTGGAATGTCGAAATGATTAAATTACCATCAACGTAAGTGGATGATAGGCCTGAAAATTGTAAAAATCGACCCGAAACACTGCCATATGTAATGAACAAAATAAGGGTTTAAATTTCGTGAAAATTATAATGCTATAATAATTTATATACCGTTTTGTTTAAGAATTTTTTTAATAAGAAAAATTTGAGCTTAATATATTATACTTATAGGAAGATGCTACCCAGTTAACAAACCAGTAAAACGTCAAGTGGAAGACCCAATGAAAATGGAGCACAAAGATTAAGGATAATGTAATCAGCCTCACAACAAGATCATCAATATGAAAATGAGTACTATAAAAAATATGAATTGAGAGAAATGTGAGTTGAGAGAAAATAAAGCCTACGAATTCGAAGTCAAAACGACTGAAAAAGGGCTAAAAAAAAAAAAAAAGATAAAATAAAGTTGGAAATGTTCTTGGGATTAACTACTGCCCTGAAGGACCCGCAAGAGGGTTATTGATTTGGGAAACAAAAGGAATTTTATGAATTTTAATTTGAAATTAGTTACGTTTTAAAAATTACAGTGAAATGTAGAAAATATTTTAAACATAAATCTGAGATTAATTTAACTATAATGGCACATCAAAGATAAGGATTTTTACAACTGTTGTACCATACAATCTTGAGGAATTAAAGAAATCCGATTATAATCAAGAAATATCTTCTACATAATTTTGCCGTCCAACTATTGTAAAACGTAGTTCGTAATTGTTCAAATGCAAATGGAAAAATTGTATTTTCGACATCGTAATCTTTGATGCCATGTTGTTCTGAACTGAAACGAAATCAACAGTTTCTACCAAGGGTAAATATGTAAAAAGTTTGGCATACGGTTAGCAATTTCTAATGAAGGTTGGTTTTAATATCTGTCCTGTGTTTTGTGTTTAGCCGATTGGTTAACAGAACATAAAACATGCGAAAAATTCCTTTATGAATAACGTCAAATTATTGCGATACTTACTGGGAATTCTGGGCCTCTGGGAGGGGCCTGCTGCCGTTCTGGGGAAGTTCCGGAGCGAGCTCTGGCTCGGCTGACGTTACTTCCATCTGGGTTCCTTCCGGATCGGAGGAGTCTCTGGTTTGCTGCTGGTTCTTGGGATGGTCTAGTTGGATTAGTGGAGGGTACTGCGGCTCTTGGGTTGCTTCGTTGAGTGGCACCACGCTGGACAGGTCTTGCAGCAAGTTCCTAAAATCAGAGGCAAACTATTATATTTAATATATCACAAGGCTATACATAAAAGATTTGATTAAAAAGTAAGACAAAAAAAAAACAACGTGAAATCCATATATTGGCAGGAGATGAGTGTAAAATAGAAAAATTCTCGTTAGGATTCCATCTCGCTGCATAACGGGAAACATTATTATAATAGTGATTAAGGAGTAATTGAGTGGACGAGGGAGTAAGAAATGAGTAAATTGACAAGTACTATACCTACCAAGCCTTTCTCGAACGACACACACCTATCCTCAAATGACGGAAGTGCTATAAGGACCATAAATATTCATTAGATAAAATTGGTACAGTTCCGATAGCTCTGGGCCATGACCGATTTTTCAGGACTTATATGGACATTGAAAAAGCTAAAAATCAAAATCAGTTTTATATATATATATATATATATATATATATATATATATATATATACGCACGAGTATAATTATTATTATGTCTTTTTATACATGAAAAAAAGAAATTTCCGAGGGGCTTAACGTCTAGTTGTCCACAGCCTTTAGCCATTCTTGATATTATAAATAGACCTTAAGTTAAATAAATGATTTTAATGATTTCGATAGTAAATATATGATTTAATGGTACAAAATGCATTGATTGACATTAATACAATTTGCAATACAATAAACCAAAATGTAAATGTGAAGAAAACCAAAATAAAAATAATAGGGTGACAAGCAGAAATAAATAAAAAACTAAATCAGATAAATTTTAGGAGAGAACAGAAATAAAAAAATATATAACAGCTTAATCACCTACATGGATCAAAGTCAAGGGTTAGATTCAAATGCTATACTATATTTAAAAACATGCGGACGATACCCGCTGCCCGAGTAGTACAGCCAGAATATCGTTTTGGGAAGTGGAAAGGAAGAGAGGAGGTCTTTAAAGAAATACACCCCAACCGGGAATGTAATACACCCGGCCATATGTATATAATATTTTCTATACCTATATATATATATATATATATATATATATATATATATATATATATATGATTAACGAAATAACATTCAAATAGGTTTATAAATATAGTTTATAATTATAGTTAACCTATAAATATTGTTTATAGATAAGAATAAGTAAAAGTATTTTTTAATGTCGGAGAGAGTGATGGGGTCCCGATCCCCTGTATACTCTCTCTGGCTACGCCACTGCGCTGCCCTACAGAGAACTGCTCTCGGCCCTTTTTCCATTACTTTTTCAGACAGTCTCAATTCGTCATTGTTCAATCATCGGCAGAGATGAGGCCGTTCTGGTATTTTTTGCTTTATACAATACATCAGAAGTGGCCAAACTATGGCGCATTGCATATGTATTTTTGTACTGTGGGTTTTGAATGTAGTGTCGAATCTGTACTCTTTGGATGTCATGTCTATAAATTACTAAAATTTCTATAATTATTAGTATACTTCAATTACAAAAAATATTAGACATATGCCAGAGCCAGGACTCCTAGCAAGCAGAGAGAACAGGCAATCCCGCATTCTAATATGATCCTGTGGTCCTCAGTTATTTGCACGAAGCGATCATCCTCTCGTTCAAGAGATCATTGCTCATCATTGCAGATTGGTGCTTTAATAAACTGACGCCATTTAATTAATTAATTTATTCCTTTTCTTCTCCTAAGCGAAGCAGACCATATCCTCATCTCTTGATAGCAATGAAAATAAGAGGGTATAATTGTAAATAGTGCTCGAGTTTTATGGCACATCTGAACTCTTCTGTGAAAAATTTGCGCATGGGATGCTGAAGGTTGGCCACCCCTGCAGTAGATATCAACATCGGTTGGGCCAGCAATATCAATCACATACTTTTACATCTTTGGTCTCTAATAATTTCATTTATTTTTCAACTGGTCTGCTTTCGCCAGAAAATGCCCCTTTTTGACTCGTGCCGATAATAAGGAACCTGTTTTTTTATTATATTTACTATAAACATTATTATATATGATATCAATATTAGTATTAGTAAATAATGGCAGAAGGACTTACTCCGATAGTAGATGGTCTAAGGTTTTGACCCCTTCCGAAGCGGACCCGCTCGGCGTAGGATTGGAGCGATTCAGCGACTCTTGCGATGGCAGGCCCAGGCCGAACGGGTTCTTGATGTACTGCTGCTTCCTCTGAAGATCCCGCCCCGAGAGACCTGGCATCGCTTCCTCCAGAGCCTTGAGAATGGAGCTTATCATCGAATCGCTCTCTTCGCCTGGAAAGGTCGGTGGGGGCGGGCTGCTCGAAGGGCCCGCCGTGGCTGACAGGTAATTCGGCTCTCTCCTGAGATCAGGTGTCACAATGAGAAAGTTTTCTGTTCTTTTGGATCGCTCAAAAACTGTTTCATACCATTGTAGCAGTTAATAAAGAATAAATAGATAAAAGCCTCAGCGAACCGTGATGTTGGATGCCGATAAGACCAACACTAACTTGCCTACAAACCTTCCTTCACTGAATTTCATTAAAAACCCAAATCTTCAAGATCAGAACTTACACAATCCTCCCATCTGAGTTTTGGTCGACTTCTAGCGTGTAAAGTAAACGTTTCTATCGTCGAATTGGGGAATTACTTGGAATTATTAACTCAAAAATGAGTCTAGTGAAAAAAAAGTAATAGCTTGCGTTTAGAGGAATAAGGATTTTACGCCTAAAAACTAAATTTTACTAAAATTAAATGAAGGAGATGGAACGGGTGGCGGTCAAGTATAAAATAAAATAGTAGTAATACTTATTTAATACCGACGTTTCGACCCACATGTAGGACTTTATCAGGGTTCTATAGCCTATGAGGAATTAGAGAAGACAGTCTTATCCTCTTCCTCGCATCTTCGGAATCAAATAAGTATTTACTACTATTTTATTTTATTTTTGACTGTTTCCCGGACCATCTTCTTTATTATTTACCATGCGAACAACTATCAATACACAACATTTTTTTTTATTGAGACCCGACTACAATAAGTAAAAAGTTATAAAAGGGTTATAAGGGGATCTTACCTTTTTTTATATACTTAGCAAGACCTGAAACATGGCATCACAATTTTTGAGCATTCACAACACGATTCGGTATCTTAATACAAAAATGCATACATATATAAGAAAATTTTAAAATGTTCATCTTATCGATTTCAAAATAGAATGAATAACGAAATATAGTTCAATTACATTTAATATATATAGAGAGAGAATTTCCCAAAGAAAATTTAGAAATTAGGTTTTAAAATTAGATAATTAGACGAAATAATATTATTTTATGGAAATCATAGACTTAGGAAAATACTTCCATGCATATATTTATAGTAATTCAAAGAGAAAAAATAAAATCCTGCAGACAAAGGAAGACATCGAAACGTCGATTGATGGAAGCAAAATAAAATGTAATGAAAATAAGAAATGTTAAAAGGAAGTTGGAATTTATTTAGATTAAGACCACTCTTATGAAATTTTATTTAATTATTCATTCTATTTTGAAGCCGATAAGATGGACATTTTATAATTTTCTTTCGAATTTTCAAGGAGAACTTTAAAATACTATAATGTTGACTCGGCTTAATCGTATATTATTTCCTTATTTCCCTAAAGAGCTTTTTTCATTTATCGGTGACTCACAATTTTTGTATTTTTTTTTTCATGAGTATCAACGGACGTATTAAAAAATAAAATACTGGAAAAAGGAAGGACTATTTTCTCACCTGTGATCCACTTCCGATAAATGATTCAATTCCTGAAACACGTCCATTATCCTGAAAAATTAAAAAGTAATTATTTAATAAAAGATATATCAAACCATAAAGATAGTTAAAACAATATTCTTTATTTAATTCTTTAATGAAGAGGCTGGTGCGGATTGACAAGGCCTATAAGAAAAAGGGATAAAGTTATAATTTAAAATAATATTTATTATTAGGAATATTATAATACAATAAACTAGAATAGGATAAAGTATATTATATTATTAGGAATATTATAATACAATAAACTAGAATAGGATAAAGTATATTTAACAAAGAATGACACTTCTGTCTGACCAAATGGCAATATCTAATCGACCGATAGGTGTCAAGAATATTATATATAAAATTACACACAATTTTTAACAATATTAATTAGTCGGGTTTTGTGGAGGCAGCACCATTAATAATATCGACGTCGTTTTTTGAAAAAGGCTTAAGCGCCAAAAAGTAGAAATTTAGGTTTCAATTTATTACAGGACCTAAACACCACCTCCATCGATACCCACTCATGATATATCGAGAAAAAAAAAATTCAGCACCAAATACTGACGCCTCTCAGTCGTCACTCAGGCCTTGAACAGTGCTAGAAGGCTTAAAAATATATCTTAATGATAGTGTTTCGCCACCATAATAAATTCCTATTGTACACAGTAGATAATAAAATTTAAAAAAATATATTGTTATTTGCGGAAAAATCGATTAAGCATATGAGAGGTGATACAAAATGCATTCCAAACTTGAGTCGGACTGAATAAAAGATTTCCTTGGAGATCTTCTATATTCCTTTGAGAAAAAATGTCACATTTTTATTTTCGATATTTTACAAACAATTTATTGTTACATTAGCTATTCTAACTTCACTAGTCAATCATAATGAAGTCCTCAAAACTGTGATTAGAGATTTACTTTATAAAGTCTGCCTATATGAAGATAAAAATTAATTTTGTTTTAGTATTTTAATAATATTTTTCTTGTGCCAGTTAGGTGACCAAAAAGTATAAAATTTACTTCTCAATAAAAAATTGAAAACATGATTATTTGTGTTTAAAATATTATTTTCTACTTTAAACCATTCAATAAAATATTTTGAGTTTTTATTAATGCTTTAAAGTAGAAAATAATATTTTAAACACAAATAATCATGTTTTCATTTATATATATATATATATATATATATATATATATATATATATATATATATATATATATATATAATTTTCTACTTTAAACTATCATTTTAAAAAAGGTTTTTCACAGTTCGTTGTAGATCTAAGTGTTTTGTGAATTAGAGTGAAACAAGGAGAAAAAAAACAAAGTAAGAAAATGCGTTGTGTATATTTATTGCGTCATTACACTCCACCTCTCTCCCTTCAGACTCATTACTTTCATAACTGAACAATTTGAATTAATTTCATATAATAAATAAATGATGCCAAACAGCAATAGTAGTAATATTTTCATGCAAACGTAACCTCAATTCATGCGAGAAAAAAAAAGAAGGTAATATATCCTATTTACACGACATTTAATACATATTAATAATATTAATACAACAGGCATAGGTTGTATTAATGTTGTAGGTATTAATTGAATTATTTTTTAAGTTTAAAAAAATAAATAAATGAATGAAATTTTAAAAACAAATTAAAAGCAGAAACTTTTAACGGGTAAACATTTTACTTCTTGATGTAAGAAACATTATATATATATATATTGTTTTTTAAACCATCCATTGTAACTGTGTTTAAACCTCCATTGTTAAAGTAAAACCCTAAATTCACTGGACTACATGTCTTCCTTTAGCTCTAATGAACAGGATTCTTAATAGAAGTTTGGCACAAATTCAAAACTATAAAATATAAAGAACGATACAAATTTTAAGCACTTTATTTCTTGTATAAATTGAGTTTAATTTTTTTTTTGTCGCCTCAAAATTTAAAAGTACCAGCGAATCACTCATGATTCATGAGCAAGTGATCAAAAAATGTACAATAATATTTTTGAAAAAACTAAACTATTAAGGATTATTGACTAAGAAAATATCCGAGTTTCATCAGTGAGTTGGGAGATAGCGATAAATTTAAATCTCGTTTTCTCGTTTTGTAACACTCGTCTTCCAAATGAACGATATATATAAAAATAATTTACACAAATTAAAAAACAACTTACGGTATCGTCTGTTGTGCTCTCCGCTTCAACGGACTGAGACCCGTTGCTTTGCGCTGCGCTGGTTGACGGATTGCGCTACGAATAAAATAAATAAATATGCATATAATATATGTATTATAATATATCTGCATAAGTAAACTTCACATAATAATAAAACCTTTTATGAACCCCTAGATTAGATAGTAGTACCATCATCAATAAGTATGATAACTAGGGAGCGGATATCATGTAAAATAAAAAGCTAAATATCTACATCTATATATAATTAAATTTTCCAAATTAAAAATAAAAGTCCTGAATGCTTATGAAATTAAAAAATAAATAAAATAAATAGACAAATATTTAAGAAAATAATTACTAAACAATTAGCATTTAAAATTATGTAATAATAAAAGAGGCCAAAAGTTATATGTGAAATAAAACTTAAAACATTTGCATATGTATGTAACTGTATTCGTACCTACTAAAGAAAATATAAAAAATAATGATAAAAATAGGTAAAACAAGGGAGATATACCATATACATCACAAAATAAAAATACATAAATTAATGAGAATAAAGAAAAAAAAATATGCACCTTTACTTCTTAAAATTATTCGAAATTACATAATTTTTAAATTTTCAAAATTTATCTTTTCCTCATAGCTACCATATAACAAAACATCTCCGTCTCCGCGAAAAGTTTCGTTAAGAAATTCGCGAATGTATTTCGACGCTAGAGCTTTTGCGGCCGATTTAATTTTTGGCATTTTAGCAACAAACAAAAGTTGACACTAGGACACGTCTCGAAATGGAATGTGACAAATTCTGAATAGAAAAGAAAGCATTGGTAGAGGAAACAAACAAAAAATTTCCAACTCACGGAAAAAGGAATTAAAACGTCGGACAAATGTGATTTTTATCGAAATTCTTGTTTGCATGTCAAAATACTTTCGATATAGATAGTATTTCTTCTGATCTTTCTCATTTTTTTTTTTAATTTTCTATGGTTGTCTAAATATGGACGATAATATGTAATTTCTCCTCCAAATATGTAAAATAAAAAATGCTTTATTTGCTTTTAAATGGTATAAAATGTAAAGTAAAATTTCGAAGAAGGGTGTACAAGGCTTAGAAAAAAGTATGTAAATGCATATAAATCCGCTCCCTAATACATAACATATAAAATTTCTGTTTTAAATAAAGAGAGATAATTTTTTTTTGTAAGCTATCTACCACACTTAAGGACGTATGTATTAGTGCTGAATGTGACCATTCGTACCTTATATACAGACTAAAGAAAATATAAAAAATAATGATAAAAATTGGTAAAATAAGAGATATATACCATATACATCACAAAATAAAAATACATAAATTAAATAACAGCAAAATAAGTAAATAATTAAGATAAAGACAATTCATTTTAAGTAAAAACAGAATAAGTTATTTTACAATATTTACGTTCTGCCTAGGGAACTTTCGAAATAAGATTTGTCCTTAACATGACTTCAGGAATCTCTACCACGTTTGGTGTTGAAAGCCAGTGGAGACTGAGTGAGGATTCTAGGGTCCAGACGCTCAGGATTTTAAATATAAGATTTTTTTCGGCGGATATAGAACGTTTCAGATTTACATTTTGAAATTAAATATATTAAAACAGTAAATTTGAAGTAAAATTTTAAGCAGGCCGTTACTTATAAATCTATTATCGTAATTGAAGTTGCTTACGATTTGTACACCCTCTTGGGCTGTCGATGGCAGTGCTTCCATAGGCTCCCCTGACGGCACCTAAAGTCATTAAAATAAAATAATAAACACAATAAATAAATTAAAAAAATAAACTAGCATTGCTAAATTTCAAGTTTGCCAGACTTGTGGAAAGCCGACTAACAAAAAGATGGTCTATGAATTTACTCTGTCCAATAAAAATTATGAAATGTAATTAAGCCGCGATAAAAGTAACTTATTGAATATTTACGCGATAAATTAATATTAAAAAAATAAAAATAAAATAAAATTGATTAATTTTTACTTTTTGAGTTGGCTTCGTATGAGTTTATGTCAATATATTTGTTTTTAACAATAATGAAAATCCAATTATTTCATTACCAACTTTAAAAAGAATATTTTGATGATTGAGAAATCCTTTTTTACTGATTATTTAGTAGATTAAATTTTAATTTTTTAATTCACATGTTGTGATGTCCACAACACAAATGTTGCACCCTCCACAATACCGACTTATTAACATTGCAAAAAAAAAAATGTATTTTAATTTAGTAATTTTTATTAAACCGACCGGTAGATATCAATATCGGTCAGACAGAATTATTATTCTTTTTTAAATAAACTCTATTCTATTATATTCTATGTACTTTTCCATTATTTATTCAATATAATTTATGTTTTATGATAACTACTATGTAGTAATTATTACTCATTTCATTATTATTAAAATAATGCCTAAACCATTCATTCTTGGCATCACTTATACTGAAAATTTACAAAAAAAAATTCTAGATCAGTTATATATTCCTAATTTTATATTAGTCTTCAATTTATGCAAAATATTATAATAATTACTAATTAAGACATTTTAAAAAATATTTACTTTTATTATATTTTATTCATTAATTTCAAAAATATAATATGATTTTGAAAAATCTTATTATTACTACAATATGAGACAAGAATTGAACAACTAAGTTATAATATAAAAGATTGTTTCACAGGCTTTTTGGAAAGGCAAGCAAATAGTAAAATACCTTCTTAGACAATCCAAAATACAACTTAAGAAGAACAATATTTGATTATTTATACGATAATAATTCTCAATAATTATAAATTAACGAAGGGGTAATTATTTTTTAATGACTGAATCAATTGCAATCTAATTAAGCAGATTATGTTCCGTGTTACATGAGTATAACTATGCTATTACTTCATGATTTAAAAAAGAAAAAAAAAAAGCATTTTATATACCGGGATGCATGCGTATAACTAAGCAATTACTTCAGTACTAAAAAAAGCAATTAATAAAACATGTTTTGCCCGTAATTACAATTCAAATAATAGAAAATTTTTTCAGAAAATCGTTATTTTTTTTAAATAATTAATTTTAAATATTAATTACTTTTAAGTTTGATTACTTTTAAATTTGAGTAAGAATTGACTTACCGGTAGCGGGATTGGCCGCGTGTACGCCCTCGCTTGGGTGTAGAAGTACTGGATGGTATGCTACAAGAGTAAACGATTTCCAATATTACTACTTTTTTTTTTTAATTCGTCAAAACTACAATTAAAATAAGATAATATTTTAGGCACTTAATTTTTAATTTTCTATTAAGATTTTTGATGTTTCATAGTTCCATATTTAATTTTTTAAAAGAGAAATTAGATAAAGATAAACAAATATTTTGGCATTAATTAAAAAAAAAAGAAAAGAAGATCAATCAAACCACGGGCGCTTCAGATATACCATGCCGCAATAACAAACTATCAGATAATTAAGTTATATAAAAAAAAAAGAAAAGAAAAAAATTATTGAAATTTAACTAATTAAGGAATAATTTTCTCAATAAAATTAAGAGGAAAGTCCAACAACGGACTATGGATTTAAGTTATTTTCATAATTGTAAAGTTAATATTAATCAGATGGATTAGCTTAAAAATTTAAAAAAATATAAATCAATTTGCCTTAAAAAGAATGAATTTGAAATTTAAAGAACGGTTTTAATATTATGTATATGTAAATATATACAAAAAATTACAAATAGCATTTTGTATTTAAAAGTTTACTTACAAGTACGGTAAGAATCTCTCCGGAGGGCAATTGTATGTTCTGAAAAATATTATTTATTTTTTAATGTTTTGCAAACAATTTTTCTTTCTTTTTTTTTTTTTTTAGGTTTTTACTATCTTTGTTGTGAGAATATTTGAATAAATTAATACTAAACAAAAAAACATAATTATGAAGAATATACAAAAAATTAAGCATGTTATATTTAACATAGAACAAATAAAATATAAAATACTGAGAATCTTATTAATATAAATGAATGAAACCAAAAACTCAAAAAAGTAGACAAAACTATTTTTTTCAAAGAAATTAGAAACTGAAAGTTACAAATAATATATAAATTTAATTATTCTAGTGGAAATTGAATTGGAAACTTAAGGTGGCTCTGAACAACTAGAACTACATATCCTAAGGAAATAAAAAATTTTAGTTTCTTAGTATATCTCGAGTATCAGATACTTTTAAATGTATACATAAAAAAAAAATGGTTTTGATTAAATATAAAATAATTGATAGCAACAAAATTAACCAGGGGAGGTTAAGGATGACCGATTTCAATGAAACTTTTTTTGGTAAATAGCATTTACATTTAAGTTCATTTATACAATCGAAAATATATTTTTCTTATTTTACAAAACAAGTAATCGATTAATGTATGAGGACCTTGAAATTCTTGCAGAGCAAAGGCAGAAAACAATAATATAAAGAAATATTGAAATTATATATAATAATTATTTTCTCGGCTCATATTACGCATTGGCAAGAACCCTCAGACACGTGTCTAATATTTTTTGACCTAGTGTCACAAAAAAAAAATCATTGAAATCAGTATTGCCACGTCCGTAGCCTCTTCTTATGAATCAAAAAACACAAAAATAAATCCTAATCACTACTATATATTATTACGGTAGTATAGATCGCTTTTCCGGCTTTCAGGAGCGATGAATTTTGACGAGTGAGGTATCAAAAGAAACAGAATTTCACGGAGATGTGACGAATTCCAATTTTGTTTCTTAAATTCTTACTAGGGCTTAAATAAAAGTGATGAAAAAACTGGAAGGTTTCAAAACTTTGACGACTGAGAGTCGGCGGATCGAGACGGGATAAGTTGGGTTTTAGAGATTTTGACGCGGGCATCAAGATCATATATGGTCCTTTAGACCATACTGGTCCAGCGTTTTAAAGCTTAAAAACCTACCGTTTTTGAGAGAATGCACGATATAGGTCCGCACGGGCCTCATGCCATCTTGCGTACGTGTCGTTGTCATGGCAACTTTATATCAATTTGAGTCTGTTTACAAAAAGTTTTAATGAGTGGGAAATTATATTTTGTTTCCATGTCCAACCCTTAAGGTAACTGTTAAGTATAAATACTACATATAGAAAACGGTATAGCTGAATCTAATTGCCTTACTGCTAAATTGAAGAGATGTTTTCCAGTGGGATAAGCTTTAATTACTTAATAAGTATGAACTGTCACTTCAACATAGTCATTACAAACTATGTAGCTTCACCAAATATGTGTGTTAAATAAACTTTCTTAATAATATTATATTGTTTATACGAATAAATATGATTCCCTAATATCGCTTATACTTGAAATTAGGGATTAGAAGATATCTGATGAGAGAGTTCTCGCTCGGGTATACTAGTTATATTATATTCCGGTGTTACTTGACTGATTGATCCGGATTATTTCTGTGCGTATAAGTTAGTAGGACTTACATATAAATGATATTCCTTTGGATTCATCTTGAATATGAAAAGTAGCAATAATGTTGTGACAAAAAAAAAATATATTCAGGAACTATGACCAGCTATTAAATATTCAACGTGCACTAAACATACTATTGCAAGTAGTATTAGCTATGAATGAAATATTCAATTTAAACTAAACATACTTGATTAATCATAAAACATCAAAAAAAGAGATGAACTAAAAAAAAACACAAAAAGTTCTTAACATTTAGTATTGTTAAAATTACTTTATTCGTAAATAGGGTAAAATAAGATTGCTTGAGAAATAATAAATTAAGAGGTAAAAAAATCAATGATCCAGAATTTGTATAAATTCAAGTGCCTTACCGACAGGATGGAGGTTGCTCCTGGGCCTCTAGCGTCTGTCTGCTGAAAACAATTAATATACATTATATAAATACATTAATACAAACATCATTTTTATTAAAAATGAATAAACAAAAAACAATAAACCAATATAAAATATTTTAAACAAAAATTTTCTCAGAGCAACTTTTTTTTCTCTGGGTAGGATATGTGTGTGTGTATATATATATATTATGTGCATTTCTATTGATTAAACAATTGTGTTTATGTCATTGGGACGATTCTCAAACAATTGGAAACTTTCAAATACTACTTAAATATTTTTTTTCATGTCTTGATTATCCCAGAATTAAATTCACATTTTTTTCTTGAAGACTTAAAATTTATATAAATTTTTTATTACACCTTCATACTTCTTATGATTTTGTTATATTATTTCCCAAATGATGAAAGTTTATTTGTCAAATTATTCATTATACGTTCTTTTATTTAAACATTCTATATTTTTTTTTTGTACTTTAGCAGATATATATGTATTTGAATATGTATGTTTATGTATATAAAGCTTCACGATTAGTACAGAGATGGAAAATACTTGACGACACCAACTTTTCAACTTTTCAGATCACAGATCGATTTCTTATCATACTAAGTTGTTACAAAAGTCTATGTGCATATAATAGTATTATTTGAATTGAATATAAAATCTACACATTAAAATTATTCTTCAAAATATAGGCCATCATTGCCAATTACTTTAACCAATCTTTCTACCAGAAGTTGAATTGGGTTGTCCTTTGTTTTCAAGGCGGAAAACTCCTCACATCCTGATTTGACGTTACTATTATTTTTGAAGTGCTATCCTTTCAAAAAATGTGCCATTGACCGTAAAAGACCATAATGTCAGGGTTGTAAGGAGGGTGGGGTAAGATGCTAACTACCCTCCATTTCTGAGAATCTTTCTTTGATTAAGAGTGAACGATAGACAGGAGCATTGTCTTGCTGGAACATCACTTTAATATGATTGGCCAAAACTCTTCTTTTAAAACTCTATATACTCTTTCGAGTTATTCACAGTAAAGCTAAACGTCAGTAGCCCTGCCATCTGGAACCAGATCAAAGAGCAAAACATCCTCATAATTCCAGAAAAGCTACCAACAGACTGAGAAGATTCTGTCAGAGGACAAAGAGAAACATGACACTACGAGAAAAACGCAAATTAGAATACATAGAAAGCAGACACAAATTTCAAGCGCTAATAAAGTTGGAAGGATTATTGCTCAAACATTTCCAATTCGTGGAGTTTAATTTATAAACAGGCAGCGGACAAAACTAAAACACATAGCATTTATCCAAATCTAATCACCAGTATTTATCAAACGATTTGGAAATACTGGTATAAAGTACTGGAAAAGATTAGAGTTTGGAAAAAAAGGTATTTTACATGTAATACCCAAACGGGATTCTAATAAGCTGATTAATAAATCAATGAAGAATATAATAAATTTTAATTAAATTATAAATAATATAATATTCTAATAAAGCTAATTTTGAACAACCGACTCGTCCATCATTTAACAACTAAAAACTTTCTCAGTTGCAACCAATTCGGTTTCACGCCACGGAAAAGCTATGTAGATGCTCTTTTTAAAACGGTTCAAATAATCAACTCGACCTTTCAATCGAAATCAAACGTATTAATGTTAGAATAGAACTTATCAGCTGCATTTGAAACGGCCTGATGGCTAATGATTTTAGAACTATAATCGTCCAATGATAATATTCAAATTAATCTCAGACGTTTTACTTTCCCTTACCCTATATACGAAGTATATAGTAAGAAGAAGTATTGCGATCGTGAAAATTGTCGAATTCGAGTTTTCAACGGAAATACTTATTTATACTATACATAGGTCCCCTGAGTCCAAAAAACCAAATCTCACAAACTGGTCTGTGTGAGCAGCCTAGCTCAAAAACAAAAAGTTGTATGATACTGAAATTACGTATTTAAGGTAGGCACATGTATGTGATGTTACAGCGACTTATTTGTCAAAATCGACTGACCATTTTATACATATAAACTATTTTACACTTTTTTTTTACAATTTTCTCGAAAACGGCTCTAACAATTTTGATGAAACTTGCCTAAATTATTCTTTATAAAGGCCTTTAACTTTTCATTTATGTAGTACATCAACGAGGAAATGCAGGGAAAAAATTTATGATGAAGAAAATATTTTATTTGCGCATAATTTAAAAAGTATGCATTTTATGGTAACTTATTTATAGTATTATATGAAAGGTAATTAAATTATCTAAAAAACAATAAAAGAATCATCAAAATCGGACCAGTATTAGCAAAGATAAAGCGCATCAGATTAACCGGAAGTAGCTATTATATCATGAATTTTACAATTTTCTCGTAAACGGCTCAAATGATTTTGATGAAACTTGCGTAATGTCTTCTCCTTAAAGATCTTTAACTTTTCATGTATGTAGTAAAACGTAGTAACGAGAAAATGGAGGGAAAAAAGTTATGATGAAAAGAATATTTTATTTGCGCATTACTTAAAAAGCATTTATTTTATGGTAAATTACGTATGAAATCATATGGAAGATAATTAAGTTCGCTAAAAAAATAAAATAAAATAAAAATAGGAATCATCGAAATCGGATCTGTATTAACAATGATACAGTATATCTTATAAGAACTACAATTCCATAGATGGAAAGCCGTGAGCATCCGAAAGGAAACGCATGCAACCGAACCTCCTCCAACCAATCCGCCAATCTGTTCTCAACAATACGCTCTGAATGATGTAATTTAATAATACAAAAGCAGAAATTAACTTAATAATTTCTACTTTTATATTATTTAATGGAAACGAAATGTTTCAATGGAAACTAAACTGAAACCTTTAAAATATATTTTCAACTTCACAAACGACAGCAAAGCGCCTTCGTTCTAAATGCAGGTGAAGTTCAACATGATGAACAGTATCGTCTGGTAATGAACTGCTCAAACAACCAAGCAGAAAAAATAGCAGTTCTAAAGGCCACCGATTATATCCTTCAAAGAGCAGGCCAATTTACTTCTAAAATATTTGCTGACTATAAATATTCTAATGAGAGTATAAGAAATCTCAATTGTCACGACTTACTGACTGAAAAATATAGATAAAATGCGTTAAATCTTCTTGACATGGACGTAAAAGTTAAAATAGAATGAGTTAAGGGACATAGCGGGATCGCTGGAAATGATAAAGCGGACAAGTTGGCTAAATCTGCTTCGGGAAACAGTTTTCCGGCTGTATCATATGACAAAGTCCCTATATCCCACATTAAAAAATATATTTCGGCTTACACAATAAATACTTGGAATCGACAAAGGCAATAAACAACAAAAGGACGACCACTATATAATTTTTTTTCAGATGTTACACTCAATAACTATGACAAAATTAAAAGCACACATTACAAACCTTAACTGACCATGGACAAAGCAAATTTTATTTTAAACCATTTCATCTGACCAGCAATGATACATTCCAGTGAAACAGACAGACATCACACCCTATCTGACTGCCCTATTTTTGGCAACAAACGGTACCACCTAATAAGAAGTATTTTTCTACAAGATGATTAGCCGCTCAGCGAGAAGGGCATCTTTAAGAAGTATTATGAAGAGATGGACAAATTCGCTCTTGAGGTGGACTTTCAACTCATTCAAGAGTTGAAATACTGATTTATTTTGTAATTTTTATATATCTTCCTTGGATTTGTTATCTTTTTCTTTTATTATTATTATTTCTTTTCTTGATGTTTTTATTTTCTATTATTTTACTTAACGTGTTCACGAGGAAAATTTCACTTTCCGAAATTTCTTATTTTACGTTTATCTGATTTTCTTTTTCATTCTTTATTAATGTATTATTTATTCATCACATTGACAATTAAATGAAATATTAACATGTAAACATTTATGGACATGTAAGTATTGATACATATATCATGCTGTGGGCATGGAGCATGCACATATAAATAAATAAACGGCCCTCATACAGGGTTACAATATAAAGGAAAATAATGTTTGACCTTTTATTCTGGTGTTTGACTGGTGGGGTATAAAAAAAAAAAAAAAATAGAATTTTTAAATAAAAGGTTGCAAAATAAATAATTGCACAAATAAACTTCCATAGTTTAGAATATAATGACAACTCCCCACACCCTCAAAAAAAAAAAAGATGATGCTTAAAAAATATGGACAATGTAAGTCCGAAACGTCACAAAATGAAATAAAATATGAAACAATAAGGTGTGATTCCTAACCTTCCAAAAGAATAAAAAATTGATATAAACGTTTAAATTCAAAAGTAACTTTCGAAATATAAACATTGAATTATATTCAATTATTCCTATACCCTAGGCTTCGACTAGGAAATTTCTAGTTGTTTGAGAATGACCATTAGGTAAGAGGTAACTTTATTAAAAAAAGGAAAAATCAGTCATTAACAACAACCAGAATAGGTAACCTCACTTCCAAACAATTCTTAAAAGCTATTATTAGTAATATTTAAATTGAAGCAAATAAATATTTAAAATTGGTGTTGCATGCATTTATAAATAAATTTATAAATATATTTATTAAATAAATTTAATTTATTAATTAAATTTATAAATATATTTATTAAATAAATTTAATTTATTAATTAAATTTATAAATATATTTATTAAATAAATTTATAAATATAAATATATATGTGTATGTATGTGTATGTATATATATATATGTATGTATGTGTATGTATATATATATATGTATGTATGTGTATGTATATATATATATATATATATATATATATATATATATATTACGGAAATTTGAAACTCTGAATTTTTAAAAATTGAAAATCATTTTTTCAATTTCAAATTGAATTTTTCATCTAAATACAAGCTAAATTTGTGTTATAAATTTATATTTATGATTTAAATTAAAACGAAAAATGTGATATTCATGTGATATTCATTTGTTTGCTAGAATATTATTTGATGCTACTTAAAGGAAAATTCAGTTCATACATTTTTAGTACCTAATGGAATTATTATACATATTTTATAGGAAAACAGCCGATGTGATTAACGTCTGTTGTGATATAAAATCAATATACAATTTTAACTAATAACACAGGCCTATAAAAGGAAAACAATTTTTTGGTGCCTAGGATTTTGTAACTGATTTAGATGTGAAATAATTTTTTTTCTATCAACTCTACTTTTTGAGATAAGTTTGAACAAAGAAGTATAACCGCCTGCTTGACCAGGCTGGAAATCCCCACTTCATTTCAACGCTTCAACTAAATTCCAGGTCGGTTTGTGAGTTTTAGCTGGATTGATCGAAGTTGATAAAAAATGAGTTCAAGTAGAAGAAGTTGTGTCAATCATCCTCATGTGTTTTGCTACAAATGCGGGAAATATACATTCAAAGATAACAGAAGACTGTTAGTGGCCTTGTAAAGAGAACTTATCATGGATACTTTGGTGTTAAGCTCGGTGATCAAGATAAATCCTGGGCACCGCATCAGATTTTTAAAATATTTACGCCACTGGACAAGAGAGAAAATAAAACATTTGAAATTCGGCGTACCGATTGGGTTTGGAAAGAACCCAAAAACCACACCGATGACTGTTTCTTAAATATTACTGGAATCAATCGAAACAACCGTAGCAAGTGGACTTATCCTGATTTAGTCTCTGCAAGACGCCCGGTCCCTCATTTAGAGGAAGTACCGATCATCAGCATTTCACCAGCTTCCCGAGCTTTCTGAGGACGAGTATTGTCCCTATAATCACTCTTCTGATACTAATGAAGGTGACAGTGATTATGAGGGGTTGTCAACAATTTCTCAACGTTTCAACCAGGATGAGTTAAATGACCTTGTCAGAGATCTTAACCTGTCAAAAGAAGCTTCTGAAACCAGCAATTCCAGGTTGAACGAAAAGGATTTACTGGAACAAGGAACCAAAATTACTTCTTACCTTACAAGAGAGAAGGGTCTGCTACCATTCTTTTCTCAACAAGAAAATCTTGTATTTCGTCACGATATTAGAGGTCTTCTGGAAAAATGAGTATTCCTGAATATTTTCCAGATGATTGGCGCCTGTTGATTGATAGTTCAAAGCGAAGCTTGAAATATGTTCTTCTACACAATTGGAACAAATATGGTTCAATACCTATTCCTCACTCAACCACAATGAAAGAATCATATAGCACCATAGCTTTGTTCTTGGAGGAGATAAGGTATCGTGAACATCAATGTGTGATTTTTGTGGGCTTAAAAAAGGTAAATTTTCTCCTCGGACTGCATAGTGGCCACACCAAATATCCTTGTTTCTTGTGCCTCTGGAATAGCAGATATAAAACACACCACTGGGTTAGGACAAGAGTACCCTAAGAGAGAAGACATGGTCGTTGGAGACAATAACGTTATTAACGAACCCTTAATTGAACAAGAGAAAATCATCATTCCTCCACTGCATATCAAGATGGGCCTTATAAAGCCGTTAATAAAGGCTCTTGATAAGGACGGATCATGCTTTGCATTTATAGGGGGAAGAATTCCTCACTTCAGTAAAGAAAAAATTAAAGCAGGAATATTAAACGGCCCAGAAATAAGAAAATTCATTAAGGACCAAGTCTTGGTAAATTCCTTGAATGAGGCGGAGCGAAAAGCCTGGACCTCATTTGTTGGACCAAGGAAAAGCAGAAAACTATGTTGAACTGGTAAACAAAATCTCTTGGGTGTAACATGAGCATTAAAGTGCACTATTTGCACAGTCATCTGGACCGGTTTCCTGAAAATTTAGGAGACAGCATTGAGGAGCAAGGTGAAAGATTTCATAAAGATATTAAAATTATGGAGGACCGCTATCAAGGAAGTGGGATACGCACATGATGGCAGATTATTGCTGGAGTTTACAAAGGAACAGTTCCAAGATATATTCAAGATCATGAAAAATAAGCTTCCAAAGTGTTGAGAGACTTGTTGGTTCCATCAATGACTTGGTACTATATTTGTATATATAATAATATTAGTACGTACTAATAATATTTGTATTATATAATAATCTTTATGTAATTTAATAATAAAAATTTCATGTTTAATTTTTAGATATGATTCATGGATTTAACCTAATATAACATAAAACGTTATATCTTAGAAATTTGACCTCCTAGGCAAAAACCAATGCCATATTTGAATTCAGGGCACCAAATTCATATAAAATCAGCTCCAAATACCACGGCACCAAAACTACTGATGGCCTGTGCAATTAATCTAGAAAAAATTGTTTATATCTTCTGCTACTTCTGCAGTTGGAATTTTCACATTAAATTGAGAATTGTGGTAAATTGTATAAATCAATGAGTAAACAAGATATTTGAATTATTATTATTATCTTTTAAAGATGATTATTCAACCAAAAATTTATCAAAAAACTAAATAACTACTTCTTGGATTTTTATTCAACAAGTATATAAAAAATGTCGTAATAATGAAAATATATTTCTTTTCCTTTCTTAATAATGCTACTTCTAATATAACTAATATATTTTATACCGTCTTTAAATAATAGAAATAATTTTTAAAAAATAAGTAAAAAAAAATGAACTCACTCTAACGACCTCCGACGCTCCGACTACAGTCCTGAAATTAATTATTTATAATTATTATTGATACAAAAAAGAAATCCAAAATATTTTTTGATTAATTTTATAACTGTGAAATTCTTTTTTTCAAAATTCATTGTTTAATTTTCGTATTAGCTTTGAAAAACATGATAAATAAACCATCTTTATATTTATAAAAAGCAAAAAAATTGATTTCAAGAATTAAAAAAATACGTTTATCTCAATAAAGGGGCGTCCAAATATTCAATCCTCTGAAAAAAATTAACTATTATTTATTTTAAGAACGTTAGATCATGGTTTGATAGCTTAATGAAACCATGTTTTATTGTAGTCATTAGCATTTAGACTAAAAAATTCATCTTACTTAAAACTTATCTGAAAACATTATTAACAAAATTAACAGACCCATAAGAATAATATACAAAATTATTGTTGAGTGATGTAGTTACAAAAAAATATATATATATATATATATATATATATATATATATATATATATATATAATAATAATAAATATAAAAAAATTCAAATCTGTATTTATTTATTTACATATTTATCGAAATAAGAAATTTATTTTCTTAGTAATAAAATCCAATTTTATATTAAAATTTTAGTATTTTTTTTGTTCTTGAAATTTATAGAGACAATACAAACTAATGTTTTTTTACGAAATAAGTAGTTACGTTACTTCTGTAGCATTAGACATTAAAATATTATACTCATCGAGTATTATCACTCTTGAGTCTTCGAAATAATAAGAAAAAAAAACATACTTATGCTAACCGAGTAAAAAACTTTTTTTTTTTTAAATGGTCTTTCCAAATAATACTTAGAAGTATTTTCATGAATCATTTTACAGTAAACATCACGTCAGTACTGAACTGAAAAATCTTGTTAGACGAATATCAGTAGAATTGCAAAAAATGAAATTTTTAAGTATAAAATTCAGAATTTCTAAAACCAAGAATGAAATGTATATAATGCGCATGCATTCAGTTTGCGAAGTGGTTTGTGATTAAATTATAAAACAACATGCAATAAAAATATCGTTTTTTAAACAGTAGGCCTTACAATTTAAGAAATAGACACAGACAGTTCGTCCTAATGATGAGAAATTTGCAGGCATAAACCAGGCGGGTCAAACCCAATTAACTTGCGAAATTCGCATCATTTGACTTTAATGTTGCTTTTACATACCTCTAATTACTATGAAGTTGATTACATTTTTATATGGATTATTCGTGAGCTCACCTATCACTAGTGAATAGTGAATGGCCAAAATATTTGCATTTAAAGTAAATTGTGGTTAAAATGGTTCAGGTCATCAGAAACCTATGTCTCCTGGGAATGATGAAAACGAGAGTTTTCACCATACTCTGGAGACATGAGTTCTTAACGACATCCTAACCATTGGAAATGTTCCAAAATTTGAATATCAATATTTTTATTTATTTTTTTAATAGGACACTTTTGCTTGGTTAGTGCTATTTTCAATTTGAGCAAGAATTTTTTTTTTCATCAGTGTGGACAATAAGATACTTGAGAATTTCGAATTTTAAAATTTACTTTAAATATAAATATTTTGGCCATTCACTATTCACTAATGATAGGTGTACTTAGCAATAATATTGAAAATTGGAGCCAACTCCATAATAATTAGAGGCTTATAAAAGTAACCTCAAAGTCAGAAGAATTTGACAAGTCTCAAGAAAATGACCCATTTACAAATTTTCTTAATATGATATTTCAATGCGAGGATTCACGGATATTAACAGGATGATATGTTTTAATATTATGTAATTGAGTGACTTAAGGGTAATAATCAATAACATTGCTTTATAATTGTATTTTTTTCACTTAAGTTCAGGATTTTGTGGGCCGTAAGAAATTACCTCGGGGATCACCCGCATTTATTAAAAAATAAATAAAAAATTAGCGCATGTTTATCGTATTTTAAGTAATATTTTTGGTAATTTTTAACAATAATTTTTTATCCAATTTTCATTATTATCCTTAAACTAACTCTCAATTTGGCGATTATATTTATTTAGGTGATTACTTGAGTTCTTCTTATTAATCCCCCTCTCCCGAAAAAAGTTCTACTTTCGAAAAAAGTCCATGCCACTGTCTCCAGTATCGGTGTAAAGTTTTCCTCCAATCAGTTTACAGTTTCATTTTTTCCTTTCATTGATTCTGTGATTTGATTTTTATACAGGTTTGTATACTGATTATTTTATAAATAATTTAGAAATATTCTTTTAATTTTCTCGATAAGCAACTGTTTTTTTTTTTAATTTGGAATATTGATACAATTTCAATTTATTGAATAATATTCATCTATAACTTTATCATTCAAATAATTATGATTTTTCACGTGTTTTAAAATGTTATTTTTTAAATTTAATCCAATAATTAGTCATTTAATAGGTATTGATGTTTTTATATATTTCAGTTCTAAGTATATTTTATTGTCATATATATCATTTATTACGTTTTTTTGTATGTTTTTTTAATGTTAAATGATAATATTAGATACTTTAATCATGCTGATGTTTGGACGAAATGGTTAAAAGAGCTTGATGATGAAAAGGAATCAAAATATATGTCGAATATCAATTTTCAACCGCTTTAATATAAATTTAAAATTGATAAAAGTTTTTAAAATAAATTTTAATAGTCTGTTTCACTTTCTATATATTCTTTTATACCTAACAAACAAATAATATGTTATAATTAGGTGAAAAGAGATTTAAAAATTATTTTTATTTTGTGGGGGAGGGAGAGGGGAGGGCTTCACGCGCCTAAACATGTAACAAGAAATTACACTCCTACACCAAGGTTAAGCAGGAAAGTTATTTTGTGTAACCTCTGCATTTAATGGTTGAATAGTGCCAAGGCTGTAACTGTTGTGCTAGCGATAAGTTAACATAGAGAAATAAACGGTCCTTTAATGGCACATTATTACTTATCCATGACATTAATACTAATTTATACAAGGAGGGGCAAATGGGATACTTGCCCCGGACGGCAAATTTCGAACTAAATTTTAATTTTAAATTAAAAATAAAAATATTTTGCTTCCCTTTTTTATTTTAATTCAGTCGATAAAATGGGTAAATAATATGAGTTGATGAAATTTTTTTAGAAATATATTACCTAAAATATTTAAGTCTGGAGATGGGATGCTGCAGTCTCGAAACGTTACCCATTAAAAGATAACTGTATATGATTTATAATAAAAAAAAAAATGAATTTAAGAAAGAAAGTCTAGTTTGCCTTGAAGATAAGTATCTATAAATCAGAAGAGGATACCTATCCTAGGAAATTGAAAAAAAAAATCTATAATGCCTGACTGCCTTTTTTTACCTTCAAGATAAATACCTATCAAATAAAATAAAATGCATTAATCAATTACAAATCACGAGTAATACTGCAGTAGCCGCTATCTGCGTCTTTCAAAACTAAGCTCATATTAAACAAAAACAAACATTTGGTATCGGCTAAGAGAATGTTAGAATGAAATAATTTTAGCATTATTTTTTTAAATAATGGTGAGAGTATGGAATACCGTGGAAAAATATCTTACAAGAAGCTTGATTGGGGGTGCGGTCAATGAAGAAACACAGAAATAAGAAAAACTTATCATATTGTGTGTCGACGTTTCGGTCTAAGCATCAGGTCATCATCAGGACAGTGTGACGTACGTTGAATTTAATATATGCTATATAGTGCAATATTTTTTATATAATAATAATAAACTGTTTATTTATTCCAGGGCAGCTTTAGAATAACAATTACAGGCAGAGATAGGCGGGCTTCAGAGCCTTGGAGTAGATGAAAGAGGAACATATGAGTTAACAGATAATAAAAAAAAAAGAAAAAAAAGTCAATAAAAAAAAAAAAAATGAAAATCATAAAAAGTCATAACGCAGTAACTTCTAACATAAGAAATATGTATTGATGGCCTGAGTGTTTACGTCTTTAAATGACAAACACACAAACATCTAATATTAATAAGATAAAACAAAAATTAGAAATGAAGTAAGAATAGTTGCACAAACAAATGTATATATGTGTTTGAATGTTGATTGGAATGAAAGAAACTCTATTTAAAATTCTTTTGGAACTGGATGGAAAGGAAGTTATCGAATAAGCGAGATTTGGTGGTGGGAAGAGTATGGGAGCGACTGATGTATATAGTATATATATATATATATATATATATATATATATATATATATATATAATACATTATTATATTGAATATTATTAACTTATACGCCACTATGCCCTGATGAAAACTTAGGCCGAAACGTCGGCACACAAATATTTTTCTCATTTGTATTTTTCATTGACAGCATCCCCTACCTAGCTTCTCCTACATATTTTATATTTATGATTATTTCTGCTGAATATATTTAAATGTCTTTTTTTCTCTGTGGACGAGCTGCCTACATCTGGAGATACTCTTAAGCATTAAAAAATGTTAATACTTTGAAATGACAATAGTACCTCTGCACTAGCGGCTGGTAGATCTGCACCTGAATCGGTTCCAGCTCATGCAGGAAGATCTGGGCTGTTGAATTGAGCATGTGATGGGCCATGTTTCCCTGTGCTACTGGAACGAATTGGCAGTCATATTCGGGACTCCCTGGATATGCCTCGGCTTGATCTCCATGATTATCTTGCCAATTGTACTCGATGAACGGCCTAAGGGCGCACAATAAAATGCATTCGGTTATTTAAAAAAGATGTTTCAAATGCACAAAAACGATAAAAAAAAAATCAGTTGACATCCGAATGATGGTATAGAAGGATCAATATAATTAACGATTGATAAATTATTTGCCGCTTCTATCAATTTGTTTTATTGAAAACTAGTTTCGAATGTTATACATTCATCCTCAGTTCAAGGTTTAAATGGATTATATCAAACAGAAAAGTTTGTACTGGTTTCTTCTCCCATTGAACTAACCATTTAAACCTTGAACTGAGGATGAATGTATAACATTCGAAACTAGTTTTCAATAAAACAAATTTATAGAGCTGGCAAATAATTTATCAATCCCTAAATAGGTAAAAATAATGTTACACTTGACAATCAACCCCTTCTGAAGTTATATAAGAAAATATGATTATACAATTCATTATTAAAATCACTTTGGATCTATAGAGGAGAACTTTGAGATTCTCTCAAAGCTGCACGCTCCTAAAATCCAAACTATACATTCAAAAATATTTAGTAAAATTCCTTGAATCGAAAATTACACGGCAGTGTCGTAACTCAAAATTGGTAGTTTCTGCGAGAACAACTTTTGAGTTTTCATAGTTTCATTGTAAAAGTAGATGAAGATTTGAAAGCTTGATTTTTAAATATTTTCAAAGTATAATGCCTCAAGATATAGGTTGAAAGATTTAACTATAATAAGGTTTAATTAAAGATAAAACTCATTTGTGTGTATAATAAATTATTTTTGAGTTGGGAAATTTCTATGAAAATTGCTCTCTGTCGATCAGGTTTGAAGTTTAAGTTAAGACGCAATAGAAGTAAAAATTACTTCATGAGTATACCTACTTACTGTTTGCAGAAACTTGAGAATTTATTTCAATTAGGACACAAGAATCGTTAAATGATATAACAGGGGAAAATACATTTAAAAAAAAAAGTTTAGTTGCTTAATTTTTTTAATGCTACGTATGCAAACTTCACACAAAATTGAAAAAAATAAATTTCATATCAGAAACAGGAAACATTACATACAATGGCATGACAAAATCCACATATATCACAACAAACTTATATATAACATTACCCCGACAGACATGACAGAAACTACGCTAACGGCTTCAAGGAGTTCAATAAGAGGTATTTTTTATTTCTAGTCATTTAAAATTCAAGTTAGGGTTATGTACTTTTCTCATGCATTCAGGTATAATCTGAAGATTGTCGCAGTGGATTCGTTATTTTACAAACAATATCTCATCTGATGTATATTTACTTATTTCTTTTAATCTTTAATTTTTTGCCGAGCCGGATAAAACCATAGACAGGAATCTAGACAATGCAAATGTCGGGTCTATCTCAACTATTCAATGCAATACACATTATTGTATTAATAAAAATAGCGTCACAATAAGGGAAAGTATAAAGTTCATACTTAATTTATAAAGGAGTATATCAATCACCCTGACCCTGTACCCTTCAATGGTGGTTTTATATAATAATAAATCAAATTTATCAGATAGGTTAAATAGGTAAAATTTTATACCAGTACCAAATTTTAATATATAAATATTGGTCATTTATTAAAACAAATTTATTCAAAGGTAATGATAATGATTGTAAAGTAATGCAATTTATGCAATGATAAAAATAAACTAAAGTTATAACAATGATTTATTTCTTGATTAACTTAACTGTCAAACATCATCATTATCAGCCAGGAAATTCCAATGAGAAAAAAGTAATTATTAAATCATGATTTCAAAAACGTAAAATTAATTAAAATATTACTTTAGTTTTCTACATTCATCTGAAGGCACTTTACAATGTGCCTATAAAAGGGTCACATTTTTTCTAAATTTAAAACACGGTAAAATTTCCTTAAAACTCAGAGGATTATTTTAGGAATTTTTTTTCTTTTACAAATCTTCCATCCAAAATCTTTATAAATTTGAATGAATGAAATTCGTAAATGAACGAATTTCCATGGTTCGCTACCATTTTATTTATGGTTAGGGGCATTTCCTGTTCTTGCTCACATGAAATGCAACTATAGGTATATTGATTGTGCATAATATTTATATTGCAGATAAAAAACAAAAATATACTAGCTACCTGTATTTCTTAGACAAAAGTATTAATTTATCTATCCAATACACAAATAGATTATATCTTTTCAAATAAGATTTATGATTTAATATATAATTCAAATTTAAATATTTATATAATAATTTCCCAAAGTATTACAATGTATTATATTTTTTGAAATAAGTTTACTTACAATGGTGGTCCTACAGGCAGTAATTCATCATGGCTTCCTCTTGTCAGGTCGATGCTTTCTATTGCACTAAATAACAACACAAACAATAATTAAAAAAAATAAAAAAATATATGACGTTCAATAATATTATTGAACAAAGTAGAAAGAAAAAAAATGCATCTTATTTTTGTAATAGTCAATTAACGCTTTAACAAATTGGCTAGTACCTGTTGTTAGGATCATATGTGCCTACAATTCCATTCGCCATTCGCTCTAGCGAGCTAAAAGAAAAAAATATACACATACATATAATGAGGAGTTTACAAATATATAAGATGATAAATTATGAAATGAACCATAAAAACTAGTTCCTTTTTATTTACAGTAGGATGTAAAACATCAGATTTCCTATTTATATTCAAAATATATCTACATACAATTTTTAAGATCATCACAAATTCTTAATATTATATTTTCCTTATCCAGAACTATTTTTTAATTAATAAAAAATATAAATAAAACAAAACCATTCATCCAAAGTGAAGATGGTTAGGCGCCATTGTCCAGCTCGTCGAACATTCTTCCAGAAAGTATTTTGTACTCAATGATATAACTTGATACATTAAGGAATAAAGAGTAAAGTAATACCTGGCGATAAATAAAATAACCAAGAGAAGATTAATAAAGCAACATGCCTGATGATCAGGCTTTTAATACGTAAACAAAACAAAAGACGTACTAAATCTACACAGTCAACTGTCCAAATCGTTTCTCAAACATGAAGGGCAGTTCACTGTGTATCTAAGTTCATTCCAAATCAATGTTCCGTCAGCACTGTTCCCATCATCTTTTTTTAGCAATCGATTAAAAAAATATCGAATAAATTTTTAAAGTAAGATATTCTAAATATTTAAGTTCTTCTTTATAAGTTTCAATCTTTATAAAATGAACTTTGATGATTTTTCGAAATGCTTTAAAATTGCCGCAGATCCGGAGAAAAGCTTGAGGGCATTGAAGTTCTCCGGAGGAATGGGAAGACAGCTCCAGAATCCTTTCATTTCTTCTCTAATCATGTTCGAATTTTCCCAAGCCCATCCTGTTCTTTCATATCTAATTCTACCATTAAGATCCATGGAAAGATATGTCGAGATAAAAGGAGCAGATCTCGACCTTTTTACAGGATTCGTCTAAATTTTCCTTGAAGCTGCTTTGTTATTTGAGGTGAAGGAATCTGAAAATATAACAATATGACGAGGGTTCTAAGAAGAGAACGGTTATTTTATTGGAAATCGAATTGTACATGAAAGATAAGAAATGCTCAAAGAATTATTTGCGAAAATAGAAAATAATTATAAGACCAATGTCAGAAATGATAAGGAAATATTAATGAAATGAAAAATAAACATTGTTGTACGAAAAACTGATAAATATAGCCAAATAGAAATAAAATATTTATTTAAAAAAAAAAATGAACGAAATGGAAACTAGCTGAGAAATAATGATTCATCTGAAAGGATGGAGTTAAAATAAATTAAAAATAAAAGAGGGTGATTTCTAAGGAATTGAAGAGATCACACATATCCTGCCACCAAAAATAGAACTGCGCCTAAAAATAAATAAAACAACAAAAAAATATGTAACAAGTAAATCTATATAGTATAACCCTAAGGGGCGTCCGACCGTGCCCGTCGTTAAGATCCACTAAACCCTCACAATCGTACAGTATTGCGGGCACTGTATAGCTTGCACCGTGTCTATTTCCAAGTTGTATCAACAGAAAATTTATGAACGTCTGATAGCAAATATAGACTTTATAGATTGTGAGGGGCATTGATAAATAAGGTTAAATATAGAATAAATTATTACACAAATTAAGGCTAGATTAATATTATGTTTTCATTTTTTCCTAGTTATTAATACCGTCCTCTCTTTTTAATATCGTAAAACGTAACTTTTTAATATTTAATATAACATTTTTCAAATATTTTTGAATCTCTAATACGTTTCGGTTAAACCATTCCGTCTAAAAACCTTTTAGGGACTTACTTAAGTTAACAAATTATTGAAGAGAGTACAAGCCAAACTCACCCTCAAATAGATCTTAATAAATAATGTTATAAGACATTTTTTATATCTCATATAAAAAAGAAATATTTTGTATAAAAGTGGTTTTATACTATCGGTTAAAAAATTATTCATTGATGTGTAAGAAAGCCTAGCAATGGAACTTAACGAAACAAATGTGTCATACGAGAATGAAAATATTGTTCTGAATAATGTGTTTATAACTCTAACCTTATTTAATTTTTACATTATTTTATTTTATCAAATTTAATTGATTATTTAGGAACCTTTCTAAATTCAAAATATTTTAGGGCGTTAAAATATCTAACCATATTTTATTGATTTCTTAATAGAATCCGGCAATACTGGATGGAGGGCGATTTTAATTTATGTATGTGACATACAAAGTACTCTGTATCAATTTATTATCTGTCGAATGTGGATCAATGAGTCAAAAGTTTTTTCAAGAAAATATTGTAGATTTTAGATTAAAAAAATTCATTGTTTGTTCCTTAAAATTTTTGAAGAAGTTTCTGAAAGGCCATATACTTAATATACCTATTATACCTAAGTATAAACCTAAATATATATGTATGTTTAGAAGATTTCAATGGCACCGCTGACGATCACCTTCACCCATTCCTCCTTCTATCCCAAAAAAATATAAAAGATGGTGGAAATTTGAAGTTATTTAAGTTATTTGAAGTTATAAGAAATTTTTTTTTTTTAATAATTAACTTAAATTTTAACTATATTCTATTGACCAATAAATATTATTATTATAGCATAGCCAAAAAACTGTATGAATAACTGTGACGTCTATCTTTCCACTTAAACAGTTCTCCACTCATGGTCGATTGGAGTGATTGGATTTTGGAATGGCGTGATGGAGTTCCAAGTGCCGATAAAATTCCAACCGTTCCACACCGCTCCAAAATTCTTCAGGAGATTTCATACTCAGTTCCATTTGGCGTGGAGCGGTTGGAATGATCGATTCCCTTAAGATTTAGGCATGAAAACTCATGATAATATATGAGCATTATATTATAGATATAATGCTAATAATATATAATAGAGAATTTACTTTTATCAATTAAGACATAAAACTTTAAAGATACTGTACAAAATCAAAAATTTATGGTATTACTTTAAAGAATCAGTATGCATTATATAGCAAATAATTAAAATAAGAAACACTTACTTTTGTTGGTCTGGGAACATTACAGCATCTTGATTCCTTCGTTGATCTGCAGATAGTCTGCGACCTCTGGTTCGGCGAGGGTTTCCTGCACCCCTAAAATATACAATAAAAATGTTATTATCTCACTTCATTATAGTGACTATGTTGTAATACCCTGTGTTTGGGATGTGTTATATATAACCTGGTAAATGGAATTCTGTACAATGTTCCGAGAAAACTAAACCTTTCCTAGTTATAGAATGAAATTTATTCATGATAGTCAACTTAGGTGATACCTCAAAGAAAGGATTTGTGAGGTCTCCTTACTTTCAAAATAATATTTATATTGTATAATTATCTATATAATTATTTGTACAATTATCTATATAATTATTTGTATAATTATCTATATAATTATTTATATAATTATCTATAGAATTATTTGTATAATTACCTATATAATTATTATTGTATAATTAACTATATATATTATATTAATTTATAATATAATTATCTGGACCCTTTTTTTTTTTTTTTGCCGAGCATTACATTGTAATAGGGACGGTATTCATTAATCCTGGAGAGAGTTAGCTATCTTAGTAACGAATTATTAAGGTGGTGATCCTGTTTGTTTATGAGGGCATTAATTTGCAGTTAGTTGCTGATTCGTTCAATTTCTATCTTCAAGATATGGCTCCATACAAACCTAATCAAATTATTAACATAACTAGAAGAGGACCCTCACCTCTAAATAATGAGAAAATTCCCGTACTGTGAAATATCATTTCAATTGTAAATAGTCATCAGACCTTCAAGTACCAACAGGTAGAAAAAGGTAAAGTACATAAAGTTCTATAATTTATATAATTATTTGTTTTATTAATGTTCTTTTATGTTTGAGGGATTGGAAAAAAAATATATTGATGTGAAAAGCGATAGTTCGTTTTAACTGATTTTTTTTCTTATGTAAACAGTTTTTGAATATTTTTATACTTTATATATAACATATTATGCTCAATTGTTATTGAAGTCGATGCTTTTATTGTTAAATTAATAAACATTTTGAATTTATGCTATCAATTTTCCTTCCCTAATTGTGAATATGCCATTTTGCATTTAGCAACTACTTTTTAGCATTTTTTTTTTAAACATACTACATCTACAGACTTAGTGATACACTAAAAATAAATTTAAAAATTAAAATATTGCTAAAACAAATATTGATTTTTAATAGAAAGATTATGAAAAAAATACATAAAAATGGTATGTGTCCGCAAGATTCAAGTTTATGAGGTGCCTGAAAAATAATAATAACACAAGATTTTAAAATGGCGATGCATTTTGCGGAGTCTTTACATAACATTTTATTTACTATTTATTAGAGTTTAAAAAGTATCTAGGTATTAACCACAAACTCCAAATTTTCGTTGCACCTCAACCGCAGGTATCAAGTCAAAGTTAAAAAAGCAATAGCGATTGACGAAACTATAGAACTACTTTTTCCTCTGGCATTTTTGATTAGATCATCCGCTAGGCCGTGAAAAGCATTTACATGAGACATATATACACAATTAAGAAGAAAATAAACATAAAAGAGGTAATAAATAAATATGGGAAAATCCATTAATTACCTATTATGAGTATTTAGTTAATTAAAATGCTTTTATTTATCAGATTGTGTACCTGGGCGGAGCCTGCTGGTAGCTGAGGACGGAATCAGACGGAGGTGGGCGGGAAGCCGTTGTCACCTGCAATATTAACATTTGTAATATTTATATTTTTATTTTTATGATACATAAACTATCTTGAAATTAAAAAATAATATTGAAAACATTTACAATTTATTTCACTCTTTAAAATCAAAACTAATAAAAATCGAGATAACCATTAAATAATAATAATTCATCTTCAGATGGCATTTAATCACTGTTGGTTTGACAACAATAAACCTCATATAATTATATTTTTTCAAAATCTATATATTTGTCGAGGATGGTAAAAAGATCATATGTTCATAATACCATTTTTATTGGAGGGGCAATTGAATGTTCATAAATCGGCATTTCTCCCGAATCCTTTGCATGAAATTTAATGATCCTCCAATTGGCTCATTCTGAAATAATCCATCACTTTGGCTTGCCTGAGGTTTCATTCAGCTCGACATATTTCATTTGTTTTCGAGCCCCAAATCAGCAGATTTCCAATTAGCACTACTCACACATCATGTTTGATTTCCGTATTTTCCCCCTTATTCTAACAGTTGCCTAACTTTAACCAAAAAAAATAATTAAGTAAAGTTTTTAATACCTGTGAAGTTAGCATATCATTTGGTGGAAACTCACAAACTTTTGAGAATTCTGGCTTCCTTTCAAATAATTCTAGAGTTCCTGATAGTTTAAGGAAATAGTTCCGCTCATTAATGCAAAAAAAAAAAAAAAAAAAGCGCTTCCGAAAAAGTGATATGCCAACTTCACGCTGCATCTCACTTTGGAGGCTCATAACTTCCTTGCTATCAACATTAGAGCTTAAGTTAATAAGGCCAATTTATAGAACTCTGAAGTATGCCAACAGAACTCTCAAGAAAAGATTTGATTTTCGACGAAAATGTTTGCCGAAATTCTGACGAAATATTACAAGTCCGAAGAGGGGTACATTTTTCACGGTAACAGGTTGTTTTCTCGAAAGTTCTGATCGCATCTCGAGGAGTTCTATCGGTAATCTTTAACACATTTTGTCTATGGAGCGAAACAAAATAGTTATGGCGTCACAAATTTTCAAAATACGTTTCCAAACCTTTGTGAATTTCAGGTTTTTAACTCTAATTCCATCGGAGATATTAAAGCTTATCTATTTTGAAAAAATAGAAAATAGAAGAGACACATTTACTAGGATTGACATTTATTCTGATTGGCCCACTGTTGGGGACCTACCAACCGCATAGAGAGATAAGTTGTTTATAACTTTCATTCTCATAGAAGAAATTGTTTGATAACGGATTTTTTTTTTAAATTTGAGCGCAGGGGAATTTTTATCATCTTAGAAGTAGGAATAAATTCAATGTATTAGATGTAATAGAATATTCAAATTAGATGTAGAAAAAAGAATAATTTGTTTAGTTCAAAACATTGCCTTTAAAATGGTGTTTGTTTGATCTTAAACAAAAACAGGGATACATTTACTAGAATTGATATTAATTTTGGTTGGCTTACTATTAAAGGCTTAGCCACCACGCTAAGTTGTTTATAGCGCTCATTATCTTAGAAAAACCTGTTTGAAACGGAATTTTTTAAATTTTGTTTATTGATAGTTAACCATATGGTAAATCAGGAAGAAGATGGTCCGGATGGCAGTCAGCAATAAAATAAAATAATTGTAACTAAAAAAAGTAGTTAAAACCATTTTATTTTATTCTTGACTGCCAACCCATACCATCATGTTCCTGGAATTTTTTTAAATTTGAGCGTTTAAATTTAGGTCAATTATTTATCATATTAGGAGTAAGAATGCATTAAATATACTGTTTTTTTAGCTAAAAGTATTGCCTCCAAAATGATGTGAAAAATGGCTGTCATTTATAAACGGTCAAAGAAAAAAAATTTCTCCAACTGTCATATATTTATAGAAACATTGAGCAATCAGCATACGAAATATTAAAAAATTAAAAATTGTGAACAACCAAATTAATTTATTTTGGATTATCATATTGTATACAGGAAGACAATACCTTGGTATTATCCTATATTTAGATTCGTATAGACTTACATAGTTAAGGATGATCCTACCTGATAAGGAACCCTCTGCGGATTGTAGAAGGCCTCGGGCCTGGACACCACGGGCCTCTGGGGGACAGCTGGGTATGGTACATATTGAGCTTGAGGGGGGCCCAAGTAAGCTGGAGGAGGAGGAGACTGGTTGTGGAACGGGAACGGAGGGACCCTGTTGTCCCAAGGGTGTCTCATTGGCCGGTATATCGGGTGGTACGCCGGTCTGTTACAAACAATCACAAGTAGTCATTAAAATATAGTAATAATAATAACAATAATATTAATAACAGCAACACAACAATAAATTGAATTAAAATTAAAAAATCCAGCTTTATAATCTGTACGATATAACTTGATTGATAGAAGTTATACGCCTCATTCATACAGTAAAACCACGTTTACCCAGACTAACTGGGACCAAAGGCAAAACGGATAATCCGGGAAATATGGATAATAAGAAAAACAAAATCCTTAAATAAGCAGCTTAGCGTTTATTACGATAAAAACTATTTGTAGCTAGTGATTTAATCGACTTCAACGCCCTGTCAGACTCTAGTAAACCTTTCATAAATTCAACAAAAAGCATTTTATTACCATAATTTATTGTACAATCTATGCAGGAACTGTACATTTAATCAAACTAAAAAGCGAATATTTGAAGTACTCATACATAATTACGTAATATATAATTATATATACATAATTACATAATACATAATTACGTTCTTACTATCATAGTTAAAAATTATTATTTATTGTGAATTTTCAGACAAAAATTTTCAGGATTATCACCAAAGCCCCTTGGTACATTTTTACATTATTTTATTGAATGGCACTTATTAATCTTCCATTTTTTAAAAGTATATTATAAAAATGAATATAGTAATTCCGCAGAGAGACAAAATTCGATACCTTGGCCTGACATTTGACAGAAGAATGACATGGGACTCACACATCAGGAACAAAGAAAAAATGCAAAAACAAAGACCAAAACTATTATAGTCACTTCTTTAAAGACGTTCAAAATTGAAACTTAGATATAAATTGAAAACTTAAACTTACTCAAGCCTAACAGACGGGATATCCAAAAGGACACACATAAAATATTTGAAATTATTCAGTCAAAAACATTTAAGGCTAAACCAAAGACCCTTGCTACATCAGAAACATTACCTCACATACAAACCTTAATATTCCAACAGTTCACGAACACATGCAGCCCCACTACAAAGGATTCAACGATAACTTATACGGACATCCTAACACACCAATACAAGACATTGTTATAACCAGCATGCCTGACAAAACTCGCAGGAAGCTGAAGAGGAGCTGGATGAGGGATCTCCTAGTCTAACTATATACAATAATAACGGCAGAAAGAGGTGCTGCTGGGTACAATTCTTTATCATGCCTTTCATGCCACGATAAAATATTTATTGCTATCAAATTCACTGGTTGTCAACGTTGACAGGTGTGAATAGAAGAAATAAACCAAAATAAAATGTGAACATTAAATTAAAAAAAATGTCAAATAATCTGACTTGAAAAATTCCGAGATCCCTATAAACGAGGTTTTACTGTATGAATCTATAAATTTCTTGAGAACTTTTTTTTCTTTTGTATCTTCTTCACCTAAGAATAGAAATATTTAACATCATCTATTTTTTCTGTTCTAAATCATTTTGTTCCGGTGAAGATTAATTCAAACTAAAAAGTATTTCAATATATCGGGGTTGTCAAGAAAAATATCCCATGTGATTTCTATACTTTGGCTTTTATATTATTCAATGAAAAATTAATTTGAAATGAGACTCAGTAGAAATGAACCAAAACAAACGACTTAGAAAATTTTAAAAAATACATAATTATTCAATATAGGCAACTAAACAATATAAAAATCACATTAGATATTTTATGGCACATAGGATATTTTTTTCGTGTAACGAAATAAAAAACTAAAAAAAAACTTTATAAATAAAAAAAAACTTTAATCTTTAATTTTTTGCCAAGCCGGATAAAACCATAGACAGGAATCTAGACAATGCAAATATCGGGTCTATCTCTATTTTTCAATGCAATACACATTATTGTATTAATAAAAATAGCGTCACAATAAAGGAAAGTATAAAGTTCATACTTAATTTATAAAGGAATATCAATCACCCTGACCCTGTTTCCTTCAATGTGGGTTTTATATAATAATAAATCAAATTTATTAGATAGGTTAAGTAGGCAAAATTTTATACCAGTACCAAATTTTAATCTATAAATTAAATACCATTACTATATTTTATACCAGTACCAAATTTTAATATATAAATATTGGTCATTTATTAAAACAAATTTATTCAAAGGTAATGATAATGATTGTAAAGTAATGCAATTTATGCAATGATAAAAATAAACTATAGTTATAACAATGATTTATTTCTTGATTAACTTAACTGTCAAACATCATAATCATTGGTTTATATATATATATATATATATATTTATATATAGTAGTAGTATATATATAGTATATATATATATATATATATATATATATATATATATATATATATATATATATATATAAAATTTAGAATTACTTACGGAATATTGAGCATGTGTCTCAAAGATCTTGTTGCTCTGACAGTGGGTATCGGGGCCCGAGCCTGCTGTTGGAGTTGGTTGTTGGCTGTATTGCTGTTGGTAGGGTTGTTGTTGATGGGGTTGTTGTTGACGGGGTTGTTGTTGGCTGGGTTGTTGTTGGCAGGGTTGTTTGCAGGGTTGTTGGTAGGGTTGTTGTGGGTGGGGTTGTTATTACCACCTCCTGAAGCCTGATCATTATTAGGTTGCGGCGTATTGTTGTTTCTATTGCTGTCGAAAGAAGAGCATTTAATGGTAACAAAAAAAATAAAATTAAGATAATCTGTAAAAAAAAAAGGTAAAGTTATTATGACACCAAAAAGAATTACAAATAGAAATACAAAATGTATAATTAAACTAAATTTAAAAAAAAAATAGGACTCTTAAATTTACTTCACCGATGGAGGAATCATTTTGAAGTCTTCAACCGGATATAAACGTCAAAGTGAATTTTATTAAACGTTTTTATTTTTTGATCAAAGTAGAAGAATGTTTTATATGTGTCTAGTTGTTAGCTGATTGGTCACCAGCAGTGGCGTAGCTAAGTCTAAGTAACTGGATCCCGGGGCGAACTTGCCGCGATTAGAGATTGCTGCCCCTCATGATCTGATCTATTGGAGAGGGAACAAAGAGTGCATTTGTCCTAAGCGGCAGAAACTAGAGGGCGGCAAAGTTCAAGTGTAATTTATGTGAAAAATATTTTTTTCTTCTTCTTGATAGTTTTGACCTTAATTCAGTCAATAAAACGAGTTACTGCTATGAGATGGTTTTATTTATTTCGAAATATATTACCTTAAGTATTGACTTTTATTGGAGGGGGGTGGAAGAAGGGGCGGCAAAATTGAACTTGTCCCCCACGAAAAAATCCTATTTTTAGCTCTACTGTCCCCTACCACAATTCCAGGTTGTCTGCTTTGATACCGACAAAATATCGATATCGTCATTCAAACACTTAAATCCAATAATCGAAACTATACAGATATCGAAAGGAACATTGCTATCGATAACAAAACTAATGGGTATTGAAAGAAAAGTATCGATTTACTTGTATCGATCAGTATCGGAAGTTCGTATCTGCTTATTAGTTTAAATATTATTTCATAATTACTAATTTAAACATATGTTCGAGTTAAATGAAATATAATAAATTTTATTTTCCGATCCTATAAAAGAAGGAAAAAAAAATTAAAAATGATTTCTTGGCATTTTGGCCTCCCCTTTAAGCAGCGCTCGGGGCGGCCGCCCGCTTCGCTCTTTCCTAGCTATGCCAATGGCTACCAATAGGGAGGATGAAGAAGGAAGACAACCCAAGACTTATGTACTTTCTGTTTTAATAATTGTCCTTGATAATTTTCAATCATGCATAGTAATGTTGATAACATACCAATATTTTATTTTTATTCTAGTTAGTATATAGAATTCAAAATTTTATATTTACCGTATATATTGGTATTATAATTGTCACAATAATTATTTTGTTTGTTAGTTTACCCTTTAATAGAACAACGACAGAAAAAATAAAATTTTCCTGTATTGACGGGCTTTAGATAAAGTTAAAAAAAAAATTCTTCCATAATTCCTGAAAAAAGTTACTCTCATGTATCCTGGGAGATACGCCATTCCTTTGAGGACTCTCTTCCAACATTGATTTAAATGCATATATTTCTCTTGATTATATTGGTCTTATTATAATAATATCGTTGTAAGAATAAAAATAAGAAAGTAAAATGATGAAAAGTGATATATCTAAAAAAACATATTGTAATATAAATTTAAATTTATTTCTGCTCTATACCGGAAATATTTCTAAGAGAAAAAATAAACATTAATCATTTTGTATTTATAACATCTTCGGGACAGGGTAACTTACAGGATACACCTCAAGCTTACTTGTTTGGTTAGAACTATCTCACGAGATGAAGATTGTCTAACATTGAAAACAGAGTGAAAATTGAATTGAACTTCCTCATACTCCCAAAGATTTTTCCTCGTCTTTCCGGGCTAGGAATGTGCCTGAGGCATGAGGGAAATTAATTATATTCTGTTTATAATGATGGGACAGCGTATCTTACATGATACATCTCAAGTTTATTTTGAAACTTCCCTCAAGATACAGATTGTTGAGCATTGATAGCAGACTGGAAATTGAATTGTTTACTACCAATATGTTATTAACTTAATTAACATAATAGAGAAATATGAGAAAAAGTTTGGTTGATAGTTCCGCAGCGTCACTGGTGGGCATGGCCTCTTGACAGGTCGGCTAATGTTTTTCCGAGGTAAGGTTAGTCTTCGATGTCGAAATCCAAAATCCAATAACTCCAACCTTTGTAGTATTATTTAATATAGTTAATCTGCATTAACAATTTATGATAACATTTTTGTTTTTTCTGATTATTATTTTACTGAATTAATAGGTTGCAAATGATTTATTTCTGGTTTTAGACCTTATATAATTTATGAGAAAGCATTTATTTATTCTAAACTGATATCTTCATACATGGATTCCAGTTGAGGGGAATATAAAATTTCAGGCCCTTTACCATTTTAATAAATTATTAAAGTTTAATGCTAAAAAGTTAAGAGGAATAATACGAAAGATAATTAAAATATATTTACTAATATTAGAGGAATTAAAAAAATAAAAGAACAAAGAAAGATAACCCACTATAAATATATCAATGCTGTCAATAGCTATAGAAAACAAATAAATTTTTTAACACGAATTAAACCACAACCGCCTAATTTCAATAAAATAGCATATAAAATTATAAATGAAAAATGCTAGAGGCAAATAAAGTATAAAAAGTAAATAATAACCAGCTGAAATTCGCTCAGGCAGATATCTTCGCCAAACATTAAAATCAACACGTTTGTTAAAATCAATACCTTTTATCCATGAAATAGAATTATCCCAGACTAAAAATGTAAATTATTATTATTAAATTAAATTATTATTGCTATTACTCCATCATTTTAATCTTATAGCATTTTACAAATTCATCGCTGATTATTTACTTTCTCGATTCATTCAGTGTATATAACATTATTTCACATTTTATTTTTTTTATCTTGTTTATTTAGCCCTGATGAAGACTTGCCATGGTTAGTCGAAACGTCGGTTTCTAATAATAGTTTTTACTATTTGGGATCCATTTTTTTTACCGCCTCCCGAACCATCTCGTTCATTCGTAACTGTTTATTTTTGTTTTAATTTAGGAATAAATGGAGGAGAACAGACAAAATATGTTTGGAAGACATGGAAATATCTGCAATTGCAGTGAGGAAGCCGTATCGAGAGAAGCAGTGTGTTGCGGGTCGAGGCGCCTGCGCCACGGTGAGATAGTATATGTGTGTGTGTGTGTGTATATATATATATATATATATATATATATATATATATATATATATATATGTATATTACAATATTATATTATATATAATAAATATATTAGTATCATAGGTTGGTACCATAATTTTAAATTCATTGATCTAGTAATAATTTAGTTTAATAAAGTTGGTGGCTTATCAAACATTTCGTACTACTAAATACTTTTAAGGAAAAATAATCACATTGGTAATCTTATTAATACAATCATACAGTGGTTCGTTAAAAATAAATAAGGCAGTGAAACGCTTTATCTGCAAAATTTGTCGGCGGTCACACGCTTATAAACTTATTCTGTCAATAATTAATTTAAATTAAACATTCTCACTGTAAAATAATGCTGTTTTTATCGAAAAGAATAAATAAAAGCATCTAGTTGTAACAATAACAGAACGGTTGTAGAGAAACAATCTAAATTATCGTTCCAGGAATCTATAAAGGTTTATCATAACATTTAGAAAGACAAATAGGTTTTTATAAACAAAGAAATTTATACATGAGAAGGAGACAGGATGGCGTGTATAATGTAAACTGAGAACCGAAATTGTTCAGGACTCATTGTTATATTGTAATTGAGTCAGCGATTTGTTATCTTTAATTTGCTCTTTGCTTAGTCATGTGCTGATATTCGGCTACCAGGCTCATGTTTCCAGAGGGGTATTATTTCAAAAATATTTTATCGAAAATAAAGATGACCAAGAAAATGACTGGATCATAAAATCAATAGAAGTACTGAAAAGTAAAGAAAAAAAAATCGTTATTCTGAACTCAATCTCACGAATAGTGAGGTTAACAAGTTTGGTTGAAAATACACAATGAACAAAAAAAAATTTAGTTTCAACAAAAAAAAAAAATCATTATCTATTAAGAAAATATCATTAATTTAATACATAAATTCTAATCGAACGTACTTACAATGAACCTATGATTTAACTCAAAACGTTCGATTTGACAATTCAGTTGAAAATATCATACATACATATTACGACCGTCGAATATTTTTGTCAATTCAAATATACTTAAACAAGTCAAATAATGCTTTAACGCGTTTCGACACCATGTTCCAACACTGCAACATTTTTTATGGTTCTGCTATTTTTCACCGCGAATTTTTGGCGATGGTTAAAATTTGAAATCTACCTTCTAGTGAAGTATTTTCTAAGTTACGAATCATTCCAAAAAAAAAAAAAAAAAAATGTGTTGATGAGCATGATATAAAATACAAGGAATGGAGATGCAGCGTTAAACGTTGCGACAATCTAATATCAATTCTAAAAGGAACAAGGTTTGAAAGATCCAAAATTATGTTTTAAAATGAACTAAAGTTTATATTTAGCAAGACCAAAACTTCATCATGGATTAAATGGGTAAGAGATCAATTGAATTTATCCGACAGAACAGTTTTTATTGTTCTCATTAAAATATTAGCATTTAAGCAATGAAACGCGAATACGTCTATTTAAAATGTAAGTTTTTTATTGTTAAAATAAAGGTTTTACTATTAAAAAATTGAAATTTAGTGAAATTAATTGTAAATTAAATTTAATAATTTATTTAATTTATTAGTCTACGTGTTAATACGTAAGTGATGAAAAGATCAACGAAAGCAATATTCGTTTCCTAAATGCCAATGTCAAAACATTCATTTTTAGACTTTGGTAGTTATATCAGATGAATATCAAGTTTTTTTTAATTTTAAAATTATTCTAAAACATTAGGAATAAAATATTTATAAATTAATTGCAAAAATTAGAAATATTGTACATTTTAGTATTAATAAAAAACATTTAAGCGCTCCATACCGTATATCTATAATATAGTAGAATACCCTGCATTTATTAGAATATATTTTTTTTAAATTAGTAAATAGTTAAGAAAATAATTTTTAAAACACACATTTAAATAATACTGATTTAATATATATAGAGTAAAAGAACTGATAATAAAGTAACAACACTTCTTAAATGGCGCTTTTAAATATAAAAAAAAATCTTAAGTGAAATGAAATACTAAAGTTATATAGTAAGTTAATAAATAAATAACAAATAATAATAAAAGCATAATAATTAAAAATAAATAGTGTCATAAGTAAGGCAGATACTAACTAGCACATGGTCGCTCTTGGTTCATCAACTTCTTGCGGTGAAGTGGCAAATTCTGGACCTCGTTCATCCCCACCCTTACTCTATTTTAATATCGATTTCAAAATGACGTATTATATATTTTGCTTTCGATTTATTGCTATCGAGATAACATAAACTATTTAGCAGGTATTTGATTATTTTTACATAAATAATATCTTTCAAATAGAAAAAAATTGATAAAATAATTATTATCAAAAGTTTTGCACATAAAACAAATCCGTCATAATTACAGTAACTAAAGTGTAAACAAATTAATTGTAGAACTGTAACTTGTAGATTTTAAGACTCAGAACCATCAGAAATATATTATTTCCAAACTAATTATAACAATTATTAATAAGATTGAAGATTTACAGGGTAAACATATAGAAATATTGAAAGCAAGAAGATCAAAGTAAATTGTAGTACCATTTCGTAAAATAAAAGACAATAATACTAGAAATTTGTAATAACCTCCCAGGATATCAGCATATGCTTGATTTTTTAAATATAGATTTATGAAAGATATTCAATTATTTTAATGATACATTTAAAGATACTAATTTAGTACGTTATTTGAACACCAATAACAAAATATTGTGTGATTACTCCACGATACATCATTAATAGAGTTTTAACTCACTTCATAAAATTGACTAGTTTATTTAAAACATTGAATGGTGTGAAAATTCATTAGGAAACCTAAATATTGTTTAAGTTCTGAAGATAAAATGAAATGATAATGTTTAAGGTAAATCAAACTCTTGCAATTTTTCAATAATTTTCCGTATTTTTTTTTTATCTGAGAGGCCATTTGCAATCGAAATTACATAAACCAATTAAACCAAATAATATTTATTTATTTATAATATTTAGCTATTCCTATTCAGAAAAAAAAATATTAAATACAAGTCAAGATACAGCTCAGAAAAACTAGTCAATTTACGTTATACAGAAATTCAGATTATAAATTTTAAAATTGCTGCTGAATAATTAGCAATTAAGTATTCAAAAATTAATTATTTAAACTAAGAAATATTAAAGATTTTTAAAGTAATAATTTAAAAATGCTAAGTCTACTATAACACAAAATAGAAGACAATTGTATCAGTTGTCAGGAATCGATATATACTTTCTTAAAAATAACGATTTATTTTTTTTAAATAACATATATCCAAAGAATACTGAGATAATATTCAGTTACAGAACCAATCAAGAAGTAACCACAATAAATTTTTAACGGCGTTTTAAATCTTACAATTAATGAAGTTTTTAATTTTCAATTTAATCAATTTTAAAAGCAACAAATGCCATGAGACTTGATTAAAAAAAAGAAAAATACTGTTAAAATTTCTAAGATAGAAAGAATTCTACAGTTATACTATATTTAAAGTTGACACTTACGGACTCATGGTCGCTCCTTGTTCATCGACTTCTTGCAGTAGATTGGCAAATGCTGGAACTACTGCACCCCCACCCTTACCTTTTTTCAGTATGGATTCCAAAATGGCGGATTAGGTATTTTAAATATGCTAATGTAGATTTAAAATGTAACTATATAACAGGTATTTGATTGTTTTTATCCCCTATAATTGCACCCAATAGAGAAAAGGGAAAAAAAGAAAAAAACATACATTGGCAAACTTAGCATCTGGCTCAGCCATCCCCAAACAATTTTTCAATAAAAAAAAAAAATCACAAAAACCATATAAAATTGTCACACGCTTACCATTTTCCAATATGGATTCCAAAATGGCGAATTAAATTTCTTTTAAATAAAAAGAAATCGAATTAAAGTATACAAATTAAATACATGCCGCAACTTGGATTTCTAAATTAACTATAAACATTTATGAATTGGATTTATATTAATAATGTAACTGATGAAGATGAATAATATCAAAAGATGAAACTTGTTTTATAACATTTAATATCTACTTAATTTATTCAATGACCTCAATAATATATTTAAATGATACTAAATAAGCACGGCATTTGAACATCGGTAACGAAAAATTGTATAAGTAATAACTGCCATACATCATTAATGGAGCTTTTAACTCACTTCATAAAATTGGACACGTTATTTTATTGATGTGTCAAAAAAAATTATTAGTGAATCCTAAATACTTTTGAGATTCTAAAGATAGAATGAAATTATGAAATACACAACAGAAAGTCAAAAACTTACCAGCACATTGTCCCTCTTGGTGCATCAACTTCTTGCGACAGATTGGCGAAATCAGGAGCTAGTTCAGCCCCACCCTTACCATTTTCTTCGATTCCAGTATGACGTATTAAGTATTTTAAATTTGCTGATGTAGATTTGGCATGTAACTATATAATAGGCATTCTATTGTTTTTATCTTCTATAATTGTACCAAATAGAGAAAAGAAAATAATTAAAAAAAAAGGCCAGTACATACATTGGCAAACATATCATATTTAGCTCAGCCACACCCAAACCATTTTCTCAATGTGGATTCCATTATTCCGTATAATGTATTTTCAATATACTAATATAGATTTTACACATAACTATTCAATAGGTATTTGATAGTTTTTATGTTCTTTGATTTAATTTAAAAGAAAATTTAAAAAAAAGGGCATCAAATATCTTGGAAATATATTTCACCCCCACTCACATATATATATATATATATATATATATATATATATATATATATATATATATATATATATGTATTATTGTTTGGCATTTCATTTAGAATAAGTGCAGAATAGAAAGAAAAAATAAATAGCAGGAAAAAATGTAAACGAAACCAGTAACATACCATAAAATGGAAGACTTTTTAATTAGATAGTAATTGATTTATAAAAATATATATATATATATATATATATATATATATATATATATATATATATGTATAATACTAAGTTGATATACAAATTTGATCATCATTAAGGTAATCTTTTTTAAGAGAACTAATTAAAAGAACTACCCTAACACAGAGGAGAAGGGGTCAGGGAGATGTATCCACTCCCCCCGAAATATTTGAAAAAAATATGGTTTAAATATCTACCTACATAAGTTTTTTTTATTTTTAATAATAATTTTGTATCCAATATTCATTCTTATCATCTAAATTTACGGCCAATTAGGCGATTTTAGACACTTAAGTAATTACTTGGCTTTTTCTTCCCCGAAAAAAAAAAATTATTCGTCTGAACTAATCTAAACACATCTTTATTGGTGTATTCAGCCGGCTTCTTAAAATTCTTTCAATCTTAAGAGTTTAAACAATATTTAAATTTCTGTAATCAATTTTAGGCTATAAATAAAAAGAAAAACATTAAAGCAATATTGGTTAAACACTTACGGACTCATGGCCTCTCCGAGAGCATCAACTTGCGGTGGTATGACAAATTAAGGAGCTAGCTCACCTCTACCCTTACCTTTTTTCAATATGTATTCCAATATGGCGTATTTTATATATATATATATATATATATATATATATATATATATATATATATATATATATATATAGTGTATCTATTTTAACAATTTATGATAACATTTTTGGTGTTTCTTATGATTATTTTACGGAATTTATAGGTTGTAAATGATTAATATCTGGTTTTCGTACTTATATCATTTATGATAAGATGTTTATTTATTCTAAAATGAGACATGGATTCAAGTTGAGATGAATATACAATTTTAGGACCTTTACCATTTTAATAAATTATTAAAGTTTAATGCTAAAAAATTAAGAGGAATGAAATGAAAGATAAGAAAGATAATCAAAATAAATTTAAGAATAATAGAGGAATTGAAAAAAAAAAATAGGTAACACTCAATAAATATAACCATACTGAGCTATATAAACAAATAAATTCTATAAGAACACGAATTAAACCGTAATCCCCTAATTTCAATAAAATAGCTTATGAAATCCGTTCAGGATGATATATCCGCCCAAAGATTAACATCAACACGTTAGTCTATATTTTTTATCCATGAAAATAGAATTTCCAATAGAGTGAAGTTACCAGAAGTATATACTAAAAATATAAATTATAATTATTAAATTAAATTATTATTATTAAATTAAATGATTATTGCAATTACTCTATCAGTTTAAACTTATAACATTTTATAAATTGATAGCTGTTTTCATTTTTTCTTTTGTCTTTTTTTATTGTTTACTTTGTTAATTTTAATATCATTCAGTATAATAACATTATTTTATCTTGTTTATTTAGCCCTGATGAAGACTTGCCAAGTTGGTCGAAACTTCGGTTTCTAATAATAGTTTTTACTATTTGTGATCCATTTTTTTTATCACCTCCCGGGCATTTCCATTCCTTCATAACTTCTTTTTTTTTTTTTTTTTTTTATTTATTTATTTAGGAATAAGCAGAGGAGAACTAACAAAATATGTTTGGAAGACATTGAAATATCTGCAATAGCAGTGAGGAAGCCGAATCGAGAGTTGTAGTGTGTTGCGGGTCGAGGCGCCTGCAATAGCCACGGTGAGATAGTGTGTATATATATATATATATATATATATATATATATATATATATATATATTAATATCATATTATATTTTATTATATAATGATATATAATAAATATATTAGTATCATAGTTTTAAATTTATTGATCCTATTAATTTAATAGGGTTGGCGGCATACCAAACATTTCGTTCTACTTAATACTTTTAAGGAAAAATATTCGCATCGGTAATCTTATTAATAAAATCATACAATGGTTAGTTAAGAAAATAAAATAAATAAATAAGGCAATAAAACGCTTTATCTGCAAAATATGTTGGCGGTCACACGCTTTTAAACTTATTCTGTTATAAACAGGCAGTCAATAATTAATTTAAATTAAACATTCCCACTGTAAAATAATGCTGTTTTTGTCGAAAAGAATAATTAAAAGCATTTAGTTGTACAGCCGGCACAACAGAACGGTTGTAGAGGAACAATCTAAATTATTGTTTCAGGAATCAATAAGGTTTTTCATAACATTCAGAAAGATCAATAGATTTTTATAAACAAAGAAATTAATACATGAGAAGAAGACAGAGTGGCGCGTTTAATGTAAACTGAGAACCGAAATTGTTCAGGACTAATTGTTATATTGTAACTGAGTCAGCGATTCGTTATCTTTAATTTGTTCATTGCTTAGTCATGTGCTGATATTCGGATCATGTTTACAGGGGAGTATTATTTCAAAATATTTTATCGAAAATAAAGATGGCCAAGAAAATGAGTGAACATAAAATCTAATGATAAAATCACTGAAAGCATTTAAAAAAAAAAACAATAATAATTTTTTTTAATCTGAACTCAAACTAACAGTCACGATAACCAGTTTTAATTTATAATATAAAATTAATTGTTTTTTAAAAAAGTGTCATTATCTATTAAGAAATTATCATAAAAAAATAGTGTACATAAATTCAAGTAGAAAGTATTTAGTATTAATGAGCCTGTGATTTAACTCAAAACGATCGATTTGATAATCGAGTTGAAAATATTGTATTTACTTATTAGGCCGTCCACCATTTTTCTTGAATGAAAAAGCGAGGCCTAACACCGTGATATTTTAACAATAATGATAAAACATTTCTATGCATGCTCGAACACTGCAATATTTTATATAGTTCTGTTATTTTTATCCGCGATTTTTTTGTGAAAAATGTTTAAAATTTGAGATCCACTCTACACCGTACGTCTATGATAGAACACACATTTATTGGGAACTTTCGTGCATATTGGAATATTTTTTTTTAATTATTAAAAAGCTAATCAAATAATTTTTAAAATACACATTTTAATAATACTAAATTAATATTGACTTCAAGACCTGTTACTAAAGTAGCAATACATATTTAATGGCTCTTTTAAATATTTCTAAATGTTACAATATTCTTTAAATGAACAGACATACTAAAGCTAAATAGTAAGTTAATAAATAAATAGCAAATAATAATAAATAAATTATAAGTAAGGCAGACACTAACCAACACATTGTCGCTCCTAGCTCATCAACTTCTTGCGGCGAAATGGCAACCTGAAACTCGTTCACCCCCTCCCTTACTCTATTTTATTATCGATTACAAAATGATGTATTATATATTTTCGATTTATTGCTATCGAGATAACATCAAACTATTTAATAGATATTTGATTATTTTTTTATAAATACTATCTTTGAAATAGAACAAAAAGGAATGATAAAATAATTATTCACAAAAGTTTTGCATATAAAACAAATCTGTTATAATTACAGTAACTAAAGTGTAAACAAATTAATCATAGAACCGTAACTTGTAGATTTGAAGACTCTGAACCGTCAGCAATATAGTAATTACAAAATAATTGTAAAAATTAATGAGACTAAAGATTTACATTGTATACTTATAGAAATATAGAAAGTATAGCGATCAAAGTAAATTGTAATACCATATCGTAAAATAAGAGAAATTTGTATTAGAACTTTATAACAGCCTCCCAGGACATTAGCATAAGATCTTAATTTATACAATGATTTTAATAATATATTTAAAAAATACTAAGTTAGTACGCTAGTTGAACAACAATAACAAAATATTGTGAGATTAATACAGGAGTAACCGCGATACATAATTAATAGAGTTTTTAACTAACTTTATAAAATTGACCAGATTATTTAAAACATTTAATGCTATGAGAATTCATTAGGCAACCTAAACATTGTTAAAGTTCTCAAGAAAAAATGAAATACTAAAATTTAAACTAAGTCAAACTATTACCAACGCATGGTCCTCTCCGTGTTCATCAACTTCTTGAAGCGGATTGGCAAATTATGCATGTAGTTCACCCCTACCCTAACCATTTTTCAATATGGATTCCATTATGACGTACTATACATATCATTTATTTTTTTTCACCATTTCATTCTATTTTGAATTATTGCATTGAAATGGAATTAAAATAAATACCAGAAAAATAAATTAAGAAAAATGTATATAAATTAAACAACATTTCAGTAACACACACCATAATATAGGACATTTTCGTTAAATCTAAAAAAAAAAATTCCCAAACATATTAGTGAATATATTTTTTTAATTTCTTATTAATTTTTTGAAATATTTAAATGATATATATTTAATTAACACTAAGTTAATATGCATAATTAGGCATCATTAACGTAATATTGTTCAATTCTCTTAATTAGGATTTAACGGGAAAACATCTTTAATAGCGTATTCAGCTAGCTTCATAAAATCCTTTCCATCTTAAGAGTTAGGTTTTTCTATTGAATTTTATATCACATATGCTTTAAATAAAAAGAAAATCAGTTAAAAAATCATTTATAGTTTTTAAATAGTAATTTATTTATTTTGGCGATAACTCATTGAAGCAATTATGCCAAAATAAATAAACATATATACTATCAAATATTTTTAAGTCTGGATTTTTGATTAAGTTGATCCATTTTCACTGAATAAAATTAGATTATAAAATTAAATAATAAGATAAACAGTCCTTTAATGTGGAAATAAATATAACCATAAAGAACTAATAATCATAATTAGCAATCAAATACTAAAAAATTAATTATTCAAACTAAGAAAAATTATAATTTTTAAATTAATAATTTAAAAATACTAAGTATACTTTACCACAAAATAGAAGACAATTATCAGTTGCCAGGAATCGATATAAACTTTCTCAAAAATAACGGTTTATTTTTTTGAATAACATATATCTAAAGAATACTAAGATAATATTCAGTTACAGAACTAATCAAGAAGTAACCACAATACATCTTTAAAGGCGTTTTAAACCATACCTTATAATTTAATGAAGTTTTTAATTTTCAATTAAATCAGTTTTTAAAAGCAACAAATACTATGAAAGTTGATTTAAAAAACGTAAATATTGTTAAAATTCCTAAGATAGAAATAAATCTACAGATATACTATATTTAAAATTGACACTTACGGACTCATGGTCACTCCTTGTTCATAGACTTCTTGCAGCAGATTGGCGAATCCTTGAACTACTGCACCCCCACCCTTACCTTTTTTCAATATGGATTCCAAAATGACGTATTAAATAAAAAAACATCGAAACAACCATATAAAATTGCCATAATTAATGTAAACTAATTAAATATACAAACCGCAACTCGTATTTCTAAATTATCTATAAACAGTTATGAATTAGATTTACATCCATAACGTAACTGATGAACATGAACAACGTCAAAAGCTGAAACTTGTTTTATAAAATTTAATATCTACTTAATTTATTAAATGACTTCAATTATATATTCAAATAATACTAAATAAGCATGGTATTTGAACATTAGTAACGAACCACTGTATAAGTAATAACTGCAATACGTCATTAAAGGCGCTTTTAACTCACTTCATAAAATTAGACACATTATTTTATTCATGTGGTCAAAAGGAATTATTAGTGAATCTTAAATACTTTTGAGATTCTTAAGATAGAATGAAATTATGAAATATACAACAGTAAGTCAAAAACTTACCAACACATTGTCCCTCTTGGTGCATCAACTTCTTGCGACAGATTGGCGAAATTAGGAGCTAGTTCATCCCCACCCTTATCATTTTCCAATATGGATTCCAATATGACGTATTAAGTATTTCAAATATTGTATTAGTATTCTAATAAGACGTTGATTGAAAATTTATTAAGTAATTATTGAACATTAGTAGTAAAACATATAAAAATTCAACTTCAACAATGGAAATAAGAAAAAAACGATCAAATTTCAGGAAATTATTTGTTAACACTAGGAAAACGTTTACCATAAAAAAGAAATGTATGAATATTACTGCAAAGTATAAATTATAAAATTAATTATAATAAATAAGTCGTAGAGTTTAAGATTTTCTGGTTTCTGAGCCATCAGTATTAAAGTAAATGTAAGTTAATTATCAAGAATTATCTATAAAATTCTTAATGTAATTATTCTTTAAATTTAGTTTATTGTATTACAAAAAAAATATTAAAAAAAAAACGAACATTTAACTTTCGATAAGTACATAATTTTTACCTACATTTGTAAAGAATCTAAAAATTTCAATAATTAATATATAACTGAAGTAACAATGGTACCCATTTCTTAACAAAAAGATTTTTTTTCTTGAATAGTTATTTAAATTTGTTATGCCTTAGAAGTGAAAAAAAAAATAATACTTTGAAATAATAAATATGATAATTTTTCAATAATTTTAACAAAATCTTGAATGAGATAACTGATTAAGGGCAACTGATATTTGCATTTTTTTCATAGCCTTCATAACCCTTTTTAAAAAATCCCACATTACATTTAAAGAACCAAACGGCATGAAAAATCATTAGAAAACCTAAATATTGTCTCAATTCTGAAGACATTATGAAATATTAAAGTTACAGTAAGATTTCTCACCGACACATTGTCCCTCTTGGTGCATCAACTTCTTGCGACTGACGACTGGCGAAATCTGGAGCTAGTTCAGCCCCACCCTTACCATTTTCCAATATGGATTCCATTATGACGTATTAAGTATTTTAAATTTGCTGATGTAGATTTAGTATGTAACTATATAACAGGCATTTTATTGTTTTTATCTTCTATAATTGTACCCAATTGAGAAAAGAAAGAAATTAAAAAAAAAAGGGCAGTTACATACATTGGCAAAATTAGCATCTAGCTCAGCCACAAACCATTTTTTCAATATGGATTCCAATATGGCGTACTATCTATTTTCAAAATATTAATATAAATTTTACGCATACCTATTGAACAGGTATTTGATTGTTTTTATGTTCTTTGATTTAATTGTGGGAAAAACAAAAGTTGAGCCTGACATAAAATTTTTTAAAAAAAGGGCCTCAAATACATTGGCAATATATTTCGCTCCGATATATATTTTTTATTTCATTTAGAATTCTTGCATTGAATAGAAAGAAAAAAATTAATAACAGGAAAAAATGTAAACGAAATAAGTAACATACCACAAAATGAAAGAAATTTTACTTTTTTAATTAGATAGTAATTGATTTCTAGAAAAAAAATTAAATAACATATTATATATATATATATATATATATATATATATATATATATATATATATATATATATATACAATTCTAAGTTGATATGCAAATTTGAACATCATTAAGTAATTAAAAGAACTACCTAACCCAGTGACATAGGCAGAGGGGAGGTCAAGGAGGTATACCATTTCTCCCGAAATATTTGAAATATATCTCCCGAAAAAAGATGAATTTCATTCCCACCAACATAAGTTATACATTTTTAATAATAATTTTGTATCCAATATTCATTCTTATCATCTAAACTTACGGCCAATTTTGCGATTTTAGACACTTAAGTAATTACTTGGCTTTTTCTTGATAAATCTTCGCCGAGAAAAAAATGTAATCAATTTTAGGCTATAAATAAAAAGAAAAACATTAAAGCAATATTGGTTAAACACTTACGGACTCATGGCCTCTCCGATTGCATCAACTTCTTGCGGTGGTATGACAAATGAAGGAGCTAGCTCACCCCCACCCTTACCTTTTTTCAATATGGATTACAATAAAGGCGTATCATTTATATATATATATATATATATATATATATATATATATATATATATATATAATAGATAGTCATCGATATCAATTGAAACTATTTCATATTATTTCAGGTCATAAAAATTATATTTATTAGAAAATAAAAGTAAAAAATCAAGATTTATCTACCTGAAAACACCTCAAATAAAGAGGTGCTCTTTTTCTTTTTCTAATTCTAATTTGACGTATTATATATTCTCAATTTATTGTTATCTATCAATCTAAGTTACACTCTTACAATTTTTCAATAGGGATTCCAGTATGATGTATCATATATTCCCAATTTATTGTTTTCTATCTAAATTTTCTATCTATTGTTAACTATTTAACAAGTATTTTATTCTTTATATTTTTTTATTAATTTGTTTGAAAATTTATTAAGAGATTTTTAAGTAATTATTTAACATTGGAAATAAAACTATATAAATTCAACGTCAATAGTATTAATATTAATATTAATTCAATAGTATTGACATTCCTTGTATACAATGTAAATAAGTCGTAAACTTTAAGATTTTCTGGTTTCTGAGTCATCAGTACTAAAGTAAGTATAAGTTCATTATCAAGAATTATCTGGTAAATGTTTAATGTAATTATTTAATTAAAATATTCTTTATATTAATTTATTGCATTGAAAAAAAAAAAAAAAAAAAAAAAGAACAAAAAAACAATGAGCATTTAACTATTTGAAAAGTACATAATTTTTAACAACATTTGTAAAGAATTTAGAAATTCCAATAACTTATATATAACTGAAGTAACAAAAGTACCCATTTTTTAAAAAAATATTTTTTTCTAGGATAGTTATTTAAATCTATGATGCCTTAGAATTGAAAAAAAAAATATTACTATAGAAATAATAAATATGATAATTTTTCCATTAATTAAAAAAAATCTTGAATCAGATTACTGATAAGGGCAACTGATATTTAAATTTTTTTCATAGCCTTCATAACCCTTTTTAAAAAATCCCACATTTCATTTTATAGCACCAAACGGCATAAAAAAATCATTAGAAAAACCTAAATATTGTTCCAAATCTGAAGACATTATGAAATATTAAAGTTACAAAAAGAATTCTCACCAACACATTGTTCCTCTTGGTGCATCAACTTCTTGCGACAGATTGGCGAAATCAGGAGCTAGTTCAGTCCCACCCTTATCATTTCCAATATGGATTCCAGTATGACGTATTAAGTATTTTAAATTTGCTGATGTAGATTTAGCAAGTAGCTATATAACGGGCATTTGATTGTTTTTATCTTCTTTAATTGTATCCAATAGAGAAAATAAAGAGAATATATAAAAAGGGCAGTAAATTGGCAGGCTTAGCATCTAGCTCAGCCACACCCAAACCATTTTTTCAATTTGGCGTATTATGTATTTTCTATAAACCAATATAGATTTAAAACATAAGTTGATTTTTTTTTCTTTGATTAAATTCAATTGAGGAAAAAAAAATAAATAGAGACAGAAATAAAATTTAAAAAAAGGGCAAAAAATACATTGGCGAATTCTATTTTATTGTATCTATTGTATTGAATGTTATATCGACTTTCGAACGTAAAGGTAATTGTATTTAATGGAAAAAAAAAAAAAAAAAAAATCAGAAATAAAATCAATGAAAAGGACAAATGTGCTGGTGTAAAAAATTCTAAAATCAGAAAAAGTAAGAAAATAAAATCCCCAAAAAATCAAAATCAAAACAGAATCGATTTTACCTAAATTTGGATGAAAATGTAAACTAATTTTTGTTCTAGGCTTCCTTTCTCCAGTACAAGTCACACTAAGATAAAAGGAATGTAATTTAAAATAGTAGAGTTTGAAATATATATTAAATAATTTAAAAAAAAATTAATTAACATAAGTGAAACTACAAAGTACTTTACCTTAACCTGTGGTCTATCACAAAACTTTCAGTAATATTCAAAAGGACAATTTTATTAATAAATCATTTAACTTTAATTACAAAACATGTAGAAATTCAACTGTATTGGTATTCCTTATATATTAAGGAAATAAGAAATTACGAAATTTTTTTAGAAATATATTGGTTAACGATTAGCATATAAAGCCAATTTATGATTATTATTAAACGTAAAGTTGTAAAATTAATTATAAGTCGTAAATGTTAAGATTTTCTGTAATTGTAAGGAGAAGATCGTACATTTTGAATGTATTCAACTTTTGTACCATCCTAGGCTAGATAGATATTTGAACACTATTAACGAAATATTAAGTAAGAGAACTCATTAAGGAGGACCCAAAAAACTACTTCAATGTCATATTCAAAATTAAACACTTCATTTAAAGGAAAAACACTTACCGACACATGTTCTCTCTAAGCTCATCAACTTCTTGCTGAAGATTGGCATTGAAAGGAGCCAGGTTACCCCCACCCTGCCGACTTTTCAATATCGATTTCAAAATAACGTTTGCCATATTTTTGATTTATCGTTATTGATCTACCATGTAAATTTTAATTATTCTATATTATATTTAAAAATAAATAAATAAAAAAGCACTTATATTATAAAATTCCTACTACTTTACGGAAGTTTTCATTACTAAATTAAATAGTTTTGTGAACAAACACACCTCCCTCAAATTATCTTTACTAATTTTCTACATTAATATTTTTTACCCACACACAATAAACGTTTCGAAATTCTCTTCCATCTTCTGGGTTTTCCTTTCTTCATAACTATCGAATAAAATTTCTATATATCGAACAAAAAAATCCTATTAAAAAAAAAATATTAAATGTGATTGTCATCAAAACAGCCCTTAGTTTCCGTACATAAGAATGGGTGATAACTAAATAAGAAAAAAAAAATGTTCCACTGGTTTGTAAAGAAATGGAAATTCAGGGAAGATCTTGTTTCAGAAGAAGTACAGAAGTACCTAAATTTCACGAATCACTTTCCTGAAAAATTCATTTCAAGACAATTTAACTGTGTCTTTCTTATTGTGAAAATAGCTCCTAAGCATGACTTCGGCGATGAATTATAGACAAATAGACATTAGAAGCTATCTTGCGCCAAAACAAAAATAAATTAATTTTTATGTATGTTTGCATATTTTTAATACATGTCCTTGTTAAATTATAAATGTACATTTGTAAAAAATCTACATTGCAATAATTTGTAAATGTTTTCAAATACTGATCGTTCAGTTTAGTTTTTCTTTAACAATAAAAAATTGTCTTTGTTACATCATCAACCCCAAAAATGTTGTCTATGGTACTTCTTTAACCTTAAAGAATAGCTGTAATTATTTTTTTTTTTGTATGAAAAGGGTGAAAAATTGTAATCTTTCTATATATCGAATTTCTTTCAAAGATGAATTTCCTTCATCTTTGATATATAGAGGTTCGACTGTATTTTTTTTTTGTAAACCTCTGACACCAGTGAATTTATGGAAAAGTAATATATTCACATTTCAATTTAATTTTTTCAGTAACTAACTTTATAATTTACTTTTTTTTTACTCCACTCGTAAATGGGGCGAACCGCCCTCTCGCCCCTCGTTCCCACCTTGGCGCGCCACTGGATGGGGCAAAACCCCGAAGCGCCGTATGTGATAAGGTTTGAGTGTTAATAAAGCTATAGTGAGGAAGAAAGATTAAATTTTTCACATCCTTTTATTGATTGACACTTATTAATCTTCCATTTTTTAAAAGTGATTGATAAAGTGATTAATGAAGTAAAGAATGAAGTGATTCATAAAGTAAAAGTGATTAATAAATCTTCCATTTATTAAAATGAATTAACTAATGTGTAATTCCGCAGATAGATAGAATTCGATACCTTGGCCTGAACTTTGACAGAAGAATGGCATGGGGATCACACATGAAGAACAAACAAAAACGCTAAACTAAAGACTATAACTATTATACTCATTTCTTTCAAGACTCAGAAAATTGAAACTTTGACATAAATTGAACTCTTGTACTTACTTACTCAAGCCCATCTGGACCTACCAAAAGGACACACATGCAAAAGCTTCAAATTTTCGGGTCAAAAACTTTTAGGACTATAGCCAAGTCCCTTGGTACATCAGCAACATTACCTGGCATACAGACCTTAACCCATTTAAGGCCAAGCCTAACATTAATTTGAAGTTTTGATTTTTTTTCATAGAAATGTCTTTAGAGTAGTCTAATAAAAAAAATTTAAAAAATTTTTTTTTTTTTTGTTCAACCAAAATGGCGATACAAAATGTTGACCTCACGCAACGTTGGCCAGTAAGGTGCAATGTACAGTATTATAAATAGTAGTGTAAACACGATGAAAAAAAATGTTAAAAAAATATCTATAATAAATAAGGTACCTCCATCTGTTCATCTTTAGATATATTATTAGAAAAAAAAAACTAGTTTTAGAAAATTCACTATTCCAATAACTAGTCTCAATTTGGAAATTTTGTTACATTTATCCAATTGATTGTTAGAAAAATAACCAAATAACAAGTGGGGAAAATGAATGGGCATGAGCCTGACTTCATTAAAAAAAATGATCGCGATAGGAAGAAATGCCGCTAGTATTACTCTTTATCATGCCACGATAAAAAAAATTTTAGCCAACATTGACAGGTGTAAATATAAAAAAAAAAAGGCAAAAAAAAAAAATTAATTATAGGACAATGTGAAAACTATATGAAAAGGATTAGAAGATGTTTTAGTGGAAAATTGACGGAAACATTACAATATACTATTGAAAAAGGTAAAGTCTAATCTTGAACATGGGGCAAAACCCACAAACGTATGTGATAATGCTTGAGTGTTTATAAAACTATAGTGAGGAAGAAGGAAAAAAAAATTGATTCAGATCCTTGTAAAGAAATTTTCGAATAGTCGATAATTCTATATTAAACGAAAATTCACAGATTAATCAACTTGCTGAACCAATTGAAAAAACACATTTTTAATTAATTAATTTTGATAATATATTTATGATAGAATTGAAGTATTTTTCAATGTTAAATTGTAATTCGTATTGAAAAAATAAATCATGTCATCAAGCAAGATGATTAGATAAGGACTTCGAGTTATGAAGCCAAGCACAACCTAGACTTCATACCTCATCTTCTTTTTTTTTATAAGAAGAATATAATGTTTTTAGTTTTAAAATTCAATGATTATTAATTCAACAAATAATTATAAATTCTGACCATTACACTCTGGCTAGAACAGGTTGGTAACCAGTATTATTACAACACATCCCATAGGCTTACCTGGAGTGCATAAAGCCATTAAACAGGAATAAACGAAGCGATTTAAAAACAAATTTAAATTTAAGAAAAAAATTAAAAAAAAAAAAAAAGAGGAAGAAACTACAAAGTTACAGAAAGCCGCCAAGGAGTTCTAACCTATCTAGTTCAAATAGCGTATCGTTCGACGATTGCAAATAGATCGGCAATAAACATGTAAGCTTTCTAAAAATAAATAACAATAAACTATAAATACTAATAAATTTAAAAATCAATATAAAAAAACAAAAACAGCTATAATATATTAGAACTTACCGACGTCCCATGGCTGCTCTGATTTCTTCAACTCCTTAGAGCAAAGTGGCGAATTCTACATCTCAGAAACCCCCACCCTTATACTTATTTAAAATCGATTATACATTAAATAGATTCGATTCATAACACATTTCGATAGTAAATTAGATTTGGTGTACTGATTTGTGTTTATCTAGAAAGATAAATAGTAATTACATTGACCAAAGATAATAATTGTCGATTCAGACAAATAAAAATACACATAAGAATGGGTTCATTGTTAGTCGGCTGAAATTTTCTTTGAAGGCATATGCTTGTTTTCGAAAAGCTTTGAATGCTGATATTTTTTTACGATTGTGACTTGCTTTATTGAATGGCTTCATTGTGAATTTAAATTTTTTAAAACTATCTTTATTTATATTATTTTAATATAACAAGAAAAAGAAATTGTCTATGTTAAAAAATATATGTTCAAAAATATCATTAATTGATTCGCTTACTAATCATATTAGTCAGTATGTTATTAGTAAGGCCTTTTTTATCTTAATTCGAATAAATATATTCGAATTTAAGTATTTTGCGATTTTTTTTTGTGGGGGGGGAGGTAAATAAATATAAATAAATATTTTTTGGGGGAAAATGTAATGTATGCCCTGGCATACAATGCCTGCAATTGGCTTTAAAAGACATAATTTGAGAGTCTGGAAGGATTATGTACTACTCAAAGAATAACTTACTACCTAAGTTTTGTGTTTGTTTTTTGCTCTAAGAACTCGGAAAATGTGGTTTTTGAGTTACTACCACAGATATTGTAATACTGTGAAATTTAAACTAGTACAGTATCATGTCTCACCTTTCAAGGCCTATCGTACCATTTTCTTATTTTTTATTTCAGTTTCACATAACTTAATATAGGATTTAAAACTTTAAAGAGATCACCTGAAAATCCTGAATTTGAGTTATGACGTTGATTCAATATGCTTTTGTCATATGACTATTTTCATTTTTACTCCCTTGTACGAAGTAAAGGAAGTATTGTAATAGCGAAAATTTTCGGTTTTCAGATTTCAACGGAAATATCCATTTTGACCATCCCTGAATCCATTTTGTTCAAACGTTCGTATTTTGCATAACTCAAAAACGGTTAGCCGTAGAAAGTTGAAATTTTGTATTTAGAATTGTTGTAAAATCTAGTTGGGAACCTGCTTTTTTGGTCACTGCTTTATCACCGGAAGTGGTACTTTACTTGAAGGTCATAATTTTAAGATTTCCATCAAATAGTATATTAAAATATAATGTAAAACATCTCAAATTTGGTAAATAGGAATTTTTTATCGATATGAATGTATTTACTATATTTTGGTTAAAATTGTTGAGCCGAAAAGGATACTTTACTTGAAGGTCATAATAAGCTTACATCAAAAATTATATTTAAATTAAAAGAGAAATCAAATGTTTCGGTAACAAATGTTACAAACGCGATTTGGTTTCCAATCCAAAAGTGTTAAAATTGAGTGTAAAATATTGGTTTTCTTCCCCATTTGTGAGATCAACAAGTCTGGAGTATGAGAATAAGATATTAGTTAAGTGGGTTTTTTCCTCTTAAAATGTCGAAACTGTCGATTTCTAATGCTTTATCCAGTGATATTGACAGTTTTATTGTTGTCACGGAACATGAAGAAATATCTTGGAAACTCCTTATCTACTGAAGGAAAACGACATATAATAACGGAATGAGACGTCCAGTAACAAGATTGTGTGTTTTTGTGTGTGTGTATGTGTGTGTGTCAATAGATGGATTTCGGGAAGCCAAGTGTCGTTTTTACTGCAATCTTCGGCAACTAGTAACCAAATTCAGTATCACTTTTTGAGCCACGGATTTATAACTTAATAGGCGTACAAGGAAGTCATGTGTTTCCCACATCAGGTATTTTTGTTTATCGATAAATAGCAAGAGAATACAGCCGTTTTTCCTATGTGTATATATATAGATAATATGGCCCCTTATTTCGAATTTACCATAAATAACGATGTTTCGACCTTCTCAAAGGTTAATTTCTGTAACAGGTGGGTGTTGCTTACAGGTGTTGATTACAGTTACTCCCACGCAGGGTTCGCATTTGCTTGGGGAGGATTTTAATCAAGAAGTATAGTCTCATTTTGGATAAGAAAAGGATAACTTGTAGATGAGCGATCCTTGTTGTACAGGCCTTTCATGTATCTATTAATCTTCTACTGTAATATTTTCATCACAAACAAGTCATACTTTATACATTATTTGTTTATAAAACAAAATCTTGAACTTTTAAAAATTAAGTAAGGCAATGTGCAGTAAGTGCGTAATTATCTCGTTGAATCCAAACCTTCAACTGGTAAGAGCTTACCTGCTCAGGGCATGAAGCCTAAGCACTGATGTATCAGAAAAAAACCACAAAAGTTCGCCTAGGTGAAAAAGAGTTGTAAAGATATTAGCAGGGGCGTAGCTAGAGTAGTGCGAAGGGGGTTGCCGCTTAAAGGGGAGGCCAAAATTCTCAAAAATAATTTTTAATAATTAATTTTTTCCCTTCTTTTCCGAAAAAAAACTCCGAAAGGAAAATTTATTTTATTGGATTGAAGTCGAACATAGCTTTAAATGAGTTATCATGAAGCATGTATATAAGAAGCAGATACGGATCGATAGAAGTAAAGTATCGATAATTATCATGTAGTTTTGCTATCGATTTCTCTGGAAGCAGATAACCTGGAATTTTGGCAGGGGGCGGCAGAAACAGTACTAGGATTTTTTCCGGGAGAGAGGGGCAAGCTTAATTTTGCCGTCTCTTTTTTCGCCCCCCTCCAATAAAAGTTAGCAGTTTTATAACGGTACTTTAGGTAATATATTTTGAAATAAATATCATTCCATAACATTAACTCATTTTTTGGCTGAATTAAGGTCAAAAGTCAGAAATAAATATCATTTACTTAATAATCTAATAATAACCTTTTACTCAAAATTTACTGCCCTTTAAATTTTGCCGCCTGTGGCAAGTATCCTATTTACCCTCCCAGTTCCTAGCACCAACTTGAAGTTTGCCCGGGCGCCAGTCGACCTAGCACCAACTTTTGCCGCACAGCTGTATCGGTGTTTATCTACCAGTAGGACTTTTTATTTTTATGCCATCGGAACCTACAGATGTTGTACTGCAATATGCTTTGTGATTTGCATTTCTCCTTGACATTTTTCTATTTTGTAAGCTCTTTTTCGCTGTCACCCTGCAAAACATGATAGTAGGGGCAATGGCAGACCTGTTTTGTGTCACAAGTGTACTTGGTACACTTATCCTTACTTTCAGGTTTTGTTGAGGCAACTATTTACTAGCGAATTAGACTATAAATTATTTTTTTCAATTTTATTCAATTATATTCCACATTCCATTTTCATAACACAACGATGATTGTAAAATGTGAATCTCAGAAAAGCTTTAACTTTTTACGGTGATTAGATCAGTATGATAATTCTCCGGAAACCGAACTATTTAGCAATTGTCCCAAAACAGCTCCTACTTGAATAATGAGGCTTCCAGATGCGTCGTACGCACTCACCCCTTAAACCAGGGGCAAGTGCGAACTAGGTACAACTAAATTGAATTTTCAAACACATCAAAATGGGCGTGATTTAATATTTAAACGTGAACATCAAAGGAACAGAGGAAAAATCTATCTTTGAAAATAAAGATTTTACAGTCATTTAAAGTCGAACTTTGTAAAATCTAGTGCGCACTTATCACACATTACCCTACATTATAAGAATAATGACAAAATAAATACGATAGGTGAAAAAAGTACCATTATGGCACCTTGTCCTGCTTTGTAATGAAGACTTGCTATTTATTAATCAAGAAGGTCCTTCATGAATCAATGAGTACTAACTGGCTTTGTTAGTTATTCCTGTGTCTCTATAAGATGTTAATTTTTCTTTTTATTTCTTGTTATATTTTGTTTCTGTGGGTTAACGGTTGGTATGTCTCGGCCAGCGTGGTGCTGACATAAATACTGATTTTTTTTTTCATAATTCCAAACGACTCAGATTGTATTTTTTTATTTAGTAGATGAATGGATTTAGTTATCCCTAAATATTCTGAAGTACAGATCGAATCAGGTGTCGTTAAGTAATCTAAAGTGTATAGTTTTAAAAGCCCTTGCAATGTGTAAGTGTACCGGTCAATGCCGGTGTACCTCAATGCCTGAGGTTAAGAATTTTCTTTATTCTCTTCTTGCTATTTTTCTGTCAAAATCCGACATAGTCACGGTAACGTGTTCTTCCAACGCAACAGTAACTTGTCTGAATACTCCCATGTTAAATTAGGGTGGATCCCAGATATACGAAAATCAGTCTGTATTTAACTCTCTACCAATTTTTAAAGCATACAAGATTTTTTTCGGATAACAGTTTAAGGGCTCAAACATCATTCCTCTAATAAGATCTTTAATATTTAGCAAGCTTCCGAGACTTATCTATACTTACTTTCGATTTTCATTCAACTTATTAAATAAAATATATTTAAAAACCAGCAGTATAAAAATATAAAATTAAAAATTAGAGTGCTGGTTTAACTCAACTTATAAACACGTAATGTTCCTATTAGATATTCTGTATTCTATATTTAATAAATATACATTCTATTTGTTTATAAGGAATTTTTTTATGTTATTGATTTACCTGAAATATATCTGTGGTTGATTAGTACCTGTCTTCTTTCTTCTGTTAAAATTATTTTTCAAAATAACCTGAATAAATATTGACCATCGCCATTGTGATCGTGTGATAAAAATAGTTATTATAAAAATAAACAGATTAAAAAAGGAATTAAAAATATTAATATACGGTTAAAATTACTAAAGTTCAATCGATTTCTCAGTCAACTAAGTTCAAATAATGGACAAACTTTTTAAAAGTGAGTGGCAGATGTAAATACATATTTAATTTTAATATATCTTGAACAATTGTCATAATTTGATAATTATTGATATTTTTTTCGGTCTTCTTTTCTTCTTCATTTTCCTGTAAAGTTATGAGATAGATAAATATAAAAAATAATAGTTTTATAAGTGAGAATGCAAAATAAACCAAAGCCTGAATTTCCTCAATATAAGTATCATTAAAAATCATTTCTAAAATATTGAAAATTGTAAGGTCTGTAAGAAAATGGAAAAAGTAATACGTTCAAACCTTCTTATTTATATAATTATATAATTTATATAAATTATATAATATAATGATACACATAATTTAAACTGAAGCTATTACATTGATTGTGAAGTCTGCATTTAAAAATCTTAGTATATGTATATTTAACATAATATAACGCAATAAGTGTTTCATATGTTGTTATGTACTGTTAATGTATTGTGAAGTTAGTCCTAATAGAAGAATAGATTAAAATATTATAATTTTTTTCTACAATTGCTATTTTATAATAAAAAATAAGTAATGTAAGCATAGAAGAAAAGAAATGTGGAGACCCTTTAAGGAAAACCTAGCGATTTTGCACGAATTCCGTACCATCCTTGAACAACCAGTGGTCCATAAAACGGTACTTCCAAACCAAATTCCGATTCCAAATCCTGAGTCGTTGTGGTCCAGATTTTTATTTTTTTATTTTATTTTATTTTTTTATTTTTTTTTTTTAGTAATATCACCTTTGGGATCGTCGGACGAAATTCTTTTTATAGTAATAATAAATGTAATACGTAATAAGTGAATTATTTAAAGAATAAAATAAATTGTAGTATTCAATTCTATGAATAACTGTTATAGCTATTTTATCTGCAACGTTTCCAGATCAATGACTTCTCTATTATTCTATTCTGATAATATTTTTAGAGTTCCTTATTATTTTACACAATATTCATTGTAAAATGTTTTACCTTGATACCACTCTGTCAGAATCACTCAGATAATACCTAGATTTATAACATAATTATATATATATATATAAAATATGCAACAGCAAAAGCTCAAAATGAGATATAAAAAATTGTTAGGACATAAATAAGAACCCAAGAGTCTCAAAATAACAGAAAATAAATCACATGTCGATATTTCACCAAATATATATCGGCGAAATATCGACAGATGTTTTATTTTCTGTTATTTTTGAGACTCTTGGCTTCTTGTTTGAAATTTTCCATTTATGTCATTATATAATACTATATATCTCAGAAATAATTGCACGTTTGGTGCATTTAAAATATATCTATTTTAAAAATGAATTATTGAAACTAGGCCATTGTGTAAGGTTTTTGTTTTATTTTTTAAAAGATTTATATACTTTTATGTAGGATTTTTAGAATAAGTGCATAAATCCTATGATATTTCACAAAGCCATTAATAACACTATTTTTTTTCCATAAAGGATGTGCCTATCTAGACGAGAGTTATTAGAGCAGGCTACATGAAAGTCTTAAAGCGTTTACTGACGATGACTCCAAATGGAACAATGGAACAGTGGTTTGGAGCGACTGGAATGCTTGGAGTGAAGAAGATTTCAAGTGGTCCACTGACGATCACTCCATTCCGTGGTTCCATTTTTACGGAAAGTTACTGATTCCTGCTTACGCATATCACATTTACACATATTTTATAGTATTTACAGTAAACAAATATTTCAATTTACAGATTAATATAACTCTTGGTGTTTAATGGGGACTTATCTTTAATTTATTTTTTTCTTTTAGGACCTCCCAAAATGCATGTAAAAAAATAGTGAAAATCTTAATGTTTATTTCCTTTAATTAAGATTTAAATTTTTAACATAACCAATAATAAACAAAATTGTAAATTATTCATATCAATATTTTAAAAGCATACATATTTTATACAATCAATATCAACAATTTTATTATTATATCACAGCCCAAAAACTTCGCACTCCATCGTTCCACTCCAACAGATCTTATCACTCACGCTCGGTTGGAGTGATTTTGGATTGGTGTGATGGAGTTTAGTACCGATGGAATTTCAGCCGCTCAGCATCACGCCAAAAAATCCATATAGGATTCAATTATACTGTTCATTTGGCTTGGAAAGGTTGGAGTATATAGATCATCAATGACCCCCTTAAGAAGTTCGTATGTGGACGAGTGGTATTTGAGGAGAATGGACGCAGTAGTATTATATCCGAGCTACAGTAATCTTTTAATGTCAATTACTTCACGCGGATCAATTATATTATGTTGGTCAATGAATGGATGAGAATCTTTTTTTCAAGCTTTTCCATCTTTGCGACCACCTTCGTCTCAATTGGCTAATTAAAAGGTTACCTGAACTTCTTTTTTTTGGAGAGGGGGAGCGATTTTCCCAAATAAAAATTCAGATGGTCGTTTAACGAACTTCTTCTAGCAGGATAGATTAAAATTTTCATGACAATGTAATTTTTGATAATACAATTCGTTTTATATACTCGATTGATACTGCATCTGCACATCAGAGGTAAATTATCGGAAGTTCAATTTTGCTGAATTTGATTTTATTATCGTATTCGCATCTTTCTGGCCATATTTTTCGCATATAAGTATCGTAATAAATCTTAAAGGGTAGTAAAATATGAACTATTTAAAATATAAAGATTGAGCACTATTCACATCAAGCGAGTGCGACCTGAAACTACTTTTTTTCCCTCCCGTAAATTTTTGAAAATGTGACTTACGACGGTTGTGGTACAGATAAAAGGATTAGGTCTTGCAAACAAATTTGGGTAAATTAAAATATATTGTTGAAACGGTGATAATTTCGGTGATGCAGATCAAACAGGGAATACATTCGATTAATTTTTATTTGATGTTTAAGTATTTAGGCTCTACAATATTTAAAAGAATCTAATATCTAGAAGAAATGAAAACAAGGACAAGGTTGGGAAATGGTTGTCATTTCTCTATAAAATTGCTTTCTTTTCCCTTTTAACCAGAACCCTGGAAGTTAGGATTTATGTATAATACCAACTTCATACCCTTCTTTACGGATGCGAAAGGTACAGACTCCTGTTATGAGAATAATTACACCTTAAGCTTGTCGTAGATAAATGATTGCGTAAAATAATTGGTCCGAAGAAATTGCCTCAACTGCACTCAGCAAACATGATTGAAGTAAAACCATCTTCAGCTTTCTCTGAGCTAATGGAAACTAAAAGTCTACTTTGACTGGACAACGAGACCGATATGTGTGAAAATAGAATGTCAAGACATCTATTATCTGATGAGCAATAAACTTTTTTGGTGGTAATTCGTATTATAGCTTATAGGGAACAGTCGGGAAATCAAAAAAATATTATTGTATTTTGTACAATTTTGTGAATTTTTTTCGCGTTGTAAAATAGTTTTTAATCCATACAGTAAATAAGTCGTTTTCCTGATAAGATGTATCACTTCTTACAGGTATAGAATTTTTCTGTTTCTTCTTTCTTATTTTTGTCGAAATATATTATTAAAGTTAATGTATTTTCAGAATTAGAAATCAGAAACTACATCTCGATTTTTTTTTTTTTTTTCTGAAATGTAGCCTAAAGGTTCTATTTAGAAAATATCATGATGACACATCTTGCTGATAAATACGATCCCAATATAAGAATTGATATTCGACAATCAGTCATCAATTTAACCATCAAGCTTATCAGGTGCTGTAATCAGTAATTCTGAGATATGACTGTTATCGAGACTAGACAAGATGGCGATCTCGCTCCTCGGGATCTTGAAATCTGATAACAGTAGTGTATAAAACTTCGGTACGGACTTATTCCATGTTTATGAAAAAGATCTATGCCTTAAATAATAGAAATCATCCGAAATAGTAGCCGATCTGAACACCTGAACACCGATCTGAATATAGAAAATTCTTTTAAAAAATCCTATCAATATAAAAAATATAAAAATCTCGCCTCCTCTCGCTATCACTCGTCTCCACTCGCTAGCACTCTCTCCTCTCGTTTCCATGTTTAATATAGGCCTGTCGCTGTTGCTCCAAGCGGGCAGGATGTGGTCCAGTAAACATCGGACCGAATGGGCTTATTTCCAAACAGCCTGCCATAACATTTCCGTTCTTTTCAATAGCCTATTATCCAAAGAATTCAGTCTAAGTTATTGGAAAGTGGAAATCCCCGCGTGTTCTCCAATTTAATATACGTGCTAGCTTTATCATTAATCCTCAAAAAAGATGTTTTTGTTTTTTTTTTGTATTTTTATAAAACTGCCAGATTATATGTAATTATATACGCTCCTTCATATGTTGCCTCCTGATGGCAACATAGTATTTGCTGATCGGTATACAAAATAATCTGTAATAGGCTATCCTGATACCAAAATATTCAGGAAATTTAATACTAATTCAATCCCTTAATTAAACATGAAACATATTGACATCACATGGATACTAAAATTAGATACTTATAAAATATTTAGGCTTTCTCCTAGCCATTAAATTGTCTTGGATATATCAAATCAAACAAAATGAGAATCGCTATCGTCGCGCCGCGGTTGATCAAGAACATTCAATTGTGCGAGGAAATCAGTACTTCAATAATTGATGATTGATATCATATATTTAACACAAAATATATTCTGGAAGGAGTAGAGCATGTTCAATGTCCAGTTCCCTACGGGATTGGTGAAATTACCTAGAAAACCTCGCTTTGCGTAAAGTCGGTGGTGACTTACTAGTAGGAGCAAAAAAAAAAAATTCAAAATTATATTTTTGCATCAATGGTCTGAAAAATACTAAATATAGACCCTTTTACACAGTGACAATTTACTGCTATCGAGTAACTTCATTCACTATCGTCAAAGTACTGTCACACAATCAGGTTTTAAGTGATAGTCGCGACTGTGATAGCTACTTCCAATTTAACTGGCACATGGATTGTCTTGACAGTTAACTGTTGCAGCTTACCTACCTTATCAACTGATTGGTGATTGTTCTAGAAAATGTTGTTGTTTTGTTTCAATGATTTCTGGAGTTGAAACTGATTCTATTCAACGTTATATATTCGTTAGAGGAGAAATATAACTATATAATTTAACATATAATATAAATTTCTTTATTTTTGTATTTATATTTATATTTATTAATTTAGTTTACATTTGTTGTAATAAAAGTACCTTTTCTATAATAATCATGACATCAGCTGTTTTTTTAGTGTAGTGTTCAGTCAGCTGTTTAACATCCGACATTTTTTTAACTGACTGTAACCAGATTTACTGTCAGCGTGTAGACAAGGACACTGCAGCACAGCCACACTGTCCTGATACGTAAGTAGGTATGTATTGAAATATATTAAAGTGACATTCTATCACTTTAAGTTATAGATCTCTATTAAGTTAGTTTTTTTGATTATTTATGTGAGTTGCTCCATTCACCATCTAATGCTTTTTAAGATTCAGTACCTCGTTGCGGTCGCACGTTTCCCATCGTTATGGCGAGTTAAAATGGCTCTTCCCCTCCATCCGGTGACCATATTTCCTCGGATCTTTCCTATACCAAACAATCACCAACCAGCATCCTTCCTACATCTTCAGACTTTCCTACAGTTCAAATCCTCACTCCACTTACTGGCAACATGATCGCACCTTTCTGACTTCTTTGAGCTCTCCCACAGAACCAAAACATTCGAACGTTCCTTTATTACCCGCTCCACTATCCTCTGGAATTCTTGTTCATTGTTCTTGTTCATTTTTGTTATGCTGAAGGGACCTAGTCCAAGAAAGCAAGTTTTCTATTTATCTAATTATCTGTAGTTAATCCAATCTTATGTTTTTCCAGTCCTGATGATACTAAATTAGTTAAACGTAGATTAGTTTGTTATTTCCTGCAATTTGAGGGACAAAAGACTATGTTGGCATTTTCCAATAATATCCGCTCAGCGATTTCTATTATTATCTTTTTTATGTTGTTGCTTTCATTTATCAGTTTAAAATAAAAATAGATGTGATTTGCTTGTATTTAAATCATTCTCATAATCGATATTTTACAAATTTTGTAGAGTTTTTCTAATTAAGTTGGAAATTTTGGCAATTATACTTCCAAAATGGTAACTTTTATTGTCCAATTTTATATATTTATTAACATTTCGGGGCATTGATCCCCCTCTTCAGAACTTAATAATTTAATATAATTAATTATTTACAAGGTTTTGAGTTATTATTCCTCACGTCACTCCTTTGTCTTCACTTCCTTGAATTGGTTTTAATGCAGTGATGACAAAGGAGTGCTACAGTTTTTAAAAGAAAATTGTAAATTAAGTTTTAATTGGTATTTTATATATGATATGAGGAATAATTATATATCCTTGTAAGTAAATCAATTTAAGTTCTGAAGATGGGGATCAATGCCCCGAAACGTTAACAAATTTATAAAATTGGACAATGAAAGTTACCATTTTGGAAGTATTATTGCCAAAATTTATAACTCTCATAATCGTTTTTTAAGATGATTATAAAAAGTGGAATGTGGCTACGCTATACTCATCTACAAATCTTCTAGTCTGAGGACAGCTCTCGTTGTAGAGATGATTACGATATTTGTCCACTATTGAGAGGTTTCTGATAAAGTTTCAATGGATGACTAACGAAGAGGCTTATTCGATCCCTTTAAATAGCCTAAGGGTGGGATCAGTCGAGACTCGACTGGGAATAAGTAAATAGATAAATAATAAATATTGACATGATCTGGACGAAGTAGATGAATCATTGAGCGAGAGACGAGGGCACCCATTGGCCTATTTGTAGCTGCTCTCAATCAATTTAACCAATCAGATCGATCCATTACCTCCTATGTCTGCATCCTCTTTTTCATCAAGCCAATCATCTTCATCGGTGCTACTCAGTTCGATTTCTCTGCTTTCCACATTACTTTGATTTCTCTATTATAGTTTCATTATTTGAGTTTTCGCTTCATATTAAATAAACTTTTATTGTTTTTGTGTGTCGAAGAATTATTCCAAGGCTAGATATGCTTGTTATTTTTTGGTATCAACATTACTTAGGTCGCGCATTTTGTCCAGAAACTTAAAAGTTAGAATATACAAAACTTTTATCCTACCTACAGTTCTATTACCAGGTGAGAAATGTGGCCAACCTTGAAGGACGAGCATCGCCTTAAGTTCTTCGAGAATAAGGTATTGCGTAAAATATTTGGTCCGAAAAATGATGAGTCCACAGGAGAATTTAGGAGGTTACACAACGCGGAATTGCGGAGCATGCACTCTGTTAATATAATCGAAGTGACATCATCGCGACGCTTGAAATGGGCTTGCAAAGTTGTTGGGCTCAGTAAGGAACGAATTCCTAAAAATTTAATAAACACTGAGCCGACTGGTAAACATCTGAGGGATAGACCGAAACGTAGGTGGGAGGATTGTGTTAAGAGTGGTCTAATGGATTTGGGTTTGGACGTGGTATCGGTATCGAACCTTCGGGTTCGCTAAGCCTTTATTATTATAATTATAATTATTTAAAATTGTGATTGATTAACTTAAAAACGTGCTCTGACTTGATATTGGTGGGTTAGCATTTATTCGTTAACCATATGCCCGAATCCAGTCTGGGTTTTAGAATTGTTATTAGAAGAAAGTGTACTAAAAGCATTAAATTGCTTTGAACCGTCGAAAATTTACCGCAATATGTTAGTGCTCATAAAGGTGAATGGACCATGTCTAAGTTGCTGGAAGTAAAAAGGATCTAATTCATTTGGTCCTGTTTTGTTTGCTCCTTCCTTCGCGACATTTATGATCCTTGGGCGACGAGCGGGGGATACGGAACACGTGCGAATCCTCTGTGACTGACCTTCCGCGTAATCTTGCCCTAGCTGTGAGTTAACTATCGGTAACTCAAACTTCAAGAGGATGAAAAATTATTCCAAGTTGTGCATAGTTTGAGTTATCGAGCTTATTTTTAAGATATTTCGAGTTATAGTGGTTTGAGACTTAATAACTTTTATATAATTGAAAAATAATTTATCCATCTAGCAATTACATGGTGGTGCATTTAAATACATAAATATATTAATTTTTTGTATTTATAAACTGACGGTATAAGATTTTCAACTCAAACTTAACTCTGGACAACTCTAACCGCGGCGGTGGAAAATATAATTAATGTTTTTTTTTTTTTTTAATTTGTCTCTCTTTGAGTTTTAGAGGTAAATAGTTCGTTCCTATGACTTTTTTTTCCTTAACCAAGTTTTCTAAAGTAAACAGACAAAAAAATTCGTGGTATCGAAGAATTCAAGATTTAATGCATTGGAATTATTTGATACAGCAATACATTATAGACTGTTTATGTTTATTTATTAATAATACTTTAATTGTACTAATTGTAACTTTTTTCTCCTCAACAAAGTTTTTTAAAGTGAACAGAAAAAATAATTCGTGGTATCGAAGAATTCGAGTTAAAGAGGTCGAGGGTATTGGAATTATTTGATACAAGAGCAATGCATTACAGATTTTTTATGTTTATTTATTAATAATATTTTCTCTAACAATAATTTCTTTACATACATTGTTGCTCATTTACTAAGGCTCTCCCACATTATTAATACAAACATATACACCTCAGTGGTTCGTTAATTGTATATGTCAATTATTAAGGTATTTATGTTTATATATTATTTTAACAACAATTTTCAGAGATTATCATTGTTCAAATGTGCATAGCAATGCTATTTATCTATAATATTGCATAATGTATTTCTTACAATGAACAATGAATAAACGGTTTGATATATTTAGACATGAAATTTTTAGTTTCCTTACCTCCTTGATTTGAAAATTATTGTAATCGCGTTTTATTGTATAATAAATGTTTCCTGGTCCTCTTAATCAAATAATAACATAATAAAGTCAATGTATTTTCAGCCATTGACCTGTATATCTGTCTGTGTGTACCATGATTAAATCTTTTTTTATTTTATAGGGTGTAGGCTCCCCTCCCCCAATGATAGTGTACAGAACCAGGCACCGTTTCCGCAATATTAGTTGCACAATTGACGTAAAACGTGTTTTTCAATTGATTTTAGCGCCAAAACGGCTTTAATGGTTTTGTTGAAACTTGTCTAAAGTCTTCTCCTTAAAGCCCTTTTACTAACTCGAAAAATATGCAATTTACGATGAATTATGTTCAGGTAATAAAATTGGCTACTTAAAAAAAAATCATCTAAATTGGTAATTACCTCCATTAGCAAAGACGCCCGTATTGGACTTTGTAGCAAATTTTTGAAGCATTCTGTTCGTGTGCCTATGGAAATCCGTTTACTTTTTTTTATTTTTTGAATACCTATCTCGAAAACTTTATATCTCCTATTGATTCCAGATGCTCATTTGATAATAAAAGATACAACAGAGTTTTTAATTTTAAATTTTTCGGAGAGGGGGAGGAAAGGGAGACGGGAAATTTAGCGAGAAGAAGACAAATGATCAAATGAATGTCTATAATCACCAAATTTGGTGTAAGTTTTATGCATGACCATGAAAATTGGATCAAAAACTGTTGTTAAATTTACAAAAAATATTACTCAAAATACAAATCTTATGTTGATGGGTATGTAATTATATTTTTTCGTACATTTCGGGGGAAGGATGAGGAGAGAAGGAGAGAGGAGGTGTCATTCCTTACCCCCCTATACGGCTTTAACAAACAATTTTTGTATTGAAGTTTCCAGCCTTAACGCGGTAAGGATGGACACACCAGATATTTATTCATGTATTGCTTTAATGTTTTATTTTACTAAACCAGAAAATAATGTTTTGAGATACAATTTTTTTTACAAATCTGTAAAACTATTCTGTTCTATATGAATAGGATTTATAAATGATCAATAATATTGCTGAACAATATTGAATCTCCTAAAGGCAACGAGAATGCGGAAATAATCTGGGATCGAGACAAAGTGAGAATGAATTCAATCATAAATTGTTTTTAATGAACTAGGAAATTTTCAAAAATACTATTCTAATTGATTCCGAAATGAATAGATAATATTCAAACTGTTGTTTAGGTAATACTATTAATTTAATATGAATGCTTTATAAATTAATGAAATAAAGATTGATGGTATGATGCATCCAATTGGCTGGTGCTGCTATCGGCAATGATTTACGATGAGCCCAGGAGTTGCTCATCTGTCCCCTTATCGTCCAGTGAATTATATTTCTTCGGAAGACATAAAAGGGGCTGGATGGATAATTCAAGAATTCAGATAAAGAAATTCATAAGAAATGATATTGGAAGTGAGGGCAAATTGAAATAGCAAAATCTAAAGAACATCTCTTAATAGTGATTTAGATCTTCAAGGCGAAGGTGGTTTTATAACAAATGTTACAGTTGTAAAACAAAATCCGAAAATTGCTCATATACTTGCAGTGAAGGTTTCAGTTAGTGTTTACCTCGCGCTGATAATACCGTTCAACAACATCTTTGTTGTCTCACGAGATCATTTGTACTTTATCTTATTTTTTTAGCATTTTTTTTTTAAATCTTGTTTTCAAATATTAATTCGAAATTGCTCCATCAGCTACAGTTATTTTGTTATATTATCTTTTTTAAATATTTTAAAACTTTTTTCCATCCATTTGTCCATTGTCAAAGAGAAGCTCCTAAATCATTGTAAATATAAAAGAACCAAATGAGTTAACTTTGTTACTGTTGTGTAGGTTCAGACATATATAGACACTTATAAACGTGATCTAGTGTAGAGCACACATTCATCAAAATTTGTGTGACTGAATTATTATTAGTGTATTACATATTTACTAATTTATTTCTCAATTACAAAATACCTGAAGTTTGTTTAAATCATCCTTACAACTTTTATGAAATGGAACTTGGAAATACTTGAGTTTCACCTTACTCCATTGTTGAAAAGGGATTATAAATTTTATTTAGGGTTTAAAGTTGAACACGAAACGAAGGCCTGGGTCCCACATGTCTGTTGTTTATCGTGTTCCGGACTTCTCACTGCATGGAAAATGGTAGACGCCAAAGACCATTTGCTATCCCTACGATTTGAACTGTCCCCAAGTATCACTCCTCTGAATGTTATTTCTACTTAACACACTTTAGAGAGATTGCGTCAAAATCAGAACATGCAGTGATGAATCCTAACTTGAAATCGGGAACCAGTTCTGCCAAGAATTGCCCATACTCCAGAACAAATGACAGATGAATAGAGCTCAGATTCAGATAGGAGTAATGAAGAAATAAAAACAAACTTAGGCGATGTAACTTTTGAACGAAGCTGTTCATCTAAGGCTCAAGATCATACATGATATCATACAATAATTAAAGAAGTAAAAAAAAATGTTTGAAACGCTCGGTTCTCGTCTAAAAGGATCGAATCTTCTTCAAAAGAATACAAAGATATTTACTTATTGCAATCGTAATTCCGTATTTGAAGACTATATTTCAGAAGAAAATGCCTTAGTGTTTTGTAATGACATTTGTTCTCTTATGGAAAAATATCATTACCAATGTATATATGGGGTAATAGATTTTAACCAACAGAATGGCACTTATTAATTGATTTCTTTAAAACTAATTTAAAAGCTGTGCTTCTGCATAATGGGCAATAAGTAGCTGTGGCTCACTGTGCGGCAATGAAAGAAGCATATTAAAACTTTAAATTTATATTGAAAAAGCTTCAATATGCAGTGTATGAAGTACTGTAGTTTCCGCTTCTTACAAGAAATAAAATGGAGTATTGGAACATAGGCCGAGCACGTTGAGGCGATGGGCTCCAGAGAATTCGGTCCGGAACGGCGTGGTTTCGATTCCCATGAATGTCCGGGTCGAAAAGTTCGGTGGTCCCGAGAAATTAATCTTAACATTCCCACTCACGTTAATATGCGGCGGTGACGTAAAGGTAGGAATCAGGGGTTGGCAAAAAGGACTTTCAGACCCACTTGCCGGACTAGTTCTCCCCACCAATACCAGTACCAGTACTATAATAGAATTCTTGCATTCTGAAGTTTTACAAAAAAATACAACTGGAAATGCCAGGAAACATGCATTGCACAGTTGCCTATTTAGAATAATTCCTATTTGAAATTACATACAAGTAGTTTGTTTTAATACCACAAACCTGAAATTACTTATGAAATAAATGACTGTAATATAATAAGTATGTATACCTTGGTGGCTTCATACCGTGTGGTATCAAAAGACTGTGTGTTATTTGTAAAAGATGTAAAAAAAAAAAAGTGGAAAATGATGAACAAAAGACTAAATATTATCAGAACAGGGTCATGATGGTTTTGAAAATATTATCAAGCTAATGATGGTTATTCATGAAACTGAGTACTATTATTTTATTTTTTCGTAAAATACTTCACTTACTACGTATAACTTTTATTGTTACAATATTAAGGAATTCGTTGAATTCAAAACTGATAATATTAAAAAAAAAAATCTGCCTAAATCTGTCTTGTAAGGAGTCTTCGGTTCAGTACTTGGCAAAGAAATACTATTTTTTTTTTTTTTAAGGATGTGCAATTCACGCCTTTCCTTTAACCAATCAAAGGATCAGTTACTTTCTTGATAGAAGATGGGAGTGCTTCCGGTGTTTCTTTGCCCCATGGGCACACTTGGGAACACTGGGCGAGATCCGTAGTTCCTCCTAAATCCTTATTCATTGACTCTAACTTCAATAACATGAACTCAGAGGAGCTAGGCATGGAATATCTGCATTAAACCAATTATTTGAGAGCTGTACAGTTTGTTGATGGAAAAAAACATAATTATTCCATAACTATATAAACTTATAACAGGAGAAAAAATCGAAGGCACGTAAATGTAGAAATTGTTATGAAATTATTTGTGTGCATGATGGTAGCAAAATACTATGGACTGAGAAGTAAGATGCTTCAAGATATCATGGAATAGAATCTTGAAGCATCTTAGTGTGATTTTAAAGTGAAGTACCGAAAGAATTATACATTGAAGAAGTGATTCGTGATTTTGCTGATCAAAAATCAAGAAAACTACCTCTTGTGGTTCTAAATTTAATTTTCTTTTTTTTATGATTGTTTCTATTCAAATATTTAAAAAATAGCAATTTCAACTAGCATGCTGTTTATTTCTGTTAATAATCCAAAGTTGTTCAGAAAATAAATTCTCAAAATTTGTGAGCCCAACATCTTAAAGTGCCGTGGACTTTCACTAGCGAGGAGGGAGGAACTCGAAGTCTGAAGAAGCTCCCGTTTCTCCAGGTACGATTTTTTTTTTCTTCCCTAGAAATATTTCTGAGAATTCAAAAAGTACTAGAAATAACAATAATTATGTAAACAAAAAAGAGGAGGAAACAAAAACTTTGGGATTTTAGGACAGATACATTATCATGTGAGGGAATGTCGCAGAAGGAGATAAAACGAACTTAATTTGGGTTGAGTAAATGAAAAATAAATTCGAAATGTGTACAAATTGGCTTTTGTATTGCAAAATCTTAAACAATTTTCAGTGCAACATACGATATTGAAACACATTTTGCCTATATTTAATTTTAAATTTTTAATCTTAATATTCTGTTTTGAATTTTTTGAATCGGGTTATCACCAAATTGACTATTTCACCGTACTAGTCAATTAATAATTAATTTAATAAAAAAATTTAAATGATGAACCGCTACTTTATTGCATATATTAATTTATTTTATGGACAATTGCTTTAACATTTTAAATATATAAATGAATCACAAAAGTTTGAAAATGGCCAAACCGAAAAAAGGCCGAAACGTTACAATGTTCATAATGTACCTTAATGTTTGGAATTTTGTTAATAAAATTGTTTTTCTTAGAATTTATAATGGTCCTATTTTTATCTATAATTAATTAATTATTATAAAAAATTTTAAATTATTCGTATATATATATTTTGTTTTGATTATATTGTGTTCACTTGAAATATAGTCAGTTTAACTGGCGTAAAAATTACATTTTATGTTAAAAACTTTCAAGTATTTAACAGAGCATTGCCACTGTTGCCAGTTCTCTCGAATAGGGTCGGCTCACCTCTGCCCGCATCTAGCAATACCTCGCCAAGCAGGGCCATCATCCAAAGCATCTATTTCCGTGAAGGGAACAAGAGTTTAAGGCGGCGCTGCCGATAGATCCAGGACTATTAGAAGATATAACAAATTTTCGACTATAGCCGGGCTCGAACCTGATCCTAAGATTTAAAATATCACTTTTTTACCCGCTAAGCTCTCCTAGGCCTCGACAAAGGCCAATTTTCTTTACTAAATAAAACTCATCTGTTTGGATACCTGGACTACTTAAAATAAAGAAGTAAACAAATAATTAACATAAATGAAACATTCTATATATGGATTAATTAAAGTCTATTTGTCTACTCACCTAGCCCTGATGAAGGCTTCCCAGCTGAAGGACTGTTCGCTGCTCCTCTTCATCGGTAGAGCCGCCGAAGAAGAAAGACCCTCTCAGAAGACCAGAAGCCCAGAGGATTGTAGCTATAACAGGGAGCAGTGACTCAGAGAGCGATATATCTGCAACAATACAAGACAAGATAAGCCCTGGATCGCTCTCTCCTTATCAACATCACTCCCACTACCGAGGATTTCTTCGGCAAGAAGCCAGCAGTTACTGCCTCTTAAAGCAGTCGCTGCCGCAGCCGTTGAACGTGTCTTATCAGCCCAGCTTTATTGAAAATATTAAACAAACACCGGTTACTTTTCGGTTTTATCATTATTGCGTTCTTTCAGGTTTGGTTTTAAAGATTTTTGAATTTTTTTTAGTATATCGGATTTATATTTTCTGATAAAACTAGAAATATTGACATCTCAGACGAGTGACTTCTTATCGTGGTGTATGTATGCCGACGTTCACACATACACCCACACACACAAACACATACACACACACACACATACACACACACACACACAACATATACACTGTTAATTTGGGATGTGCTGCCTCTGATCCGCATTCAGTGATCTAATACTTTTCAATCCTAGCAATGATTGAATTTACGAAATTCAATTTGGGAGACTTAAAGTTTTCTTTGAATATTCTGATAATGACACAATACTAGTTTTTAGCCTCTCTCTCTCTCTCTCTCTCTGTTTTTTTTTTTTTTACTTCATCTTACATATATATGGAATATATAGTAAGGGGATCGTGTCTATAAATACTTGGAATATGGCTTAAGTCGAAATTGACTTAATTGGAGTCCCGCTAGACAAAAATGTATATAAACATAAAGCCTACTCATACCATAAAGCCATACTTTGTGGCCTTTAGTTTATAAAGTCTTTTGTATAATATGCACTTATTTTTTTATATTTATTCATAAATTACACCTACAAAAATTCATAAAATAAAACAATTTGAATGTACCTGAATTTTTTTAAAATGTTCGCTAACTTTGGGAGTATCCGACTCACAGTTTTTCAGTCTGAAACAAACTCAATGTATAATCACTAAACTGAAATGCTCTTTTGTTTTAATCTGATTGTTAATCCACAAAACAATGTTTATCAACATTTTTTTCCATTTCTGCAAAAAGACCCACCCTATTCGAATTATCGTCAAATCCATTAGGGAAGCACATTTTCTTTCGTTAAGCAATTTCTCCTTGTCTTTGCTTATTGTTTCAACTTTAGCTTTCGGGAAATGGCTAAAATACTCAGGTAACTTTTATTGTATGATGGCTTTCCCTTGTCACTTCGTTTGATTACCAAAGTGATCGGGATTTTCCTCAATTATGGTCGCAAGCTAAAATGTAGTCTGATCGAGTATATTATATGTATTGTGTTGCTCCGATATCAACGAGTCATATAGGCGCGATAGTTTATTTTTTTAAATAAATTCGTAATGTACTTTCTCAACGTGATAATTAGGAGAAAAACAGTTGAAACAAATTACATTTGTTTTAGATGAAATCGGTGTTTAGCAACCTGGTGAAAAAATTCATAAACGTTCCGAAAAATTGTTTTTTCACCTTCAAGATGTCAAAATGTTAAATAGGTGTCAAAACAGAAAATAGTATATATAGTAGGATATATACTATATTACAATATAAATATAGTATATAGTTTAAAAATACGGAAAAAAAGAGGTTTCAAACAATTGAATACAGTCAATTTTTTTTTTCACCGGGTTGTTTCACATCATTTTGCACACCGATTTTTTTCTAAAATATATACGATTTGTTTCCAAATTATTACGTTGAGAAAGTCCGTTGGAAATTGATTTAAAAAAATGAATAATTTTTCCCAAACGCGCCTGGACTTTAAGCCTGAATGAACCTGAGTAATGACTGGCTGAGATATACCCGTCTGAATCAAAGAAAACATAGATAAGATAGCATGTTGATGGAAGAACTATTTCAGCCTTGGGTCAAAGAATTAAAACAGAAATCAGTCTTACTTATTATATTTTTTCCTTGTTATTATTCGATAAATGTGTGGCAGAGGAGGGAGACAACCCTACTTCCCCCCATGTTGGGAAAATTTAGATGTGGGAGCCTACATCAAACTGCGAAAATTGTGGTAAAACAATTTACTCAAAGCGTAACTAAAATTTAAAATCAATACCTTTTAAGGTGAGGAATTGGTATATTAAGGATACAATGATGTGTTTGAATAGAAAAGGAAAATTATTGTTGGGAAATCCGATCAAAATTATTGGGAAATTTTAGAGTTCGCCACAATAAATTGTTATACTAACGTTTCGTGTTCAAAACATTTACATATAGTTTACAATTCTAATACTGTTTTCATTGTTTCATTGTCTTCTTATAGTCATCTACTGTAAGATTTTATTTTATTTTGTAATCTTATGGCCAGATATTGTTTCTGTTTTATTTGTTCTATTCTGTTATTCTCAAGGGACCTAGTCCCAGAATAAAGTTCTTCTTCTATCTATCTATCTATCTACTAACCAAGATTCTTCCTCTAGACTACAATAAATGAAAAAATGCTTTTTTGTCAGAGCTAACATTAGACCAGATTCAGTTCCACTGAACAGAATTTATTTTTTGAGGTGGGGGATTTAATAAGAAGGAGACAAGTAATCACTTAAGTGTCTATAATCGCCAAATGAAGCGTGTTTTAACGATACGAATGAAAATTGATTAAAAATTATTATTAAAAATACAAAAAACTTATGCTGGTGAGTATGAAAATCTTATTTAAAAATTTCCGTTAATTTTTATTTTGCTTTATTATTTTCAATAATAGATCTTCGGAATCGACGAAAGAAAAAAAAATTGTAACCCCCTCTCAAAATTTGAGGTTTTACGTTTCAAGAATCCAAATATCGAATAAAAAAAAATCCGTCCGTCCGGCGTCAGCCGTACGTCGAAAGCCGTCCGCGGCTTTTCTCCGAGACTACTGGACCGATTTTTATTCTTTCGAACAATCCGAACACTGTACATCTCCAGGAACATTACAAATGCTGATTTAAAAGATAATTAAATTCTCTAAAAAAATTAAATTAAAAAAAAAATTTAATATTATACCGCAAACAATTTTTGTATTAAAATTTATACCCAAAGTGACCCGAAAAGTGGACACACCAGATATTTTTATTAATAATTTATTTAAAATAATTCATATTTACCCGATTTCATCGTAACGGAAATCGAAGGGCGTAAATATGGATGTTACTGTAACAAGATCCTGAGAGATCAATGATGCTGTACTTGTTATCTCCTCAAGTAGTCAGGCGATAGCGATTCCTTTCCCATTTGCACGTATCAGTCTAGATTTCATTTGTTTTTTGTTTTCTTATTTTTTTTAGATCAGGTTCAAAATAAGACTTATCTGGTACGTTTATGAACGCTTATCTGTTAATGTTGATCTGATGTATATATTTTTTTTTATCTTTGGATTCATATTCTTTTTGTGATGTGCCGCAGTTGATCATCTCTATCGCTTTATTCGAGCATTCTTGTTGCTACTTAAAGAAATTTGTAGTTCGCCTTTTTAACTCATATTTCTTTTTTTTTATAAATGAAAAAACATTTTTTCTATATATATATATATATATATATATATATATATATATATATATATATATATATATATATATATATATATATATATACATATATATATATGGCTCAATCAACTCCAAGTATGCTGCCATCTGCCACCTCCTACATTAATTGTAAGACAGGTGAAACCTAAACATATGTTTCAAGTCACCAAAGTTTTTCTCAATAATTAGAAATTTTCAAGATCCAGAGATACAGGCGTAAAGTTGGGCCCTTGGAATTTTCATGGACTGTAATTGATTCCCTTTCATCCAGAAGGATTAAAGAGAAAATATATTAATGACTAATCAGAGGTCCTTTACATTTTTTTGGCAGGTCGGTATGAGAGTTATAAGAAATGAAGAAAATATTGGAAACTGACGAAAAATAATGTTCCTTTACTCCAAAGGCTGTGCATTTGTAATTTAATCACAGTATTTTTTTTCGTTTGTAAACATCATCATGCTCTGAGAAATTAATCATGCTTTTAATTATTTACTTTTCTTCAAAATTGATTCGGCGCCAGAGAGTATAAGGCTTCTATTGTCTGGTTACTGAACAACATATTAATGTAAAATAAATTCCCAAAGAATACTGGTCTCATGTTACGAATGATAGGCTTTATTGTCGTTATGGAACGAGACTATATAAAGATATATCTGTTTGAAACAGTTCTCCATTGTTACAGATTGGCGTCTTGTGAATATGAATACACAATTATTGATAATTGGTAACTTATTGGTTGTTATAATGTATAATAGGACCCAGAGAAGTTCTAATTTCGGTATATATAGACGTTCCTTTGTTTGTAAACATAATAGGATTTCTCTTTATTGAATAAAACTCCATGATCTCATCACTGATCATTCAAATCGACTGCAGTTGTTCGGTTTGCAATGGGATCCCTGATGAAATAGAAATTATACTTAAAGGCTCGTTTACACGGTTACTGTCGCGGTAACTTACCGTACAAACTGTTGGGCAGTCGCCGTCATGACGGCATTTACGGCCTTGGCAGTACTGCCGCACTGTCAGACTTGACAGGATAGTGGACCGTACCTGTCGCGACTGTGATTTATCAACCTGATCCTTTGTTTCCTAAATCGTCGACATCTGCATAACTCTTCTATGACTTTCGTAATACTGAGTACGCCTATTCAAAAAAAAATTGCACAAAGGTACTTTATAGTTACCGTCATAATATTTTTCTAAACCCTGACCTACCCTAACCTACTTATCAACTGCATATTTCGATTATTTCTGAACTTAAAATTGATTGTATCCAACGTTTTTGACGTTTCATAATTCTTGTATGAAGAATAAAAACTATATAATTTAGTTTTTAAGGTGGCCTACAAGTTGCTAGAGCTCAATCAGCTATGCCACATCCACAATCTTTTAAACAGTCACTAGGATTGCGGTCAGCGCCTAGAGATGGACGTTTCAACACTGTCACAGTACCTCAATGTCTTGACAATATTACCACGACAGAAAAATGTCACCGTGTAAACAAAGCTTAAAAGATTAATTAATTGTTTTCTATAATTTTTATTCGTGATCCCCGACATATATTCATTTCGCAATACTGCACCGATATGAAGTGGTTTTCCTCTGATGGAGTACTTTCTTGCTTCCTTCATATTTCTCATTATCCAATCCCATCGCTCTTCTTGTATCTTCCAGCTCCTTCAGTTCAAATACCGTAATACACGCATCCGCCCTTCTGGCCTAAAAACTCCTGCATTTGACAAATCCTTAATTAACTTCGATACATCCTTATAGAACTCTATTGCATCTCCTTAACTAAAAAATAATCTGAAATATAGCCAGGAGCGGGTACTGGTTCCATCAAGCCTCACAATTATAGGTTTGTTTTTCTGTTATTCGGCGCACTCACTGGTTGGCTTTAGGTGTAAATTTAACAAATATGATAATATAGAAAACCACACAAGTTCATCAGGGACGTCCTTACGGAGGGAGGGAAGGTAAGGCAGGGGCGTACCCAGATTTTTTTTTTCGGGAGGGGAGGAATTTGATAAGAAGAAGGCAAGTATTCACTTAAGTGAGTATAATCGCCAAATTGGGTGTAAATTTTAAGGATAAGCATGAAAATTGGATCAAATATTGCTATTAAAAATACTACTCAAATTACAAACTTTATGTAGATGGATATTAAAATAATATTTTTTCAAAAATCCTCCTGATCCCTCCCCCTTCCCTGCTTTCGCAACTGGTGTAAGGGGTGTGTCACTTACTCCAAATAATCTGAAAACCAAAAAGGTATGGAAATTTGAGATTTGAGAACCAACTTCTTTCTACTCGCGAAAATTGTGGTAAAAACTTTTTCTCAAAAAATTACTAAAATTTAAAACCAATATATTTTAAGTTAAGAAATTGCAATTATATCAAAATAATTTTGTGTTTGAATAAACAAAAAAATATTGTTGTTAAGTGTCAGTAATCGTAACAGGTATGTGCAAAAACCATATCCAAAAGAGTTGGGAAAATTAAAATATTTCAGGATATGGAATATATAAAATTAAATAGTTAATATAGTTGGGAAATCCGGTCAAAATTGTTGGGAAATTTTAGATTTTGCACCTCTCCCACTCTCATAATTGTTGTCATTTATGATAAACTTTCGGAAGATCAACACCCAATCTGTGTCCAGATAAATTGTAATATAATCATCTGTAAAAGGTTAATTTACTTTCTGAAATCGGATTTTAAATGTTAACTTTCCTCTTATTTTGAGCATCAAGTTCTCAATGAAACTGTTGATTTGAATAAAAAAAAAAAAAAATGAACAACATATTTTAAATAACCCATTTCCCAATTCAACTTATATCTGATCAACTAACAAATACAAAGGACATATTGAGACCACTTAGAACCCGCAAATGCTTTTATATGTAGAATAATGAGCAGTTTGTTATAATTTAAAACAATTCATAATAACTGTTTATGGTGTAACCTTTATCATAAAAACGTTTCTTTATATTTATAGAGGACAATGGAATATTTTAATCGCATTTTTAATAGAACCCTATAATGTTGAGAAGAGGAATTTATTTAACAATGTTCATTTTATTTACTGGACAATGCTAAAAATTGTATGGTTTCGGGGCTTAGTAAAAATAATACATAAGACATTTTCAAGAAAATAATTATCTACTACAATATTTATCGATTAATTAAAAATAAAAATATGACGTTACTAGATCGATAGTACATAATTAAAAGCATGGATCAGCCCGAATAACAGTAAATCAATAAAATTCATTGCACCTTTTCTTGGAATTAAACATTAATTTAATAAATAAAGTATAAAATAGAATATAATTACTAATACCTAATAATAATAATAATTAGAAAATAATACCGTCACAAATTGGAAAATTATTGTTATCTATTAGGATTGTTAGGGTCATATCTCTCTAGGAATTTGTATATCAAATTCCAACAACACTCCAATTTTAATTGGAGTTTTTGATTTGTTTTTTCAATTATGTAATAATATTTCGTTTAATTGGTACAGTTAATAATGATATTATAAAAGGACTTGATTATGTTTGGCTACCGGTGAAACACAATATTAATTAAAACCTTTTTTTTCTTTTAATCAAGTATCCGAATTCATACAAGGATTTATGTACTAGAAAAATAATCGACCAATAAAATTTTGCTGATCGTTCTAAATTTAAACTTATAATATTATAAAATAAATATAATAATAAAATAAATTATATTAATATTAATATATTATATAAATATTATATCATATTATTTATTTTATTACTATATATATTTTATGATGTTATAAGTTTACATTTAGAACGATTCGCAAAATTTTATTGGTCGATTATTTATCTAGTACATAAATCCATGTATGAATTCGGATACTTGTTTCAAAGAAAAAAAAGTTTTAATTTATATTATGTTTCACCGGTAGCCAAATATAATAATATTATAACATAAATGTACAAGTAATGAATGGGACACAAGAAATCCGATTTCTTAATTTTTCCGCTATAATATTACAACAACCGTTCAGAATGATGAAAAACAATCCGATATTGAAATTATAGTAAGCCTCAACATTTAATTATTTAACTTTAATTACATTATTGTTTCATTAAACAAAAACAGAATTTATCATAAATATAAACAATATAACTTTAGCGTGTACTCCTATAAACAACTCCTATAAACAAGGCCAGAAGTTTAATTTTGATTGTTCTAACTGAAATAGTACTTCAATCAATTACTTTTTTTTTTTTTTTTTTTTTTTTTATCGAATTTTGTTATTTATCACGGACTTATGAGGAATATTTTACTTTTAGCCCCACAGCGCATTATATTGAGGTATTGTGCAGCCTGGTTAAAAGGTAAAAATGACGGATATAGTTGAAAGTCATAATGAAAAAAAAATTAAAAATATAATAATAGTAAATTTTACATTTAGTTTATTTAATGTGAAACAATTTGAAATTTTATTTTTTGTTGATGTGGTGCATTGAATCTGTAACAAAACACAGAAATACATGGTTATTCAAATAGTTATTAAATTATGAACTTAATAAGTCGTGAAGCTGAATTTAGTACCAAAATTTTAAACAGGAAAATAAAAATATTATAAATTTGACAATTTATGTTCATAAATAGTTAGAAAACATTTTAACTCACATGGATCGAGAAACGGGAAACTCTTGATATTAAAATGTAGTTGAAGTTATAATAGAATCTTAATACATATTTCAGAATAAAATTTATTAGAGATAAAGGATATTATTGACTTGGTAGTGGGGGGTAACTGAGTTACCGCCAACTCTCAAGCAATGTGTGTTCTCAATAACTCAACTCTCAAGCAATGTGTGATCTCAATAACTCAATTATATTGTCACTAGTGCCTTATTTAATATTTCTCCCTCTTTAAGATTCTATATCAGTGGCAAGTTTGTTTTTGTTAATTTCAAATGTTTTAACTGCAAAGTATTTAAAATATGCTATTATTTTTTTCTTACATGTTATGGAACGCCATGGAATGCCATATAATTAGACTGAAATACTTGTGAACATCAAGAAAGAAGACTTTTTCATTCCTTTCATAAGTCTGTAAGTGTTAACATTTTATTTTATTATTTTTTGTATCAATGATATTTATTTTATACATATAGGTACATCTTATAAACTTTTTGGTAATAATATGGTGATTAATAACTTAAAAATCAACATGAACAATTCTTTTTGGATTTTCTTTAATACTGTTATGAGTTTTTTTTTTGCTATGAACCATAAAGAAATTGAAATAAGTAACTAAGTATTTAATATTAAGTTTGTATATATTAATTTAAAGTTACTTTTTAATGAAGTACCTAAATTCACTAAATCACAATGCAACTTCAAAATGTTAAATTTCTAAATATTAATCCTTGCAAAAAGAATTACACATTTCTAGTTTCTATTGATTGAATCATTAGTTATATCTCAACTCTTAATCAATATTAAATTTAATGCTTGATTTGTGCTATTTATTTGTTATCTTTTTGAATTTTTAAGCAATGCTATAGAATCATAAGTTTTAAAATCATAAATAAGTACAAATAAATTAATATAATGTTACATTTAAATTTGTATAAATTATTTACAAAAATATTTAATGAAGTAAAATAGGATTTCATTTATTTAAAATACTAGTGACTGATCCATTATCTGTTATATTTTTTAGATAAAAAAAAATAAAATATCGAACTTGACAATTATTAAATTTTTATCTTAAATTTGACTATAATTTATCATTTTCTTATTCCCAAAATTTTTAGTGAATTAAATTTTTTGAAATACTGTAATGTAGTCCATAGAAAACCCATTTTTTAAACTTAATTGTTATGAAATACTTATTTAAAATTTTTAAAGCATATATTCTTGAAGATATAAAACACTAAATAATGAACACACCTAAGGGATGATATAAATGGAAAAAGAAAGAATAAAGAGAACATAAAGAAAAAAAAAATGAAATTATTAATAGGTATTTTGGGTAATTCATGAGTTATTGTTGACGATATTTAAAGGAATAAACAATTGATATCCATCAGATGTTATATAAGTCATTTTTAATTAAGAAATTTTTAATTAGTATATTTAAGAGGTAAACTTACCCTAAAAAATCATACGAACCAGATTTTTAGTGCTAATATAAATAAACCAGAAACCTTAGCTTAAGCAAGGTAGCTTGTCGAAAACTAATGAATAGATTTACTTGACATGATTGTATGATTGTCTTGCACATTCAAATATGAATGTGATTTCGCAGTTCGTTTTATTCTTAAAGATGCTTCAAGTTGGCTAAATATTGACTAATTTTAATAAATTTATACTTGTGATATTTAACGTTTATAATGTATTATTATAAGTATATAGTATAACAAGATTGGTGGATCGACACAGAGGCTGGGAGAGCCTTCTGAGTCCAAAAAATGTATATACAGGCGTTGGTCTGTGTATGTGTGTTTGTCTGCCTGTTTCTGTGATCATCTCTTGAACTGGAGAACCGATTTGTTTTTTGTTTCGGCCCTCATGCTTGTGTACTATTACTTTCTGCCAGTAATTGGATTTGATGCCGGTACCACTCCTTTGATTTTGAGTCAAAGAACTCTCCACATCCAATTTTTACGTCCTCGTAATTAACAAAGACCTTTTAAAAAATGAGCCATTGATCTAAACAAACCATAATCTGATGGTGCAATATCTGGGCTAAACGCAGGATGAGGCAAAACGTTTACTCCTTGCAGTTCCGATCATTTTTCCTTAGTCAAACGAGAACGATGGGCACGGGCATTGTTGTATTGCAAAAAGGGTTGGTTTATATTGAACTTTGAACTCAAAACTCTGTCCAGCTGTTCACAGTAAAGGTTTGAGTACCTACTACGGCCGATAAATCACGAGTACTTGCAAGCCAGGACCCACATTCAACATCAACGACCTGATCTGGATAGTGCGACAGTATTTCGATGGACAATTGACTCACATTCTATGGCACAAATTTCTTCAGCGGCTACCTTTTTTCCAGTAACTCCTCAAAAGATCGTGAATTTTTTAGTTTAAGTTGACTAAATACTCGTTAATTTTAATGAATTTATACTTGTGAGATTTAACGCTTATAATATAATAATATACCAAGATTATAATATACCAATATTTTAATATTTGATCATAATATACCAAGATTGGTGGATCGACCCTGAGCTCGGGAAACCCTCCAGGTATAACCGTTTGTACTTCCTTAATATTGAACCTAATGCCTTTCGTGGGATATATTGGTACTACACCATTTTTTTAAATATTTAAAAATACTACAAGTATAAATTACATGTTTTTATCGATATAAAAGGAAGAAATCATTTGAGCTAAAATATTGATATATTATTTTATGTTTTCTAACATCAAGGCGAGTGGGGATGGAAAAAACCGCTTTTTTTAGGGATCAAATCAGAGTGATTCTCTTTTCATGATTCACTGATACAGTAAAATGAGCTACCTCAAACATAGCCAGGGTGTTCAAAGCAGATGGAAATTGAGAACGTCATTCATTGAATACTGAAAACATTCTTTTTTCCCGTATCATTCATCACTCACTAAGTAAAAAGCATCGCTTATAAACAAATTAGCTTAAGATTGTTTATCAGTTTTTTTACTTTCTTTTACGCAGGAAGTACTGCTATCTCTCAGATTTCAACGGAAATATCTGTTTTGACCAAACCTGAATCCATTTTGACTAATCCCGTCGGGAAGTCTGCACAGAAGTTCGTACATTCGTTTGTATCTCGCATAACTCCAATATTATATGTTTGTGGTACTTTACTTGTAGATCATTATTGATTTTCATCAAAAATCATATTATAATATAATGCAAATTTTTTTAAATTTGGTATATAAGATTTACATAGTATTATAAATAACATAATAAATGTTGGTCAAAATTGGCAAAGCGGAAGTGGTACTTTACTTCTAGGTCACAATAGATTTTCATCAGAAATTATATTAAAATATAACACAAAACTTCTCAAATTTTGTAAACAAAACTCATATAAAATCTAAATAACATACTGGATTTTCATTATAATTGTCTAACCGGAAGTCGTACTTTATTTGTAGCTAGCTCTAAGCATATTTTAGTAAAAAAACATGTTTAAATATTATCGTATTCTTTTCAAATTTAGTATTAGTGCCTTTTATATCATCGGCAATAATATTCAGTAACCGGAAGTGATATTTTACTTGAAATTCCAAACTGGTTTTTAATATTGAATTGGCAGGTCACCTGCTGGTCACATCAGATTTTTTAAATGGCTCTCTATCAATTTTAGAAATATAAGCATCAAATAAATTTTTTAGTTAATAAAATTTAGAGTTTACCTCATCCAGAATTACGACTAGGGACAGTGTCACAAGTAACCGACGCTAAATAATGGCGCGACCCCGAGTGTCGTTTTTGAGATTCTGTTTTCCACGGAAAAAAGTAAACAAATTCAGGATCACTTTTTGAGCCGCCGATGTATAATTTAATAGGAGTACAAGGAAGTCATGTGGTTTTCAGATATTTGTTTTTTATGTAAAGTACTTTTCTGCCATAAGATGATCTTGTGTTAAAGTAAATCATATTTTAATTACAGCTGAGGCTATAATGTTACTACGACGAATTATTTATGTCATATACCAGTTATAGAACTCCAATTCCTATTACCGGAACTGCCATTAAAGTCGAAGCCAATTAACTAAAAAACTCAATCGTAGTCTGGAGTTGATGAAGTCTGTGATTAGGGATGCAGTTAGCGTGTTCCAACCAGAGAGTGGTTGACAATAACATAGAAGGGATGGGACCATAACATTGCACCCTGGGGAACTCAGCCACAACTTTGTTCATCTGCTCTTCTCTTCTCATCATCCTTTTCTAACTTAAATCATATTTGTAACATCGAACAATACTTTTTTAATGCATTCTAAAATGGAATAGATAATAATTAGTAACTAAATTGGTACTTTTTCTGGCACAGTCGTGTAATGGAAAGTTTAAACATTTCTTGTAAACATAAAATTTTCTAGATATTAGAACTTTTAGCCAATACTGTGTCTATAATCAGTATCTTTAAATGAATGCTAAAAGTTTTTGTTTTCAAAATTTTTTTGTATTTTTTCTGACCAATCGTTGATTGATATACCTGTAAGACTAGAACCGATGAAGGTTATTGGATTCAATACATGGTAAGGAATTATTTTTTATCGACCAACGGTTGTGCAAGGAAGTGATGTGGTCCGCATCGTCAGCAACTTCAATCAGCAGGTTTATCCTCTAATAGCCGTGCTCAATTTATAAAGGCTTAATCTCCAACCCCCTCACAGATAGATAGAAACATATTATTTACAGTATCATTTACAGTTATAGTAACTGATAAACAAAACTTTTTTTTTAACTTAATCATATTTATATTTATGGAAAAGTTTTTTAAAAACTTCAGAATGGACCTTTTTTCAGATTTTCCTCAGTAAGTCGCTTCCAGCGCATTTATTTATAAAAAAATAAACTATTGAGATTTTTCTGTTCTATAATAAGTGCTAATTTAACGATACTTGATGCGGTACATGCATAATTTCATTTTATAAAACTATTGTTTGAAGTATTTATTTCTAAAATAAAAAAATATATTTTAAAAAAATCTAATAAAATTACCTAAATTAAAAAAAAAAAAACTGTAAACATCTTCCGGTAAATTATCACTTTTGGTTATCCAATTTTAACAAAAAATTATGTTATTTATATTGACATAAAATGCTAGTATACTAAATTTGAGAAGTTTTGGATATAATATAATTTCAAAATTTGAAAGTCTATAATGACGTTCAAGTAAAGTACCACTTCCGGTTGGCCAATTTTAACCAAAATCTATTCTGTTATTTATATTAGTAAATAAGTCTTACATACCAAAGTTGAGAAGTTTTGAATTATATTTTAATCTAATTTTTTATGAAAATCTATTATGATTATCAAGTATACTTCACTTCCGTTGATCATGTCGTAACTGTAAAAAGTGGTGCACAACTAGATGTTACGAAAATATCAAATTCTAAATTTCAACTTTCTACGGCTGACGGTTTTTTAGTTATGCCAGGTACGAACGAACGTACGGAGTACGTACAGACATCAAAATTGCTCAACTTAACCCACTTAATGTACTTCTGCCTGAAGTCCTAATCCAAAAATTCTTCTAGCGATCTCTAGTGACAAATTTTCTCTTTAAAATGATACCAATACTTGCTTTCTAGCATTGATAGAAGCCGAGCTATGGTGTTAAAAAATGACACCAAAAGGCGGAACGTAATTCTATATTAAATGATCCAGCACACTACTAATCATAATTAACTTTGAGATATTACCTCGATAACTATTTATTATTTTATTATAGGTATCAGTCAGCATTGGACACAAAACTACAAATATCAAATAGAGATTACTAATTGCGGTATTAGTCACAATTACGTGATCATTAGTCATTATGAAATTTGATTGATCAGTCACTAATGAAAGTGAGTGATTAGTCACTAATTAATTCAGGTAGTTAATTAATGATAAACCAAGACTAAACTTGTATATTGACATTTTTAAATGATAACGCAGTCTCCTCTGGTTCATCAAATTGCTAATAATGGTTACGGATAGAAGTTTTTAAAATTGTATTAATTTTTCACAATATATCTGCAGCTGCGAAGTAACGCATCTAGCAAATTTGATATTTCTTTTTTCCTATATGCTATGTATGTGAGTAAATGTCTTGGAGTAAGGTACTGTACCTAGTTGATATGCATTTTAGACTGGTGGTGTGAGATGTGCTGCATTTTGTCTTCATATGAGGTAAATATACCGGTAGTGGACATCGTTACAGTTGTGGTTGTGCCTAATTGAATTATAAAAGTAAGGCAACTAGGTTTTGATTCAGCTTCGAACTTTGATTAAATATAAATTAACTGAAGGTTTAAGTATTTTTATAAATATAAGTTTTTATGTTCTAAAGTTCCAACTTTTAATTTAACTCAACCTTCCTCCTTTTTCTCTCTATTCTTCATTTTTGACACCCCAAGTATTGTAAAGTAAGACAATATTACATTAATGTGTTTAAAAGTAATTCAAAATTAGACTTTTATCGAAGAAACTGTTGTTAAAGTGCCTGTCCACCACTGATCCAATTAGGTGGTTTCCAAAATGTTCACTACTGGCGCAAATTTGATGTTTAGGAAAAGTAAGAAAAAATATGCCAAATACCATCAATTAAAATTTTATTTTCTGTGAATTCAAAGAGGAAGAGCGGGTGTAATCACGTCATTCTTTTTTATTCTCAAAAGTACGTCGAGAAACCATTGGGTCAGATAAAAACAATGCCAATTCTCTTAACCCTTTTCTTGGCAAGAATCCCTCGAGAAACTATCATTATATAAGCTATTTTCTTTAAAATTGACTTTATAATTTGGATTTTATAATTTGTGGTTTTCACTTTCACTATTTCACTATTAAAGAGGAACACTGACTATTCGAGAAGGCTTAGGTTTGTTTTTCCAACATCAAACAAGAGTTTTATGCCAGTTTTTCAATTGAAGTACCAACAATGGCTTCACAGTAAAATATGGTAAGTTAAAAAAAAAGTTCCTTTATTTTAATTATATGCTTTTGGGTTTAAAAAATCTCAATTGTTCTCTCAACATATAAGGATATTAGTTTATAGTTGTTTACATACTAATATTTCTTAATCTTTGTTTACATAAATACATCTCATTCTATGGTTTTAGAACAATGGAACGATTTTTCTCCATCAGTTTTTTCAACTTCACGAGTTTTAGGAGCGTTTAATGTTTTTATTTCCTCTCATTGTTTATTCCTTTTAATTCACTTGTACCCAGTAAAGGAACTATTGTATTGTATTGTAATTATCAATTTTCAGATATCAATGGAAATATATCCATTTTGAACATCCTTGAATCAATTTCGACTAGTTTCGTCGTAACGTCTGTACGTACGTTCGTTGATTCGTTCGTATCTACAATAATTCAAAACGGTTAGCCGTAGAAAGTTGATTTTTTTTATTTTGGATTGTTGTAACAATTAGCTGTGCAACTCTGTTTTTGGTTACTACATGATCTCGGGAAGTTGTACTTTATTTATGGATCATAATAGATTTTCATGAAAATGATTATTTTATAAAATAATTATTTACAAAAAAATTATATTTTTTCTTTAATGCACTTTAAAAAATAAATGTTTTGCTGGAAAACCATGTCGATATCATTCTTCAAACTCGAGATACGAAATAAAGCACTTTCAGCGTGTTTTGTTTATTTTTCTCAGCTCTTGTGTTACGTTTTTCCGTCCTGAAGATGCTTAAATCGGTGAAACATTATCTCGCATAACTAAAAAACGGTTTGACGTAGAAAGTAAACATTTTGTATTTGGGATTGTTGTAGCAACTAGTTTTGAACCTCTCTTTTTGGTTGCTACATGGTCACCAGAATTGGTAGTTTACCTGAAGGTCATAATAGATTTTCATCAAAAATTATATTAAAATATAATGAAAAACTTTTCAAATTCGATATATAAGATTTACATATTAATAAATAATAATATACTTTATTTTGGTTAAAATTAGCTGACTAGAAGTGGTGCTTTACTTGAAGGTCATAATTGTCTTTCATCAAATATTATATTAAATGCAAATATTGCCAAGGAGAGGATTGATTAACTGTGTACACTAGCGGTACATTTTCCTTATATGATTTGTTTTTCTTTTTTCTTCAGTCCCGTGGATGCCTGAATTAGTGAAATATCGACAGTTTAGTTGTTTTTCGTTATTTTAGAGAATCTTCGTATGATGAATCTTCCATTTATATCCAGGCAGTTGATACTTATTTTTAAAAGTTAATTTTTGCTTTTATAATTTATCAGAATAGTGAAAATGTACATAAACTAGATATGTATTGCAATGTATTAGTCATCAGAGACAATAGGTTATCATAGGCACGTGCAGTGTACAATAGAGTAGCATCGGTCGACCAGGGCCTAGCGGAGGGTAAGCTCTGGCACTTAGCTTGCTCTGTTATCCTTTTAATAGCCAGGCAGCTGAAATAGCATGTAGCAAATAGCATCCCGGGATGTATCTTTATCTCTCAGTAACTCCATTTATATCTCAAATTCTGAAAATTACAACAAAAAAATAATATTAAAGTAAATATTGCCGCCAAGTTCATAATTTTGTAGGAGTCTTCAGTGGTCACCAAAAATGATATATCTAATTATTATTATTTTCAGTAAAATTATCTTATAGGGGATGTTGAAGCTATCGTTATTGGTTTGATATGGCCAATTATACTTAGCTAATTCATAACTTTTAAAACCCGCTTAATCTCTTCACCATTCCCTAATTTCTATAAAATTTCATTGGTGCCATTTTCCATCTGAATCCAATCCAATCTAATTGCAAGCTCTGCGGTTGTCGATCTAATTTTGGCTTATGAATACACTTCACTTTTGTTTGTCACAATTAATTTCCTCAACTGCGCAGTCAATTTGTCTATTTTTTTGGCAGCATTACAAATGATAGCGATTATTTCTCATTTATACAAAAAAAAATCATGAGGTTTCCTGATTAGTTTGGACGAATAATTGGATTAAATTCATTGTTAAAATAGAAAATAATTCATTTTATCTTTAAAAACCAGTACTACGTAATAACATTTCTGGGAAGTGATGTCACTGGAGTTCAAAAATAGTTTAAAAACCTAGGAAGAAGTGAATGTGGCGGGGACTACTGCTGACGAATAGTTCCCCTCCTTAAAAGGCGCCTAATATAACCAATACATGAAAATTCATCGATAGGAAGCGGTTTCCGTTTCTATTAGTGAAAGGCCGCTTTTTGTGAGATAAGGAACAATTCCCGCTTGCATAATAAACTTCACTAACATACCAACAAGGTGATAAAGGATATGGCTGATGTGAACATTAATACGAGGAGTATCTAAATTAGGAGTTTAAAAATATATGTACAAAGGTATTAAATCTCAGGAAAATATCCCTTATATACTTCATCACTTTATTCACAATTTATCACAACGTTTCGGGCTAATCCTTGCCCACAGTTCAAACAGGTCACTCAGCACAGCTGGGCAATAAACTAGGATGATATAAAGATGTTTCTTATACGAAGATGAACAACGGAACAATAATCTTATATTACAAATAGGGATGAAAAAGTGAAAGCAAAAGATCACTTGAAAATGGGCAATGAAAAGCCCGAAACGTTGTGATGAACTGTGAATAATGTGATGAGTATACAGAGGATATTTTCTTGAAATATAAAAATTTTGAAAATCCGTATATGCTATTGCTTGATAGTGAGGTTTCGAGCTGTTTTATATATATATATATATATATATATATATATATATATATATATATATATATATATATTGACGGAGTTATGATTGTTAATGTACATCTATTTTAATCTTTTATTTTTAATTTACAGAGATATCTTCAGGAATTTTTATGTTTATTAGTGATCAGCGCTTCCTTTAATTTGTTTATTTGTTACTCAAACACAAATAATTTCAATTTGGACGTTTCTGGGTCTTATCCCCATCATCAGAACATCAATTTTTCTTTCTCTTATTTGTCGTACGTTTCAATTTTACAATATCGTAATTATTAGTATATTAAATTATAGTGTTCCATATACATTTTTATAGGAGTGTTGGTCAGTTCTGATGGTCAAAAGCTGTAGGCACTCCTATAAAAATGTATATGGAACATTATCATTGTATTTATTAATAATGAGGATATTGTAAAATTGAAATTTACGACAGACAGGAGTTACTAATTGATGCCCTGAAGACGGGAATAGGACCCTGAAACGTCGAAATCGAAATGATTTGTAAGTGAGTGAAAAATAAACGGATTAAAAGAGGTCCTGCTCCCTGAGTAATATAGCCTTTTTTAATTTACTGACCATGATATTGTTATACGATACTTTCGACATCCAAGATACTGTCGTGATGGTGGAGATACATACAAATGTTCAGAGGAGATGATCAGGGAAATATATGCCTCCCCCCTCCGAAATTTTTGAAAAAAATATGATTTTGATATCAGTTTTGAATATTTAGTAATAATTTTTGATCCAATTCTAATTCTTATCCTTAAAACTGACGCCTTATTTGGCGATTATATACACTTAATGATTAAATCCTAATCATTAAATCTCTCTCCTGAAAAAGAAATTGAGATCCTTCCCACAAAAAAAAAAAAAAAAGCGTTCACACCTGACAATATTTATTGTTAAATATGTGTATTGGTCTAGGCTCATGTACTAAATGTATTGATAATGTATTATATAGATGGATATAGTTAACCATTGAGGATATTGGTTGGCGGAGCGTTCAGACATAAAATGCACAGCAGTGTAATATACCGTTTAGGGTCCATTTACTCAGGTTCGTGAGGTACAGTGACAGTTCTGTATCAGTGTTATCCGTGTCCCCTCATTCCCACACGTCAGTACCATGTCAGTATTCCTCTTTCTTAGAGCATCGACCACTATGCCCAAGCTCTCAAGACATGATTTACCAATGATTGCTTTAATTTTAGGCGAAGAAGAAGAGGAAATTCAAAATAAAGTAAAAATTTTAATAGGTTCATGAATCATGGGTGACAACAAAGTAAAGTTTGCTACCTTTTGTAAGGAATTGATTGATGACGGAACGAAAGTTGGATTAATATTTTTGAATGAGTGAGAATTGTTTTAAAATTTTGCTGAGAAAATTGAAAGATCATTTAAAAAAGCAATTGTTATTATAGATACAAAATGGAGCAAGTCTATAATAACAAAAGAAAGATTAATATCATGCATAAGGTATATAATATTAATTGAAAAATTTACGATCAGTATATATTTCTTGTTGATTAACAAAGGTACAAAATTATAATTTATTGATAACAGTCCAAAAGATTTATTTTACAATATAATTTTGATTTTGATTATCAATTTGTACCAGGTTTCATTTTTAAAAGAATTATCCATGTATTTTGGATTTGATAAATTGTATACAATTTGAAATTTTCTAAGGCATTCAATGAGTGTTTTATTATTCATTATAACAAACGGGAGAAAAAAAAATCGTGACTGTGAAACTCTGAAATGATCGCTGGGAATTAATCGAGATGGCACGGGACACTGGCGGAACTGATACTGTACTGTACCGGATATGTTGGAACCCCTCCATTCAAATCCACAGAAGAATAGCATTTTTCACTGATACCAAACATAGAACTGACGCGTCACAGACATGTGTAAATGAGCCCTTAATGTGTGCCGACGTTTTGGGCTAAACAGTAGACCTTCATCGGACATTCATTACATTCCTGATGAAGGCCTACGACTAAAGCCGAAACTTCGGTACATATTCTGCCATCATCAGCTAAAAGGCCCCAACTCTAAATTTTTAAATACATTTTGGTATTGTACCCGAATTGCTCTAAAAACCAAACCTTTTTATGAAATTAAAAAGGTCTAAAACCAATGATTAGGGTCTAACTTTTGTATTTAGTGGTGGATTTAGGGCTTTCTAATGTCATAAAAAGGTGTAGTTTTTAGGTCAATTTAAAAAAAATAATTCGGAATTAGGGGTTTTTACCTTATAACGGCTGTATTGTACAGTATATTATGTATATTATATTTCATTACTTATTTCACATATTTTATTACTGACAGCTTCTCTCCCCTTCCTCCTCTCCAACCACTATCTCCTTCATTCCTGTAAGGATTTGTATTTCGAAGCACCCACCCAGAAGGGCCGCAATTAGGGGGAGGTGGGAGATAATGGGGGGAGGAAGGGGCACTTGCCCTGGGAGGTAGAATTTATAGCGTGGCAAATTTCGAGCGAGATTTTTTTTTAACGTTAAATAAAATGTATTTATTTCTGTTTTTTGTTTGTTTTGACCTTAATTCATTAAAATGAGTTGATATTATGATATTTATTTTGAAATATAATACCTAAGACGGTGTTACAAAACTGTTGACTTTCATTGGAGGAGGAGAGAGGGTGAAACAAAGGGCTGCAAAATTAAGCTCCTCCCCTCTCCCCCCCTCTCCCTACAAGCCAAAAATGCTAGTACCGGCACTTCGTTTCAGCTTGATTTATATAATCAGATCTTATTAAAAATAACCTCCCAACCTATTTAAAATATTATTTTTAAAAAAATAGCACTATCAGGTTTAGATCTTGGTTTATTATGACGTTATCCCTTATCACGGTGTTTTGATGAGAGAAATACTCAGTGAACCCTGTCGGGAGGTACCGGTGCGGAACCGTACCCCAATCCAGAACACAGCTAGCATCTCTTGTCATAAGACATCTCTCCTATGACAAGAGATGCTACAGGAGAAGACAAGGAGATCGGGATCCGAAGAGAGATGCTAATTGTGCGCCGAGAGTCGGGTCGATATGGCCCCACCCGGAGCGTATTGACCGCGGGGGCGCGCGCATCCACCCCCCACCCTGCATCCCCCCACCACATCATCAATGATTCAATCAGCCGCTGGCTCCCGTCCCGCTAAATATATACAGGTGTGTCGCGCCACTCAGGCTAATCACCTCCGTGTCCTTCCGCTCATTAGGCGTTGTCGCTCTGTCTCCGCTTCTTTATCCCCCGTCTCTTCTCGGGGGATGCTATTTCTTAGGTCGCGAGCTCCAAAGATTGGATCGACTTGACAACAGATGGAGCATGCTTCCTCATATAGCAGGAGACAGAAAGGCACTTAATAGCCAAAATTATGCCAAATAGAAATTGCTTTCCCTAACGATTTTTTTTTATTTTACGATGGAATTGGAAACATTTTATGACATATCAGATCTTTTTTTTTATCTAGCTTTGTAAAAAAATGCATAAATAAATTGACAAGCTTAAAGAAATCCGCAGAAACCAGACTAGTTAAGAACAAATACCGATATTAATATAAACATTTTATAATAATTAAAATTTTTTATTTTATTTTATTTTATTTAAACTTCGCAAAGAAAATGAATATATATTTTTAATACTTTGGTGGTTTTCAGCTTAAAATTAAAAAAAATATTATTCCTTGTTACAACATTTTTACAACCCAAATTAAGGTCACTTTAAAGTGTAACAATTTAAACTTGATTTAAATGTTTAAAAAATTAATAAAGAATTGTTATATATAATCAACATATTAAGATAGACAAATAGGAGAATCTCATTGGTAAGTGCATAAGAAAACTATATATGCTGCTGACTTACATCAACTTATTTATCTCAACTTCAATCATAAACTATATCGAGATTACAACAGACTTTTAAATGATTTGGCTACAAATGAGGTTATTATATGCTCAACAGTCTGAAGAAGCGACTAAAAAGGAGGAGCCGGATGAGAGAGCTTCGGTGAATTGGAGTGCTTATATGAATCAAGTCCGGGAACAGGTTGATACAGATGCAGGCTATTTTGGGAGACTTGGTTATTTGGACTTGAGGGACCTCAAAATATGTATTATCATTGAAAACTCAGATTCGAAATTTTTTACGATCACAATACTTCCACTTATTATATATAAGGCAGTTTTAGAAGAATACAAAATACTGCATAGTGAAGACCATAAACCATTCTTTTATTGTTTTGATAAGAGAGTTACATAATTTTATATTAAATTATAAAAAATAAAAATAAACAATTTTTATTATCAGATCATATCAGTAATGTATTTAAAAGTCAAAGCAATGTAAGATTATAATTGCAAATCTTTTACAAAAACTTAAATTCATACCTCCTTCTACCGGCCAAGCCAGAACTTTAACATAAATTTATATCCTCGTCTACATCTGGTATGATCTTTCGTAATTCTTTCATTACCATTCTAGTGATTAGTTCTCCATTCAACCCAACAACTTTGCACGCCCATACTTGTCGTCTCGACGCTAATTAAATCAATTATATTTGTCGAGTACAAACCCAATAATATTACATTGTTTGATCGTCTAAATTTTCCAGCTCATTTAATTTATATAAATGTCGAAAATGTTACGTATTTTTTTTTTAAATATTGGTATAATGTATTGCTAGCAATGATGTATCTCAAACATATCATTAAAAAAAAGATATAATTTCTTTAATTATATCTTAAATATTTAAAAGAAATTAATTTAAAATATAAAGTGCTGTTCGCTCATAATTTAAAAGTTATATATAGTATCAAAAATTAAAAAAAAAAAATAAATAAACATTGTTACAACTTTAATTATTAAATTACAACAGATGTCTCAAAATTAGGAAATGAATTTTCCAATTATAACTTCATACAATTGTAATTAGGGATTGATCCTTCTATACCATCATGCGGATGTCAACTCACACAATTGTAATTAATGTTGTCAAAAATATATTTTTTTATTTTGAATAGTACATATAACTTTAAAATGATGATTAAAAGTCTATCAAATTTTCTAAGAATCATATATGATGCATTTATAGAAATAATAAAATATATTTATATGTTTATTATTGAATTTAAGAATTCGCAAACGTATATTTATTATTTCCTATTATTCTTCACGAATGCGTTAAGGTTTTGGAAAACTTGATTAATTCTGGAGAGTTTTATGACTGGATTAAAACCTGGAGAATCACCGATTTACATTTTGTTCGTTCTCTGGTACCATCACTAAAAGACATGTTGATGTTTCAGAAGCATTATATCCAAGTTTAAATTCATATTAGTCCAGGTAAGTATATCGTAGAGACATTCAGTTTTTAAAAATAAATCGTGAATGGACAGTCTCAAAGTGATAATTAGGAGAAAAATATTAGATACAAATTGTATATATCTTAGAAAAAAATGGTATATGGCCACCTGAAAAAAATTCCTCTCGGATGGCCGAGCTTGGAGCGCTGGAAAATGATCGGGAATGTGTAGCCAGCTCCCCACCAGTTGTAAATCGTTCGTCAAACAACTTGTCCAATGTTTGTGAAGTTTGAAATGCGAAGGTACAAATGGGGCATCAACACACATGGCAAACCATTTGACTAATCGTTTGCCAAATGTTCGTGAAAATATGTGGGTGGTTTAAAAACAAAAGTTAGGCAGAAAAAAAAGTACCAATCAAAACAATAAATCCAATTAAGGACCAAAAGTTATCCAGTTATGAATCATTGATTATTTCAATACCAACTACAAAATAACAACAATTAAAAAATCGAACATTTAGGTAAAAATGAGGAACTCGATGGATAAATATTTCGTCATTGGTGTGGATGGAACTCATTGGCAATGGCAAATCTCTTTGTTGTGTGAAACAAACCTGCTCGGGGACGGCCAACGCAATTGCCAACGCCAACATTGGCCAGAACTTTCACCAATGCTCCAATATTCACTAATACTCCGATCCACACTAGTGGCAAACGATTTGGCACCGGTGTGGAGCCGGAGTAACACTTCCCCTCCGGTCGCGTGCTCCGATCGTCCGAAGCAAGAAAAAACCCCTTTTCGAAACGCCTTTATTAGTAATTAAATCGAGCCTCAAATATAATGGTCATATTTTGTGGCATTTAATTTTTTTTCGTGAAATATTGTAGACCAATTTCAATTGTCCAAGGCTCATTTTGTTTACCTTTTTAACCGTTATAAACTCATATTTTTGTTTAGAAAAATAAATGTTCTCATAGTAAACGTAAAAAAAAACACATTTTTTCTAAAACATATAGAATCAGTTTACACTATTTTTCTCCTAATAATCACGCTGAGAAAGCCCATTCAGGATTTATTAAAAAGCCATCGTCACTGGACCATATGAGAATATAACGCGTAATTTCTCAGATTTTATCTTACAACTTATTACACAATACTTCTCAAATTCTACAATATTTCTCAATAACTGAAAGAAATGGTATGAAAATAAAAGAGAATTTTTTATAGATTAATGTAATATTCATTGTGATAGTATCTGCAACCAAGAGATGGTTTCTTACTTTAATGGTCTCATATCAAAATATTTTCAACTATATTTCAACCGTTCCAACACAATATTTTATTTTTTATTCAAATTGTTAACCTGATCCTGCATAACAAAGGCCAAGTATTCATTCCATCAATGATTAAATGTTACATTTTCGTTACGATTTACAGAGTTACCCTTAATTAATTCACGATTTACGATTTAGGAATATATAGCAGAGAGACCCTATATATAGGAGTAGATTATGACAGACTAAAGCCCCCAGCCAACACATGATCTAGATGCAGATGCCCAATCCCACTCTGCATAATACCTCATCCAACCAGAGCCGATACCGATCCGGGCATTTAGTCCAGAGCCTGTCATTAAGACCAATCATGTATCTCTCCCGGGTTCCAGATTCCTTCCATCCCCTCTCCCTGTAGCATCCCATTGTTCTCTTTGAGCGATTTAGGAAAATAGAAAACTATAATAAGTTAGAGTGGATATTTGCAATAGTATAAAATAATTATAGGAAGGATTGCTAACAGCGGGATTCTGGGGATGCAGGTACCTCATAGCAACTGTTTTTACTTCCCTGTTTTTGGATTGCAGATTTCAACGGAAATATCCATTTTGACCATCCCTGCATCCATTTTGACTAGTTTCGTTGTGACGTCTGTACGTCCATTTGTTCGTTAGTTTGTATATCGCATAACTCAAAAATGGTTGGTTAGGAATTTGAAGGTTTGTATTTAGGATGGTTGTAACATCTAGTTGTACACCTCCCCTTTTGGTCACTACATGATCACCCGAAGTGGTACTTTACTTGAAGATAATAATAGGTTTTCATTAAAAATTATATTAAAATATCATGCACAACTTTTCAAGTTTTGTATATAAGACTTATACAGGATCATAAATAGCTATTTAGATTTTGGTTAAAATTGGCTGAACCGGAAGTGGTACTTTACTTGATGCTCGTAAGTAGAGACATTTATGCCATTGCAAATGAAGTATTAAATTTCGGCTTCCAAATACCAAAGGAAAGTTGTACTTTACTTTTAGCTCGAAATTGAATTTGATAAAAAAAAAAAATTATCTGAATTTAATCGAATTATTTTCAAATATAGTCTTAGGGACTTTTATATCATTGGAAATAATATTCAGTAATTGGAACTGATAATTTACTTGAAATTCCAAACTGCTTTTTAATTTTAATTGATGTATTGATATGCCCTTGTCACATGAGATTTTTTTAAATGGGTCTCAATCAATTCGAGAAATAAAAGCGTCAATTAAATATTTTGGAAAATAAAATTCTGTGTCTCCATAATTACGACTTAGGACACCGTATCAAGTAACCGACACCAATAGATGTCGCGATGCTGAGTGTCGTTTTTGAGATACCCGCTATCTTCGGAAATTGGTAACCAAATTTAGGATCACTTTTTAAACCACCGAATTATAGTTTAATAGGCGTACAAGGAAGTTATGTGGTGTTCTCATCAGATATTTTTTTATTAATAATCGTAATTACAGGGACAATAATGTTTTTAGGGAAAAATTGTTTATATTTTTTTTTAACACGTGCTTACATTTGTAGCGGAAGTATGTAGTTTTTAAACCATCATTCAGATAAACGCCACTCCCCCGATCGTATTTCTTTATTCTTTGTACAATTAAAAATTAATAACTCAATTTTTATTAGTACAAAGAATAAAGATAATAAATAATATATAATTTTAAGAAAGGTATTGCAAAGAAACTGTTGAACATTGAAGCCGTTACAGAACACAGTTTAATTGCATTGATACGTTTATCTTTTGATTTTGATGTGGACTAGATGCAAAAATTATCGCAAATAGTTAATTTGCCTTTAACAGCACGAGAAATAAAATTTAATTGTAATCCTAAATTGACAAATCTATTTTTATTATGCGTTATGATTTAAACAGAGGACATATCGAAGTTGTTTAATTATTTGTCTGTGATCATTCATCGAAACAAAAATGGACCTATGTAAAAAAATTAATTTTTTATTTTAGTGTAGAAGGGAGTGGCTTTTTGAATCCACTTGTGATTGTAGCATCATTATTCTGATTTCAAAATAAAATTCTATCAGAAGAACTTATGATTAACAGATCTAAACAATATTTTATTCTTTTTAGACGAATTGCTCTAAATAAAAAAACGCCCAATCAACGCTCAAGACCATGTCCATGATGATATCAAAGTAGGGATGTAAATATCAAAGAAAATTATCGATTTAACACATCAATTTAATTAGCAGAACAATTTTAACGAAACAGTGTGAACTGGTCCTTTAAAATCGTACCATAAGTTAATTTCCATTTTAAATATTGCATTACAATGTAAGGATTTTCGCGGAAGATTCCTTATCAAACCCTTGAGTCCTAAAAACACCATTAAATGAATAACCAATCAAAGTTTCGTCAACATATCAAGTATGAATATCATTAAATCACTTAAAAGGAGACCAACGATAGCACATCTCACATCAATAGCCTAGACTAACCAAATAGAGATAATATCGATATCAAAACAGTTCAAAATATCGATGGCTAAGAAGTGATCGAAACTGCCAAGCAAGCAGATTTTATGTTTTGACGTCATGCAAATTCCAAAAGCAATTATTTCTTTGTAGTTAAAAAGTAAGAGAAGATAATTTCTTTGTATACTTTATTGAACTGTTTTTAATACTTACAAATTCCTTTGGATCGAAAAATATAATTCCACTCAATTTTTTTATCCCTAGACAAGTGTACATCCGCTATCTTCCTGTGCATAATTCCGCTACAGGCCGATGTTGATAACAAACGGCACAAAGGATACACGCTAAACGATATTTCATATCGAATTAATATGTATCTATTCGTAGGCGTGAAGGGGCAGTTCCGATGCTAATGTTCGAGTCCACGGCGCCGATATATTTATCTCGAACCAAAGATATTTGGCCTCGAGGGCGAAATATATTCCATCTCTTGAAGGAATGAGGCGGCGACTTCTGCAGCTGACGGATGGACAACAGCGGGCCAGGACCAACTGTCGGTCGTCGACCTCGTCTTCGCAGGACCAAAATATCCTAGGCCTTCAGGAAGTGGATCGCAATTAAGGTTCGAAGGATATGCCCGGTCATGATCCAGGAGTGGTCCAATACCATTCCTTGAAAGGTATATCATCTATTTCATTAATATGATTTCACTTATTATATTTGTACTTATAATCATATTCAGATGATTAATCGAGGTGTGTAAGACAATAGTAATATAATTTACTTTACTCATTAAATCAACTTCATTAGAATATCGCACTTCTAATTCAATTCAGTTACTGAAAATTTGAGATTATTTTGTTAATTATTTATTTGGATTCTTATTGATACATCTGTTGTTGTTTTTTGTGTTTGTTTTTCATGCAAATTCGTTTCTAGAATCCGAATATACAATTGACTAAAATAATCTAAAATTTTCATTTACTGTTGATTTGGAATATATTATATTAAATTAAACATTCGATAAAGTTGAAAAAGTTTGTTAAATTTGTTGAAGAATTCATGGAATAGGTTTACTTTTCCATGGAATGGAGGTCCATCATTTCTCCTAAGGAATTCCCTGGAAAGAGGAAAAGACGACATAATCAGGTAGGAGATATATAAATATAGATATATATCTCCTACATATAAAAGCCAGAATAACTAATAGGATATTCTGAGAGAAGAAGCTGAAATTCTACATTGATATAACATATTGAGATAATGATTATTATTTTTTGATTCAATAGTACACCAATATAGATAAGTTCAAAGTACAAAAGTGGTATGGTATTGATTTCACAAACCGTCATTTTTGTTTGCACATATCACATATTCAGAATGAAAGAGACATCTCGAAATTTTATTAGTTGAAACGCTATCATCACAAAGAGCAGTCAGCTAGCTTTCAAATATCAGGGCAAGCCAAAAGACACAATAGGTGATCTACCTGCAACATATGTTAGAGGAAACATTCTGTGGGGCTGCTATGTAGGACTTAAGTTCGTTTTAACAAAACTATATTTTTTGAGCTGTGCCACTTTCATTCTGGATGTGCGATAAATCATCATCTCATGTATTTCGTTTATAATACATTTTTGCAAAAAACCAAGTCTCGCAAAATGGTCTGTATGTATGTGAACAGCATACTGGTTAACATAACCATCACATGACTAGGCACAATCAGCGTTGGTAAAATGGGTGCCGAACCCCTCGTAGAGACGAGAAGCAATGGCCCAGATGAGATAGGGACTGATTGATGCAGAGACCTTTCGAAGAGCAATTGCCTCCATCTTTCATATCCCTTCGTCTTCTTCTTATATTTTGTTTTTTGTTTTTCTTGTTCTCCTCTTGACGTCGGAGCTATTGTTTCCTTTTTAAAGATCTCCAGCTTTTAACTGCAATGTCATTCGTTTTTAAATAACTACCGATCCAAGTATATTATAATTCCAATACTGCTCAGCATAATTCATAATTGATATAAGGTTTAAATTCGTTTGTACAAATATAAATATGATTTTTCATGTAAATTAGAAACATATTTATGCAAACTGTGAGAATTTCAACAGGTTTCTGTATTCCCGATTTGTTATTAAATTTTGGACTTTCAGAATTCGAAACCAGCGAGATTATTATTTAAGGGAGACTAATATTGGTTTTGTTTTTTTACATTACATTTTTTCACGCAGCCAGCCACATCCCTAACTTAAAAGATAGGAATACTTTAACGTGAGAAATATCCCCTTAATTTTTAGTATTATTCTCGAGTTCTCGTCTATGTCTGTTTCAAAATGTCTTGTTGTTCATACGTACGACTATTTCTGTACTTATATGTGCGTATTGTTGAGCCTGTAGTTGATTTCAACAACTGTTTCTAAACTCTAAAATTAATTCATATAATCTTAAGAGCAAGTAGCCAAACAACCCATTATCCTAGCTCTCGGAAACATTTAAATACGTTTTTGATTTTGTGGAGATTCCAGTGATTCAAAGAGAGATGAATAGCTTAAAAAAAAAATAGAAATATTTGACATTGCAAAGAACTAGGCTATTGCTGTTAATTATATGACTGGCAGATAAAATTTGAATTGTTTTTAGAAGTTTTTAAAATTTATTTTATCAGGGATGTATTTTTTCCGAATTCGCTGATCAGCTGTTATATAACAATCAGCTGTAATATCATCTTTCTCAGCTATGCAAATTTCTTTTCCCTCAATAACTGTTGAATTGTCTTGGAGTGCTGAATATTTCTATTTGGTAAGATGATGTGAGATGTGCTGTATTTGGCCTGTATTTATACTATCTTATCTTTTTCTGTCCTTTTGATACCTTAATTGGCTAAACTTTGCCTGAGTAGTTTTCTTGTGTTGGAAATACTTAAGGCATTGCTGTTGGAGTCTTCCTATAAAATAAGTTTTAATTAATTACGTCTGGAGAGTTGGATAAATTATTTTTTTTAGAATTGATAATGTAATCAGAGTTTTACTAGCCTCAGTATATTGTTAAAATCAATTATTAGTTATTGTTTTTGCACGAATAATAGACACATATTAGAAAAACAAAATATATAAAAAATATCTCCTGAATGAAGGATTTTCAAAATATTTATTTATTATTATTATTTTTTTTTTTGGCAATATTTGTTCCTATTTACTTAAATGTACGCATGTCAAGTCGCTTAAGGCGCAATATAATAATCATCATTATTATTTTTTTATTAATAAAGGACTTTATTACTACACTCATGGATAATAACTATTAGGGCTCTAACTTTCCATTCATATCCTAAGTAAAAATCGAAAAAAAAAATGAAAAATAAACAAAATTAAAATAAATAAATAAACAAAAAGCATATATTTATTATTACTAGTAATGTATACTGTTAGACTAATATTATTACACGGAATCGATACCTTAGGCCTCCAACTTCAGCTATATTAGCATGCTAGACATGTAATGGCAGCTTAACATAATTCTGGTAATTGCCTTTAGTTATAATTATAGATCATGTTTAGCATGTGCTTTAAAAGTGCTTTTACAAATCTTTTTCCCCTCCAATTCATTAATCTTTCCATTTTCTTAAACTACCGAATTTATCAACTATCATGTTGTTGGTTTATATCTTATAAACTTATAGACAAATATATCTTAATTTTTTAATATGTATACTCTGGCCCTACCTCAACCTTTGATCATTACCCCTCAAGGACCTGTGTTAAGACCTATCCTCATCCTTCGATGACTTCCTGAAGGACGACCCAGAGGAGTATTCCATGAGGAAGAGGTCATCAGCCTCGGCCCACGCAGTGAGTGTTTGCCTCTATTGCTTTGTGCCTACTGACTGCTCTGTCGGAACCGTATAGCTTCCACAGCAAAAACACCTCACAGTTTCATTTGATAAATCTTATTAGTAATAATTCAAAAGAGTTATTAGTTATGTATAATTATTTTTATAAAATACCTCCGAAATTATTTATATTATTAATATATTATTTAATATAAATTATAAATTATTTATATTAATATTAATATTAGAATTATTTAATATTGCTTAACATGTAGGTATTTCAATCCCATCTCTAGAAATAAAATAACAATTTTTATTAAATAAAACAATATTTCTTAGTGATCACTATCTTGATAAATTTTACACATTTTTTTTAAATTAAAATTAATCAATCATAGATTAAAACGGGGCCACTATAAATCCTCTCTCAAAAAAAAAATATATTAATAAGATTCCAACATATTTTATTAAATCACATTATAAAAACGTTTCGGCTTTATTTTTTTTTTTTTTGGGGGGACTATTTGAATCTTTGTAGTTTATTTATATATGCAAAATATGAACTCTATAGTCTATAAAATGAAATAACTTGAACAACTCTTGGAAGAATCTATTGAACATTTAAAGCTCAAAAAGTTCTTCTAAAATCAGTTATTATTCAATAGTCAAATTGGTGATAACACATATTGTATGTATCCAAATAAACTACAATGGCTTAAAAATGGCCAAAAGCAAAAGTACGAAAGTTTTTTTACAATGGAATTTAATAAAATTTGTTGGAATTTTATTTATAAAATAGTTTTTTTTGGGATTAATAGTGGTATAATTTCTAATTTTATGTTTACATATTGTGAATTTTTAGCTAATTATTTTGTATTAATATAAATTACTTTTAACTAATAAATTAAGTTTATACTTTTATTATATATTCTTTTAATTAAACAATTATATTTAAAAAAATAAATTATATCATTGAAAATAATTACTAGATGTAAACAAAGTAAACAAATTTATAAGAATACAATATAGAGATGAAGAAAATATCCGGTGAAAATATCCACAAGACTTCCCTTGCCACTTTGGGTGCTATGATCAATACAATGATCGGTTATTTTATATTTGCTACTATGATTTTCAATAAGTTTTTATTATTATTTTTTAAGATTGGTAGAAAATTTAATTATCTTTCAAATGAGCATCAAGTCCCAAGAAAATAGCAACATTAAACGTTTAAAGACAATTTTTTCGGCCATTGCGTACAAGGAGCCCGATTTAAATTTAAAAAAAAAAAACCAACAAAATCGGTTCATTCAATCTGGAGCTAATCGTGGTATAGACCGATAGCGCTATTTGGTAAACATCGGGGACAGAAACGTTTAAAAAATAAGGTTAGTCCAGAACACTAAGATCAATAAACAAAGGTCCAATTTAGATTATTTTAATTTTAATTTAGGTATACCTTTTTTTTATATTCTAATCAATATAAAAAAATATTTGATGTGGACAACACATGACTTCCTTGTACTCCTATTAAACTATAAATCGTTGGCTCAAAAAGTGATCCTCAATTTGGTTACTAATTTCCGAAAATTGCAATATCTCAAAAACGAAATTCGGCGTCGGGACACCCATCTATTGACACACACACATACTCTTAATTCTGGAGGTTTCATTCCGTTATTAAATGTCGTTTTTTTTTCAGTAGGTAACTAGTTTCCAAGAGATTTCTTCGTGTTCCGTGACAACATTAAAACTGTCAATATCACTAGATAAAGCATTAGAAATCGACAGTTTCTAAATTTTAAGCGGAAGAACCCACTTAACTTATATCTTATTCTCCTGCTGCAGACTTGTTCATCGCACAAATGGGGAGGAAAACCAGTATTATATGCCCAATATTAACACTTAAAATAAGTAATAAAAATGTTTAATTAGAGTTTAAACAAAATCGCGTTGGTAACCTTTATTACCGAAACATATGATTTCTCCATTTAATTTTAATATAATTTTTGAGGTAAGTTTATTATGACCTTCAAGTAAAGTACCTTTTTCGGCTCACCAATTTTAACCAAAATCTAGAAAATACATTCATATTGATATAAAAGTCCTATTTACTAAATTTTAAATGTTTTACATTATATTTTAATATAATTTTTGATAAGTCTAATATGACCTTCAAATAAAGTACCTCTTCCGGTTTTCGAATTTAGACAAAAATCTAGTATGGTATTTAAATCAATATATAAGTTCTAAATACCAAATTTGAGAAGTTTTCCAAAGTATTTTAATATAATTTTTGATGGAAATCAATTATGACCTTCAAGTAAAGTACCACTTCCGGTGATTAAGCAGTGACCAAAAAGAGAGGTTCACAACTAGATTTTACAACAATCCTAAATACAAAATTTCAACTTTCTACGGCTAACCGTTTTTGAGTTATGCGAAATACGAACGTACGTACGTACCTACGTACAGACGCCACGACGAAACTAGTCAAAATGGATTCAGGGATGGTCAAAATAGATATTTCCGTTAAAATCTGAAAACCGAAAATTTTCGCGATTACAATACTTCCTTTACTTCGTACAAGGAAGTAATTAAATATAAATTTAAAAATAAACGCTCTATGAAGCCAACAAAATAAATAAAAAAAATACTGCATCCCTTCTCCAGCTACCATCAAACTGCAATTTATTTTATATGTGGATTTTATAAAACGTTTTGAAGGTTAAAGGCCGCTTTACTTTGACTTTTATAACCTTCCTCTTGAATTCCAGATTATTTTGGTATCGATCTCTACTCCACTTCCACATTGGGAATATATGAAGGAGTACACCTTTGGACCGTGACTGCAAAAATCACTCAGACATATAAGCGTCGAATGCTGTCGAAGTGCCCCGCGGAGGGGTATAGAAGCGCTTCTGCACCCATATTAGGAGCTGGACGTGAGATCGAAAAGCCTCAACACGATCCTGACCTCGGAAGGCATTTTGATTCCGGATCGGTCGGTGTCTTCAAAGCCGTTCCTGGAGACCGCTAGCTCGCAGGCTCACGAGCATTTCATATTTACTGTCGAAGGACTCTGGTGAGAGATATCATTTTGGATCCTTTAGTCTCTGCCAATTCAAAAAACAGGATTCTATATTTTAACATCAATTTATGCAATTCTATTCATTCAAAATAAACAATGTGAAACCGCGTAATAGTCATATCATAACTTTGCAGCAGAGACAGAAAAAACACACAAAAAGTTAAATATTTATAATTTTTTTCTCAACCCCCATAAAGTCTCTTCTTTGTTATTATACTTCTTATAATACTTATTTCTTTATCTTTCTACTGTAACCATGCTGCGTTGTAAGGACTTTCTGTTCTTATGCATCGATATAGATTTATAAGATAATTAGAACCAATCAGGTAATGGGATCCATCCTCTATTTGTAGAGATCTTAAAAGTCTAAAAAGTATAAAGAAGTTAGTCTATTGCCTTACGTGGTACTATGTTATTAATTATCTCATTTCTCGGTAGTTACAAGCTATAATTCAATAATTACATTTATTTTTAATGTCTGTACCTCGTCATAAATTTTATAATCATTGCCTTCGAAGTGTAATTCTTTTAATAATTCTCAGAGTACGCCATTCTAGAACGATTCCAACATATTGAGATTTTTTTATATAGTTAGTACCAGCAATTTGCTATCGAATAAAAAAAATAATTTAGGTAAAAATAAAACAATCCTAAATAAAAACGTTTTGTTCTTACACGGTTTCACATTGTGACCGACGACTTAATAGGTAAAATTACAATCTTTAAAAATATCAAGCATAGTTTTGTTTGTAATAAGTTTGAATCCCGACGAGGTAATAATTTCAATCAGGCTCAAAACTATCAACGAGATCGGTTTGAGGCCGCTTGCATGCTCCTGCTAACTATTAGCTCAGGTTATTTTTGATAAGTTTAATCTTTTCATAATGCGCTCTTAAATCATATCCGTTCTGATTAAAATTTATATTATATATATATACACCAGACATCTCCGAATTCCCCAAAACCGTCGTGTTCCTGTGGTTATGAAGTAAATTTAAAATGCACCTCCACCTCTTTCCGATGACCTTCATTACTGTGCAAAAGTCTATTATATTCAGTGAAAAAGAAGCATTTTTTTAAAACTTTTTTATGTTAGTCGTGTAATAACTAGTTGAGCTAAAGGTAACGATATAGCTAATTACATTGCAAAGGTTAACTTTTAATTTACATTTAATTAATGCAGATTTTTAACTTGGGTTTTAAAAAATATGAAAAAATCTCGTGCGGTACACAAATTTCAGTCCTAATTTAAGTAGATTAAAAGTATAATTTAATCATTTAATTTCCATTAAGTAACATAAAAGTATAAATTATTAATTACATAATAATTTACTCTATATTGCATTCTACGAATTTAGATGTTATATATTGGTTATTCTTATATAGATTATTTTTATAAAGCTAAATTTTTAGCTTTCAAACGTCTATATTACTACTACTCTTATTTCCGGAAATTGTTTTCAACCTGGTAAAATATTTTTACTCCTTTTTATTGTTTTGGTTAGTTGTAAAATTCTTTCGTAGTTTTCATTTACCCATTTTTTTATTTTTTTATTTGCATTTATTTAACGTCACTTCGACTGCAGTGGATATTAGCGACGACTGTTTTTCTTAAACTCCTCCAATTATCTCACACTTTTGTATCAGTAAAATAAAATACGAAAAATACCTATTAATATTATATTAAAAAAAAAAAAGAAATAAAAACCGTCATTTTCTTTCAAGGCTATATTAGTGGACAAAAAATAGATTAGGCGTTTCTGTAATTATTACTAATGTTGTACGAAATTATTTTGAAGATACAAGGAATTCATTTAAAAATTAACAATTCTAATTTTAACTACAGTAGATATTTAGAAAGGTACAAAGTATAAAATAATTTTGAATAGTTATATAAATGTGTTATTAAGATAAACATGTTCATAAACAAATATAAATGTAATATATATGAATATGGTTTATTTTATAAACATGACATAATAATAGGAAATAGTAATAGGGAAATAGTAATATTCTTGATATATAGTTAGTCTAGAAAATGCTTATAATATTGTTAAAAAATAAAATACATATAATTAAATAATACAAATACAAGTTATGTTAGTTTCTAACTGATACAGAATTTCCTTTAGATCAATAGATATACATTAATGGCTTTTTAATATGTTAATTAATACTTGAAAATATCTAAATCAACTGCAATTAAATTGTTAATTCTTACAAGACAATATAATCGTTAATGAACATTAATTAATACATATAATACAATATTCGGTTAGGAGTCAAATGTGATAAAACTGAAAGTATGAGCTTATAAATATGTTATCGGGTGACTAGAAATATGGGGCCTGTAGCTTTTATGAGAAGATATCTATAGACTTATGCTTTAAATTTCTGAGATATTCATAATGTCTAGAGATGGGAAAAAAGTAGCCTTGAGTAACGATTACCGAGTATTTATCTCTGGTACTCTCACTAATCAAATACGACTGGGGGCGGGTAGCGTAGGTCAGTCTTCTCTATCCCTTCCATCCCTAGTCGTATCTAATCCCCTTTAGTGTGAGTATTCGAATAAAATACTCGGTACTCGTTACTCAGAGTACTTTTTAGCGATAATTATACTGATAATGCCTGTGATATTTTTGACATTTTTAAAATAGTATTATTATATGAAAGGTCTAACTGCAAAAGTCACGTTCTCATCGTTTCCTGAAAATGTGTAATTGACATATTATTAATTTTCGCATTGAAATTTATCTTATTCTGAAGGTTTAAACCCTTAAAACTCACATTATTCTATTTACATTTAATGTTTAAAATCACATTGTGAAGCAAAAGTAATATTCTCCACCGAGTACTCTAGTTCACAATTCACATTCTCCTCTCAGCCAATGGAGCTCTTGTTTGGTCACGTGATGTGGACATGTGACACAGTTAGCAATGATTATGTTTGAGTAAGAATATTGTGAGATTTTTTTTTATTTATTTGTTTCTTCAATAAACACATTGTGCCGATGATTATGTGTACCGACATTTAAATTTTTTTACGTAACTATTCAAACAAACTAAATATTTTAAAATTTCTAGAACGCTTGTTGTCAAAAGTGCCTTACATTCTCGAAACTATTAAAGCGCAGAACTCACATTCTCCACATTCAAGTACCAAAAGAGATTATGAAATAATTTTTCTTAGTTATTTGTTATGTATGATTTGAAACATTACAAACTACGCTGTGTAAAAACTACATTGTATTTTCAAAAAAATTCCAAGTTTAAAAATCTTGTTTTATTGAAATTAGATTTTTTCATATTTTCAGAATTTACTAAATTGGAGAATGTGACTTTTGCAGTTAGACCCTTCATATTATATATCTATTTCAAAATTATATTTAAATCAATTATTGATTAATTAATTGTTTTAGTATCTGATTAGGACCACTTCTTATATATTGCTAGTTACTGAGAAACTGTATCGAATATTATAGCTATGATAAGGTTGTTGTAAATGTGTAAATAAAATTACATATATTAACTAATACATGTTAGTTACATAGATATACACAAACATGCGAATTAAAATATATAACAGAATTTTCAGAGTACTACGTGCATATATTAGTGATCGATAACGTGGAGCCAGAGCGTAGAAAGGAGATAACAGAGCGTTGAGACAGTACCTGCAACAAGTGGCTGGGCGCGTGGTGACAAGAAGAGCGGTTCGTAGGGACTGACCCGCGGCGGCAGGTTTTACGACGAAGGAGACGGAGCTGCTGAGCCAAGCTCTTTTGAAATTCTTTTTATTTCTTGACAAAATGTCGGCTAGCACGTCTTCTCCAGCAATAACTTATCTCCAGCTGCTCCAGCGATTCCACGCTCACTGTTGATGGAAGAGATGCCGCCTGACGATGTTTGTTGTCTGGGTTCCAGTCGGAGTTTTTATAAACAGGACGTCGGGTATTAGGACTATTTAGTTCTGTAAGTTCGCGAAAATTTTTGCGAAAGAATACTGCTCTAAACATAAAGCCAAAATGCTATTTTTCATAAATAAGAACTTAAAATTCTCTATAATTGGCTTACTATAAATTATAGGAAGTAATATAAATTTATTTATCCTGTGATGTCTCCTTAGGATAAATTACTACAATAATAAAGGTGTCTGAATTTCATACAAATATTTTTATTCATGCAATAATTAAAATAAATTAATAAAATAATAATTCTTGAATTGACCATAGACAGGAGATGCGCAAAGAGACGGGATTCGAATCAGAGGTAGGACCGCGTTCCATAAGGATATAATTAATGAAGGATTTGCCAAAGACACTTGTCTTACGGGAATGGATATTGTCACAGGAGTGAATTCCGGATATGGTCTGAAGGAGTTAGAAGATATAAGGATCGCGATGGATTAGGATAATACAACAATTATCTGAAGCAACAAATTATTTTCACGGGTTGTAGTGGTCCAGATGTTTTTTTCATTATTTTTTTAAAATTATAATATTTAAAACAGATCACTCATTAGAACAGGGTATTCAGAAATAACTATTAAATGACCAAATAAGAATTTTTCTAATGCAAATATGGAATAATGGAATTGATGCAGAATTGGCAGATAAGAGATAACTTGAAAATGGGCTAAGATAAGCCTGAAACTTGGTTAAAAATTCGTTGAATAGAATGATAAAGAGTATATAAGGGATAATAATTTTTCTGAAAAATAATAAATTTATAAAATTCTTATGTACCCTCATGAAAATTTTGGAAGTGAAATTTGGAACTCATTCAGAAAAGATTTATTCTATTTTTATAACAAAGGTTTCAAATCTGTTTAGTGGAGTAATATATATATATATATATATATATACATATTTTTTTTAACCCTTTTCTTCTCTAGTGCTTGCCTTTTGTAAACTATTTAATAAGTTTGAAAAATATCTACAAATAAAAATCTTATTCGGTAGAGTCCAATGTTCCCAATTGGTAGAGCATACCGTAAATCCTACAAAAAACCTTTTTACTAAAATTGGATATCGGTTATGCTTCATATGAAAATTTAGAAATCCGAAAACGCGAGAAAAGAAAAATTAAAATTTGATTTATTTAATAATTCGGCCTGTTAAAGGTTTAAAATATGCCAAATAAATAATTTTGTCAAAGAAAGTCTCTACTTAGTTTAATTTTAGCTCAAGAAATTATCTGTAATGATGTGAACATTGTACACAGACTGCTGTCAAAACACACAATGCTCCACATATACTAAACATAAACAGATGCTACGCAGCAATGTGTCAACCAGTGGCCATTTGATTGATGTCGGGTCCAAAACTGGTTGTGGTTCCAACAGCCTCTGCTCCCTGAAGAACTCTTCCTAAACTTACATCTAGACCATTTTTTGTTTTTGTTTTTCTTTCTTTCCATTCTTGTCTTTTTATTCCGTTCTTTTTTTCTTTTATTTTTATTCAAACATCTGCTAAAAACTGGTTCAGTTGAAAGACCTGCCCCCATCCTCACGTGCTCTACCCTGCTCACAACGGGGTCGTCGATCTCCTTTCGTTCTCATTGCATTTCTGCCCAGTCCTAAATGATGAAAAATTATTAACAGATGTTCTAATTAATTATCTGGCAAGTAATGATTGAGAAATTAGAAATTAAATTAACAATACAAGTGTAGATGTATCAATTAAATAATACGTGTTATAAGATTATTTCATTGCTTTATTTATCGACTAAACTCAAGTTTATTCGTCGATAGTAAAAAAATCACTTAAATGATTCGTGGAATGAAGCAGCATTATTCCCATCAGAGGTAACCAACTGCCACACCTTGACAGAAATATAGACCTATTTTAAATACCAAGCCAAGATAATCTGGTCCATATTTGGAAAACTACCGAGGGACAAAATTAATTATAAAGTATTAAAAAAAAACTTAAGCTTGAAAAATGTCTTCTACAGCAGAAGAAAAGATGTTGTACCTCGAAGAATGATTGGCCACACTCGTCTTATATTCTCATATATATATATATATATATATATATATATATATATATATATATATATATATATATATATATATATATATATTTTTTTTTTTTTTTTTTTTCGGTTGGCTCTATAGACCTTGTAGATCTTTGGCCGCGCGATGTGGTGTTCTTACAGACATTTATTTCTTGCGGGAGCACAGACAGCCTGGAGGGGGTTACCCAACCTCACGTTGCTGCGAACCATGGTTTCCATGGTGCAGCGGCAGACTGGCCATTGCTCCACAACCGGTCCCTTTGGGGCCAATTCGGCAGTGTCCTTCCCACCGACTCACTCGGGTTCAAGGACAGTGACAAATCGGTCTAGATCCACGGATTATGGCTGTTCGGAGTCAGCAGGCGCACGAGGACCTATATTTCTTTCCCCGAGACAGACCGTCCATGGACCAAACCTCCGGGCGGCTATTTTATGTCCTAGAAAACCACAACGCGATTCACAATTAAGATACACGGGGTAGGGTCATCACTCCTACACCCGGTCTGTGTGAGTGGCCTCCAGTAGGCTGACGGGCCTCACATACCCGGGGGAGGGGGATAGTGGCAGGCCACGTGGATTTTCCCTGGCAGGCGGTCACCCAAATCTGGGCGGTCACCCATCCAAGTACTAAACACGCTCGACGTTGCTTAACTTTGATTACCTATTGCAAGCGCCTTAGCCCGCTCGGCCACCCCGGCCCCATATATATATATATATATATATATATATATATATATATATATATATATATATATATATATTTTTTTTTTTTTTTTTTCATTTATGTTTTTATTAATCAATAATACAAGCTGCAATGCTCAAGGCCACTAGGTATTAGTGTTGTAAGAATCCATTCCTGCCATATGTACAAAGAAAAAACAGAAGGATAATAAGTAATTAACAAAAACAAAATAAAAATAAATAAAATTACAGTAAAAGAAATAATTAAAAAATATGTACATCACAAATGGAAATAAAACAATTAAACAATAGCAAAATAATTTTACAACCAAGATAATGAAAATTAATGTTGAGTAAAAAAAAAAATTAATCATCATGAATACGCATATATTGCATTCTGAAATCATCTATCATAACCCTTGAAGAACCTTGTCAAATCCGGAGTCGATCCTAACAATATTATCAAATCAACTTTAAAAATATTTATTCTTCATCCTAAACCTGATTTGAAGTAGTACAATATTATTCCTAGAAATAATTTTTTCAAGAGGAAAATGAAAAAGAAAGTAAACTGAGAGGTCTAGAACTTGAAGAAATGATTTTCCACGGAGTCAGAATTCAAGACCACTTCTACCGTCGACATTAATTTCAGAACTAAGATTTTTCATTTTTTTTTTTTTTTTTTTGGTTACGCCTTCTTTATATATCTTCTACTTCAGGAATGTTATTTTACTTTTAACCAAAGATTACTTATGGAATAGAAGTAATTTATTACTGTTCATGAAGTAACACATAAAGCAAATATAACTTAATACAGCGAAAACCGAACTTATTGTTTTATACTTGTTTCGTTTAATTATAGATTCGAATAGTCAACTGTCACTTGAGAATCTCAAAAGAAAAAATAACATAGCGTTGTAATAATTGTAAAATTTACAACGCCCAATGTTTTAGTTCATAGACCATTTTTTGGTTATTTTTCTTGAGATATCACTGACTTTCGATTTCGAAAAAAGTTGTTTTTCTTTATTCAAGTTACGACATGTCTACTTTATTTTATCATATCATTCTATTTTATTTAATTCATATAGAAATAATTAAAAAAATTTATAAGATAATAGCTGAAGGGGTTTGTAAAAATCTGTAGTTTTGAACCGATTTTTAAATACAGTTCTATTTATTAATTTTATTGTCTACAGAGAGTATTAAATTATTTAATTATTTTAATTGTGGTTTCAAGATTGTTATTATTATTTAGAAATAATTATTCAAGGAGTGGTATAGCTGATTGGAATTATTATTATTTTTTATAATTATAATTATTTTTCGCAATATCAACCTTAGATAGTAGTCCAGTTAATAAGGAATTTGCAGAAAAATAAAATCGTAACGGTTCAATATGCTTCTGGGTTACTGAATCAGATTCTGGATTTTGCAGGCTAGTATCAAGTCTGCGATTTCAGAAAAGGCAAAAAAAAAAATTGGCAAAAATTCGGTTTTTGGCGTAGATCTCGAAAACTATTGAAACTACGTCAAAGCAATCTATATCCAAAATAAATTATGGGAAAATGTTTTACAAATTTGATATCAACTTATTTTTTCAGCGCAACATAAATAGGCGCAAGAACTCGTTGAAATATAAGGATAATCCGACCAATTAATACCCTAAAACGTGATTTGGTTGTTCGCTTAATTTTTTATTATCTGTATAAAATCAAATGAAATGAGTGTTATAAAAGTAGTTTATTTAATTAATTATAAGTATTTTTGAAGTTTATATATAAGTAATTATAATTCAAGGCAAGTCCGTATGCATTCAGATGATCCAGTCTGCTTGGCATCATTTCACCTGTTAAAGATCTATATACAAAATTAAACATAATTTATCTTATGAAAATATCTACGCATTTTGTTGTTAGTTGAGCGGATTAGGCACTGGAGCGCATTAAAATATTGCGAAAACCCAACCAAGTTCCTAGTTTTGTATTATAGTTCAAGGCGTGTCCGTTTGTATTCCATGGTCTAGACTCCTGATCGTCATACCGTCGGTCATTAAGTTCACCTGCACTAGAATTACATCAAGGCCTTAAATCGATAGGAAAACTTAAACAATTTTAACTATTCAAAAACTCAACAATTAATGTTGCCTTGAGAGGTAAATGTAGCTATCAGGTCAGGTATTTGGATTCTTTTTCAGCTTCAAAGTCAATCTATGTTGGTGCACATGCCCTCGCAGTGGTAGCACATGTTGGAACAGAACAGACCTTTTCTCCTTCAACCACTCTTTTTTGCATTAGCAGAGGGTGCTAGGATTATTGTTGGTATAATTCCAATCTTTGTGATTGGCAATATGAACAATCTTCAGGCCTCTTAGCGTAACCCAGCCACAGTTGACCTCAAATGAAAACCCTTAAGGAATGTTGTTCTGCTACTGCTACTAAAGCTGGGAGGGTAGAAATGTTACTTGTAGGTTTAATGGATGACAAAACAAAATGCTTGTATCGCAATTGGTTCAAGGCCCTGCTTTAAATTGCAGAGCTGTGGTAGGACTCCAAATGTAGTACTAAAAGGAAAAAGGCTGCAATCTTTCGCTGAAGTAGGAAGAGAAGAGACGGAAGAAAATTTGTAGAACACTTTCTCATCTTTAATTTTGTATATAAATTGTTTTGTTGTAGTTTTTTCTGAAAAACGTAGAGCAGAGACGATTGTGTAAAATCCAGAATCTGATTCATAACCCTCAAAACATTAAATCGTTCAGAAAAAAACTTATATGATTTTTTCATGAGATCGCCTTAGGCGAGCCCCTGTTGACTGGACCATTGACTCTAGAGTTTGGTTCACCTTCATTTTGTTAGAAAGAAACCTGACCGATGACTTCCTTTTATAACCGTTGGTCAAGAAACAGTACGCTTTATTGAAATGGTACTTTAAACGGATCCAAGAACTTCTCATGCATCGACGTACTTATTTTATTTTGTAATTATGGTTCTAGGCTTAGTGAATGGTAACTTAAATTTTCCTTGGAGTTCGGCTTCATTAGACTGGTTGATTTTGATTATATTATACCTGTATGAATATTCTATACATAAAATATAATACGGGCCAACCGTGGTTGTAAAAAATCCAGCCGAAAGAGAACAATGAAACGGAAACGTCAGATGGTCACAAAGAGCAATGGGGACAGGGTTCACTGGAATGGATTGTATACATCGGCTAGTAGCTATCTGGTCAACAGTAATATATTAATGTAAAGATTAAATAAAAATTATGATATCGCATTAAATAATTACTAGTATACCCGAGCGAGAACTCTCGCATTGCATATCTTCTAATCCCTCATTCCAAGTACATATAAGCGATATTAGGAAAACATATTTATTCGTATAAACAATATAATATTATCAAGAAAGTTTTATTTAAGCTTCATAGTTTGTAATGACTATGTTGAAGATACAGTTCATACTTAATAAGTAATTAGCTTACACTACTGGAAAACATCTCTTCAGTTTAGCAGTTAGGCAATTAGATTCAGATATACCATTTTCTATGTGTAGTATCCTTTTTTAACAGTGTCCTTTAGGGTTGGACGGATGAAAAAATACATAATTTCCCACTCATTAAAAGTTTTTGTAAACAGACTCAAATTGATATAAAGTTGCCATGACAACGGCACGTACGCAAGATGGCATGAGGTCCGTGCGGACATATATCGTGCATTATTTCAAAAACAGTAGGTTTTAGAGCTTTAAAACGCTGGACCATTACGTTCCGCAGGAGCGTATGTGATCTTGATGCCCGCGTCAAAATCATTAAAACCCAACTCATATCCCGTCTCGATCCGCCGACTCTCAGACGTCAAATCTTTGAAACCTCCCAGTTTTTTCATCACTTTTATTTAACCCCTAGTAAGAATTTGAGAATAGAAATTAGGATTCGTCACTTCTCCATGAAATTCCCTTTCTTTTGATACCTCATTCATCAAAATCCATCGTTCCTGAGAGCCGGAAAAGGGATTTATACTACCGTAATAATATATAGTAGTGATTCATGAATATATATATATATCAAAGATATATAATATAATCAATAATATATGTTATATTCACGTCAGTTCTAAAAAGTCAAATTTATTATTTTCGTAAAAATGAAACAAGAATGTTTGAAATAGCTTTGGAAGTTTGATATACTTGGGATTTATATAATTAAATTAATTAATAAAATTATTTAATTATTTAATAAAATTAAATTTATATATTTAAATAAAAAATAAGCCTTTAATCAATGCGGGAGAAAACTAAAAAAAAAAAAAAGGAAAACATCTATTATTAGGTTATAATTGGAAAATTTCAAAGCCGGAAGTCTCTTAGGTAAAGATAATATTTATTTGAAGTCGTTCATCTAAAGGCACTGTTTATATTATCCCATTAATCCTCAACAGTTGTATTAATCTGTTCATTGAAATATTCGTAGACTTCAAATATTATCAAATACGTGATTACCAACTTTTTAAATTTTACTAAAAGAAGGTGTGACAAAAATTATCAATTAGGTAGTGTGGGTTACAAAGTTAATTATTCCACCCTTAGAAATCGTTCTCACTCCAAGCACACTAACACTTCATACTTCCATTTGAAGTGATTGTCAATGACCATCTTAGGGCTATAAAAAGTAATCATATACGAGATTTATTTTAACAATATTATTCAATGCTTCGATATAATGATAACATTAATCGATAGAATACCATTAGAAAGGCAATAGGTTAAGCGGGCGACATTTATTTTCAAATTAGCTAAACATTATATATTCTTGCCTTGTATCTCGTACATTTTTATTTTCTAAGATTTTCATACATTATGTTAGTTCATCAAAATAGCCGGCATATTATACGATTTGTAATAGATTTAATAGAATAACTAATATGAAAAAAAATATATCTATTCATATGAAATCATAGTTGGATAAAGGGATGCGAAATACAGATTAGTTTGAGGTTTCTTGATTATTAAATTTTATTTAATATAATATATGAGGGTTAACGTCCTTTTCTATTCTATTATGGCAAACAGGACGGATTATATCCTGCAGATTACTAACCTATTCTAACCAGAGTGGTAAGGCCAAGATTCATGACGTGAGGCCATCACGAAATAAATTTCAACTCGCCCAGGCCGGATTCGAAGCGACGCCGTAGCGGTCTTGCAAAAGTGACGCCTTAATACTCCCTGTCATCACGGCCTCTCACATTTTTACCTTGAAAACAATAAATAAAGAAAAATCTATATAAAAGAAAAATAAATAAAAGAGAAAAAGTAATGAGAGAACCAGTTAATTGCATTATTGGAAAAAATAAAATATAATTCAACTCTCAATGTCCCTACCCATCCTACACTAATATATCTATAGTTTCCCCAACCATGAAAATGTATCGATAAACATATTAATCAATTCGAAAACAAGATAAATGATCATTCTGTGAAAAGAGCAAATATTTGCAAGGCTGACGAGATTTGCTGTAATTTATTGCACCAATTAAATGCATTTCCATGGCAGCCTTGTTCTTGATCAAACCTTCCCGATCAGTTTACAGCTGTTCCAACTCAATATTTCAATATAAGCTCTTATAGAGATCACCTTCTTTACATAATCAACTCGCGAGTGTTAATTTTATACCGGATGATGTCTAAGTATTTGTTTACAAGAATCTTTATAATTAAATTATTAACATAAAAGTTCAACACAAAAGAATCTTCTTATAAAAAGTTCCTTGAGAGAGTATATCATTGGAAATGTTTTATAAAAGTTCTGTTAATATAAATTCTTTGCCAAAACATTTTTATAAAAGTTCGGATTATAAAAGTCCTTGCTAGACTATTAAAAATATAAGTGTTCACATATTTATGAGGCATAGCTTTAAGGAGGATAATTGGAAGGGGAGGGAAGGGAGAAGAGAGTAACCACTGAAGACAGTATTGTTAATTTTTTTTAATTAAAAAATCTTTGAATAAGTATGAGCCTAATTAGATGAGCCGCGGCACACAAACAAAAAAACATCGGTATAAATAAAATTTTAAATAAAAGAACAAATAAAAAAACAATAACATTTTATTTTATTTAACACTAAATTTTTAATTTTAATAGAAAAATTGCTGAAATTTTTATTTAAATAGAATCACCGACAGAATGTTTATTTTAATATAAGAAAAGTCGGTCAAGATACAATTTCAGAAGTATTTTTCTCATTTAAATGGGAACTTTATATTAAGAACTTTTGTTTTAATCCACTAAAAGGCTCTATCCACATATTTTATGAGAACACGTATATAAAAGTCCTGTCTAAAACATTCTTGTAAGAGTTTTTATTATAAAAGTTCTTTGGATATCGTTCGCAATAGAACTTTTACTATAAACGTTCTCGTAAGAACTTATAATAAAAGTTCTTGCATGAACTGTTCCAAAAATGTTACTAAGAAAAAGATTAAGTTAGAACAAGAATATTTTTAGAAAATAAAAGTCACAGTTATTTTGGAGCCCTACTAATTATAATCACCATTAATAATAAAATTTCAATTATTGTCCCCGAACTTGGTCCGCCGAACGAATAGTTGTTGTCATCTCTGTTGTGGGCTTTAGGGGCCGTTTCGTTCCCATCATTAACTTCTTTTTCAGTTCTATTCTAAATTTATACAACAGTCTTATTTCACTAGAAAAATATTAATGGCTTCAGGTTAAAGCTTGCTAATGTACACTTTTTTTTTAGTTCAAAGAAAAGAGACTTCAACGCCCAAAAGATAGGTATTGTAAGCATTTTATCGATTGCTTAAGGAAGAACCAATCTGCGATATTTGCCGGATTAACAATACAGGCAACGCAGCTATTGGCACCGTGACCCGTTAGAAATATAAGTTCAAGTTGTTTTAGTTTGCTGAATGTACGAAAAAAAATGTTTATATTGTAAATACATTTTTAGTACGATGGTATAGAAGGATGATTAGCATGATGATATAGAAGGATCAATCTAGTTAGGGATTGGTAAATTATTTGTCATTTCTATAATTTTGTTTTTATTGAAAAATAGTTTCAATGTTATACATTCATCTTCAGTTCTAAAAACTAACACAAAAATTCAAAAATAAGCAATTCAAAATACAGTTTGGTATTATTATACATATTAAATTACATATAATATAAATTAGTATTATAAAATATTTATGAATTGTGAATTTAATTAAGACAAGAAATCAAATACATGTTGGTACTCACCAAGGTTTAAGTAGATTATATCAAACAGAAAAGTTTGTATTGTTTTGTTCTCGCAATGAAAGAAAGGTTGGGTAAACGGTTTACCTATAAACACTACCCTTTCGAAAACTTTTCCAAAAGGTTTCGATATTAATAAGTCAATGATTTGTCCGCTAGAACCCCGACTAATAGTTTTGTGTGCAACGCACATGTGTATATCGCACCTGTCTACTTCAGAGCCACTACTCAAAACATAAACAAACCTTCAAGTGGTCCTTGACCTGTGAGGTGTATCCACGCAACTTATTCAACCTAAGTCATTTATACCTCATAATATAATATAAAATAAAATATTACATGTTTTGAAATCAACTGTAATTATGTTATAAATTTCAACCGAAAATCACTCAGTACAGGAAATAATTAAGCAAATCGACAATGAACAGCCTGTAACGTACTAGTACCGTTCTGTCTTCCATCAAGAACATTTCATACGTCACAATCTTGAATCGAGGAAAGCGCGGACATCCTCCCCAGACCTTTAGTAGCCAGATAGAAGGGGGTGACATCCAGAGAGTCGGTGACAAGAGGGGGTGACCACCCCGACGTGGAAGACGCGAGGAGGCAGAGGATCCGGCAACATGGGCCCGTGTTCTCTTTTTACCTTTACCTACTCTACCGGTCCTTCCTTCGCTCCCTCGCCACACAATTCTCTCTGCGTCATTGGCCTCAAGTCTAGTCCTAACTGTCTCTGTCACTGTCCGCTAGGGGGCTCTAGTAGTCTGAGGGCACTAGGGTCATAGGCTCCAGTAGTCTGTCTCTTCTCTAGGTCAATTGGTTTAATTTATTTCAATATTAATAAAATATTTTGTAATTTATAGCCAAGTTTGCATATTCTATTCATGTGATATAATAACATAACCAATGCCATTCATTAATTTTCCCATCTACGATTCGGTTTTCCGGTAGTTGACATAATTACTCAGTATACTTACCATATATTATTAAAACACTTTTACACCTCCGCCTAATTAGTTTTAGATTTCGTTTGTCATTAGATTCACATTTCTTTAACATTCAATATTGCTTCCTCACTGTTCTGAGGAATATGTCAACACTGTTCGACTTTCGATTCGACTTCTCGCATCTACCGAATGTAGAGAAGCTATGTATCCATGGATGAAATGAAAACAAAAATTGCCCTAAGAAAATTTCCACATCAGTTTTAGAAATTGAGGTACAAATTTGGTTCCCTGTATGTCTCCCTGTAGGCAAATTCACGTGACGGGCATAACACCTACTACCGTTAATCCAATTTAGATGACATTTTCTGAGATTGTACGAATTGTTACCTAGATGTTGCCTAGATAAATTTGATCTAATACCACTCTCTACTTTCGCTTGCGCATGCGCCAACATATTTTATTTTAGACATTTATATTTCAAAACTGTTCTTCTGATTTGTTCAAAAATGGAAGGAAAGTTGGGGATTAGTCTTAAAATGGCCCATTATCAATTTTGTCAAATTCCATCTGCTACTTTCGCTTATATATGCGAGAACGTATTTTCCTTGACACGCTTGTATTTCAAAAACAACTCGTTCCTATGATTTTATTCTCAAACGACAGATCATTTATCTTGAAATATATGTAATTATGTTTCTAATAGAAATGGTGAAAGGCCTATACCGTACTAGTTTGTATAAGATTTTTTATGTGTCATTCCAAGACAACCGTTTATAACAGTACCTACTAAAACTGTCTTGTTGATTGAACGTTTGATAGAAAAGGAATAATATAAATGGTTAGTTTTAATTTTTTTTTTTTTTTTTTTTCAAAGCCGCATCGGATGTGGTGTTATTATTTAGGAGTAATGTTATGCTGAATGTAGAAATTACCGTTTTCTGAGAGGTTTGAGGATATTAGGCAAGGAGCTGTCGGAACTTAGCAGTTCCTGAGCGCTCTGCATGTTAAGTTAAAAAGTTTTATTTTTCTTAATTTCCCAAAAGTTGGGTCTGGTTGAAAACGACCCTTTTAACATTCAGTGATTAATTTGTACCCGGTATTGTCTTACGTCAATCACAACAGCTATATTGTCCACAGGCAAAAAGATATTTTAAAAAATTGGAAAATTTTGACCGAGGCACCTGATTCTTACATCGAGTCCCTCAATTAATATTTTTTTTTAATTGTAATCATTACAACTGGACGTATACTGATTTTAAAATTTTAAAATAAAAATTTAGAATATTATATATTTTTTAAATTTTCTATAGTGTCAAATTAAGCTACCTTTGTTAAAAAATATATGTATATATATATATATATATATATATATATATATATATATATATATATATTTTACTATATTTTATACATTACCATCTTCGGACTTTCTCTGCTCTTTACAGTGTCGCTCACCCTATTGTGGCATTTCTATATAATAAAACTACTATTACTTAACATATAACATAAAATAGTTTTATTTCAAAAAGTTATGTATCTTGAAAATATATTTTAATATGGGACTTAATGGTGGTTTTTATTATTATCAATGTGATAATAAGGAGGAGGACACAGTAAAGTGCAGTGAAAGTATGAACATGGGACATTACGGTCTCGAAACGTCATTTATAAAAGAATAAAAATGTATAAAGTATAGTAAAAGAATAAATGATTAGAACATTATTAAAAAATATATATATATAAAGATAAACTAGTTAAAATGATTTTAATATAGAATAATGTGGCCCAAGTACCTTACATCAACAACTTCAAAGAGTATAGTTCTTATCTGAAGTGAGGATATTCATCCTAGAAAAATGAAAAAAAAATATACAAAAATTAAAATAAAAAAATGGTTTTCCTAAAATTCTTTTGATAATTTATGAAGAGATTATTGTCGCATTTTTGAAAATATAATTTTTTTTATTTCCACAAGAGTTAAATTCAAACAAAACTATTATATCCATTCAATCTCGAAACGCAGTTGTGTTAAAAAATAAGGAAGTTGTTACCTACAGAGAAAGAACTTCTACATAATGGCTTATTTCCATAAGACCTAAGGTTGGACCCTGATTGTTACCTGAGAAGATAAAAGAACTGGAAGAATAAACCTGGAGAAGTGGAAGAAGGACACGACCTTGAGTTATAGGGAGTGACCCGATCATTTAGGAGTTATGATGCCGATGTGAGGTGTCCGTCCGTCTGGGGAGCGAAACAGGGATAAGAGGTAGACGTAAAAGAAGAAAAAAGAAGAACAAAGCGACAGGAAAAAACTGAAATAAATAAAAAGAAAGGATCTGAAGGAGGGGGAAAAAAAACGGGCGGATGGACTCGTGTGGCTGCAACAGCTACTCTACCGTCATCGGCTGAGGACTGACATCCGATCTGGGGATCTTCTTCAGAACTTAAGGTCAGTTCTATATGGAAGGATCCAAATGGAAATTATAAGGATTCGATCCTTCTCTCGGGGGAAGGCTAATTTAAAATTTAAAAGTGTTGTCTTCCAGCTGCAGCCTCCTGTCTCGTTAAGGGAATAACACCATATAAAAAAAGATAAAGGATTGAACTCGGTATCAAATGTCGCAATCAGTAAAGCGGAAATGAAGAAAATGGTTTCCGGGCATTAATGCAATCTAAAACCCTTTGAGCAATAGAATATAGGACTTCTGGTTAGACATTTAATTTAAGACAATTATAATATTAACGAATTGGCGGCTTGATAAAACATAATACATCACAGTATAAAATATTATGTAGAAATACATAAAAACTAAAAAAAAAAAATATTAAAAAAAATAAAAAGCTTTCATTTCCAATGTAGCCACGCATTTATTGCCTTGAGAATTTATCCATTCATTTAGAGAATATGAGAATTCATATTCATTTATTCTCTCATATTCAAACTCGTTCCTTTTAACTTTTAACGACGTCAATCTAACAGACAACAAAAATTCAATAATATTAATTAATAATCTTGAGATATAATACGTAATATACGCATGCGTCTTACAATAAACTTTTGTTATTGAAAAAACAATAAGCTTAACGAATTAGTGTTATTGATTGATAGAATATGAAACGTATCAAAATGTTGAAAAAAAAAATCAAGATGTTATATTTGACAAGCTAGTTATATACTGATAATCTGAAGTTATATACCAGGGAGAAGGTTTTGGCATAACCTTCCGCTCTAAGCTCCGCCCATAAAATTCTCCCTTAAGTTATATATTTACTTTTTATTTCCAATTTACTTTTGGACATTATCAAAAATTGATTATTTATTTTTTATATAACATTGCATTCTGAAAAAAATTTATCATTAATTAGTGGATGTATAAATATTTATAAAATATTTTAAATTCACAATTTTTTTAAATTATTTGTCAATGTTTCAGAATGTGATATATACATTAAACAACAAAAATTAAAAAAATAAGCAGTTTTTGATGATTACCAAGATACAGGTCGAACATAAAAAAAAAAAAAGGTTTGTCAATTTTACGAATTTTTATTTAATACTGAGAGAACTATAGCCTACCATAAAAAAGAGTTTTCTTTTATTCATAATAAATAATCTTAAGATATTAATACCATTTGATTGTTACTTAATTTATTTTTTAATTTAAATATGTATGAATGTAGATATGCATTTCTATTCAAAACGGTAAATTTGCTATGTATTTATTAAACAAAGGAACAAACATATAATTTTTGAAATTACAATAGAGTAAGAGTACTAACGTATAAAACTCCAAAATGTAATATCCTGAACTATGTTATAAGGGAATAGATATATTTTAATGTCGCATTTTTTTCTTTGCTTACTGATTTCAGGACCCATAGATCGAAATGGAATTAAAACAGAAAGAGGGAATCGGATTTTTAAAAAAATATTAAACACGATTTTACACATCTTAATAAAATAATTACAAAATGGCAAAAATAAAAACAAATGCTTCTTGATTATTCATGGGATGTTATGGGACTGAATTGTATCTTTGCATTCACACAAATAATAGTCTCTACTGTCGTAATAACAAGGAATGCCAAAAAATATAATTCAAAAGCATGATTTTTAAACAAAAATTATTTTTTTAATCAGTAATTTATACCTAACTAAGTCTGATGTCTCATTATCCCTCCTTCTTTAAGACTTTTTTGAAGATTTCTGAATAACATAATTCCTCTTTTTTCAGAAAAGATAAGGATGTGGGTTTTTCCAATGCGGATTTCGTTTGCTTTGTGAATCCCGACTCTACTTCAAAGAAAGGCAGTGGGTGTTGCCGACAAGAATCATTTAATCTGAAAACAATGTTCGGCATTATTTGAGGTTTCTTTACATCGCAATTTCTGAGAAGGTACGGAGTAAAGATTGCGTTGGATGTCACAAGAAAAGCCACTTTGTTGCTTGAGCGTTCATCAATATGAAGCAAGGAGGGGTAAGAACCTCCCTCCCCCTATATTTTTGCGGTTGATGGAGTTAAACATTAAAATTATATAATTTACGACGATGGATCAATAGTAATTAACATGCCGGCTATGATTTGTCTAGCGTTTAGAATTTACATTATGTACATTAGTAGCGATCGAAAGAATGTAAAATAAATCAAAATGTTGAAAAAAAAAAAAATCAAGATTGTATATTTGACAAGTTATGTACCATGTCTGAAGTTATGTACCAGGGAGAAGCCTAGAGCATAACCTTCCGGCCTAAACTCCGCCCACAAAATTCTCCATTATGTTATTGACCTTTTGACACTAAGTCATTGGCGTCAAGGTATCGAGTAAAAATAAAAAAAAAAAAAAAAATGTCAGCCCTTCTCCTAATGAAAAAGTAAGATGGACGTTTTGTTCAATTTACTAAAGGCATCCCACTTTTAGAAACTGATTTTTCACTCTTAATCAGATCTGTTATTACTGTTGTAAATAGTATTTTTATACACTCATTTGACAAAGCTTTCTTTTCTTTTTTTTACCTTTTTCAGTAAAGTAACATAGTGGTTACAGTGGATATAGAAAAGGATGTATCGAAAAAACAGGATTTTTTTTTAAACCGTTTATTTTTAACTGCGGAAAAGTTGCGAATCAGGAAAATAAAAAAAGGCGTGAAAAAATAAATCTAATCGATTCATATCTTCCGATCGTGTTAGAGCTTTTATTTTGTCGGAATTTGCATAAAATCACATTCTATCATTACATTCAATCACATATTATTTAACTTTAAAACCCCAATGTAAATGTAATGCCTCTAGTCGATTATTAATCGAATCAATAAAGAATTAGAAAAAAAGAATTGTTTAAATCGGTATGGCATCCCAATAAAATCGTTTAGATTATCTAAGAATATTATCTTGTGATGAAATATAGTGAACAAGATGAGCCTATATCCACTAGTTAGTGCATAGTACTGACCGCGCAAACGGCAGCGAGCTAAAAGTCGTGATCCCTGAAGGCGGTTAATATTTCAGAAGAGACACGCAACCTTATCGAGCCTTCCCTTGATTAATTGTTACCATTAACTCCTCCTCTTCTCTTGGAATGTTTGTCTCTCTTCTGTTTTCCCTTGAAATGAGGATATCCTTTTGGTAAAGGTCATCGGCGTCCAAGGGCACTTAAGGATGCAAATCGATGAAGGAATTGAAAAAGATTAGTCGAGCAGGGCTTGATAAGTCACTATGATTGGGTCTGCGTAGTATCTACTTAATATACCTCCAGTATGCTTTATAATTTACTCAATACGAGTTGAGAAAGCTTTATTTCATCCTTACTAAAGAAGATAAAACGAGAATTTGCTTCTCTCAAAATTCCAATAAAAACTTATATATTTTCACCTCTTTAAATACTTGATGATTGACTCCATGATTTATTTAAATATCTTGTTTTACAATATATTTTCATTTTTTTAACAAATACAGCAGAACTCCGATAATGTATAATAATGTAACTAAGACTATTCGGGCTAAGAGATAGTATGACCAATAAATAAAATGAATCTAGATACTAATAAAGGTAATTATAACATTAATTAATAGATTGTAATAATAAGTAATGAATTAAGTATTACCGTTAACTATTAATTATTAAATTTTTGCCACCGAAATGAACCCCAACGGTGCATAATAAAGAATAATATTTTAAAAATTATCTATTATTGTTTGGGGGAAATACGTTTCATGTGTTTCCTGTAAAGTTTGCTGAGTGGCGCTTACGCCTTTTTCAAAAAACGACGTCGTTATCTGATATATATATATATATATATATATATATATATATATATATATATATATATATATATATATATATATATATATATATAGTTGATTATTACATAGTTGGTAGATTTCTGTTTAGTCTGTGTAGGTTGGCCAATGCTTCCAAGATTTTTTGTATTTCTCCAATTTTATCTATTTTTTAATGGTTTCATCCGTCCATAAAATGCTCTAGAGTATTTCAAAATCCTAATATATGTTTAATACTAAACATTCTTGAAGATAGTGCTTGCTAAGAAAGCATAGAACTGACACCCAATTCTTTTCTCCCTTGCCAAAGGCATTCTGGTTGAAATGGAGCGCATGAGAGTTGACCCTTGGAGGACATTAGGACGAGGCAATATGGCCCGAGCCGCGGGTGTCTCCACAAGAATTAACTGTCTAGACTGCTCTTGGATATTACCACCCTTCGCTCTAAATCCTGTAACTGTAATATTGTAGTCTCAATACCAGTATGTAAAAGTTGTATTAATTTAGTGTATTCACAAATATAGTTTTTTTTCATTAATAATTACTTTATAATATTTCATATCTTCTATGAAATATACATGGCCATTTTTTTTTTTTTTAGACTCTATTTCTCTTCGAAGTTAACGATACAAAATGGCTCTAAAGTGTATGACAAGTTATGAGAAATTACTAAAAAAGAATATTTGCGAAATTCCAATATTAGTTTTTTTTTAATATAAAATTAATAAATAAATAAATAAGAGCCTTAACAAAAACGAAGGCTTGAATTTTTAATTTAATTAATATTTCATTAAAAAAAAATAATAAAGAAGGTTATCTTAACGAAAAAAATGTCAAATAAAGAGTCCAAAAAATTGCAAAATAAAATTTCGAGACTATCATTTAGGAGTTAATAACCTAACTTCTTTCTAATTGTTTAATTTCGTCTCGTACCTTGTTATTGTTATCTCTGCTACGGCAAGTTAATAGGCCCAAACTCTAAGTGATTTCTCTAAATACGTTTTTGTAGTGTACACATATTGGTTAAAATTTTAGATATGCCTATTTATGACATTAGAAAGCCCTAAATCCAATGGATAAAAATGTATTTAGAAAAATAATTTAGTGCTAGGACCTTTTAGCTTATCTGGGCAGAGATAACAATATCTTCGTTTTTTAGTGTTTACTTGTTCCTTATATTATATTATTTACTTCGTGTTCTTTGTTTTTACTTTATTTCCTGTCAATTTTTCTTTGTACATCTATACATTGATTTATATACTTAAAAATCGATTACAGGCATAATATAAATACTTATTTCTTTTTCTTTTTTAATTCAACAATTCATAATAGACTTAAATTATATTAACTAATCTGTTTTTTCACCTCTATTACATCCTTGTTCTCTTTTCCACTCAAATATTTATAATTTTACGAATAGTGAAAAAGTTAAAATAATAGTTAAAATCGTATACCAAGCAGACCAGTATAGCTTCCTCACCATGTCTATAGGGTTCATAAGGACAATAAAAATCTGTACAACATGTTTGTAAAAAAACAAATTATTCCAATAAAACATTTTTTATTGACTATTGCTAATTCCTGCTATTACAATAAAAAAAATATTTGGATTAAAATTCACATGTTTGTATCACATGAATCGTTATGGGAGATTTGATAAAATTAATACTGGATAATTTTTGCATTAATCCCCTACTTACCTCCATCTTTAGGACAAATAAGAAGACTTGTTTTTGAAATATGTAATATAAAGAAAAATAGGTTTACGCATGCGCAAGCTAAGTACTAAATGGAATTTGATGAAGTTAATACTGTACCATTTTTACATTAATCTCCGACTTTATTCCAATTTTGGGCCAAATCGAACGAATCGTTCTCGAAATATAGTTGTGACAAGGTAAATAGATTTGCGCATGCGTAAGATAAACTTTTGGATAGAGTTTGATTGGAACCATCTCGACAAAAATCTCTGAAAATTCAATGAAATCAGATTTATTGATAGTAGGCGTTAAGCTCGTCTCATGGATTTGACTACAGACAGAGACAGACATGAAACCAAAACTGCTCCTCGATTTCAAAAATTTTCGATTCTGAGAACAAAATTATCCATCACAAGGACGATTTTAATCATCGAAAAAATACAAAACATAATATTTCTATGTTGTTTTTTTTACTTCCTTTCCATAAAAAACACATGGGGAACAGAATGCAGCAAACAATAGGTACACAAGCATAAGCAAATACAATTACAATACAGATGATAATAACCCGTATTTTTAGAGATTGTTAAAGTTATGAATCACCTAAAATACAAAATAACCTAATAAAGGAAGTTAATGAATTAAGAAACCTTAACCTAATAAAGTTTTTGTAGTGTACTTGCTTCCAATGTAAGGAGTTGTCATGACAGCCATTATGGATACCTTCTTTTTTATTTCCTTGGACGCAGTACAGGAAGTATTTTAATCGTTAACATTTTATGTGACGTTAAAATATCCATTTTGACCAGTCCTGAATCAATTTTGATTAGTGTCAATATGTCACGACGTCTGTACGTTCATATCTCGCATAACTCAAAAGCGGTTTGCTGTAGAAAGTTAAAATTTTGTATTTAGGGTTGTTGTAACATCTAGTTGTGAATCTTTCTTTTTGGTCATTACACTATAACCACTGTTGTGATTGTGGCACTTTACTTGTAGGTCTTCATAGATTTTCATCAAAAATTATATAAAAATATAATGGAAAATTTTTCAAATTCGGTTAGTAAGACTTATATACTAATATAAATAACATACTCGGTTTTGATAAAAATTGGCAAACAAAAAGTAGTACTTTACTTGAAGGTCATATTAGACTTTCATGAAAAAATGTATGAAAACATAATGCAGAACATCTCAAACTTTTATGCCTATATAAATTAAATACTAGATTTTGATTAAAATTGACCAGCCAGAATTGGTATTTTGCCTGATATTATTTCATTTTTTTTTACTTATCGCTTATTTTTTTTAACCACCGATTTATTGTTTAATAGGTGTACATTAAAGTCATGCGGTGTCCACATCAGATATTTTACTATACAGATCTTCGTAGACGCTTACTGATTAACCCTTCTATTATGGTTGTCCAGCTTGAGAAACTTTACCTGACCATTCCTCTTTCAGGAAGACGATTCTCAATGTTGCAATGAGCTGATGTTCTCGGAGCAGGTAGTAGCGAGTAGCGAGTGTAGGCGGGAGTCCAAGGGATCTCTCATCACTCGCTGCTAATTGTCGCATCTTCCTCTCGTTTTCTCGCGATCTCTGTTCCTAGTCTTTTCCCAATTATGTTGGGGTTATAACCATTTAGGCTATGTGACGGTTTGAGACAAACACAATATAATCTCACGGTTTGAGACACATACAAAGTAGGATAAGGTCTACAGGAAGAATATCATTGAGGCCAAAATTGTAAATTAATAATGTAAAAAATTTTTTTTTATTTCGTCGTAGTCAAGAGAAAATATCTCTTGTGCCATAAATATCACATGTGATTTTTATATTTTGCCTTTTATATTTTTTAGATATCTAAGTCGTTTTTTAAGAAAGGCTTCAGCACCAAAAATTTGAAATTTTTTTTGCTAATTCCCATTCGATTTCGTGTTTGTATTTTAGAGAATTTAATCACCTTTCATGTTATTTCATACATGATTATCCATCAATACTTACGTTTTAAATTATGCGCAAATAAAATTTTCTTTTCGCTTTAACTTTTTCCCTTGCATTTTCTCGTTGATAAACTACATATATGAAAAGTTAAATGGCTTTCAGAAGAAGACAATAGGTAAGTTTTATGAAAATCGTTTAAGAGAAAATTGTAAAATCAAAGATATAATTGCCACTTCCTGTTATCCAATGTACCTTTACCTGTACCTTTACTGCTATGACTCTTTTTTGTTTTTTAGATAATTTAATTACCTTTCATACAAGTCTATAAATAATTTACCGTAAAATGTATGTTTTTTAAGTTATGCGCAAATAAAATATTCTTTTCATCATAACTTTTTTCTCTGCAATTCCTCGGTGATTTACTACATAAATGAAAATTTAAAGGCCTTTATGAAGAATAATTTAGGCAAGTTTCATCAAAATCGTTAGAGCCATTTTCGAGAAAATTGTAAAAAAAAATGTGAAATCGGTTATATAGAGTGGCGCTTCCCGTTAGTCGATTTTGACGAAAAAGTTGCTGCAGCATCACATGCATATGCCTATCTTAAATCCGTAATTTCAGTATCGTACAACTTTTCGTTCTTGAGCTAGGCTGTTCACACACACACAGACTCACAGACACACAGCCACTCAGAACATTTTGCGAGGCTTGGTTATTTGGACTCAGTGGACCTTAAAATGTGTATATCCGTTGAAAACTCGAATTTGAAAATTTTCACGATCGTAATACTTCAACTTACTATATACTTCGCATTTAGGTAAGGGAAAGTAATATATTGTAATTATTAAAGTCTTGGCATCGTAATAAACCCCTACTCTCAACGAAAAGGAATAAAATTAAAAAGAAAAATATATTGTTATCTGAGGAACCACGTTTAATGTGTTTCCTGTAAAGTTTGCTTTCTGTAAAGAAATGACACTTACACCTTTTTGAAAAAAATGACGTCAATATATTGAATAAATATGCCGTTGTTTTTATTTTCTGAATAGTAAGTATCTTTTGGTCCATTCCCAATGAGTCTTCCTTCAAATTTATTTGAACATTAAACAATATTCAAGCCAAAATATAAACATCACAAAGCGGTCATATCCGTTTGAATAAATATTGTTGCTCGACATTTTTGATTTAGACAATCTTTTTTTACTAATTTTTAGTATTTATCATTATTTTAGTTTTTATTTGTTATGTTTAAACCATAGTTTTCAAATCAGTAAATGATCCTTTAATTGGGAGAAAACCTGGCGGTTGGGCGAGGTGATCTCAAATCACCTCCTTGCACAATCGTTGGCTTAGAAACAGTACAGTCCTCACCAAGTCCTCACCCAAGACCCATGTCATGGGTTGTAGTGGTACAGGTTTTTTTTTTTTTAATGACAGAGAATAACTAGTAAAAAGATTATCGAAATCAAAAATGTCGAGCAGCATGGTCTGGGTGATTTCATATGGAATGGCCCATAGGATAACTAACAGCATATAATTTTTTCTTAACAATTTTATAGTCTAATTGATTTTTTTGTTTTATCTTTATTAGTGTTACTATATGAACACTTTACTTAAGTAATTATTATTATTATTATTATCAACTAATTTTGCAAAAAAAAAGTTGTTTTATTTGTAGTAGTAAGTTTCATATTCATAACACCATAATTCACGTATTAATGTTATTGTCAATGCATGAAATATTGAGTGGGAGAGGGAAAATATTATTTTTTTTCCCGGTCTTTGGACGAGAAGTTGCCTGTTTAATTCTTTACAGCTATTCGAGATACTCAAATCTCTGTTTTGGAATTTTTCCAAAAAATTCTTTCATTTTCCTTTTATTCTATAATTTTTTATTGGTTTATATTTCATACGAGCAAAAATATTTTATATTTATAAATTAGATGAAGAAAGACGCTGCAAATTATTACACTGTGGTTTATCATTTTCAGATAGTTATATATCAATATAAAAATTTCAGTATTTATTAATTTTAAATGATTCGGTACAATGATTACAAAACACTTTATATCTTGGTACCAAATCTTAAAAAAAAAAAAAATCTGCCCATTGGTCTCGGAAAAAAGCCGCTGAGGGCGAGCGAGCGGATTCTTTTTATTCCATGTTTGGGATTCTTTCTTGGCCGACTAAAAAGGCTCATAATTGAATATTATAAACCAAAAGAATTTTTGTTTTTATAAGAAAACTAGCTGTGCCCGCACGGCGTTGCCCGTGAAAAAAATCCTGATTGAGTTAAAGACCCTCCCGATTTTCAAGTTTTTTGTTTTTACTTCCTTGTACGCAGTGATGGAAGTATTAAGTAATAGCGAAAATTTTCGGTTTTAAGATTTCAACGGAAATATCCATTTTGATCATCCCTGAACCCATTTTGACTTTATTTTCGTCGTGACGTCTATACGTTCGTACGTACGTGCGTATCTCGCATAACTCAAAAACGGTTAGCCGTAGAATGTTAAAATTTTGTATTTAGGACTATTGTAAAATCTAATTGTTAATCTCCCTTTTTGTTCACTGCATGATTACCGGAAATGCTACTTTACTTGAAGATCATATTAGACTTTCAGTAAAAAATATATTAAAATATTATGCAACACATCTCAAATTTAGTAACTAGGACTTTTATATCAATATAAATATTATACTCGATTTTGGTTAAAATTGGTGATCCCAAAGGACTACTTTACTTAAAGGTCATAATCAACTTACAACAAAAATTATATTAAAATTAAATGCAGAGATCATTTGGTTCGGTAATAAAGGTTACAAACGTGATTTTTTTCCACTATAATTAAACATTTTTATTACTTGTTTTAAGTATTAAAATTGAGTGTAAAATAATTGTTTTCCTCTCCATTTGTGAAATGAACAAGTCTGCTGCAGGAGAATAAGATATAAGTTAAGCGGGTTCTTCTGCTTAAAATATCGAAACCATCGATTTCGATCGAATTTTATCTAGTGGCATTGACAGTTCTAATGTTGTAACGGACCACGAAAAAATCTCTTGGGAACTTGTTACTTACGCACTGAAAGAAAATGATAAATAATAACAGAATGAGACCTCCAGAAACAAGAGCTGGTGTGTATGTCAATAGATTTCGCGACGCCGAGTGTCGTTTTTGAGGTTCTGCAATCTTCGGAAACTAATAACCAAATTCAGGAAAACTTTTTGAATTACCGATCTATAGTTTAATAGGCGTACAAGGAAGTCATGCGGTGTCCACATCAGATATTTTTATTTTTAATGTGTTATTAGTGGAATAATTTCTTCCTTATTATCTCTATATTCCTTCACTTTTTTTTGCCAAATCGTTCCACCAACGTTTTGGGGCAATCTCCCATTCTCAAGGTGTTCTTTTTTTAAATTCTATACTCCTATTGTCTAGAACCATCACTATTGATTTTGTCTGTTAATAAATACCATTATTTAACAAACAAAAGTTGTGTTTTATGTCTTTAAAACTGGTGCTTGGAGTGTTTTACGTCTATTTTCATCATTATCAGACTGCTAAAACTATTTGGGTCAATGTATCATTGATTTATAAATATTCCAAAGGTATATCAGTCACACGAATGATTAATTTTCATTCCTTGATTATTTAAAGCTCTGCGATATTCCCTATTATTTTGTAATTTCCGTCTACTCGATAGCTCTGTGGTTAGGAATTGGCGCAAGACATTTCACTTACGATGTAAGGTAACTCGAACCTTAAGATAGCCGTGCAAACAGTGGCGGAACGGGTCTGGGGTCCGGTTACAGTTAGAGCGGGCGGATCTCGTCCCTTTTGTTCGCCAGCGAGCCGTCCAATAACCGTTACCGCGTCACCATTACGCTTTGCCGCTCCTTCTAATATGTTAACCAGCTCCTAGGCAGCAATTTCTTATCTTGCAGGATCTTCTCATGACCTTTCCGATATTTATCCGATTATTTATCTTCATCATAGGAATGTCATATGATTAATTACTTCAGAAAGAAATCATGTGTGACGTCATCAAGGATATCAATGTTCAAAATTTAATTCCGTGTGGCAATTGTGCTAATTAATTCCAAAAGAAAAAAATTATTTATTTTTCTAAAAATCTTTTCCTTGTATAGTAATCCCACATAAGGACCGTTTATTAAATATACATATTCCAAACCTTAACGATATCTGACATGAATGATAATAGTTCTGCATATCAACTTCAGCTTAAACAAATATTAAATAATAGAAAAGTTTGGAAAAAAAAAGAATAAATATCTGATGTGGACAACACATGACTTTCTTGTACGCCTATTAAACTATAAATCGGTGGCTCAAAAAGTGATCCTGAATTTGGTTACTAGTTTCCGAAGAATGTAGTATTTCAAAAACGAAACTCAGCGTCGTGATGTCCATCTATTGTTACACACACACAAGCTCTTGTTTCTGGAGGTCTCATTCCGTTATTAAATGTCATTTTCTTTCAGTAGGTAACTAATTTCCAAGAGATTTCTTCGTTTTCCGTGACAACATTTAAACTGTCAATGTCACTAGATAAAGCATTGGAAATCGACATTTTAAGCGGAAGAACCCACTTAACTTATATCTTATTCTCCTGCTAAAGACTTGTTCATCTCATAAATGGGGAGGAAAACAAGTATTTTACACTCAATTTTAACACTTAAAACAAGTAATAAAAATGTTTAATTGGAGTGGAAACAAAATTGCGTTTGTAACCTTTATTACCGAACCATACGATATCTGTATTTAATTTTAATATAACTTTTTATGCAAGTTTGTTATGTAAATAAGTATAAAATCGTCTATATAATTGGAAACTCCGGTAAGTTCAATACACTGTATCTTTATTTGTATTGGCTCGATTTCAATGATATATTTTTTGTTTTTTGGAGATTTTAATTTCCTATCATCTGATTTCATACGTAATTTACCATTTTTGAGCTATGCGAAAATAAAATTTTCTCTTCGTCACAACTTTTTTCTCTGCATTTTCTCAACGGTGTACTACATAAATGAAAAGTTTAAGGACTTTAAAAAGAAGACTTTTGACAAATTTTATAAAAAATCGTAATTCTAGAAAATTGTAAAAAGTGTAAAATAGAAAATTTGAAGTGGCACTTAGTCGATTTTTACGAACAAGTAGCTGCAACATCCCAGGCATCTCATATCGGTAATTTCAGTTTCGTATAACTTTTCGTTTTTGAGCTAGGTTGTTCACGCACACAGAATCTTGCGATACTTGGTTATTTGGTTTCAGGGGATCTTAAAACGTATATTTTCGTAGAAAGCTCGAATGCGAATTTTTTCATGATCGCAGTATTTCTCTCTAGCGAAAAGTATAAACTAACCAGTCAGTTTCGCCAATATAAGCATCATTGAGATTTAAAAACATATCATCACATAAATGCAGACCAAAGCTAGTACATCTCACTTTAATAGCCTATAAAAGGAGATCATAGATACATCACTCCGATACCATGTATCTGGGTTTTATTTATTTATCTACTGTCTTACCCTTTTCAGCACTGATGATTCCTGAATTGGCGAAACGTTGACTGGTTAGTTATTTACTGATATTTCAGGGACTTGAGGCTATATTTTTGGAATATTTAAATAACACCCTAATAACCACATAAGTACTAACCAGAGATTACACATCTCACTGTAACAGCCTAAACATTATTAACCATAACTTATATACTGCATCATTCCAAAACAGATCCAAATATATTTCGACATCATTTTTTTAAAAAGGCTTAAGCGCAAAAAAATTGAAATTTAGTTTTCAATTTATTAAGGGACTTAAACAACACTTCTATCGATTCCCGATAACGATATATCGAAAAAAAAAGCGGAAATAGCCTAAAAATCGATTATTGAAGGCATTAGCTCCAAATACGGCTCTCAGTCGTCACTTGAGCAGCGCTAGAAGTATTAAAAATATATTGTAATTGTAAAAGTTTTATCTGTCTTAATAAACTCCTACTGTACACGATAAAGAATAAAAAAAATTTAAAACCATATTGTTATTTGGGGATAAAACGTTTCACGTAAAGTAAACGTCCAATTAAAATGTAAACGTCCTGTAAAGTTTGCTAAATGGCGTTTACGCCTTTTTCAAAAATCGACGTTGATATCATTGATAAATTTTGGAATCTTGCAAAAAAAAAAAGGAATACATAATTTTTATTCATTGTACTTTTTCAGGAGAATTATGGTAATTTAATATTATATTATATATTTATTAATATATCTTTCCAAAAATTGGACATTTGTTTTAATTATATACCCTCTGTTGTATTTTCCTTGTTTTAAGACGTCATTATAAGCATAAATAGATAGTATAGTATGTATACATATACAAAACAATACATGAAAGAGACCCTTTGGTTCGAACCCGACTATCCCATCAGACGAACCTGACCTGACCTGGACGTCTTGAAGGCCTGGGAACCGACATTTATATTGAGCAGGTCATTAGCTGAGCCTGTGAACTGATGTGGCCCATGAGTCATTAGGAGCGAGCTGGTCTAAGGAACCACACAGTTCTCGAGAGCTTCCAACTTCGGGCGATATTAACGTCCATCTCAACAGAAGTGAAGAGCCTAGTGGAAGAGAGTGTTATGTTACTAAAATTCTTATTTAAGACTGGACAACTCAATTTTCAACCTCTATAAACTGCTGCAATTAAAGGTTCAGAAAAATTTAATTATTTTCTATGCAGAAAGGAGTATTTAAAATATTATTTAATACGAAAATCACTATTTTTCCTAAAATACCACATAACAAATTATTCCACTTAGCTCTTAGCTATTTCTATTATTTTATTAATTGCTGAACTTAAGCAAACTAGACAAGGTTAATGAAGGAGGGCTGGCTAATTAGCCTAGTCTGTGGACCAGACCACCCTACCATGCACTCCCTCTCTCCACATTCCTATAAATTGCACATCGTTGTGTTCTTGGTGATTAACGATTAAAAAATGCCAATGTTCCCAGAAAAAAAAGTAACCGCACCTTGCCAAAATGGCGTCCAAAAAATGGTGGACTACCGACTTTGACTTGATTTAGTTTTTTGGTCACTTTCATTCAGCATTTGTCTTAATTTCGCTACAATTTGAAGCTGAATAGTCAGATAATCAAAAGACATAGAATAATTTTAAAAAATAATTTGCTTGGATGTTAAAAAACAACAATAAAGTCAATTTTTTCATGTCGTTAACACGAAATTGAAATTTCAAGACCAGTGATAATTAAGCAGGCAAAAATACCGAAAAAGGCTAAGAATAAAACATGCGGAGCACTTATTCTTCTTTAAAATTCAATAGTAACTTTTACAATATTTGAAATGGTTCTTAGAAAATGCACTTAATTAGCTGTAGGAACATAAGCGCTGTCTTCTTCCTCGATTTATGAATGAAATAGTTATCAGCTTGATCGAAATCATATAGTTTAATTACATTAACGAGCTTATGTTAGTGCAATAATTTAAGTGGTAGTAAAAATAATATAATTATTATTATTAAATCTTAATCCAGGTTCGCACTTCTACTACATCCTAATTAAACGCCGGTATAGCCTTGGAGCCTTGGCCGAAATCGGGTACTCATTTTAGGAGAAGATTTGAATGTGAATTACGAAAGCGTAGGACATTCTATGTAAAATAAGCCTTAACTGCCAAAGGGCATTAAATTTGATAAATTTTGAAGCCTAATAGAACTTTTAATGTTGGCTGGTTCTCGAGATAATATATTTTTTTTAAATATATTTATTTTCAAAAAACGAGAAATTATCAGTTTTGTTAATCTATTTTTGGCAAATATGAAATATGAAAAGATGGCTCTTCCTACGAAGATTATCATTATAAACTAATTTATGGTGCATTTAACTAGCTCTAATTTGGACTGACATTCGTACGCCTAACAGTTTCTGTGATAAAGAACATAAAAAAATAATTGTTTTTTCTGAAAAACGTAAAATCATCATTTTGTTACTTTATTTTGCTGAATGCCATGAAAACCTTTGTTCCTAAGAAGATAATGATTATGAACTGCTTTATGTTGCATTTAGCTAACTCTAATTTGAGGGATGATAGTTCTCGAGATAAAGTTTCACAAAAAACACATTGTACACGATTTTGTCCGACTCACAATATAAGAAAAGAAAAACTGTTAGGCGTATAATCGCCACTGAAATTAGAGGTAATTAAAAGCACCATAAATTGGTTTATAATAGTTATCTTCGTAGGAAGAATAGTTTACATTATATTTGCCAAAATATATTAACAAAACAAAACAGAAATGTGTTATTGTTAAAAACGTTATCACGAGAAGTGGTTGGCATAAAGAGCTCTATTAGGACTCAAATTTTAGAAAATTAAATCTCCTTTAAAAAGAGTAATGATAATATTTTTCGCGTGGTTGGTAGTTTTCAAGATACTGAGCACGAAATTAAAAATGTTCCGTCATTTTTTAAGGTAGCGGCTTAGGAATGGAAGACGAGGCTTATTTTACTTAGAATGTCCTATACTTTCTTATTTCACCTTCAAACCTTCTCTTAAAAAGAGTACCCCATTTCGGTCCTAGTTCCAGGGCTATATCGATGTTTAATTAGGATGTGATGGAAGTATGAGCCTTGATTAAGATCTATACTTGTAATTGTATATTTGTTCACGAGAGGGTCCGTTTTGAAGACCTGTGAGCAGAATAAAGAATGTAAAAAAAAAAAAAAATATATTGCCACTTGTCTTGAAATTTTAACTTTCGTGTGAACGACTTGAAAAAATTTACTTTCCGGTGTTTTTTAGTGAACAAACAAAATATTTTTTTAAAAATTACTTTATTCTAGAAGTAAACAAATAACTTATTGTATTCTTGATTCCCCTGTATATTTAAATCGGGATTGTCTCAGTCTATATTCATTCTTTTAAGAGGGAATATACTAGTATTGAACAACATGGAAGCAGAGCAATCCACACTTCACCATACATTACAACATGATGATGCAGTCAATTCTCATTAGCACCATCATGTTTCACATGTCAGGGGTGCTTACCTGCTTGTGCCGATCATGTCTTAGCGCAACAAGTGCAACAGTAGGAGCGTCATTAGGATCCAATGGCAGGACAGGCCACCGTAACTTCCTGTATTCTACTGTCACTGTTCTCATCCCCAGCTAGATCATAGTTAATAAATAATTGCTGAATCATTATTATATGGAGATTGCATTTATTATTTTTTACGATCACATATAAATATATTATTATATATAATATATTAATATATATTCACAATACATTTTATTCTTATTACAATATTCACATTTACTTTCTACCTAAAATAAAATTATTTATTCAATCACACTTATAAATATAATTTTCAATTCGTTCTTGTAAATTATAGATCAATTATTTTTACTAAATTTGAGGGTTGTGTAGCTATTAGATAACAGTAGCAATAAATATAATAAATATTGCGAGATAATATTCCGTATGAGAGATATAGGTTGTCAAAGATTACTATAGTGTTCAAAACGGATTATAAAATGTTGCATTTTTCTCCCAGATCAAACTTTCAGGTATTTTTGTTTTTTGTAATCTAATCTAGAGGAAACAAAGGCGTGGTTAAAGGTGGAAAATGCTTGTTATTTTTCGGTATCAACGTTACTTAGGTTGCGCATTTTGTCCAGAAACTTAAAAGTTAGAATATACAAAACTTATTATCTTTACACACTTTAGTTTTACACGGGTGTGAAACGTGGTCGCTAACCTTGACAACGTATTAAGGTCTTCGAGAATAAGGTATTGCGTAAAATATTTGGTCCGAAAAAGGATGAGTCAACTGGAGAATTTAGGAGGTTACACAACGCGGAATTGCGGAACATGCACCCTGTTAATATAACCGAAGTTATATCTTCGCGACGGTTGAAATGAGGTTGTAAAGTTGTTGGGATCAGAAACGAACGAATTCCTAACAAGTTAATAAACGCTGAGCGGGCTGGTAAATGGAGTAGACCGAAACGTAGGTGAAAGGATTGTGTTAAGAGTGATATAATGGATTCGGGCTTGGATGGTAATCGGTGGACGAGGTATGCGGTTGGTGGTATCGGCATCGAACCTTCAGGTTTGCTAAGCCTTTATTATTATTATTATTATTTAATTTCTATATAATTTTTAATGAAAGAATTATTTTATAATACTATAATTTTATGTCATTTTTCTGAAGCAATTTCTTTCTTTAACTTTATTATCTGATTAGGATGTAATATACACCATTTTGTGGATGTTTCTGGCATTTCCCGATCTTGTATAAGTTATACAGCTCTTGTATAACTCTCCATGTTTTGTAGCACCAATTTCACTATCATTATACACTCTTTGTGTCATAATTAAATCACTTATATGTATTATATCATCTTAATTTTAACCGTCGCTTTTTTTTTTTTTTTAAATGAAATTAGTGCTAGAAAACATGGATTATACAAGAATTAGTCCTGAAGATGGGAGAACTTCGAAACATCGATAACAATGATGTATTGAAAATCGGAATAAAATAATAAGGATAAAGGAAGAAATTACTTCACATAAATTAACCGAAATGGCAGTAATAAATTGATTTTTTCTTATGAATGAAGATTATGTGCTTATCGTATAACATTAACAGCCCAAGATTCTTGGTTAATCATTTGATTTCCCAGTTAATTAGATTGATCATGCCTTTAAAAAAATATAATTCAAAACTGTATTGGTAATTTTTTCCAAACTTTTAATTTGTTGTATTCTTCCACTCATGTCTTGGATTATTTAAAGCGGTAGGATAAAATATGGAAAAACCTTAAATGTAATATAAAATTTGAGTAAATAGATTTGACTCCAATTTTCCTGTTTTGTCTTCATAATAGTCTGAAAACTAGCTCTCCAGGTATACTAAACTAAATTTTATTGAATATGAAAGTTCTAATTCCTGGTATTTTTTAAAATAAAAACTAAATATTAATATTATAAAATGGAAAACAGAACAAAATATTCACATATTAACTGAAACAGACTAACATCACTTTGTGAAGAATGCATTGGACATTTAAAAATTACTATATTAAAATTGGTGCATAGCTAACTGAGTTTTCTAGATTAACATTTTTCATTATAATTTTTAATTTTATCCAAAGTTAAATATTATTATATTCTGAAATGTGCTACTTTTTTTTCTTTTTAAATTCTAAATATTTTATTGTAAAAGGATCCAGGATCCAGAATCTACTTCCGGAGAACCATTGGCTGGTTCTGGTCTGGAAAGAAGAGAATTTCATTTCTTTGATTCCATTGGCTGCGGCCTCCAGGACTAGTGCCATGGATTTCTGGAGAGATTTTTTTTTTTTTTTTTGAATGGTTTTAGCTTTAAAAGCCATCTCCATAAGACTCCTCTCGAGAAAATGTGATTTGATGGGGGGTTGGGGAGGGGATCGTTTCCTAAAAGCTCACAGTCTCCTTTAGGCCCCATTTATTTTATTTAATCTTTTTTTTTTCAGGTATTCTACATTATTTTTATAATTGTATAAATTAATTGATAATATTAAACAGTTTCCATTAATAGATGAGAGACAGAGGTCTCATACTGTAGTCTATAAGATCTTACTTTATTAAACAGAATTCTAAAAAGACTTTTCATCGAAACATAATAAGTTTAATCTGATTATAACTGTAGAGCAAGCAAGTGCCGTTTAGCGTAACTAATATTACAAAATAAACAATGTTTCGAAGAAACGTAAATCTTGACCCCTACAGGAGCATCATGTTTACCATTCCGCATAACAAACTTAGAAAAACTCAAGTTACACGGAATACTGAGGATAGAGTTTTTCATTGACATTTGAAATATTTCTCATAGAATAATAATTATAAACTATCAAATTCTTTCGATAACCCTTAATCAGCAATCCTATATTGATTCACTAATGATAAATCTGTGGTCAGATGGCAAAATGTTATAATAATTATAACTATAATATAATTAGATAACTATGATATAATAATCATTATATTACATAATAATTTTTCGTCTCTTCAAGATGGTAAATTGTAAATAATATTTTGCCAGAATGCGATTTTGTAGCTTTCGACTTATTACAATTCACCACCATTGTTTTCTCATGATCCAAAAGAGAAAGTATAAAATGAGAACATTAAGAAGTGAAACATTAACTAATGAGATTCCAGAATGTGAAAAATCCTTTTTTTCTTTTTTTTTATTTTAGGAAGAAGAGTATAATCTAGGAAAAAGACTAATAATCTTTTCTATCCGAGCACAGATATATAGTCAATCAAATTAGATGTTAATAAGTATCAGGAATTAATATGGCCCATTATTTAGCTAAGAACAAAAATTAAACCAAAATAATAATGATAAACCGGTATTTATCATATCAAATAGTAAATAACGGACGTTTCACCAATCCAGGCATCATCAGGACTCTTAACGACACGATCGCGTTCATGCAATCCAGAGATAGTACATCCCATATCAACAGCCTAATACAGACTAACCATAGAGATATACTAACCAACATATAGAATTCAAGAGATAGGATATACTTTGCCCGTTGTGTACTCAAGTCTTAGGCTGTTGAAATGACGTGTGCCATTTCTGCACTGAGTTATTGTGACCTTACGTTTTTCCGTCCTGAAGATGCTTAAATTGGTGAAAGGTTATCTTGCAAAATTCAAAAACGGTTTGCCGGAGAGAGCTAAAATTTTGTATTTGGGTTTATTGTACAATCTAGTTGTAAACCATTGTTTTTGATTGCTACGTGATTACTAGAAGTGGTAGTTTACTTGAAGGTCATAATAGATTTTCATCAAAAATTACATTAAAATATAACGAAAAACTTCTCAAATTCGGTATATAATACTTCCATATTAATGTAAATAACATAATAAATTTTGGGTAAATTTGGCAAACCCCGGAAGTGGTACTTTACTTGTAGGTCATATTAGACTTTCATTAAAAATTATATTATAATATAATGTAGAACATCTCAAATTAACTACTTATACAAGAATTTTAATAGCCGGAGGTAGTACTTTACCTGAAACTGATTTTTTTTTTTTTTTTTACTTCCTGCCTTTTTTTTTGAACCACCTATTTATAGTTAAATAGGCGTGCAAGGAAGTCATGTGGTGTCACATCACATATTCTTTTGAGTTTTGTCCTCATTATATATTTTCTAATCGATCTTAAAGACAACGAATTTCCGAGCTACCGATTACGAGAAGTTACCTCATAATGTTAGACTCGAGGCAGTGGGCGATGATCTGGAGCCTGGAGGAATTAAAAGACAGGAGTGCGGAAGCGACCGATGGGCCAATGAGAAGAGAGAACAGGTGATGTTGAAGGTGCAGGTGGAGCAGGTGGTGGCACGCGCTAATAAGTAGCCAGGTGTCTTCTCTCCTCGTGTAGCAGGTGACTTACCTATCGTCTGCGTCTTCCAGACCCTCACCTAGATCCCTCTGCTCCTAGTGTGTATCAACCAAAATGTGTGTGTAATAGCTTGATATCTGGTGTCACTACTTATAACTCATTCGCAAATTGATTGTTTCTGAACTCACTCGCTACAATATCATATCAAGAGGATGAAGAAAAGGCTGAGTGCATTGTGTGTGAATGCCAATCCTTTGCCTTCTATACACTGTAATATTTAAAACATATAATAATCAAACCTGAAGATTTTACTAGATCTAGTCCTAAGGACTTACTGTGCTTCCTAAGAAGGATATGCTTCTCATGGAAAATCTCCACGAACAAAGGGGCACCTCACAAAAGATTCACATGATAATACTAGAAGAAACTGGTAATTGGATAACTAAGTCCGAAACATAGAGTAAAACGAATTAATGAAAAACAAAAAGATTCATGAAGTATAGTGGTTAATTTATGAGTATTTTAATATTATGAAGTTTTTATAAAATTTCATTATATTAAAAAAGAAAAAGAATAATAATAATAAAAATAAATAAATAGATAAATAAAATAAATAAAAAAAACTTAAAAAGAAATGATAATAATTAAAAAATATGTACTTCATAAATGGAAATAAATAGATGGACAAATAAATAATAGCAAAATAAGCAAACAACTCAGATAAAGAAAATTTATGTAATAAAATAACATAATATTTAAGACATTTATACATATATACAATATTTACAATCTGCCCAAGGAACTCCGAACCAAACTTTGCCCCTTCCCCTCCGTGTGGATGGATAAGCAGGGCTTCAGGAGATCCCAGCGCTTCTCACCCTCTGGTATTGAAACCCATTGGAGACTGCGTGTTTTCCGCCGTTAATCTTGATTTTATTTTGACTAAGATTACATTTATTTTAGAATTAAACAGTTTTAAACATATCTAAATCATGTTTTGTAATTGAGAGATTATAATTGAAATTTACTCCTTTTTTTTATACTTTAAAACTTAAACTTCGACAGAAATTAAATACTTAAACATTCGTTTTTAAATTCACATGAACATACTCCTTACCGAGTCTGAATTGCCAAAAAAGACTCTCTTAAAAAAACTGCAACAAAAGTACCTTGGTACGTGGCCAAGAAAAGTATGCATACTGATTTAAACCGACCAACACTCGAATAACATATAATGACTATTTACATAAGTTTTCATAATAAACTACACGAACATAATTAAGTAAATGGTGACGGCTAACCCAACCAATACGAAAGGAGACTAAAAAGTACTGGATGAGCGATCTTCCACCACTCATTAAGTTAAATTAATCAAACCCGGTAAAGGCGGCCACTAACGATCACTCCAGATAGAATTAATAGTTTACTTCATTACTTCTTATTCTTCTTCTTTCGTGGTGCTACAACTCTTGGGTAGACAGAGCATCCTGCAATTCGGTCCGCCAGTCATCTCTGTTGGCTGCTGCAGCCCTCCAGTTATGAATACTCAGTTATGGGTTCCATCCTTAAGGTATTCCATTATTGTGTTTTATTTCTGAACGCTTCTCCAACCGACTTCTTGATTCCATTTACTTCCAAATATTTCTCCATTATTATGTATTTTTTATTCGACATACCATTTTGGAAGCGTGGATTAATTGTAATTGAAGTTTAATTGAATTAATACAATCTTATTTGAAATAACTATTTTGAGTCGGATATTTTCCTGTCCCTGACACCATTCTTGGAGATTTCCAATCCTGAAGAAGAAAAAAAATATTACGCATTGAGAAAGTGGACTCGGAATTTATTTTTTCTTAACATATCGCCATTTGTTATTTGAAGGCTCACGGAGCGGAACTATCATCGACATCAGCGCCATCTAAATTAGTACCTTCAAAATAAGTTATAGCCTAACTCCTCGGTGAAAGGGCAGTCGAAATATGTTGGCCTTCCAGAAAGGAGTACAGATTGGAACCTGCCGATGTTCCCTGGAGGCTTCACCGTTCTGCAGTGATTAATTCTCCAGCCTTCCAGGGTCTCCTTGGAAGCGATATTCTGTTGGGATAGCGTTGATATCAGATCTCAAATATTCTGGTTATATTCAAACATACTTCAGTAAAGTTAGTTCTTTCAAAATTATAATTTGGTTTTGTCAAAAATTCACAGATTTGAATCCAGCTAAATACTTTATATTACTTATATTATACAGTACTTTATATTTTGAAATGACTCCTGGGGCACAACCATCCTCTTAAAAGAGGGATGAGTTGAAAGAAAACATGGTCGTTTTCTACATTACCTCAATTTACCGATACACAATCTTATTAAGCATGTTAAATGATTAGCATGATCAGCTATGCTATATGCTGAATTCAGGATTATAAGCGGCCCATAGTAAGTACTATCGTACCTCGCTAAACAGATATGGTTCCGATGTTTGTGGTAAGATGGTACAACTTTACTTTATTATATTATTTTATTATATCTGTGTCTTCCTTTGTCCACATTTTGTCGTTACTCTTGTTTCTCGTTCATTTCTCCTGCTTCTCCATTTTATTTTATTTAAATTCAAGTAACTTATAAACAAAATAAAAAAATAATTGAATTGAAACAAAGTAATGCAAGTAACAAATAACCACTTGGCACTTGTTGACCAAATAATGTAGCACAATGTGAGTTACTCCATTTAGCACACCATCAGAACAGTTAAATTGAGCATATTATTTGACTAATTTCCTATTGTGATATTTAGCATGCTATTGTTGAAACAAATTGGACGATTCAGTATGCTAAATGAAAGATTGTGGGTACCATTTGTATTGATAAATATCTTATGATAATATATATATATATATATATATATATATATATATATATATATATATATATATATTGAAACTGTATCGCTTTGATGCTCAATGGAAAAAAATTAACGGATAGAATAGAATGTTGATCTTAACTAGAGATGGGCAAAAATGACTCCTGATTAACGAGTGCCGAGTATTGAATACTCGACTAGTGTATGAATACTGGAATTCTTGCATCTTGAATACTGGAATACTCGCACTAGTTGGGATTAGATATGACTGGAAATGGAAGGGATTCGCTACCCCTTCCATCCCTAATCGTATCTAATCCCGGCTAGTGAAAGTATTCAAATAAAATACTTGATACTCATTACTCAGAGTACTTTGTTGTCCATCTCTAATCTTAACTGCACTTGACTCAAATTTTTTGTTCATTAAGGATTATTTTTTTATTAGAAGAACTTTTTTGTTTTATTTATATTTATTTATTATAATTGGTTATGTTATTTCTCATGAAAGTGTATATTTTTTTATTTATGTATTTTAAAATGTCATCTTAGTCCAATTTATAAATACATTCCACCTTACAATAATTAATACAAACGATTTTTCTTTTTTATATTATTTGGTGTAGTAATAGTAGTGTAAAGCTAAGCTTTCCACCTCAAAAGCCATACAGATAACTTTCAGTGACCAAAAAAAACCATGAAATTATCGCATTTTTCCGGTTTATCGGAAAAAATTTCTGGGTACCAACTCGGTTTCTTTTTTTTGTACGTCGATGTTGTTCTTGATGTACATTGTCTCAGAATAATATTTTATTTTTCATTTCTATTCTATTCTCTTTCTTTTTACATTATTATTATCTTTATTAATTTGTTTTAACTAGTTTCCTTAAATTCATACTATGATTGCTATGATTATAATAGTTAAAATAATTTGGTCTAATTATAAGAACAATTATAAAAATCTTCAGTCAATTTCGCAACAATTGGCGTGAAGTTGATTGCTGAGGGCAAACTCCTGAGGCGTCCATCGACGGCCTCGTTGAGTTAGAGCCCGCATCAGCTCATCTCATTAATGTGACTATCTCTCTATGTAATTTATCTAATGACTTTATAACTCTTAATGGTTACCATTAAAAAGAATTATTTACAATCATATCATAAACACTTTAATGAACGCGAATTCAATCAGCGTAAATGAAACATGCTTGGCATCAGTGAATGTTGGAATTTGCATATCTCCTTGACGACAGCCTATCATCTACATGCAACAATCAAGTTAATACAAAAATAAATAAAATTAAAATTCATTAATTAACCCAAAGCTCAAGCCGGCATCCTGCATTTTTAAAATCTGAATTAAGCAACTCCAGAAACTTCCAAGTAGAATTTAATTGGAATTAAAGTAAATTTAATTGGAATTTCCAATCAACATATTATTATTATATTGAGGTATGGGCGTACCTTCCTGACGATGACCCATGGTGGATCTTTTTGGAATAGCCTTCTCATCGTTCCGAGATCCCATAGTAGAGATGCTGAATCAGTATCCATATATATATATTTATTGATAAATATATCGATATTTTTTTCTCGATATATCATATTATCTATAATTAAATTTCAATATCGAAAAGCAATATTTTTTCAAAAAAATAAATAAATAAAAAATTCTACAAGGTCGGCGGGCTCGACAAACAAAGAACTATAAGTACTTGTGATATGGTGTGTTCGTATATATAATGGTTGTGGGAATATCTAGGAATGGGATGTTGAAAGCAAAATATCAATATTTAAAGTCTGCTGTAAATGAACTTGATAAAAGCAATATCTTGCTTATATCGGCATAGAAATATCGATATTATAAAAACAATTTCTTAATTATATCAGACCAGAAATATTGTGATAGATATTTGTGTCCCTTTAAAATAATATAAATATTGAGGCCTGATACATCAAAATATCAATATATTCTATTTCGATATGTTAAAAAACTATCGATATTATATATATATATATATATATATATATATATATATATATATATATATATATATATATTTCGATATTCACATCTCTATCCAGTAGAAATCATATATTTCTTAAAAAGCACGTCCTTAAGATTACATTTAATAATATCTTCAGGCTTGATTATTGTCTGTTGTAAGTACTGCAACCTACAGAAGGTTCACATTCGCACATAGTGTGCTCAACCTTTTCTTCATCCTCTAGGCACAGACGCCAAGTGGAATCTTCCACTAATTTCATCTTCTTGATATTAAAATTTAGCGGATAGTGGTACCTGAAGAGACCTGTTATTTTTCTCTACTCGTCCTTTATCAGTTTTATGTAAAATTTTAACTATTTCGTTTGACAATTTGAAGAAGAGTTTCGATTGTTTCCTAGGATTCAATTTTTTTCCTGGTTAAACTTGTGAATATCCTACAGTATGGCTGAGGGCAAATTTTCGTAGTTTCTGAGTGCTTCCTTGATTACACGTCCGAATACCAGTGAACTTTGAAATCCTTGGATACATGAATATTATGCTGGCCAATGAATTATCGATAACGTTTTGTATTAAAGTTTGACAAACTAAAATTTTGTCTTAATAATAGCAAGCTTACACTTTTTGGAGAGTTTCGTAATGACAAGAATAAAAAAATAAAATAAAAAAAAAAAAAAAAAAAAAAAAAAAACAACCACTACAACCCGTAAAGGTTCTTGGGTTCGGTACTTGGTAAGGACCATGCTGTTTCTAAGCCAACGGTTGTGCAAGTAGGTGATTTGGTGGAGATCAAGCTAAACCGCCAGATTTTTCTCCCAATTAAGGGGACCCACTTTATAGAGATTGGGTGAGTCCCAGTAGGGTTTCCGATTCCACGGGACCGATCCGCGGCTGAAAACAGAGTAAATAATTACCTGCCACAGCCGGTATCGAACCCGAGACCTTGAGATTAGTAGCACAGTGCCCTACCCACTATGCTAACCCCGCTCTCCTTACTAGAATAAACTATAGATAAAATGTGTGAATACCCCTGCGAGTATTTGAGTAGACTTTTTAGCTGTTGATGTGAGATGTACTGCATTTTGTCTGCATGTATATATCTTATATTTTTCTGTCTTAATGATACCTAAATTGGCGAAACGTTGACCGGTTTGTTGTTTAAGGGTAGAGTAAAACCTCTTTTACCTGAGTAACATAGGTAATGAGCAACAACATCTTCAAATAAGCAGACTTACCGTTTATTACGATAACGATTGTTTAAATCTGCCGAGTCTCTCGACGTCAACGTACTGAGAAACTCTCGTAAACCTTTCTTAAATTAAAAAAAATAATATTTTACTATCATAATTTATTCTACAATTCATAAAGGAACTATACATTAAATGAAACGAAATAGTGAATATTTGGCGTATTTATACATAGTTACATTCTTACTATCATAGTTTAAAAAATATTATCAAATGTGAACATTAAATAAAATAAAGTGTACAAATCTGATTCGGATAATCCGAAGATCCGGATAAACTAGGTTTTACTGTACTTTAGAGACTCGGAGCTGTCCGTTTGGAATCTTCAATTTATTTCCAAATAAGTGAAGAGTCCAAGGAAGAAAGGGGAAGAGTCACAGGTAATCAATTTCGAGAAAAATCAAGTTTTATGGTTTGGAGCTTTCTTCAGTCTATGGTTATTCTTCAAATCCTTCTAGCAAACCGGTCATGCAAATTTTCAACTGTTTCTTTCAACTATCCTATTCTACTGAACAATAAGAACATTTTCTTCCGTGGACTCTTCTATTATTTTATGTCTCTTGTTGAGTTTTTGCTATTATACATATATTAATATAGTCATTTATTGCATAAGGGGCTACCTAGGTCATATTAAACGATTTTTTATGATTATATGCATATTTGCATACATACATGCAGATTATGATCTCCTTGGTAGAATAGGCATTCATTTGTGCTGGGCTAAATTTCATCCAAGAAAATTAATTAGTGTAAGTGCCTCGCGTGTGCCCGTCCTCAACATCATAGACCTATTTTATCTTCTCATCCGTTAATTTAATTGGAAAAATTAGAATATTGTAAATCTATTTAATTTAAAAAAAAAATTATGTGGACACCACATGACGCTACATTATGATGGTTTTACGTCTATTATTTTGTAATACTTTTATTTGTCGATTTTATTTTTAAAATTATTAGAGAACCATTTAAAAAAACCATTATGAACATTAAAAAAAGTTAGGAACTTCAAGTCAAGTTCCACTCTAGTTAGTCCATTTTTACATAAATCTAGCATGTTATTTATATTAATCTATGAGTCTTATATACCAAATTTGAGAGGTTATGCGTTATATTTTAATATGATTTTTGATAAAAACTATTATGACCTTCAAGTAAAGTACCACTTCCGGTTTTCATGTAGTTTCCAAAAAGGGAGATGCTCAACAAGATTATAGAAAAATACCAAATACAAAATTTTAACTTTCTACGGTTAAGCGTTTTTGAGTTGTGCGAGATAATAAGGTACGTCAGACGTCACGACGAAACTAGTCAAAATGGATTAATTTTAGAAATTTCGATTTTCTGATTTCAATGGAAATATCCATTTTGACCATCCCTAAATCCAATTTGACAAGTTTCTTCGTGACGTCTGTACGTACGTTCATACTTGCGTATCTCGCATAATTCAAAAACGGTTAGTCGTAGAAAGATAAAATTTTGTATTTAGGATTGATGTAAAATCTAGTTGTGAACCTCCCTTTTTGGTCACGGTATGATCACTGGAAGTGGTACTTTACTAAAAGGTCATATTAGACTTTCAGTAAAAAATATATTAAAATATTATGCAACACATCTCAAATTTAGTAAGTAGGACTTTTATATCAATATAAATATTATACTTGATTTTGTTTAAAATTGGTGATCCCAAAGGGGTACTTTACTTAAAGGTCATAATCAACTTACATCAAAAATTATAAAATTATAACTTATATATTGGTATAAATAACGTACTAGTTTTTGTCTAAATTGCGAAACCGAAAACGGTACTTTACTTGGAGATATGATATATTTTCATCAAAAATTATATTAAACTATACTGTAAAACATCTCAAATTTGGTAAATAGAACTTATATATCAATATAAATAATATTACTAGATTTTGATAGTTCTAACGTTGCCACGGAACACGAAGAAATCTCTTGGGAATTTGTTATCTACTGAAAGAAAACGACTTATAATAACGAAATGAGATCTCCAGAAACAAGAGCTTGAGTGGGTTTGAGTGGGTCAATAGGTGGATGTCGCGACACCGAGTGTCGTTTTGGGGATTCTGCAATCTTCAGAAACTAGTAACCAAATTCAGAATTACTTTTTGAGCCACCGATTTATAGTTTAGTAGGCGTACAAGGTCTCATGTGTTATCAGCAACAGATATGTTTCGATTGTCAGACTTTCTTTACATTTGGTTAAAGATAAAATATATTTGTTTTAATCATCCCTTGTTGGCTGTCGATATCGATTGGTTAATTGTTTTCAAATTTGCTGTAAGTAGTTCTATGACATATTATACTCTATGTTTCAAAATCACTGGAAAGAGCATTCTTGGGGGCCTCTCAGTGAGTAAGCATCACATAAATATCTTAGAACCTTATTAAATTGTAAATTTCGAAAAGTCAACTGAAAAGTATTCTTCAGATGGATAGGTGTACTTTTTCCATTGCATTACTTTAGGGAACTTTTTTTCATCTTTCAGATCATATCAATAGTTAACTAAAATTCAAAAATAATAATCATCATGGCGATAGGAAGGCATAGAGGCAGAGATGGAAAACATCTTCGAGCATATATCCACGATATCAGACAAAAAAATGTTGAATACTATTCTTATATTTCTAAAACACAATACAATAGTATGTCTCTGACATACTTTGTTACATATAAAGTTTGGTTATAGAAAGAAAAGAAAAATCTAATATGATTGACAAGGGAATCAACAACCAGTCAGAATAAATAAAACTAAAACTAATTATTCTAATAATTTTAAGTTGTTAAATATGTCTTTTGCTTTTATTTTAATTTTATTGTCATGGCAAATATATTTTAATTGTTTTAGATGTCTAATTATACAACTTATAGTAAACAAGAAGCGATAAGATCAGGATAGCCGTGGGTTGGTATTGTGAAATATAGATGATAGAGATAGATAGGGACAGGAAGGTGCAGGTGTACTCAGTTCCGAAAAGGATTCACAAGGCTGCAGTTGTGGGCAGTTGTCTTCGCCTCCTGGAACAAGAAGAAGATGGAGCTAAAATTTACCTAGAAACCATTCAAGAAGATTATTAAAAATTTCTGTAGTTTTATTTTCGAGATTTAATCCGTCGTAAACCGGCGATGAATACTACTGCGTGTGTTAAAAACTTTAGCTATATGTGGCTTACAATTTCTGAAATCTTAAATTATGAAAATGGGAAATGCTAAGAATTTAAACAATATTTCTTAATTCATAATATTCAGAAGGCTGAGGGAGCTTTATACGTTTAGGGAATAATTGAAATATATAACATGGAATAATTCACAACCTACATTCTTAGTAAGTTAATTTGGAATGATTGAAACTCAGTTTAAAAAGTTCAAAAAGTTTTTCGTCTGAATAAGAACATGGATGAGAAGATAGCAATAATTAAAATCTCATAGATTTAGGTTTACAATACCTCACAGAGAGACACTATGTTTCCTAAATGATTCAGTATAGTATTAGGACCAAAAAGATACCAATAACAACAACATTAGAATTAACAGAGATGTAAGAAAAAAATATAGGTACCTCATTTTAATTCTTGAAACCGTAATTTTTTTTCCTCGCCCCAATAGTACTATAAATGAATTGAATTTTATTTTATAAAGCTAAAGGAATCACGTAATCATGTGTAAAAATGGAATAACCACTATTGCAATGGACTTCCTGACTATCAGACTCGGGTTCGGCTGAAGTAGAAATTTTACTATTACAACTGCATTGGGTCGAGTCTGGCATTTAATTGGATTTGGGGGAAACCTGGTGGTTGAGCGCGCGTGAAGACCACTTTGCATCCTTATAAAGTTCTGAATCCAAGAACTGTCACATTTTTCTTTTTTTTTTTTACTAAATAAAAAATATTTAAAAAGATACATCTAAAGCAGCTTATTTAATTAATGCAGTGGCTACTTCATTGGCCGTCAGCTGGATTTTAATGCACTTTTACGAGCGATATGCAACTCCCTTCTTTAGGGATCTCACTTTTTACTGCCCCGTCTCACCTGCCTCCGCACCTGTACAGTCGCGCCAGGCCTTTAAAGTCGCCCTATATTTAATACCACACCCTCATTATATTACACATGTTTATATCACATTCTTATTCTCCAAATTATACTATTTTATGTATAATATACTATACTTATAACACACTAAATAAGTGGTTTATATAATAAGTAGCTCCTGTTAAAAGCTCCTGCATACAGATTTTATTATGCATGTTAATTAAGACTTTCTGGATTTTAATACTGCAATAAAAAAACTGACAATGAATGCCTGATATCGACAACAGTCTGTTGTTGAAATGGATGAAATATTAAAATATAATTTGAACTGTATTTTTATTTTGTATTAAAATAAGTCTTAATATGGGCTTCCTCCCACCTGCATACCCCAGTTTCAGTCTTAGCGCGTCTTGTTCTTCTCTGCACTTGTTCTAACACTTTCCTCGGAATTCTAATTGTGTTGTTATAAACTTCATTTTATTGACATCAACTTCATTGTGATGTCATTAATTTCATTCTAAATTTCGTCAACTTTCTCATTTTTTTTTTTTTTTTTTTTTTTTATCACCTCGGTTATTCCTGCATATTCACTATAATCTATGAAATTATAAAAAATGTAATTTTTAAATTTAATTCCAATATTTTTTTAATAATTCCATTGTATTCTATAAAAAATCTAGGTTTTTTTTTTCAACTTTGGTTCAATAATACTTTTTCTTGACTCACAGAAAACGCTCAGATTCGTTAATCGATTTTGAAGGAATGGTATGAAATGGAAAGAGCAGGTGTGAAGAGACTCTTGTTGGAACAGTCCTCATTCTGTGTTTTAAACTTCAATCGCATCCCTTTCACTTCCTCTGTTTTAGGTAACTCATTATCTGTTTTTTCTTTATATTTTGATTCGGAAATCCATTTTTTCACTTTTGATCAACTAAATTTGAATCGCGCCACACTGTGCATTGGTTCGAATCCAGAAGAGATGATTAACTAAAGGCTGAGAATGGAAGGATAAATTTCACTATATCTAAAACATGGTCCTTTCCTGCACCAGTTGGAATAGCTGAGAGTTTTGAAGCAAGTATGCGGACTAATAAATGCAAATGTGTATTATTAAATTTTGTATATTAATCGTGAGTATGAAATAATTTTATCTAATGAACCATTAATATAAGCTATTGATCAGAACCAAAATTAAAAAAAAAAAATGCTACAAATACTATAATTAGGTTTTATTAGAAACATTACCAAAGTTCTCCTTAATCAGAGTCAGAACAAGAATTTTTGCCAGGAGAGAGCATGCTTAATTTTATCACCCCTTCTTCCAGCAATATTACAGTAGTATTACAGTATTTTAAGTAAAATAAAAAAAATAAATAAAAAAACCTGTATCACTACAACCCATGAAGGGTATTTCATTAGTAAGGACCGTACAGTTTCTAGACCAACGATTGTGCAAGTATCACGCTCAACCGCCTGGTTTTTCCCCTGATTAAGAGTATCAACTTTGTAGAGGCTGGAAGAGTCCACGAACTCACAGGGTTGGTAGCTGATATAGCTAAATAAATAATTATCTGCTACAGCCGGACTCGAATCAAAGCGCGGGTTACAGGAACTCAGTGCTTTACTCACTGAGCTACCCCGCTCCTTATTTTAGGTAATATTTTACGAAATAAATATGATCATTTCATAACATTAACTCATTTTATTGACTGAATTAAGGCCAAACCAACCAAAAAGCGGAAACAAATATTTTTAACTTAACCTATAAATTAAATTTTGCTCGAAATTTGCCCTCTCCCCTAGTTCCGCCATGGCCTGAATTTTTGAAAAATTGACTGGTTAGTTATTAACAGTTATTTGAGTGACTTAAGGTTTTGTTTGGAATAGCTTAATGTCAATTATGCTTCTATATACAAGGATTTAATTTTAAATATGTTTATTGACTTATTAAGGTGAAAAGGGATATAACTGAATTATATAGCGGCCGAAATTAATTCACCAAATGTTTATTTTTCATATTCAATTGAATCCATACATCGATGGTCAATTTCACAGATGTTGTAAATACAATTACAGCACCAAGAGTTGAAAGCTGCTGGAAAATGTCTAATGTACATTACACATCTAATTGCAAGCAACTAGTGTTACAATAACATCAAAGTATCCTAATATTCAAAAAACCAAAACTGTTTAATAAATAATGAATAACTGGATGCTAAAAAAAAATCTTATTTTTTTATCTCGAAACTATAAAATTTGCACTTACATCTGTGAAGTTGGCCTTCGATATGTAGCTAAAAATTTAAATAAAGTATGTAATTTTTAATCTGAAACTAATGGTTTAAATAATACTTATGCAAACATAATAACTAAATTAAAAAATTTAATGTAAAAAGAGAAATAACTATATGATTGTAGATATGTAAATAAATGACTAGTATTACTGATTAGAAATAATGAATAATTAATTTTGTTTTGATTTGAATTTAACAAATATATATATATATATATATATATATATATATATATATATATATATATATATTTATAATAAATTACTATTACAGACATATATAATGAAAAACATAATATTACATTCCTCTTTGGAGTTTCAATAAGACAGAGGTGGCTCCTTAATTTAAGTTTGTAAATGTCTCAACATATTAACCACATAGTGAATATTTTTATCGTACTTATTGAAATACTAAGACGGTTAATTGATCCTACCTAGCTTGATATTTATTTTTATTGTTACCACTGTAATGTATTTGGCGTGGTCCGGACAGTGATATATTATTATTTATTTCAGAATGTTTATATAATATAAGGTAAATTTAATATATTCTATATCCTATATATAGTTTACTACGTTTTAGAAAATTAAATGTTTTTTCAGATATTAAGATTAAACATAAAAAATAAAAATAAATTTAAGCCTTATATAATTCAGATTTAATTTTAAATTAATTTGTTATTTTATTGACATTGTACCTGCCTATCTAAGCTTGTACTCTTCTTTTAATTACGCAGACGCCAAGTGCAATCGAAAGCCCTACAATAGTCGATACTAGACGATGACAAGTATAAGAAGACGAGGATCCATTGATGTAGTGTTGGAGAGGTCCAGGTGCCGCTGGCGTGTAAATATCATTGCGCTTTCCTTGACAGTTTCTTTTCTTATTTTTTAATAAAAATTCACTACGGCACACACTCAAGGCCCGCCGCCGGCTGCTGAGGAATTTTCAAGTTTTTTTTTGTTCCAGTTGCGGTGGTCAGGGATCGTCCATTTGCATAGCTTCGTGGCCTAGAGTTTTTTATTTTTTTTTATTTTATGGCTCGGTGAGAGTCCGATATTAGTAGCCGCTACTTGCCCGTTAATAATTTAGCTAAATGGTAAAAAAGAAGGAATGAAAGGAAAAAGAAACAAATACAAAACGGCCTACAAATTATAAATACGCAGGTGTCCTTTGAAGCAGTTGTACATCCTTGGGCGCCTCAGGGCGGAAATGCCAATATTATAACAACAAAAAGATATTTTTTTCAGTTCAGTCTTTAGTTAGAAATAACTAATATGTATTTTCCTTCAATGATAATATTGCAGGGTACGTTATTAGGCGGCGATATATATCCGCATTGGGGTCTTTTCCGTTTCGAGTACCGCAGTTACAATTTAAGTTAAGGTAAGTTTAGGTTATTAATAATGTATGCAATGACCAACAAAAATAAACATTTATTTGCATTGTTAAACCATAAAATAAATATGTAATATAAAAAGAAAGCATTATAGATGCAAATCTTCAGGTATAAAATGTCTCATCTTCTCAATGATTTTCTGAAATCAGTCCACATTCCCGTATCTTTGCTTCCACACGAACTTCACACATGTAGGACTCGAGTAGTTTTCTTGAGATACTTGTTTTTTAATTATTAACTTTATTTTATTTTAACTTGTTTATTTATTATGAACTTAGTTTTTATTATGACAAGCGCCACAAATCCCTCAACACGATTAGTATGGTCGCCGCTATCGGAATTTAAAACTAAGGAGTGCAAATAAAACGATGTTAGTTGATAATAACAACAGATGTTTAAAATTAAGCGTGTAAAATAATGGACACTGTCATAGAAATCACCGGTTAGTAAATGCGGTACTCGAAACGGAAACATCTCCTTCCCCCTCCCCTCCGCATTTTCGGAGTAAACGCTAACAACTCTGGTTGTGGATGTTAATTTGAAGTTGTTCTCACCAAATAAATTTTGGGAGAATTTGGCCAGTGCAGTGTAATCCTGTGGAATGGTGGGGACCTTACACGAACAAGCTTTGTTGTGCCCTTATGTGACTCTTCTTCAGTATTTGATATTGCTCAAAACCTATTTCTAGTAGCGATAAATTCACTCACCTTCATTAGTTTTATTGGATCTCTTTCCGGATTTATTGACCGAATTCCTAACTCACCGTTGTTGTGCTCAAAGCTTCCATATCACTGCTAGATACTATTTTACAAACTACGTCGTTTAAATAATCATTAAATTAAATAAATAATATTTAAAAAACTAGCGGTTTCACACGCGTTAAATTTGTACTAACTCCTAAAATACAAATTAATCTTTAAAATAATAACCTATAATTTGTTGTTCATTCTCATTTATTACAGAGGTTTTCAAGGAACATGGTCAAAATTTTTAAAGTTTCACTAAATTAGTATCGCATTTTCTCCCTTACCCTTTTATTTATTTTATTTAAAAATAACATTTCACACTTAATTAAAAATGTATGTAGTTTACTTGCTTCACGGGTATGAAGTTTCCTGGACAACTACACAAATTATATAATATTACATAAATTATTGTTTCCTTAAGAGAAGTTAAAATAGTTGATTTTAATGTTTATTAGCTTTTGCACGATTTGAGAAAATGGCTGCTCAATTTACAATTTGAAAGGTATAAAAAAGCATATAGAATTGTTCTGACTACATCGTTTAAATTTTACGAATGTGTGAAGGTCAAGATCCCAAAGTTCTGTCCTGTGAGATCAAACTTGATCTGATACTGAATTCTGAATTAAATATGTTTCTAATCTGTTGTGTTGGGAGTTTTGAAAAGCATTTTGTTGTTATATTCTACGGAGATAAATTATAAATTATCTTTTACTTATGTAATAATACCTCACATATGTGTCAAACAGTTCGCAATTCATAAGAAAAGGATTTAGAACGGTTTTAATTCGAAGTCGTGGATAATCGTACTTTTTTGTCGGGCTTTTGTTTTATCTATTCAACGCAATATAAAAAAAAATCATCAGTAACTCGATTTTTATTTGGATAAATCGACGCGAAATCTAATACGTCATTCTCCTGAGAAAATTACAAGTACATATCTTCGTTCCCATGGTAAACTTACGAATGTGAAAATCACTACTTTTCAGGAGAGCAAAAAAACTGTTACATTCTTTTTTGTCGATTTCGATTATTTATAATTTTTTTTTTTTTGGTGTTGTTTTTCTTTTTTATCTTATAGTTTCATGTGTGAGTATTATTTTACCGTTATAATAATGAGCATATTCGTTACTTTAACATGGAAGCTTCAGAATTCCTGACGCTTTTCGTAAAAATGTAAATGCGATTGCATTCCTTTCTATTGCCGTAACAGATTCGTAACTTTACTACAGGCTGTAACAACCGAAATGCTATCGAAAAATAATAAAAACAAAAATCGAATTTTTCACATTCGTAAGCTTAACATAGGACCGGCGATATGTCCTAAGTAATTATTTCATTAGTTCATTTACCAAGGGGAAAAAAATTGTAAACGTTAAGAGGTTGATTTTTAGAAAAGTTACAAACTGTATTGACAGAACGAGTGTTGGGTTATAAGTTGGAGGTCAACTATCCCCTTTATCTCAAGGCCGAGAAGTCGTAAAAAAATTTGTGCGAACAAATCATCTGTAGTCTTCAAAAACAAAACAGTATTTCGTAATATATTTGGAATATTATTTGAATGAAAAAAATGTCTAAAAACATACAAATATCGAACTTTTTTCAAAATTCTTCGAAGGTTTTCCATACACGATGTAATTGTACACGAGTGATTCTTTCCAACTTTTAAATTCTGTGACGGCAAAAAAAAAAAAGAAAAAAAAAGAAAGTTGATTTATATAAGAAATAAAGTGCTTAAAATATTGATTTTACTTATATTTTTTAGTTTTGAAGTTGTGCCAAACTTCCATTAAGAATCCTGTTCATTAGATCTGAAAGATTACATGAATTTTCGCCATTACCCACCCTTTTCTTCTTCTTTTGTTTTCGATATAATATTTTCAATTATATAACGTTTCAAACTTGCAAACTAAAGTTTAAAAACCCAACAGCGAACATTGAAAAAGGGTTATAATATATATGTAATATACCAAATTATATGCTTATAAGAAAAGTTAAAGCGGTATTTAAAAAAATATATATCGTGTAATTTTTCAGTTATTTTAGATTCCGACAACCCTGGTAAAATTTGGAGAATATTTTAAAAAAGCTTTTATTTTATATATTTTTTAAATGAATTATTTTAATTTCTAATGCAAAAATTGTACTGTCCGAAAATTGTAATGACGGGGAATGTAATGAGGGCACATTATCTTCTTTTTTTTTATTTCGTTATTATTTTGTACTGCTATTTTTCCTTCTATATTATAATAGTCAATCTAGTCCTTGAGACTAAGAAAGTATACAGGAGCAGTATAAGACGCAAATCTGGCGGGAGCCGAAGGGCAGCTGCTGGGGTCAGATGGATGGCAGCTGACGGCCCAATCCCCTCAATATAGGACACCCCCCTCCAGCGGCCAGATCAGGTGTCATCTGCGGAGCAGGTTGCCGATGTAGGTTGCCGAAAAGACTTCTCCTCTAATTAGTGGCTTATTTGAACCGATATTTAACAGAGCAGTTGGCGGTCTTTATTCCCTAGCCTCGGTTTTGTTTCATTTGAATATTAAGTAATCCTCTGAGGAGCAGCTGCGAGTTTAAAAATGACGTTTGTAGACTCGATCCTCGATCCTCGATCCTCTTAAAGTTTATCTCATTTTATGACTACAAAGTATCATCAAATTCGCTAAAGCAGGCACCCATGGGCTGGGGAGGCGAACAGACATCCTCGATTTTGGAACAGAGATTTTATCATCCAATCATGTTTTTAAACCGAATTTATAAGTAACATATGTTAGAACTTCCATTTTTTTAGACATAATATGATGATATCATAAATATCAATATCAATATAAATATCAAAAATATATATTTCTAGATTCTAGCATCCGAGATTCGAAATAAATAACATATTTTGGGAAATTATTAAATTAGTCCTTTTTTCTTTTTCTTATAGTTATTTTCTTGAGAATATAAGAGGGTGATTCTAAGAAAAGTGACATTTTTCGTGTTAAAAAAAGTTTTTTTCTTTTGCGAATCTGAATTTTTTCTACATGATTTTTCCCGTAGCTATTAAAGTCTTTATCTAACAGGTAGCACAGGACTCCAATTCACTTTGGAACAATATCCGACTATTATTTTGGAGCTTCCAGATGAATGACATTGAACATACATTTGCAATTAGGGGGGAAGGAAACGCCATCAAATCCAAAGTTTTATTATACAATTTAATAACTCTCTAAAAACAAATGCCCATTGAGGCATTTAAAATAGTTATTTATCTGGTTTTAAAATATTTTGAATATCTATATGAATGATATTTTATACTAAATTAGCACTTGAAGAGAAAAGGATAATGTGTTTTTATAAAGGCTAATTATGTTTTTCAACACAATAAAAAAACAAAAACAGATTGACAAATAGGCTAAAAACTGCACAAAATAATTAAAAAATGAAGCATTTACTGTTTAGCATTTTCTGCTCTGACATTCAATAAAAACACTTTCTTGCTATATATTGCAGTTGGCCTTGCAAGAACCAATGATGCAAATTCTTATTTTGGAAAAAATTCCCTACTTCTCTTATAAGGGCAGATTCAGATAAAAACATGGGACGCCAGATGAATGACTTTGTTTATATAGATCAAATAATAGAGTTTTCAGTTTAACTGTATAGCTTTCAATGATTGGATCTCACCATCCAAAATATAATAATTAAAACAAATATATATAATTCTAAATCGTGTTCTAGAATACACCAACAGACTTATAACCGTGGGGACAGTCTTTTTTAGGTTTCTGCACTTATCGATTTCATGTTTTCATTTGGATTACCATTTTTTTTTTTGTGGCTGTAGGATGTGAGTATACAACAAAAATATAAGGTAATTTTCATCAGTAGGCATGTCTTGTAATTATTATAATTATTTCACGGCGCTACAATCCGGCTACAGGGCTTGGCCTCCTCCAATCGTCACGGTCCTGTGCCGACGCCTTCCAGTTCCTGATTCCAAGGATGTTGTAAGCATCTTCTGCCACACCATCTGACCACATCAGTTTTGGTCTCCCTCTCCTCCTTGTCACATGGATTGGCTGTGCCAACAATATTTTGGACTTTACTTCATCCGCCATCCTGGCGATATCCTCTGCATATATTAAGCGCTTCAACTCCATTGCTTTGAAAACATCAGCATCCCCAAAAGACATGTCTTGTATTAGTGTTCACAAACTTAGCAATCGCCTTCGGAGGACAGCCAGATGAATGAAACATAGACTCTTGAATTTGAATTTTTATCATGATGGATTAGAGATATTTTGCTAGTATAAATAGTTTAAATTTTCGATAAAAATTTTCCTTATTTCCAAGAGATGTACACATAATAATTTTTTTGTAATAATTTTCCTAGAGTGGATATATTGACTTTTGATAGAAAACTCCTCACTTACATTTTCATGTCCTTGGGCATTGCATGTGTGCACACATATTACAATTTTATTACATTATGAGTAGACGCATATTTCTATTTTTCATAAATTTAATAACAGTAGAGTGTATTTCTTGACTATTTGTATAAGTTACATTAGAAAAAGCATCAGCATGTCGTACCTTTACTTATCAACCCAACCTATCCTACTTATCAACAGTATGTTCCGATTATTTCTGAACTTGAAATTTATTATATCCAACGTTTTTGACGTTATTCAATTCTTGGAGGAGGAATAAAAACATAATTTACTTTTTATGATGGCTTACAAATTGCAAGTGCCCAGTCAGCTGTTATACATTCGCCATTTTTCAATTGTTACAGGGTTTACTGTCAGCCACTAGAGAAGGCTATTCCAACTGTCAATATCCCATTGTCAGGACAGAAAACTGTCACTGTGTAAACGAGTGTTTAGTTTTTGATGATACCCGTGGCGGCATCATTAACCTGGAAGAAGATGAGCTTCCTGATAGTAGAAAGATCTAGTTGGCAGTGGTACCTGCTATAGCAGCTGCCGGGGGTTGCTAGAACTATTATAAGCATAATGGCTGCCCACAGGCCCACCTCGATCACCCAACACCGACTTATATGCTAATTCCTGATAATTGTTACCATTGCACCTGCTTCGGTGTCTAGAACAAATATACCAAGCTGCATAATCGTATTATCGTCGGGCTTGGACAACGCCGAAGGAAACATGAAAAAAATAGAGCTGTCCAAGTTATTCATGGCTCTAAAAAATAATAAAAGTAATAGTGATAATAATGAATAAATAAAATATGCAGATGAAAAGTCACAAAATCTAATTGTTAGGTACAATCATATATATCGACGTCGTTTTTTGAAAAAGGCTTAAGCGCCAAAAATTCGAGATTTAGTTTTTAATTTATTATGAGACGTAAACACCATCTCTATAGATTCCCGACCACGATATATAGAAAAAAAATTGGAAATGATCTAAAATTCGATTCCGTAAGCTCCAAATACTAACGTCTCTCAGTCGTCATTCTGCCCTTGACTAGTGCTAGAAACCTTAAAAATATATTCTAATTATAATAATTGTTAAAGTTTTGCCAACTTGATAAAGTGCTAAATGGCGTTTACACCTTTTTCAAAATACGACGTCGATATGACCTAAGACCTAACTTATTTGCTATGCAAATTAAAAATGAATAAATTTCGTAAAAAATAAAAAAATTACGTTGTCAAATATGCAGTAAAAACCATAATTAGAGAAGCCACGACATGCTTGTAGATTCAATACACAAGCGTTCTCGAAAGTAAAAAGCGACGGGTCACAGTGCTTTAATATATCCCAAAAGTTTCTAATTTTCTTCACATAAAAAATGATTTATCTCAAAAAAAGTGAAATTATTGATGAGATCTATGTGTAAAATTATTTGTTCTATTGCGCTGTGTAAGATTCTTTTGAAATTTCTTGAAACTATTTGCAACTTTAGTTACAGCGATTTGTTTTCCTTTTTAACAAACGCACTAAAACCAATGGATATTTCCGAAGTCTGGCAAGTCTCTCAATAAAATGACCGAAAAGAGCATATTTTACAATATTAGCAGACTATCAATTAAGTATTTGGTCTCCAAAAAAATTTATACACCGACTCAAAAGTGTTGAATTTGCCTTCATCGAGAAATACTTTTTCCAGAATGAAAGTAGATCGTTAATATACTCCTCGGTGAACTCAAAGATTTTTTCCTTTATTTTGTGCCGCTTCTCGCGCTATTTCTCGTGAATCACGCACTGTGACCAAACTTTTTCTCCAAAATATTTATGAAATCCAAGTTTGATCGAATAATGACGGCACCATTTAATAAATGTGTTGCTAAATGCATACTTGATTTATTCTGTGGCTTGTTCTGAACATTTTTGTTAAAAATCATTGTGATTTGTTGAAAATTGTCAACGTTATGTTATAATTCTCCGTAATGCAAAAAAGCCTTTTTCCATAAATTTTTTAAATCAAATATCTCGGAAAGTATTTAAGATATCTTAATAAAATTCGAAATGGTTTTTGGGGATGGCAAATATAGCCAATGAAATATACTATAGAAATCGGAGACCTTTGGTTACAGTTTAATATTTGTGTGGATTTGCAATGAAATGACTAGTACATTTAACGCACGTAACCTAGACCATTGCAATATAGTTAGAATATTTAGGTAAGCAATAGGTGCCTGGTTCTTCCTGCTCCATTTGGAATACATGAAGAAGTTTTAAACGAATCAGAAACGTATGTTCGTATGGTTTCAAGTGGCAAAGGAATCAATATAAACTACCGCAATAACAGTAAATGCTATTGCAAATTTCGCAAGCATTGATACAATAAAATAATGATGAAGCTTGGAAAAGCCAGTGGTTCGATGGCGATGAAGCCCAAGGAGCCTAGCTAACTTTAAAATTAAGGTTAACTACATCCACCAGACTGGCGAGTGCCGATTACTTTTCAAGGGATTAGTTCAAACAACTTTACACGCCCATTACAGTCGCTAGGAAGCTATAACATCTTTTATATTTACTGAGAGCTGGTCACGCGATTCACACATTTCCGGGCGACTATCTTATATTAGGCTCAATATTCTATCGTTTTCTTTATTTTCCAATATCATTTATTATCCGAATTATTCTTCTGTGAACTACGCAAGGGTTTATAATAGTTTTATCAATTTATGCTTTACGGTTTCTAAATATCATTATTCCACTTCAATAAACAGCATAATTATTCAAAACGACTTAATATCCCAAGTAAGATGAAATTAAAAAATAATAATAAAACCCTAACAGATATATGTATTTAGTCTTTGAATAGCATTAAATTCCGTGCGAAATGTAAATTTTTCAGTATAAATAAGCGTTTACTTGTTAGCAAATCCAAAACATCGGCATCTCCACGCCACACAAAGAAAAGCGAAAAAGATTCTTTTTTTTTTCTTTTTGGCGGGAACAGGTTTGGTGCGGTTTACCGCTGGCCAGCTGCTACGCTCTGTCCTCACTCTAACTAGTGCACTCCGCTTCGTCTTTTTAGAATTTACATTGACTAAAAAGAAAGAGAAATATGATTATGTATATTATATTATTAATACCTATTACTTAATGATCTTTAAAGTATCATTAGCCATCTAAATTACTACCAAAAAGTTCTGTTAAGTTAAAAACTTTGATTTTATTTTTTATAGAAAACCTGTTTATAGAATTTCAGTTTTATACTACACAATTTTCTTTTGTTTTGTTTATTCTAGTTTCCATTTTTAGGTATTACCACCATATCTATGAATCTATATTTATTTGTATAAAATTTCCATCTAACCATAATTTGTATCTATATATCGTATCTATTTGTATATATATATATATATATATCTATCTATAATTTTTTTCTAGCATTTTGTATCTATAATTGTATATGCAAATAAATGTATAGTGTAATATACTATGCTCTTTGCATGGTGTATGCATAATTTTCTGTAAAATAAATGCCTCTTCTGTAGACATATTATGTAAATCTTAATTTTTTTATGTTAATTTTTTATTTAATTTTTAATGTTTTTTAGACTGAATTTGTGAGGTGCGCTATATATATTCTGTAATTTCTGTAATCTTATGATTTTCACCAATGAAGATGCCTGAATTGGCGAAAAGTTGATATTATCATCCAGTTATATTCTAATTCATTGATGAAGTAGTATAATTGTATCAAATGTATGGTATTTTGCTACTAATGTCTAAAAGCTCAGGCACATATGATATGTAGCGGCGAGCTGTGATCTGTCTCCACCGAGCTAGCGATTTAATATATTACTACTTACTGCACTATACAGGTCACCCAGAAGGCGATCTATTGCAGCGAGCCAGTCTTGATCGAGCCCTGCAGCGATCCATTTCTATACAATGTGCCTGAGCCTTTATGATGTTCTGTGTGTCCATCACAAAAGAAAATAAAGGATATTGACCGGATATTTTGGTTGATATCTTATTCAATGAAGTATTGATAGTCACAGCTATAGTGAGTATTGTGTGTGTGTGTGTGAGAGAGAGAGAGCGAGGGAGAGACGAGGATGGAGTGTGGGAGGCTGAGTGAGAGAGAGAGAGCCTGCCCCACATTCCAAGATCCAAGACCAGTTCTGTCAAGCATTGTCCCTCCTCTGCCAGCGCATTATCTTAACCTTCTATTTCTTCCTTTATACTTACTAATAGTTCTTCGTCAAACATTCTTTCAGCCGCATTTCCTTTGACGAATTGTTATCATTATTTCTTTTTACTTCCACGAACTTTGTCATTAACTTACAATATCTTGCCGTGCTTTATACTTCAATAATGTTCTATTTCGCACTTACAAGGGAGTGATGTAATCACTGGACTCCTTATATCTCGGCCCGAGTCCGAATCAGGCAGATAATTTATTTATTGTGTTATATAAACCATAAATCAACTCTGGAGCCCGGGAGATTCTCAAGGGGCACATCCAGTCTATAAGTGACTACTCTTAATTGTGGTGGGGGATAACCCTGGTTGTTGAACGTTATTGCTGACCACATCCACCTCCTTAGGTGGGGCAGAAATAACTGACATTTTCAAGGGCTGTTCTTAACCAACCAATGACTTTTCAAAAGTGGAGTTACATTGATTTCTTCTTACCTGATCATCTCTTTTAAATCATTGAAATAATGAGGTCGGTATTTAAACATCTATTCCTTGAGATATCCTCAAAGAAGAAAAATCGCATGGGAAGAAATCTGGTGACAGTACAGACCACACAAAGTCACCACTTAAATAAACCAATTTGCCAGGAAACATTTCCTTCAGAGACTTTTAAATACAGGCAAATAACTCTTCAAAACGAAATTTATTTACATTGAAATACTTTCAACATTTAATTATTTATTATTTAACCCCAAAATGTGGCAATTCATTGTAGATTAGAACTAAATTTTTAATTCAAAAAAGAGAGGAAGAAGAATATATAAACCAAATGGGACGAATTTCAGGATCCATATAGTCATCTAAATTTGTGCCCCCCTCTCCGCTCGGTAAGCCTGGAACGAGTTGAAAAACCTTGAGGGGAACGAATTGCGGACTTGGCATATTAAAACAATGACAGCTTTCCCTACCTTAGTAAGTAAGCCTACGGGTTTCGGGCAATTTGAACCCAAAAACAAATACTCTAGCCTGAGAATAGTAAAGATAAATTATAAAATATCTTAACTTGATGCACCAGATTAACGTTCTGGAGTTGAACAATAACTGTTTATATTCGTTTTATAATTGAAAATACAAAGCAAAAACACAAACCGTCAGTATTCTACTATCAGCAGTCTTTTCGGAGGGATTAAAGTATTTCAAGAGTTTTTCATCAGGTAGCAGCAATACCAACGCAGTTATCTAGGGAGGGACGAATTTAGGCGACGGGACAGATTTAGGACACCTTACATTAATCTTATTGGATTTTCGTAGAGCCCTAAAATCGCATTATATGACCTGCATCGATTTTTTTTTTTATGTATACGTTCTTTAATAAGGAAAACCTTCCATCCAACCCGTCAACATCCGCTCATGTAGCTCCGAGAAATGGATATGAAATATGGAAGAAAAATATTGATCTATATCGTACCGATAGTTTTCGGATATATCGAATTAGTGGTTCTTAGTTATATTGAAAGAAAATATCGATATCTCGGGCCTCAATATTTTTAATTGGTTAATTAAAAATATATCGATATTTTTAACTCGACATATCCATACGTCGATATTAAAATCTGAGTACTGGAAATTGATATTTTATCCAAAAGAGAATTAAATAAACAAAAAAAAATTCGGTAGGTTTCAGCCATAGGTTATTAATAATTCGCTCAATATTGATTTTCTTCCATCCTTTTTAATTTTTTTTTTTATTTTATATTAATCTATTAAATAAAAAGTGATGATCATTTAAAACTTGATTTTCTAATTAGCCGTTTATGGATATTTACTTGTTGCTATTCAATTCTAATACTTAATTTACATTATTTTATCCTCCAATTCAATGTAATTACCTTCTTCTTCCGCTTCCAATGATTAAAAATATCGAAGCCCGAAATATCGATATTTTTCATTGATATATCAAACTACTATTTCGATATGTTTGAAAACTCTCGGTAAGATATATATGCATGGAAATTTTTGTTCGATATTTACATTCCTAACCTGAAACCGTTAAGAAGGTGAATGACACAGTCACTATAGATAGTAACGCGAACACACCTCACAAGTTTTTTTGGTTCTTTGTTTGTCGAACCCGCCTTTCTTTGTTATTTCTTTATTTTATTTTTTGAAAAAAATATCGGTTTTCGATACTCAAATTATAATACCGATATTACGATTTATCGGACAAAAATATCGATATATTTAAAATAATATTTTATCGATATATCGATATTTTGTCAACATCCCAACATCCCCCGAGATGCAGTTGCGGCAGCAGGACCGGTCGCGCAGTGCACACTGCACACGCCGCGCAGCTCTTGTCATTACTCAATCCGTTGCGGTGTTCCAACAAGCCCACTACATTAGCTCACTACGGCGCTCTTGGTGATTTATAGCTCTCTCTATCACCGGTTATTATTTAATTAATCCAAATCTCTATCTGTGTTTGCTAAACAGAGAACATTAGCTACAACAGAAGTAACTTCATTTTGTTTGGAAATCACTCGAATAAAGTATTTAAAAAAAAAAAAAAAAAGAAGAAATATATTAAAATATATTATTATTTTAAAATATATTATTATTTTAAGAGAAGGAATTTCCTTTGAATGAATCCCTTTTTTCTCTTCTTTTTTTAAAAATTATATGATACCTTCTGATATTTATAAGACTTTAAAAGAAACTGTTCAGTAATAAACATAATAACACTGTTTCTCTTTGATAATCCTGACATTAAACTGCAAAAATGAATCAATGAATATTTATGAGGTTATAGGTATCTACAAATAAATGAGCTTTTTCAATAATTTCTTTTAGAAAATCGATTTTTCTCTTAAATAATGGATGATAAACTTTGAAAAGATGTACTTACGTACTAAGCGGTCAACCAAATGTTTTATTGATTTCGGTTGTAACCTACAACTTTGTTATGAGTCCTGAGTTTTGTTTATTAATATAATTCGTCTAAGGCAATGTGGGGTAGGTGCGTTTTCAGTGTAATTGTCTCGATCAATCCATATCCTGAAATTTAGAAAAGAAGCTTTTTATTCTGTATTCCCGTGTTATTTTATTGACTAAAAACTAATTGAATTTAATAAATTTCTTATAAAAGACACTTCTTTTCGGGGAAACCTAAATTCCACACTACAGTTTCTGACAATTCAGATCCCAATTCCAAAAAAAACCTCAACTTCATTTATACAAAATTAACGTTTAGTAAGTTTAAAAAGGAAAAGTTTTCCTAAAAGTGGGATATCTGTAGCGTAAGATGGGACTCCCCCTACCTTACAATGGATGCAGTTAAACCAAACTATATTTCTTAAAGGGAATTTTGTCTATTTTACGGTGATGCAATTGGAACTTAAGTATATTGAATAGTTTTTCAACAAAAAACGTGACTTACACAAAACTTAAATTTTCTGCTTTTCTGGGTGAAATCGGACCATGGATCCATATGAACTTCCTTGTTGCAGAATCAGCCGCTGAAGTTTCCTGGTTCTTATTCTGTACACCCTGTATACTAAAACTTAAGGGGTTTCAGGTGAAGATTTTAGGCAAGATTCATCAAAATCTTTTTAGCCGTTTTGCTGCTACAGTTTAAAGAAACATTGTGTTTTCGGCTATTGTGGCACAATCAGGCAGACACACAGATCAATTGCTGAAAATCAGTTGTCTGGAACCAAAAGGTCCTGCAACGCATAGATCCGTTAAAAACTGCGCATTACAATACCTTACTTATTAATGTGGTAAGGAAAAAAACATAGTTACGCAAGTAAAACGTAGTGGTAAGGTAAAAACGTAGTTACCAATGAACCTTTTAATATAGAGCCAATTGAAAAATAAATAAACTGCAAAGCAAAAATTATTCGTTCATGATAATATCTACTTCAAAAGGCAATAAATTTAAATTAAAGGAAAAAATATCTCTCATAAAGCGCATAATTGCATCCACTACATCATTTTTAAAATAAATTTAATGAACAATATTCTAATTATTTCGTATTTTTTTCCTGAAAGAATATGATGGTATAAAGATAAGTTGGACGTTAAGATATCCTTGAGACTTAGATATTCCCCTTTCCTGGCTATATTTTCTAGTCTATAGCCAGTTCTATTGTTCTTTAAAAAGAATTATTCGAGATGGTATGAAATTATTCGTGAGGAAGAGCGGAAAAATGCATATAAATGGAGAAGAATGGCAGAGCTGGTGGAAGAGTGGAAGCGTGCAGTATGACCTCACTATTAGCATATCTAAGTCATGTACTCCTTCCTATCCATGACCTCACTGGAGCTGGACCTTATCGGCGATCTCCAGGTCCCTGCCCTCAGCTCCAGCCTCTTCCACCACTACTCACCACTCCTCTAATCAAATCAAAAGGCCAAACATTACATTCAGTTAAGCAAGAAAAACAAAGTAATAAAAATGATACAGATAAAGCACTATAATCAAAATAGATAAAAATCATATTAGCATTCTAAAAATAAACTGCTTCTTCGAAAAAGAACAGCGGAAGGTCAAAACAGATAGTAAAAAAAAAAAATTGTGATTTAAAATAAAACAATTATTTTATTTTATTTTAAACGACTGAAACATATTTATTCTCGTTTTTCCAAATCTATAAAAAAAAATGAAAATTAAAATTAAAATATTAAATACATATGCATAAGAATCTGCTTGGACCAGTATATGTCCGTATATTCCGAATTTCTCGGGGCACCTCTAGAACATTAGCACTGTGTCTATGTGTGTTAGTACTGTCTTTGGCCTCTTGCTTACTAGTAAATAAAATGTCAAAGGCTATAATAAAAATCAATTAGATTTTTCTAATAACATTGTTTTACAAAAAAAGAACTTTCTTTCTTTCACAAGAATAAAAATAACGATTCTTGGAGTATTTTTCATGTTGAATTCAAATATCATATTTTTATTGCTTTGCTTTTTTAATTTCTTTTTGTTTCTTCTCGTTGGAATGAACGACTATCTGTCATTGGGCCCAACGCCTGTTTGTAAACAAATAAATATACCTAATCTTAATTTTGATTAGTTTCATGAGGGATTGATATTTTCAACAGCTTTTATTTATATGAAAATATACCTAACTATGCGGTTTAAACATAATATTAGTATTACTGGTTTTCACACTGTTTTCCCTATAAAATGGGTCTTGACCATAAAGAATAAATCATAAAAAAAAGAAATGATACAAAAAAAAAGGGAAAAAAAAGGAATTGTCTCAACTGTTGAAGGAATTTCATGCAGTTCATATTGGTGTGTGATCCGTGACATGTAAATTTGGCTTTCATTTTAGACAGTAACACATTTTGTATTTTATAATTTAACATAGAATGCTGCAACTATCATACTATGTCCTCTCAAAAATATATGAAAAGTACGTTTCTTTTAAAAAAAAGAATTATGTGCCCTCTGAGCCTTGAAATTTACTTACACTACTCTGTATTAATACATTTCATAGTACAATCTTTATTAATACATTACAATATTTATAAATACAAAATATTTAAGTCTTAATAATTAAGCTTTCTTGTTCAATTTATTCTATTGGTTTAATAGAATGTTGAGAAGCCCGAGGCACTGCATTGACATCGGACTGCCTTGCAAATAATGACAAGGTGAAGACTGCAATAATAACATTCATTACCAAATAATAAAAATGGATAGAAACATAATCATTATTGTAATAACATGACAAAAATTTCAGATCAATAAAGGATAATTATGACAATAATGTTGTAGTAAATTGTGTGACTTACAAATATAATTAAAAAATAGTCTTGATAAATAGCTATTCGCCCAAATAGTCTTAAAAAACGGACTAATGGCCCGAAACGTTGGCCTATTGAGAAAATATGGAATGAAGTTTGAAGGGTGTAAATGATTTCTTCAGTGGCGTAACTAGGTCAACTCAAGCCCGGGGCAAACTTCAAGATTGCCGCCTCCAAGAGTCGGAACAAGGGAGGGGAAGGGGAGAAAAGGATGAATTTACCACAAGCGGCAGTAACTTGACGGATGCAAATTTGGAGTGAATGTTTATTTATAAGCTATTTAAAATTAATTTGTTTCTTCTTTTTGATGGTTTCGACCATAATTCAGTCTGTAAAACGAATTACTGTAATTTGATGATGATACTTATTTGTAAATAAGTACTTGATGATACTTACCTAAAGTACTGTTATAAAAGTGTCGATTTTTATTGGAGGGAGATGAAAGAAGGGACGGCAAAATTGAGCTTACCCTCCCTCCGCAAAAATTCTATATTTTCGGCTCTACCGTCCTCCGCCACAAGTGTCGATATCGACACTCATTCAAACACCTAAATCAAATATTCGAAACCATTAAGATATCTAAAGGAATATTTAATCAGTAGTATCGATACCAAAACTACTTGGTATTAAAAGGAAAGTATCGATATTTTACTTGTATCGATCGGTATCGTAAATAAACATTATTTCATGATTACCAATTTCATCGTACGTTCGACTTAAATAAATAAAATAAATCTTCTTTTCGTAGCCTAAAATAGAACGAAAACAAATTATTAAAAATTACTTCTTGGCATTTTGATGCATCCTTCTTCGCCCTACCCTAGCTACGCCTCTGGATTTCTTAGAATTAAACACTAGATGCAATAAAAGGCGGTAATCTTCCTATAATATCGCAATATAGTTCTATTTTGCCTTAAACATTTTAATAATTAACAAAGATTAACTAATGGTAATTATATTAATATGATTATAATTTTAGAAAACATTAAAAGGAAGAGATAGTTACTGAACTGTATAATATTAATTTGATTATAATTTTAGAGAACATCAAAAGGAATAAATAGTTAGTAGTATAATATTAATTTGATTATAATTTTAGAGAAGATCAAAAGGAATAAATCGTTAGTAAACTGTATAATATTAATTTTATTATAAATTTAGAGAATATTAAAAGGAAGAGATAGTTACTAAACTGTATGATATTAATTTGATTATAATTTTAGAGAATATTAAAAGGAAGAGATGGTCACTAAACTGTACCTGCAGTAAGAGACTAAGGAAGGTATCTTTGAGTTCATGCGGACGAGACACCTTCTGGTCATTATGTAAATTCTATTGTTAGCGCTGAATCTATTGAAAACTTATTGTCTCTTTGTCTTTTTTTCCTTCACAGTACTTATATCCTGAGAATCATTAGTATTCCGTTTCTAGTATATGTAGTACAGTAGTTCATTGGACTAAAAATTAAAATACACATTCTTTATTTCTTAGCTGAGTTCCACGAATACATTTAGTTGGGACATTCTCAGGGACACTTGAATGGTTGATTTGAGAAACCCCATAAGTCATTGAGACCAAAGTTTTGGAAAACAACAAAAACAGTCCAAACCAAAGCGTAATGGTTTAAGACAGTCCTAAACGACTGATAACTAAAATGCGATTGAATCTGAACTTATTATATTACCAAGAAATTAAGAGTCTTTATTCGTTTAAATTTAAATTTGCTTGAATTATGGGGTATCTCAAATCAATCAACTTTACGGATCAATAATTACCAATAAATATTTAAAAAAGTCTTTATCTATATATATAAAAATTCAGCCTGCGTTTGTTTGTGTTCGCAAAACTCGAAAAGTAGTCGGTCGATTTTGATGCGGTGTTCACTATCATTTAGAGAATTTCTTCAGCAAGGTTTATACGCATTAAATTTTTCGAAATGTTCTCCTTAAAGGTAGAAATGGGGAAAATTATAAACGAATATAGGTAATTTTGTAATCGTTGTCATGACGACTTGATACAGTGAAAGCAAGTTCACTATGAAAAACATTTTAACAAGAGTGAAATAAGTTGACATCCGCATGATGTTATAGAAGGATCAATCCGTTATAAGAGTGAAATTATTGTGTTACAGCGTCATTGGTTAATAAAATCGGAGAATAAGGAAAAAAAAGTGTAAAAACGTGAAGCTTTATTGTCGTTTTGACAAAGTTATAATCATTTTTATCCTGTTCTTAGAAAACGTCTTAATGAAATAAGAAGAATTCTAAACAATGGAGTCGGTTATCGAGACTAATTTTCACCCCTTTGGCCTTGGAGTATTTACAGCCAAAATTTTTGTTGGGAACTTGTTTCGTTGAAAGTTCTGGCAGCCGCCTTAAGAGTTCAAATAATGAAGCATAGAAATGCAAAAGAGTCTAATTGTTTCTTTAGAAAATGTTTTATTTATTTTCAATTTATTATTTTATTAAGTAAATTTATATTCATATGTATAGTTTGTTTGTTAAATAAATTTTTATAAAGCAGTTTGAATTTTTTTATGATGACGAATCTTTAATACTAATATGTGTTAAGATCAGGTAATGGTACGCCTAGTTATTTGAAAAGAGTCATAAAGACTCCTCAATAGCTTCCTATAAATAAAACTCATTTACTTCTTCACCAACTTGATTATCGATCTACCGCACCCAAGTAAATAATTTGTATTTATACTTGAACAATTAATTAGATTTGGCAACAGCTTATTGTATTATAATGTAATATAAATGTAGTAGTGTATTGATGGCTTAGAAATGATACCTCGTATCTTCAAAATGAATAATTCACAATTGAAGATAAATAACACAATTTATCTAGAAATGGTATCATGGAATATGGTATATATACATAAAAAAAATGGTAATAGCGTTATGATTTTGTTTACAGATTGACTGTTCTCCAGATCGTACTGTTTAAAGTCCCGACTCATCCTGTATAAGGGAGCCATATCAGAATACAGTAATATTTTCAGTAATCTCATATTATAATAAATGATGTAGTTACTGTTTCACAAAGAAACATTATTTTAGTACAGTTACGAGGTATCATTTCTTTGCTACCGATAAACAACTGTATTATGTATAAGGGATATTATTTCTGATATTATGTTAGTTGTTTTTTATTAAATGATTTCATTTTCATTTCAAGTTAGAATATAGACATTACAAAAGAACTAAAAATTAATAATTATTCACAGTCATTAGTCATGTTACCTGAATAAAAAATAAAAAAAGAGGAAGAGAGAAATAGAATATATTAAAGCTAGAAGAAAATCCATAGAAGAAATGATACCATCCGAATAAGTCCCACCGCAACCTTTATAAGGAACCATTATAATAATTTAAAAGGAATATTACCCAAGCCTCGTTGACTGGAATACGTAATGCACTCCCCAGCTGTGAGAAAGTCGACAGAGAAATGATCTGGAAGATGAAAACAGCATCCAGCCAAGAAGAGCCCTCCGCGATCTTATCTCCATAAGAATTATGGAAACGGCGAACCGCAAGGAAATAGTGGATTTCCGGCATTTCTGAACTTGGAAGGAGCATCTCCGCATGTTCTGGGGAGGAGATGTGGGCAGTCTCGAGTCTTGTGAATTGAGATCGTACATCACAGTTCTTTAACGGGAGGGAGAATTCGAGAGGATGTGCAGTGGTCGGCAAACTCCTCTTTATATTCTTTTTAACATATTCATTGTGTTGTTGCTGATAACCGCTAAGACGAAAGCTGTTCTTATGGAACCGAATGCCTGCTGGAATGATGTCTACCTGAGCCAAAGACAGTTTAAGTTTTGTCAGATGTCGAGATCGCGAGTTGTTTGTGGGATATACCACCACTTCCAAAGTCATGTAGCTGAAAGACAAGATCGGAAAAAATAAATAAACGTAATAGATGTTATGTCCTCTAAACGCCTCGGGACGATTTCGTTTGTTCAGTTGGTTTTAACATCCTTATTGGCTTCAACTAGGGCAGAAAATAAGGGATATTCTATAGGCTACTAACTTATTCTGACCAGAGTGAAGGTCGAAATATATTCAGTGGGTCCACCGCGAAAGAAATGACAAACCTCTCTTTCCCGGATTGGATTTTGTTAACACACTTGGGAGATCAATGCAAATTTTAGGTTGCCCCACCTGTCGAAAATTCTAGTCCCGGTCCTGTATAATATTAATGGTAGAAAATTGCACTATCAATATTTTTATATTTTTAAAATAATATTTACCGAGCTTTATTTCTCAAACTGATAAAAATTGAAGAACTAATAGGAGCAAAGGGGACACAGAACAAATTGAATGGCGGCATGTTAAGACCAAATTTTTGGTTAAGAAAAAAATATTTTTTTTTTAGCATACATTTTTGTTTTGGTGTGGATTTAATTGACCGTAGATGTAATCTAAGGAGATGATATAATATATATGTCATCAACTTATTTTTACTTACATATTTTTTTGTATTATATTCTTAAATATTTATACTTAAATGGTTGTTATCCTGTTTTCTCACTTAGTCCTAATGAAGACTTACAACTTAGGCCGAAACGTTTATCACACACGTTATCACCTGACAAAAAATAAGTTTTCCGTATTATTGTTATTTTTGCCATTGACCGTATCACCGACTAACTTTTATTATTATTGTCGTTTGATTTATTTTCGTGTTTACCTTAAAAATGTGTGCAGCAAATGAGACTAAACAACATTTTATAGGTTATTATTCGAAAGATTATATTGTATTTCAAGGGTCGATCAAAATTGAAGATGAACCAGCAATTCAAACCATCAATTCAAAACCAGCAGAATCAGAAGTATCAGACCGATGAAAATTGCGTTATATGGTATTAATGACACGAAATTGTACTTTGTTTATGTTAATATTTTTCCATTTCTGATATTAGCGAGAGTTATTTCTATTTTCTGAGTGGTCAAACACACGTGAATACTTCAAATTGCAACCTGAAGCATTACTCTGGCTCAGTCGTGACGAGGTCCCGCTGTAGACGCATCTTAGGAGGAAGGATAGCGGGCCAGGATGACCCGAGGCCTAACGGGGCCCATGTCCTTGGTCAGGATCTACCGGGTACCGGGGGTCGGGGAGTTGTTCCCTCAGGACGCCGATTGTAGGTCAGGTTTGATTGGGGTATCATATAAGTTATTAACATATATCGATATTTGTTTTCGATATTCATATCCCCAGTAGGGATAGCACATCCCAAGTCAACAGCTTATTCAACATATATCTTGCAGCAACCTGTTATGGAACTGAACAATCCTTTATAATCGTCTATATTGATTTTATTTTGTGCTTAATATTAGTTCTAACTACTTAGAACACACTTTTTTAGTTACATACATTTCATTACTAGTTTTTATTTATTTTGAATTCCATATTTTTAAAATAAAATTTAAAAAAATGGTAACAAGAGTATAAATACAAAGAGGGTGGAGGGTGATTGTGTTGGGACAGGAAGCCGTTGACCTTAGAGCCAGATCTGCATTCATTCCGACTTCAGCGCACCTCTCCAACTCTACCCAGCACTACTATTCTCTCTTATTGGTAGTCTTACAACATTTTTGGAATAATACATTTCTTTATGACTTAAGGGACTTAATCTTCTCAAGTATAAGTTAACATGAAACATAGCTAATAATTATGAGATATATAAAATAGTAATACTAAAGCATTGGTAGATACATAGAGCATGTATACCTTCCACTACTGAACTCGATCAAAAGCAAACTTTATGGTAGAAGACCTTAATCCTCGGTCTATCCTTCGGAAAATTCTGTCCTGCGGTGGTTAGTTTATAAATGTGTTTAGAAAAATAAAATAAAATCATGGCAAAAAAAGCTGGGTTGGTATTTTATTGTTCTCCTGTTATTGTAAAATCATAACTAGGTAAGTTATTTTAAGTTAAAAATTTCCCATTCTAACCTACCATTTTTCCTGTTTGCCTTTTAGATTAAAAAATATTTATACTTTGAACAATAATAGTTAGATCTTTTTCTGACTTTAAAAAAAAAAAAAAATCGTGTGCGTTGCGCGCATCACACAACTTTCCCTTACCGAACTATAATAATAATCTTTAAAATCAACTGAAAGAGTTCACATAAACACTACTTGAAATAAACCCAGCAGAATGAACTTCTTCAAGTCTTTTCTCACAGAAGTATAATCAATTATTTTTTTTTTAAATATCTTTAGTATTACAATTCTGTACACTAGATATTTTCCGTTTGTCAAGCTGAATATATATTTTAAAATTTTCGGTTTAGTTTCCATGGAATAATTTCGTTACCATTAAAATATTTAATAATTAAATCATTTAATAATTATGTTATTACAATACGTTGTTACAGAGCGTTTTGTTAACAATAGATTGGCGGCTTAGTGGGAAGAGGTTCGGTCGCATTCGTCTCTTCCGGACGCGCTCGGCTTTCCATCAAGGGCTTAGTAGTCCTTATGAGATACGCTGCATCTTTACTAATACAGACCCGATTTAAATAATTGTTTTGTTTTTTTAGGGAATTTAATTACTTTTTATATGATTTCATACAAAATTTACCATAACATTCTCACTTTTTGAGTTATGCGCAGATCAAATTTTCTTTTCACTATAACTTTTCCTCCTGCATTTTCTCGTTGATATACCACATATATGAAAAGTTAAAGAGCTTTAAGTAGAAGACATTTTAGCAAGTTTCATCAAAATCGTTAAAGCCGTTTACGAGAAAATTATAAAACAGTGTGATATCGGTGATATAATTGCCACTTCCGGTTAGTCCGATGCGCTGTATCTTTGCCAATACAGGTTTGATTTTGATGATTCTGTTTTTGTTTTTTAGATATTTTAATTACCTTTCATACAATTCTTTAACAATTTACCATAAAATGCATACATTTTAAGTTATGCGTAAATAAAATGTTCTTTTCATCATAACTTTTTTCCCTAAATGTAGTACATAAATACAGACAGACTCACAGATAGACAAACCATTTTGCGAGATTTCGTTGTTTGGACTCAGGATACCTTAAGACGTGTATTTCCGTTGAAAATTCGAATTCGAAAATTTTCAAGATCGCAATATTTCTCCTTACTATATATTTCATATATATCGTAAGGGAAAGTACAAAGACAGTTCTACAAATTAAGTTTTTTCTGATTAAATAGCAGGTTTACGGCAGCATTATTCATCATCCTGACTGTAATAAATGATAATTTTATTACTTTATAGTATACTGTGTAATTTAATTACAATATTTTAGTGAACATAAGTTTCACAAGCAAGCTTTGGTAAAGAAAAAAATATATAAAATCTTGAATGTATATTAAATTTATAAATCATTCCTCTATGAGGGTTTTACAGTTATTTAAAAATCAAAAATATTGGTTTCGTAACATAGAAAGCGGAGTATACCAGTTATTAGCATATCTTTTATAGGTTATTAAAAACTACAATAGTAATAATTGTATTACGCAATAGGATATATATATATATATATATATATATATATATATATATATATATATATATATATATATATATAAATATAATATATATAATTCTATTATATATAATAATAGAATGGAATATATATATACATATATATTCCATTCTATTATTTTTTTCCTATTTCCATACCTATATTATTTCTTTTGTATATTTAATATTTTCTAGTCTACCAGTAGAGTGAGAATTCTCGCATTCGATATCTATCCTTCTTCTAATCACTTTCGAAGTGTAAGCGATATTAGGAAAACATGTTTATTCGTATGAATAATATAATATTACCAAGAAAGTTACTTGAATTTCATTTAAATAAATGTAAATATGTGTATATTTATAGATATGTGTAAGTTTATAAATATATATATATATATATATATATATATATATATATATATATATATATATATATATATATATATATATATAAACAAACACTCGTATTATATATAAACAAACACAACGTTGGTCAGACCTGCAGACCGACCGTGCATTCCAGCTAAAGAAGACCACAATTATCGGGGCAGAAGACACAGCGAACAGACTAGTCCCGGATACCTCGAGTCCAGATCTTGTCCAGGTAGGTACTCCCCCTTCCTCTCCCGCCTCTGGAAGTAGCCTCTCCCTGGAGCATCTTCTGCTGATTCACTCTAGAGCTATTTCTCCTCAGGCGATACCTGTTTCATTATTTTTAAACCACCTCAGCTCCCACAATCCATACGACTACGTAAAGAATCAGCTTTTTTTAATACTTAATATTTTATTTTTTGGATGCTTGATACTTTTGGTTTATAAATATATTAACGGTTTTTATTGTCAAATATTACCAAAATAATAAGTAATTGTGATATATATATATATATATATATATATATATATATATATATATATATATATATAATAATTTGGTAATATTTGACAATAAAAATAATAATAGATCAAAAATATTCAAAACGAATAATACTAAATTCAATTAAAATAAAATAATACCTACAGCCACAGTTCTAGTAAAATTTTTACATTCATTATCATTGTTTGGAAATTCTGAAGCAATTTTGTCCCCTCCCCACTTACTGAAGGCAAAGCAGGACTCCTATAACTACGTCACCGATAATGAAAGCCAGTGGAGGCCGTGTGGAGACGCTAAAACCAAAGGCAAGTTTACAAATGGTAATGACACAGAGAGACAGTGATTTTGCGGTGAGAATCAAATCTGGATTATGCAAATCTCCTAAATACGAGAAAAATATAAGATTTGCTGAATTGCCAAATTAAAAAAAAAAAAACTCTTTTTTTGCTTTAATATTTTTTATTTAAACACTGATGAGAGAAAAGAGTGTGTATTTCGAAACGCGTATCAAGTTTTAATTAAAAACATAGATTGGAAAGCACAAAATTTGTTATTTATTTATCAAAAATAAATAAATTGCGAGACTGTTTTGCAATCCAACAACTTATTTTCTTAGTGCCTTCTTCTAAATTTATTCAATACCTATACTATAAATAGGTTCCATTGATATAATTGTACTGAATCTTGAAATTTCTTTATATTTAAATGGTTTCATATCGGCTACCTTCCTTCTTGGTAGCTGATCCGTAATTTCATTGTAATTCATTGATGGATTGTCTAGCTTCTCTGTATTATGTTTTGACTGAAGATTCTTCTTCTAATTAAATATGATTTCACAAAAGAAAATTAAATTTCTTATAATAGGATAGACAACTGATGTCTTTAGCATATTTCTAGAATGTGTTGGAAAATGAAATATCTTATAAAGCAAAGAAATGATATTTTACAAATCTTTGATAATTAGTTTGTGACGATTTTAATTTATTAATTGCAACTATCAAGAAAATATCTGAAAAGAAATTTGCTCAGCACCTCGTTGCAGACAACAAAGGACCAAAGGTTCGACACCCAGCAGCCGATGGAATGAGACTATAAAATAAAAGAGTAGGACCCCAGGCAATAGAGAAGAGGGAATATTCCACAACAAAACGACACCGAGCGAGGTGTGAGGCAGGTCAGCTTCGCGCAATTCTCTCCCGCTCCTTTCATTCAGCCTTTAATATCGGATCAAGTGTTGGATAAATATAGTATAGAATAGAAAGAGAGCTTTATTCTGGGACTAGGTCCCTTTAGAATGACAAAATGAACCAACAAAAAGAAAAACATATGTGGCTAAAAGACAAAAATAGTAAAAATATGTTACTTTAAAAAATAATATAGCAAAAAATGATACTGTAGGTATCATTAACCCAATATTTACAATAAAAAGATTATAATAAATTTTTAATTATATTTTTGGATATATAACTCTTTAGAATCAATAAATCATAGTGCACCCATTTGTAGCGTTTTTAAGAATTTGAAACAAATTTTGAAGATATTGGAAGCGGTTTAAAGAAGTGGAAGAGACTTTAAACATTGAAAGACGTTTGAAGACACGGGAAGCGGTTTGAAGAATTGGAAGAGGTTTGAAAGCATTGGAAGCGGTTTGAAGAGTCGTTACTTCAAACCGTCAATACCGAAAATTTCATTATCGTCAGTTTTAGCTCTAAAAAGTGGGTACCCTTAATTGGGGGAAAACCTGGCGGTTGAGCGTGATCATGACCCAATCCACATCCTTGCACAACCCTTGGCTTTGAATTGGAACGGTCCTTACCAACCACTGAACCCATGCCTCTTGATGGATTGAAGTGGTACAGGTTTTTTTATTAAATATATATATATTTATGCGGCGTTATCTTGAACTTATTTGCTAGTATTTAAGAGACTTTAGCATTTTTTTTTTTTTTTGGAACCGTCCAATTATTTGTTAATAATAATTTTCTTTTTTCCTAATTTTTGTTCTCTTTAACTTAAGTTGTTAAATACGTATTTTTTTTGCTAAACTCATCAACTTTAACAAAACATTGAGTCATTGTTCATAACAATAATCGAAGAATGTTCAATTGAAGCTAATCTTTTCTTGAAGAAGACTGGGCAATCAGAAAAGTCGTTTACGATCGCGATCCAATCTATATTTATATTTCAATCAGCCATCGACGATAGCGTGGCCTCCAGGATGAAGGTCGCTTTGACCAGGCGGATCTGAGGGAGGAGAAGATGGCAGAAATGAAGAAATAAAAAAGGAGGAAGTGAAAGAAAGGATCGGCTGTGGCTCACCTTGATAGGAGCAGAAGGCAGAGGCAGGATAACAGCTATAGCGATATCCTTGCTCCTTGGTCCTCCACCACCTCTTCCTCGGTGCTCTGCAAGTGGGGGGCTGTCCTCGGATTGACCTAACTTCTTCATCTTCACAGGACATGAATTTTAATTTTTAAAACCTGAGGTAGCTCATTCAACGATTTTACTCTAATTTTATAATAATTTCTCTTTCATGCATTTTCTTTTGAGTTTTTTCCTATGGCTATTTTTTCAAACAAAGTTTCCAAATTCAAAATTTGGATTTTGGGTAGAAGGACACTCCCAGGTTTAAGACCGGATGTGGCAAGTAATTATGGAATTACTTGAATAATATTTTCTTTATTTATCACTGGATCTAAAACTTATTTTTGACTCTAATTCATCGATACCTACACTTCAAAAATCGAAAGTGATTCTCAATGAAGCATAACCAAATGAATTGACGATCAGTATCTCCCAGAAGTTCATAAATTTCGTCTGTTCTTAACAAATTCAATTGTTATATTTATTTCAGTTCAAAATCAGGTAAAAGAGAGGAGGGAGAAAAGAATGAAATAAAATAAACAAAAAAAAAAATGAAAATTGGTCATACCAATCTATACCTGATAACCCTCCGAAATATATGGAAAGGAGATGGCCACAAAACCTTCTAACATAAAATAGAGCGTTACTTCAGGGAAGCGGGGTAGGCACTCCCAGATTTGAGACCGGCTGTGGTAGATAGATAATTATTTATTCTGATGTACCAACCATGGATCCGATCCTCCTGGGGCGTACCATTCTCTTTAAAGTGGTTATCCCTAATTGAGGGAAAAACTTGTCGGTTGAGCGTGATCTCGGCCGAATCACATCCTTGCACAACCGTTGGCAAGTCCAGTAAATCCTAACTAAGTACTGGAACAAAGGATGTCTTGGAGTGAGGTACTGTATCTATTTGATGTGTATTTTTAGACTGTTGATGTGAGGGGTGCTGCATTTCGTCTGCATACATCTGATCTATCTTTTTCTGTCCCGATGATGCCTTAATTGGTGAACTATATGTGTATGTGTGTATATATATATATATATATATATATATATATATATATATATATATATATATATATATATATAGGGTGTCCCAGAAGAAAATATCAGTAATTAAAAGAGGGATAGTCTATCAAAAATTTAGTTTTAGATTTCAAAATTTAGATATCAATTTTTCAGGAAAATGTATCATCGTCAGTTGATCATAGCAGCCAAAACAAAGTAAACAAGTAAAAACGAATAATTTTCAGATATACTCGTTTGGATCTCACGGAATGAGTTTTCAAGTTACGACCTTGGAAAATTCATAAAGTTTGCTTCATTTAATCAGCTTTCCTCTGAATGTAACGAAGATAAAATTGGGGTTGGGGGCTAAGAAACGTTAGATACCTGCAACAATACGAGTGCATTGGTATTATTATGTCCGGGTTTTGTTATCACGTACCTTTTAATTTCCCCAAAATATTTTTTAAAGTGGTTTACTACTCCCAACACAGTGTTTTCTGTTTTGAATGTTTTTTATTGATTGCCCAACAATATTATTTTTTTAATTTATTTGTTTAAAGGTTAATTAGAAAATTAAGTGAAATCAAATATTACAACGTCTGCCCATTTATCGCATTGTGATAATATTTCTTTCATCTTTGAATTTTTTGTGATATTGTTTTATTCGTGGCAGATTTTTATGTCTGAACTAAAAATGTTTTCCACCGAAAAAAAACGAATATCTTATAAAGCACTGGCTAAGCTTCTTGGACCAGGTTTCCAGTTCAAGGAACAATTGGCATCCTATTTAGTGACGATAAAAATAAATTAGAGGAAGAAATATTTATAAACCTTCCTGAGGCTTCTATTTTGCCAGATGAGAATTTCATACCAATTAAAATCATATTTGTATACATATTTATCCTCCTTTTGTAACGAGTACTTGTGTTTGTAATATGTAATTGCGTCCTGTTTATAATGTGTAAACATAAAGTTTTGTTGTAAATAAATTTTTTTTTTGTAAAAAGAGACAAATTTTCATAAACCCAGTTTTGACCGAGAAATACTCAATGGGCCATAAACGTATACGCATGATTTCTGCTCCTGTGATAAAATATGATTTTTTTAAAATAAATTCTTGAAGACTAAAGCAAAAGAAAAATAACATCAAAATCAAAATTTTTGAGAAAAAAATTATTCGGGTAGTAATGGGCCGAAACTTTATTATTGTAAACCAGGATAGAACTTATAGTACTAAAACGGTATATGTAATTAATTAAATAAATTATGCCAAAAAGCCAAAAATTGTTATATAGTCATTTACATTGAGATAAGAATATTGTTTAATGAAATCTACCCAACCAACTTTCTATAATTTGAAATCCCAGCAAAAATAAAATGAAACATTCTCGTATCGTCTATGGTTAGTAGTTTAAATATTTCTAGCTCATTAAGATTTTCCATTCCTTGGTAAATTCTTAACCTCAAATTAGTATATATTATACATTTGAACACTACATGATAGAGTATTCCTTTCTTTTTTCTATTCCACATCCTACACTCTTGTCATGCATTAATTTCAACTATTGTATTATTTACTGAAATCTTTATAATGTATTTTCTATGTTAGCTTGTTTTCTATGTTAGTTTTTATGTATTTTGTAGTAAGTTAACGGGAATCAATAAGTGCTTGTTAACTGTTCACTGTAGCTTGAAGTCTGAAAATGTTCCATATCCTTTTCTTGTAGGCAGCGTTTGTATTTGTATAGAAATCTATTGGTATTAACTTTTACTTTGGCGAGATTGTTTTCAAAAATCAAATCTCCTTCTTCAGCGATATCCAATAGAATTTTCAGTTGCAAGCACTAATTATATTTTTATAGTGAAGATTTTGATGGACGCAATTTACTTCGTAGAATGATTAGGCATAATTTATGGTATCTAAATTTCTAAAAGTTTGATTATCCAATTGAGCGTATATATCATTACATTGAATCCAATGAGGACTACTGATATATGTTTATAAATTGTTAATAAATTATTTTAAAAAATAAAAACTAAAAAACTGTTGTAATTGTATTTTTAATCGATGAAACTCTTTATATTCATTCCATAGTAGACCTGGTTCCCAGAGCCGACTCAACGTTGTTGACGATAGAAGCTCTGCGACAGCTCTCTGCTGGAGCCGTAGCCTTTAAGAGGCCATAAATCTGAAGAGAGTGTTAAATATCCTCTCAGCGGGGCCTAAGGAGCGGATGATCTACTGGAGCTGGAGCTGGAGGGAGGCTCGGAACCAGTCTTCGGGGGCCTACTTTCCCATCCGAGGATCCTTCCAGGATAACTGCCTTTGGGGGACGCAGGATACAGCTCTAATCTGACCGCGAATAAATTAGTTCAAGAGGACTGCGAGAGATCCAAGTAAAAGAAAAAAAAAATTCCAAAGATTTCAAAACAAAGTCTTTAGTCTCTCAAACAGCAATTAATAAATAACCAATTAACTTTTCGCCAATTCAGTACAGAAGAAGATTAGATCACATAAATGCAGACCATATACAGTATATCTTACATCAGCAGCTAAAAAAGACTAGCCAAATAAAGAAAGTTTGTCACTCAACATCAACACATCAACGAAAAAGCACATCCAGCACATAATATAGGAAAAGATAAATGGTATGTATCTATGCTGAACCATTTGGAGAGATCTACTATCTTTATTTGGTTGTTCTTGTTTAGTTTGTTGGTGTGAGATGTGCTATAGTTTGCATTTATGTTATCTTGTGTTTTTTCAGTACTGTTGAAGCCTGAGATGGTGAAATTCAAGATTTTGTTTTTGGAATATTTTAAATAATAGAATAATTTTAATAATAATACTCATTTTTTCTTATTTATTATAGCGAGGCGCTTATTTATTTAATAATTATTTTATTTCATAACAAAATCACAAATAATTTATAGAATTATCAAACTAATAATTAAATAAATAAAAACTAAAACTATTATTAAATACCTAGTTTTAGTTTCTTTTTTCGAGGTTTTGCTCTCATTGATTTATTCATCATTATTATTTATATTCTACTTAATTGGTGTATGTACTTTTTATTTATCCATTTTAAAATGTATTTTAGCAAGTAGTATTTTTACTTCCTTGTACGAAGTAAAGGAAGTATTATAATCGCGAAAATTTCCGGTTTTCAGATTTCAACGGAAATATTCATTTTGACCATCCCTGAATCCATTTTGACTAGGTTCGTGGTGGCGTCTGTACGTATGTTCGTATCTCGCATAACTCAAAAACGGTTAGCCGTAGAAAGTTGAAATTTTGTATTTAAGATTTCTTTAAAATCTAGTTGTGAACCTCCCTTTTTGGTTACTGCTTGAACACCGGAAGTGGTACTTTACTTGAACGTCATAATTGATTTCCATCAAAAATTATATTAAAATATAATGTAAAACATCTCAAATTTGGTAAATAGGTCTTTTATATCGATATGAATGTATTTACTATATTTTGGTTCCAATTGGTGAGCCGAAAAGGGTACTTTACTTGAAGGTCATAATAAGCTTACATCAAAAATTATATTTAAATTAAATACATAAATCATATGTTTCGGTAATAAAGGTTACAAACGCAATTTGGTTTCCAATCCAATTAAACATTTTTATTATTTGTTTTAAGTCTTAAAATTGAGTGTAAAATACTGGTTTTCATCCCCACTTGTGTGTGTGTGTGTGAGTGTCAATAGATGGATGTCGTGACGCCGAGTGTCGTTTTTGAGTTACTGCAATCTTCGGAAACTAGTAACCAAATTCAGGATCACTTTTTGAGCCACCGATGTATAGTTTAATAGGCGTACAAGGAAGTCATGTGTTGTCCGATCAGATATTTTTTTTTAGTTTTTCACTAATGTTTTTCGTGACCCGAGAGAGGGCACAAGTATAAAAATTTACTATAGCTCTTCGTCGAATAATTGTTTTTATTGCTCCTTCTATCTACCTGAAACTTGGTTTCATACTGAGAGAATAACGATGTAAAAACAAAACAAACATTAACCAATAAACCGTAGTTTTTATTTATTTATTTATTTTTTCAGTTATTACTTTGAGAATGATAATGAAATAGTTTAATAATATTAGTGAATTCTAAAATTATTTTGGTGACAGCAATAATTCAATACAGAGCAACATAAATACAATGAGAGGGAACTGTTCACATTACACCTCTTGTTGAAAGAAAATAGGGCACACTCCGGTTAAGGGCTGGCCGGGTTAAGGGGTATAGTCCAGGAATAATTTATTAGTTTTACTTTCCCTTATCGAAACTCCTCACACTGTATGCAGATTGGAAAATTCCAAAAAATAACCTTAACAATTGTAAATAATTAGTAACATTTTCGCTAACCAAGTAAGATCAGCACAATGAAATACAAGATCACTTAAATTTACAACAGAGATAGCTACAGTTTAAAAAACTATTTTAGACTGTTATTAAATTTGGCGTTGATAGTAAGTTACCGGTATTTGAGTGACTTGAGGCTTTTTGTATTTATTTTATTTTGTATTCGTTTTATTTTGAATTCATTTTATTTTTTATTTATTTTATTTTGTATTCATTTTATTTTGTTTTAACTTCAATAGATAAAGAACTGTGCTGTGGTGTAAGTAGTTTAAATTCTCTCTGAAGTTACATTTCATGCGAATATTATTATTATTTTATTGATCAGGATATTATCCTTGAATAAAGGTTTGGAATATAGAAATAATATGACAGCTAAATCCTTTCAGCACCAACACAACTCATGGTCTTTATTGTTTGAAGGGTAATCGTCTGAATTTTCCTATCCTATGATTATGAACCTAGCATTAAGAACTTATAAAATGGAACGGTTTGGTTAATTACAATAACGTAGGTTTTCCTAATTTATTACCACATGTATTATACGTAAGGCCTAGATTATTCCATATAGTTTCTATTTTACTATATCCACGTGGAAACAAAGATGAGAACCTGTAAAGTGGGAGAGAAAGTGAGTGACCAGGAGTCCCCGTTAGTGATTTATTCTGAGCATCGATACATCGAACCGAATTCAATCGATCTATCGACCTGTTTGTAGGCCAATAGGACGCTGCGGTCATAAATTACTCTAAGCAAATGCCGATCAATATACAGTTAGTCAGATCATCGTCCAGTGACATCTCTGCCTTAGAAAGATTGTCTCAGCTCCCAACCATTAATCCCCGATACATCGCACATCCAGATTGAAGGAGGTGCAACTTAAAATTTCTAACCTCAGAGATTTTAATAGTTGGATCTATATCATCCCAAATAGGTGATCTGTTAGTAAACCTTCTGGAGGCTTCTATGTGGAACTTAACCTGGGCATATGTTCCATTCTAACGAAAATACATTTTTTGAGTTGTGCCCCTTTCATTTTTAAGCACATATGTAATTTGATATATATTTTATTTAATTTTTTTCTGTTGGCACTATAGGCCATGAAAACCGTTGGCCGCGCGATGTGGTCTTACATTCTCATAGACATCTTATCACTTGTGGGAGCACATACAACCTGGTGGGAGTCACCCAACCTCGCCTTGCTACGAAACATGGTTTCCATGGTACAGCGGCAGGCTACCCATAGCTCCATAACCTGTTACTTTGGTACCGCTTCGGCAGTGTCATTCTCTCTGACTCACTCGGGTTCAAGTAAAGTGACCGATCGGTCTAGATCCACGGATTCAGGGTCAGTATGCGCACGAGAACCTATATTTCTGTCCCCGAAGCAGACCATCCATAGAGCAAGCCTCCAATCAAACCGAGCGACTATTTGACCTCTCGGAGGATCACAACGAGATTCGCGATCAAGGTACACACGGTAGAATCGTTACTCCTTTACCCGGTCGGTATGAGTTAACTCCATCAGATTGACGAGTCTCCCATACCGGAAGGGGGGAGGGAATAATCGCCTGGAGAATTTCAGGCTGCGTTGCTTTCTCATGCAGGTGTTCACCCCATTCGGGCTGTCATATATCCAAGTACTAACCACGCTCAACGTTTCTTAGCTATGATTACCTACTGCAAGCACCTTAGCCCGCTCGGCCATTCCGGCTCACCATATATATATATATATATATATATATATATATATATATATACATACACGCAAACAGTTTCGGTTAAAAAAATCTTCTATGAACTCAAATTCAAATTCTTTGGTGAGACGCTGGTTGCATGATAAATTATTTTAGTACTTTTTTTGTTTGTATGTAGAGACATTATATATTTTTTAGAAAATAGTTTTTAATTGACTAGTCACATTTCTCATTATAACTTCTTCAATCAATTCTCAGGGCAGATTCAAAGTAAAAAATAATGTTTTAATTTGATAAAAAATGTACTACCGTTAACGCCGGTGGTAAGTTATTACAAATTAGAGAAACGTGTTTTTTGGTTCAATTTTAAAAATTTCATAGGAAAATCGAAACAACTCAACTAAATTTGTTGTAAATTCTTAGTGTCGTTTAAAATTATGTTAGTAGCTGTATTTGAGACACTCAAGATTTTTTTTTTCTTATAATATAATCATTCCTGAAAAAAATTAATAAATAATTCTAAATCTATATGTGAATACGAGTGTGAATATAAAGTTGACTATCCGGTGTCAGATGATTTTCATTGATTTACTTGGTTACCAAGAGATCTCCAGAGAGAGGTCGTATACGTATGTTTCGAAAAACAGGTTCCTTTAGGAATCGATCAGTAAAAACGATTTGTAGTCGTTAGTCGAAGAAATTTATCAGAAAAGGAAAAAAGATATTTAGAAAAATATTACTAAAAAAAAAAAGTAGCGGTGAGAACTATTAGATAAGACGACAAAGACAAATTTAGAACTAAAGACCGGACACCATCAGCTTCTAAATATATTTATAGGGCGCTAATTAATTTTTCTGGTATATTTATTCTAGAACCTGGAGCCGTAAATCTTGGCCGAACTAGCCCGGACTGGAAGCAAACAGTTCACCGAGGTGGGAGGGGAGGGGGTCAACGGACCTATTTAGCGAATCTGCTTTAAAGAATTCTACCATTTTCGATGAGCAGCACCTCCTAGCAGTCCTTTATAGCAGTTGCTAGCCCGAGTCGACCAGCAGGTCTATTAAATATTCATAGAGTTCGCTGTACGAGTTCTCTCCGATACGCCCTCTACCTTCCCATTTCCTACTACCTCACGACGCACTGTTAAACGAGTATACGGGGTTTGTTAAACAAAAATATATTGTTTGTGGATTCTTATAAGAAAAATTATCCTGATTATTTGTATACTAGTATACATATATAGTATATATATTTAAACACAATGGTGGTTTGTGAGTGAAGTTGACGTTTATGAATATTGTTCCAATGAATAGCAGTCGGGCGCCTTCAGCTGTAGCTACACGTTTCGACCCTTTGCAAGTACATTCCATCCCATGCGTCGATGCATGTCAACGAGCAAAAAGTTCCTTCCATCTGAGCGTTCCTTCCATACAAAAATAAAAGCTATGTATAGTCAGAAGAATCTTAACATTCGTTCCGGTATGAAAGGCACTCGACAACTACACCAAGTTTCAATATCCATAGAGATCAACTTCACTAATGATCCACCCATGTGCTTAAGCAGATTTGCAAATACATCCCGTCCCTTAGGACCGATAAGATTATATCAGTAGTCGGGGATTTTAATTTAGTAAAATTATGTTTTCTAATTAAAACAATTTATGACTCTGCTGAATCTAAGACGCGTAAAGATTACGAAATTTTTGACGGCTCCTGGCGGCTCTGTCTAATTTATAATTTAAAGCCAGGCAAAGTAGCCGGCTGATATTTGATAATTCTCGTCGATATTGTCCATTAGACTTCTCCACATGCAACAGAGAACATTGTTAAATTCGTATACATTTTCGATCTCCCTTTTCATAAAGGGAACATATCGACGTCGTTTTTTGAAAAAGGCGTAAGCACAGTTTAACAAACTTTACAGGAAACACATGAAACGATTTTCCCCAAATAACAATATATATTTTTTTTAATTTTATTCTTTATTGTATAGAGTAGTGAGTTTATTAACCTGGCAAAACATTTATAATTACAACATATTTTAAAGGATTCTAGCATTAGTTAAGGCCAGAGTGACGACAGAGAGTCGTTAGTATTTGCTGCTTACTATTCGATCATTAGACTATTTCAAATTTTTTTTTTTCTGGATATATCGTGAGCGGGATTCGATAGAGGTGGTGTTTACGTCACAAAATCAGTTTAATCATAAACTTCGAATTTTTGCACTTAAGCTTTTTTCAAAAAAACGATGTCCGTATTTCCGCCAAATGTGCGCTCGTTGAAAAATTCAAATAGCTTTGAAAGTCATAAGATGCAGCCAAACTTGATTGCAAATTAATGCTCATACACAAAGCAACAAGAATATGTAAAGACTACAAAACGATATTTGACGATTTTTTTTTCAAAGTTCGAGCTTTAAATAAAATTGATTGATCACGTTTAGAAAATTTAGAGGAGTGCAATTTAATTTATACTATCTTACTATTTATAGTATTTATGCTATCTTAATTTATACCGTGACCAGTAAATTCCTTGGTTAGTGAAGATTTTCCCTAAGAGAAGATATGGACTCGGAACAAGAAATAAAATGTAACTGATGAAGCTATTACTTCAAATGAAAATAATTTTATAAGTTTGGCCATTGTATTAACTCACAAAGAAATGTAAAGAAGGGATAAAAATAGGAATCAATGGTCTAAGGATAAGTTTAAAATACCCACTTGCAGATAACTCTTTAGAAAATATTTTATTTTTTGGTTTTTGTTCACTAACGATGCACTGTGGGAGGTTGGATTTAAATTTTTTATTAAGACGCATTATTTTAATTGTGTATTGTTTACACTAATTTAAAAAATAATGTTAATAATGTCATTTTTAGAGTCGTTATTAATTTGTAGTCCATTTTGTAATAAATATTTTTGACAAGTTGCACATGACAAGGAAAATTCATAATTGCTTATTAATACTAAACTAGCATTAAACTTAAAAACAAGAAATTTGCTCAAAGTGGTTATATTCCTGGACCTAATATTTATTCCGTCAAGTTATCCAATACAAGGCAGGCAGGGATAAGATGGTCCCGCAATACCCTGAGATCCTGGGCTGGGAGAGCTAGAGCGAAAGCCCGGTGGCCCGGAGGGCGCAGGCCCGCAATTAAAATTTTAGTAGGCGCCGGGATTTGAGTCCCCATCGATCGGGGCCCTGCCCAGGGCCCCCTCCCGGTTTTGGGACCTAGTGGCCAATACTCGCCTTGTATAGTCATGATATCGTCGGTATTGTCACTAACAATATATTAGTAATAGAACATACAATATATTTATAAGAAGCATTTAATTTTCATTATGCAGGGTTCGGCGGTGAAACAGGATGATTTCAAAATTAAATTAGTTATAAATGTATTGATATTTTTTTTTTATATACAAATTAAGCAACAAATAAAGAATAGCTATTTTGGTACAATAGAAAAAAAAATTTCCAAACACTACATTCGCCAAGTGGCTTAAGTGGGTCCGGTAGTGAATGAGTAAAATTTCAGATGTGGTTGAAAGCTGATAAGGTGGTTTTTGGGCGACGGCGGAGATAAACTGGATGAATTAGAGATGTGAATATCGAAAAAATATATCTCTATATATCGTTTCGATATTTTGCTAATATATCGAAATAGTAGTACGATATATAAAAAAAATATCGATATTTAGATATATCGGGTTTCGATATTTTTTTAATCTTTTAAAGTGGGATAAGGGATTTAAACATCGATATACATATTATATATATATATATATATATATATATATATATATATATATATATATATAAAGTTCATTTTCTGCAGGATTTAAATTATGTTAGGAAACAGGTTATCTCCTAATGTTTCTCTAATTCGTTTAGAATTTTTTTTTAAATTTTATAAAAATATTGACGATATTTTTATGATGATATTATCGAAATATCGATATTGTTAACCAATATCAATAGCGATATTTGGCTTTCGACAGCCCATCCCTAAAACACAGCCACTATTATATACTCCTTGATAGAAACCAGAACATACCATACCACAAGTTTTTATGGTTCTTTGTTTGTCTAACCCGCCGTCTTTATAGAATTTTTTTAATATTTGTTTATCCTTTTTTTTTTTTTTTTTGCTGAAATAATTTCAGTTTTCGATACTCAAATTTTAATATCGATATATCGAAAATAATATATCGGACAAACATATCGATATAATAAACCGACACCTCACTCTTCCGATTTAACTTCTCCTAAACACCTCAAATAGCTTGAAAGAGGATTAAAATTCGTTCAAAATTAGTTTTGAATGAGTGATACAGAGTAATTTGTGTATGATATTAGAAAGCTTTACTTTTATTACTTTTATTCATATTTGAAAATTTCAGAGATTCCTGCTTTGTAATAATGATAAATTATATAGTGAATGTATGGTTGACCGTGGAAAATTTATGTAGAAGAAGCTTGATTGGGGTATGGTCAATTAATAAACTCACAAATGCGAAAGAACTTATATTGTATGCCGAAATTTCGGCTTAAGTTTTAGGCTATCGTCAGGGTAAAGAAAAAAACAAGATAACAATTGATGCAACCAAAGTGTCAGTACCAACAACAGTAAAAAAAAAGATAACAAACAGTAAGATAAGATAGTTTGATGGAAAAAAAAAATTATAAAGAAAAATATGCTAATCATAATGTGAATAACAATAAATAAAGAAAAATATGTTAATTGATAATGAAAATAAGAATATTTGAAATATTATGTGAATATAGAGAGAAAGATAATGAATAATATGAAAGATATAATAAAATAAATACATCAAATAAAATACATGAAAACTACTAATTATAATAAATATTATAATGAAGATTTAGGAGTATGAAAAGTATATCAAGATGACTATGATAATATAAGTTATGCAAATGATTTCTATGTAAGATATAATGAAATACATGAAAACTACTAATTATAATTATTACTAGAATTTATCTTATTCCCCAACCAAGCTTTTTATACAGATAAATAATATGCATTCTCGAGTGTTGAAGGACTTTAAGTGGAAACAAATGCCTGTAAACGTTATTATCACTGGTCTAATGTTTAAAATTTTAATGCTAAAAATGAATATTGATCTTTGTAAAGCATACTTTAGAATGTCAATAGTTCCCAAAAATCTTCATAATTTGTTACTTCCTTGTACGCAGTAAAAGCAGAATACTAATCGCGAAAAATTTCGGTTTTCAGATTTCAAAGGAAATATCCATTTTGACCATCCCTGACCTTTTTGGTCACTGCATGATTACCGGAAGCGGTAGTTTACTTGAAGGTCATTATTGATTTTGATCAAAAATTATATTAAAATATAGAGCGAAACTTTTCTAATTTGGCATCTAAGATTTACATATTAATATAAATAACATAATAAATTTTAGTTAAAATTGCCAAACCGGAAGCGATACTTTATTTGAAGGTCATAATAAACTTTCATCAAAAAATATAATGAAAAATATCTCAAATTTGATAAATATGACTTTTATATCAATATAAATAATAAAATAGGTATTTTATAGGTATCGGAACTGGTAAGCCGAAAGAGATACTTTACTTGAAGGTCATAATAAATTTACATCAAAAGTATTGATTAATATTGACATTTAAAACGGAGATCATATGGTTCGGTGATAAAGGTTATAAACTTGATTTTTTTCCAGTCTATTTAAACAATTTTATTACTTGTTTTAAGTGTTAAAATTGAGTGTAAAATACATTTCTTTCCTCCCCATTTGTCAGCTAGACATGTCTGCAGCAGGAGAATAAGATATAAGTTAGGCGGGTTCTTCCACTTAAAATGTTTAAACCGTCGATTTCCAATGCTTTGTCTGGTGACATAGACAGTTCTAATGTTGTCAAGAAACACGAAGAAATCTCTTGGGAACTTATTACCAACTAAAAGACTTATAACAAACGACTTATAATAAAGAAATGAGACCTCCAGAAACAAGAGCTTGTGTGTTTGTGTGTGTGTGTGTGTGTGCGCGTGTGTGTCAATAGATGGATGTCGCGACGCCTAGTGTCTGCTATCTTCGGAAACTAGTAACCAAATTCAGGGTCACTTTTTGAGCCACCGATTTATGGTGTAATAGGCGTACAAGGAAGTCGTGAGGTGTCCACACCAGATATTTTTTTAATTTAATACAAAGTTGAAAATTCATTATTTTACCAGTTGTAATTGGTCCGTAGTTTGAGAATCACCCATATAGGCCTATTTTTATTCGATGAAGCCTATAGAAACAACGTGGAAATTTATATTCATCATTTCTTGTTGTTTTATCTACCGTTTGCATATTTTTTATTGCTAATAAAAACATTATTTTATTATATTATATGTTACTTATCGTATATTTCAAGTATCGTAATATATGCCAATAAGGATACAGATACAATTGGCTCCTCCTCCCAGTACCCAGATAGCGATCAGGTGGGAAGCCAACAGGTCCAGGAGTCCCAGTCCTTTACGGCTCCACTCCCGCCGATTTGACTTTCATAGGCCGCCACAGTTCAGTCTTACGATCGTGCCTTATCGGTTGGAGACCGTTAGCTAAGGAGTAGGCTCCGAGATCGGGGTTCGGGCTGGTCGGGTCCAATAATATTGCAAGCTACTTCTTCTCCAGAGAACCAGTTCTGATGTAGAGGTCAACAAACATATTATGTACAGCGAAGAATCCGAAATTACTAAAAGGAATATGAAATGGCTTAAATACTTCTCACGGTCAAACGGACGATACAATAAAAAATGCCTAACGAAAAAGTTGTTGGTCTAGTTCCATAGTTTCACCAACCGCTTTGCTTTTTAATTTCGACGCGAAAAGTTCGATTGACGCGTGGTAAAAATTTGGGGCTTACTGATAATAACTACTGTTTCGATATCATACGAATACGATCATAACGATCATTTACAGTCACGAAATATCCCGAAAATCGCATTTCGATATTTTCAAAATTGAAAGATTTCCATTCATTTTAGAATCTTGTATTCTGAACATCATGTAAATCCATACTATCCGTTTGGTTCTGAGTATCATTTGGGACGATTTATTTAGGACACTCTGTATAGAGTTTTAAAACTAGCAAACATGTCATTACATACGGTTTTTTAAATATCCAAGGAGAGAACTCAGAACATACATCGCATGATAGGAAATCTTCAAGGATGGATTGCAACATTGACGATTTGAATAATTTTCACATTAATTTCGAATCAGTGAAATCATTTTTAAGATCAAAGATCGTTCCTTACTGAATCTAGAAAAGAAAAAGATGAGATTTTTTTTTTATTGTTGTGTGTTTTAAATTATCTCCTTGAGTGCTTCTTCAATTATCTTTGAATTATCTGTAAGTTTCTATATCACTTTTGTTCTACAGAATAACAAGATTCACGACAGTACTATTAATTTTAATTTATTGCAACAGAGTCCATGTAACGGACAATAAAGAAATGGACAGATTTTATCTGAAAGATTCTATCTAATAGCTTGAACAGGAAATGGCAAATTGAGTTTTGTGGTTGTAACATCATTTTGATGGGTATAAATGAAGAACTGCATTTAGAAATACAAATAGCAAAACAATTCGATTCTTTGCTGGGATCAATGGAATGGAAGGAGGAATATTTAGCTTAATAATATAAATTTTACTAAATATTCGTATGGTATATTATTATAAAAAAACATTATTCAATATACATTAATATACCACTTTTTTATTTCCGAATTTAATGTATACTCGTATATAGTTTTATTTATTTTTTCAATATGTCGTAATTAGTAAGAGGGGTAAGTGAGTAAGGCATTGAACTCCTGATACTCGGGGCTCGTATCCAGTTTTGGCCGATAAGTTATTTATTCTTGTTACACCCAGCCTCTATAAAGTGTGCACCTATTCCTTCAAATGGTTACAGTAAAACTTGGCATTTGGCCAGATCACCTCCTAGTTTAACCGTTTGTCGAGAACCAGTAATTGCTTATCTAGTGCAGAATGGAGACCCTTCATGGTTAGGACGGTAAGGTTTTTTCCTTTTATTTTTGTTATTAGTGGGATTATCTAATAAAATGGATTTCCTTATAGTATATATGCATTGAAATTTTTTATTTTGAATTTGAGTTACAGATATGTAAAACTGAACATAACGTACTTTTCAGAAAAAAATGGTAAAATTTTCCTATATTGACTGTCGATTCTGACCAAACTGATAAACCAAATTTAGTATTTAGAAAGAGCATAATTTAATACCCTTTAATTTTCGTAAGAGTTAAATTTTCAATGCAAAGAATGTTATAAGTCAAACATTTAAAAGAGAGCCAACATTTTTGGGAGATGTTCACTGAGCGCGCCTCCATTCGCTACAGTTACCATATATAGTTTCACATTCGATTTCCGCCGAACAAAAAGAAAAAAAATATATAGATTTCAGAATATGTTACATATATATATATATATATATATATATATATATATATATATATTATATATTTTATACAAAATTAATATTCTCGACTCTTTTGGATTTGGACTTTTCACTTACCCGTTCCGAATTTAGACAACAATAATTTTCTTTTCTATTCAAAAAGTACATTTATCGATAAAATATCAATTACTAAACATAAAGGGCATTGGTACTGGTTTTAAATTTTAAAAACTTTTTGAATAAAGTGTATTACCATAACTTTACCTAGAGGAGCGTTTTTCACAGAGCCAAAAAGTGGCCTTTTCAAGCGGCGTTGCAGATCAGCCGAAAATTAAATGTAATACACGCATTTTAAAGGAACTTTTGTCCATTTTAGTTTTATATAATGCTTATCTTTAAAAAATGTTTTCTGGACATAAGCAAAATACTAAAAAATGTTCCATTTATTTTTTTTATTTTCGTTGCGAAGTCGGCGGCTGAAGAGGTAACAAACATGAAATTCGGATTCAGCACTCAAAAAACATAAAATCGTTGAGAAGAAATCGTATGATTTTTCCTGAAGACACCCTTTTTGAACCTTCGATAACCAAAACGCTCTTTTAGATGAGCCACCGTTCTGATTCCGTTTTTCGAGGGTTCTGATTCGATTTTTTTTTTCGACTTGAGCTTACGCCAGCGCTTTTCGATTTACTGATATTGTTGAAGTTATCTTTGTTTGAAAACCGAGTAAACGATACCTATATCGAAGAATTTTGAAAACTAACAATTAAGTAGAAATGATCGTGGGCGAACAAAATTTCGGTGGTAAATTTGACATTAGCAACTTCGAAAACCTAATGAACGATCACCAAATCGATGAAATCTACTTCCCCTTCACCCGACTCCCACTCACAAAATAAATAAAAAATAATAAATATCGAAACATAAACGAACAACAATTATATTTCAAACATTTAAATTATTTGATATTAGCACTTAATATCAATTATCAAAAATACGAAAAAAATATCGGAAGAATATGTCGAAATGATTTCAAAAGCCAGTATTGTATATAAAATAATTATTTCTCAATAATAAAATAAATAATATTGAATTAATTCATGTCCAGTTGGGTTACATTTGAAATGGAAAAAGTTACATTTGAAATGGAAAAGGTTACAATTGAATTGGAAAAGGTGACAATTGATTTGGAAAGGGTTACAATTGAAATGGAAAAGGTTAAAATTGACCTGAAAATGCTAAAACACCTGGTGCATGTTACTCAAATAATTCTTGAACTCTTTTTCAGTTCCTATCATTATTAATTTTGATGATTTTTAAAAACTAATTTCTTCATAAACCATTGTATCAAAAATGCCAACGAATACAGCTTAAAAAGTTTTACATTCTTCTCTAGCATTATTTAGTTGCAAAAGTAGAATCCTGATAAAAAATATTGCTTACGTTGTGTGTATTTTTAAACTAAAATATATGTTTTTAAAAACTGCATACATTAGACTTATTATTTTTGAATTTCGAGAATATGAAAAAAAGTTGTTGCATGTAAGAATTGTAAATCTTTTTTATGCTCTGACTATTTTATATTGAACTAGCATTAACTTACTAAATGTATTATTAATCATTAAAGGTTTATTTTATTTTTGTCACTAGGTATAATTTTTTATAAATGATTTCATTGTTTTACTATAAATATAATTCAATCAATGTAAGAATATCCATGTAATAACTTAAGTCTATGTAATTATTATAGACTATACTATTATTTATTACTATTATTTATTTAACTTTCACATAAACTACAAAAAATAAAAATAATAATTATAAAATAAATAAAATCAGTTCTTGTCATAATTTATAATAATATTTAAATATTTTATAATCTTATTAATATTTAATAATTGAAATGAGATATTGTATTTAATAGTTCAAAAAACGTGTAGTAATATTTTTATTTTTCCCTTACCTATGTAGGAAGTATGTAGTAAGAGGAAGTATTGTGATAGTGAAAATTTTCGAATTCGAGTTTTCGACGGAAATACACGTTTTAAGGTCCCCTGAGTCCAAATGACCAAGTCTCCCAAAATGGTCTGTGTGTATGTGAACAGTCTAGCTCAAAAACAAAACGTTGTACGATACTGAAATTATGTATTTAAGGTTGACACATGTGATGTTACAGCAACATTTTCATCAAAATTAACTAACCGGAAGTGCAACTTTATATAATCGATTTTACACTTTTTTACAATTTTCTCGAAAACGGCCCTAACGATTTTGATGAAACTTGCCTATTAATTATTTTAATTAAAGCACTTTAACTTTTCATGTGTGCAGTACATCACCAAGGAAATGAAGTAAAAAAAAATGTCATGAAAAGATTATTTTATTTGCGCATAACTGAAAAAGCGTGCAATTTATGGTAAATTATCTATAGACTTGTATGAAAGGTAATTATATCATCTAAAAAACAAAAAAAGAATCATCAAAATCGGACCTATAACACTAAAGATACAGCGCATCGAACTAACCGGAAATAGTAATTATATCACGGAATTACAATTGTTTACAATTTTCTCGAAAACGGCTCTAACGATTTTGATGAAACTTGCCTAATGTCTTCAACTTAAAGACGTTTAACTTTTGATGTATGTAGTATATCAACGAGAAAATGGAGGGAAAAAAGTTATGATGAAAAGTATATTTTATTTGCGCATAACTTAAAAAGCATGCATTTTATAGTAATTTATATATAGAAGTGTATGAAAGATAAATTATCTAAAAAACAAAAAAAATAATCATCGAAATCGGACCAGTATTAGCAAAGATACAGCGTATTTTATGAGGAGCACAAGACCGAGCGCATCTGAAAGGAGACGGATGCGACCGAACCTTCTCCCACCAATCTGTTATAAACAATATACTCTGTAATAGAGTAATTTAAGAATACAAAAGCGGAAATTAACTTAATAATTTCTACTTTCATATTATTTAATGAAAAGCAAATATTTCCATGAAAACTAAACCGAAACTTTTAAAATATATTTGCAACTTGACGAAGTTAAAATATATAGGTAGTGTACAGAATTGTTGTACTAAAATTGTTTGAATAACTGTTTTATTGTACTGAAGTGGGAGAAGATGTGAAGAAGTGAATGCTGCTGAGTTTATTTCAAGCATTGTTTATGTGAACTTTTTAAAATTATAATTTTTATAGGACGGTAAGGGAAAGTGTGATGCGCACACCGCACCAGATTTTTATAAATAGTATTATAAATTATATAAGGAATAAAATTAAGGCCATGCAAAGAATATACACATTGTTAATACTATTCATTACTCACATACATAAGCCCAAACCGTAGGTAGCAAACTTCCGGGGAGATTAAGTAACTAGAGCAGAGTGGCGCAGTGGAAGCGTGCTGGGCCCATAACCCAGAGGTCCGTGGATCGAAACCACGCTCTGCTAGTAAGTTTTTTTACATTGCAGTTTGTAATAAAACAAATTTCATTAACATTGATTGTTTTTTAACATTCTAACCAAATAATTATTAAACGGACAACTTACCATTTTTAAATTAATTAATTTTTATTTTTTTAAGATCCCTTAGCTAAAGTAGAATGCAAAATATTTTGTTTTTGACATTTAAATTGATCATAAATTTTAAAGAACTTATTTATTTGATATCGGTAGATTGAACAAGATATATCAAAACGTTAAAGGGTTCCATTTGGGATAATATTTATATGTTTACAAATAAACGATTGGTGAATGTCTAAACTAATGTGGGAAATGTCAATGAATGTAATCATAATATAAAATAATTTATGTGCATCTTGTAAATTACCGGTATTATTTTATTTTTATTAAAACAATCAATAGTACCATAGGTATATATTTTTCATATTTTTGATAATTATGGTATAATAGTTTATGGAGAAATTAGTTTATTTTTTAATTATTGAAATTAATATTGATAGGAGGTAAAAAAGAGTTGAAGAATTGTGTAGTAACGGAGAACAATTGTTTGTATTGAAGCTGTAATCCATTGCGACAAATACCTGGCCCCCTGAATAAAGGGATATAAATTTAATCAATTTGGTAACAAATAATGAATGGGGGGAAAATTTATTATTTTTCGGTTCTACTTTCTTTTCTTTTTTTTTCATATTACCAATAACAATTTGTAATTTTTATTTAAGAGTTGCTTGCGTAAAGACTATAATGCCCCACTGGTCAAGTATCATATGCATATTAAACACAACTCGTATGCATATTCTATCCTATTTTGCATTTAATTGAATACATGTTGACATTCACTCCCAGGTAAATCCTAACGATCTCGCCATAGGTTTGTACAACCAATTATTTCCAGCCGTCGGATAAATGGGTCAGTAATTATTTGTAGCAAAGAGATATTGTGAACCGGGATCCCCTAAGCTGATTTAGGGGGCACTCCCTTTGGTTAAATACCTGGACCCCGCAAGGTCCGACCTCAGCTGACCGCAGTGCCCGGGTAAGCGGCCCAATTAACATCCTTTGATCTCTCGAGTCTTGTCCCCTCTGCCACTAATGCTTAGCCAGGATATTCTCCGGTAGCGATACCACAGCTCACGCTGATAGTCAAGCCACACATAATATTATCATGAATAGATCAATTTTTTACAAACTTTTAACTAAAGAGGAATACCAAATTGCCATTAGCAGAAAAAATGTCCGTTGCAATTAATAAATTAAAAATAAGGTCAGGTTGAATGTAGCAGAAAACAATATTTCATCCAGATTGAACTTCCAGCTCTCTAAATTTGGAGTAGAATAGAATAGAAAAATAAACTTTATTCTGGGACTAGATCCCATAAGAATAACAAGTATGTAGAAGTAAAAAAGATAACAGCAAAAATGTCTGGCCAATGACTACATTAATAAAGGCTACACATTAATACAGACTACTAAGAAAACTACATTAATCTACTCCAATTACTATTTTTAATAATTTCAATTAAACATATAAGTAACGAAAAAAAAGAATATCCATCTGGTAAAAAATATAATAAATGTAATTTTACTGATAAAAAAAAATTAAAAGAAAAGAAATAATTCACAGAGTTAAAACTTTGTATGATAATTGAAACAATTATTTACAACTAATCAATAAATTGATCTTGAATTAAAATTTCATGGTTTGCCACATCTTTTTGGGAAGTGAGGCGGTGTTGAAAAAGGAGGAATTTGAATGAGGAGAGAGAAGAAGAATGCCGGATATTAGAAAGGGAGGGAATTCCAGAGGACAATGTGGGAGCAGGCAAGAAAGGAACGTTCGAATGTGTTCGTTCATTGGGAAGAGATATAGAGGTGAAAAAGGCGCGATCTTGTTTCCTGTGAGTGGACAGAGGATTTGAATTGTAGGAAGCTGTAGATTGTAGGAAGGGGAGTTGAGGAGTTGATGGTTCGGTAAAGGAAAGATCCAAGAAAATATTGTCTACGAATGGAGGGGAAGAGCCACTTTAACTCGGCGTAAAGGTTTGACACGTGAGACCGCCTCGGCGAATCTTAAAAAGCAGCTCATGATACGCTTCAGTCTGTCCTCGAGTACAACCGAGAGGCCACCGTATACCACGCAGCCGTAGTCAAAGTGGGGAAAATGAGTGAAGATACAAGGAGCTTAAGGGTGGGTTGTGGAAGAAGATGGTGGTAACGGGAAATTTGCGCGAGAAAATACAATGAGAGCAGAATATAATGAGTGATTCCATAAAACAATTCTCTTTTTGCCTGAACACTTACTAATATTCACCGAGGATTCTAGATAAAATACAACCACAATGCATTCATATTTGTCATTCAATATACAACCCTCATTTTTGGGTTATTCTCAAATAGACTACCACTGTGGTTGTTCAGAGATTTATAGAAGCTTTTTCATTTTTTTTCGGTTTAATTATTTCAATTCCTCAATCAGCATTCAGTTCGTCTCAAAGCATATCAGAGTATGTTTTGATATATTTAATGTTTAAAAATAAAAAATTAAAAAATATCTTGTGAAAAGTTCGGGCGAGTTAAATTCTGTACAAAATTTTTAAAATCGAAAATTTTCACATCATTTAAATCAAAAAGTATATTTTGATTACTCGAGGTCCATCGCTCAACTGCAATTAGTCCTACCTGATAATAACGCAAAAAACACTTGGCAAAAATCAAGAAAACATTTTTTTAGTGCGTAACTCTCATGTTATAAAAGGATTATATATTTTTTAAAGTACGTAGAAAATCGAAAAATCACCAACCCCGCAAACGAAGTCAGATTTTGCACTAATATAACGCTTATAAATGACCAGAGGTTACTTTCCATCAAAGTGAATATTTTGTTTTATTTTTTTCCATATTTCGAAAGTGGCAGTTCATTTGAGAATGACCGTTTTACATGTCTCATGTCAATATTATGGCAGTTCCAAAATTTTTTTTCTTAATCCTGATTTCTTTAAAAGTGTTATTTAATTTTACATATTTAAAGGAAAAAAATTGTATTTATTTATTTTTTTAATTAGCCGAAAACTTTTCAAAGCATAATAAATTCTAAAGAATTCTACAGGCGTTATTGAGCCAAGGGTTTTATGTTTAAAAATCAAATTATTTATTTGCTATGACTATTCTATTACACTAATATCTTAGCCCCCGAAGAAGTTTCACAAAATAGGCCAAAATGTTGGCACACATTAATACTGAATTCATTTTTTTTTTTTTTTTTACCTAATCTTCATCTCCTAGATTTAATGAACAGTCAACAATTTTTCCTGATTTTATTCAATTTGGTACTAGAATAGAACCTTAATTTCAGTTTTCAAGTTGCTGATTCTTCCTAGCCTGACATGTCCATGGGTCTCGAGAACCAAACCCTTAGATTCTACACCTCAGAGCCTCACACAGATGAAAGAAACCTGGGATCTCTCTTAAGAGCATTCGGTTCTAGATAGGGATCCAGAATGTGATTCATGAATATGCGAGACTTGTCACATATTTCACGCTAAGAGGTGTCAAACTCTTCTTGATGCATTAGTTCAGTCCAGAACATCCATATGTTAATTCCTACGCATATCTTAATGTACTCGTAGTGCATTGCGCATTGATGTAATGTTGTACATGCTACATCAATCAATGCGATAATCAGCTGGAATGGGTATCGTAACACAGTAATTATACCATGATTCGCTATAATAATACATAATTGAAATGAATTTAACTGTAGAAATAAAAAAATACTAAAGATATACTTTATCTGAGAGATGAGAAAATCTAGAACTTTCAACGAAACAACAGTTTATCAACAAAAAGTTTGACTGCAAATTTTCCAAGGCCAAATGGGTGCAATTTTTTCTCGTTAATCGACTGTATTGTTTAGAATTCGTTTCATTAAATTTAGTCGTTTTATAAGAACAGGATCAAAATGACAATAAATTTGTCAAAACGGCGGAAAATCCTCACGTTTTCAGACTTTTTTTTTTCTTAATCTCCGATTTTATTGCCAAATGACGCTTTCACGAAATAGTTTCACTGTTGTTAAAATGTTTTTGTAGTGAAATTGCTTCCACACGTATCAAATTTTCATGACTACGATTACAAAATTACTAATTTGTTTAATAGTCTTCCCCTATTTCTCATGCAGGATGACTTTGTATATATATATATATATATATATATATATATATATATATATATATATATATTCTATTATATTGAAAGTAATATTTATTTATTTATTAAGAATTGTTAGGGCTCTTCAACCACTTGGCTTATTTTTTCTCTCTACTAAGCTTACAGAAAAAAGAGATACGAACTTTTCTTTAAGTCGATTTGGAGGGATTAATTAAACTTAATGACTTAAAAGCTTTAATCAAACATTATATTAAAATATAATGTAAAAAATCTCAAATTTGATAAATAAGACATATCTATATAATAGATTTTGGATGAAATTGGTGAGTCGAAATAATTTCTTTACTTAAAGGTCATCAAAAACGTACATCAAAAGTAATATTAACTTTTATTCAGAGATCATATGGTTCGGTGATAAAGGTTACAAGCGCCATTTTTTTCAACTCGAATTAAACTATTTTGTTACTTGTTTTAACTGTTAAAATTGAGTGTAAAATACTTGTTTGATATAAGTTAAGCGGCTTCTTCTGCTTAAAATGTCGAAATCGTCGATTTCCAATGCTTTACCTGGTGGCATAGATAGTTCTAATGTTGTCACGGAACACGAAGAAATCTCTTGGGAACTTGTTATCTACTGAAAGAAAATGACATATAATAACGGAATGAAACCTCCAGAAACAAGGGCCTTTGTGTGTGTATGTCTGTGTGTCAATAGATGGATGTCGCGACGCCGAGTGTCGTTTTTGAAATACTGCAATCTTCGGAAACTATTAACCAAATTACTTTTTGAGCCACCGATTTATAGTTTAATAGGCGTACAAGGAAGTCATGTGTTGTCCACATCAGATATTTATTCTTTTTTTTTCAAACTCTTCTAGTATTTAATATTTGTTTAAGAAATCTGTTTAAGAAATCTTCGAAACTAAATTAGGATATCTTCTTGAGCCACCGATTTATAGTTTAATAGGCTTACAAGGAAGTCATGCAGATCAGATATTTCTTTTTTTTTTTTAACTTTATTTTTAAATATACACCTGTCTATGAGACAACCAGTGAATGTGCTGGCTATGTACATGTTAACGTGGCATGAAAGGCATGAGAAAGAGTAGTATCCAGCGGCACCTCTTTCTGTCGTGATAATCGGATATAGTTAGTCTAGGAGATCCCTCATCCAGCTCCTCTTCAGCCTTCTGCGGGTGTTGTCAGGCATGTTGGTTGTCGCCATATCTTGTATGAGTGTGTTAGGATGTCCGTGTCAGTTATCGTGAAATCGTTTGTAGTGGGTCCGTATGTGTTCGTTAACTGTAGGCATATTGAGGTCTGTATGTAACGTAAAGTTGCTGATGTACCAAGGGGCTTTGGTGATAGTCCTAAAAGTTTTTGACTGAAAAATTTGGAGTTTTGTACGTGTGTTTTTTTGGCTGTACCGTATATCTGTGAAGCGTAGGTCCAGATGGGCTTGAGTAAGTAAGTGTAAGTGTTCAATTTATGTCTAAGTTTCAATTTTGAACGTTTTGAAAGAAGTGAATATAACAGGTTAAGTCTTTGGTTTAGCGTTTTTTGTTTATTCTTGATGTGTGGGTCCCGTCATTCTTCTGTCAAATGTCAGGCCAAGGTATCGAATTTTGTCTGTCTGCGGAATTACTACATTGTCGAGGTATATTGGAGGATAGGTTTCTTGTCGGAGAGTAAAAGTGATATGTTGTGATTTGTCTTGATTAAGTCTAATTTTCCAAAGTTTGCACCAATCCTGAAGTTTTGTTAGGTGATGTCGTAAAGTCTGCGAGGCGTGTGCTGGATTTTGATGTTTTGTTAGAATCGTTATATCGTCTGCATACGTCGCTATCAGAGTATCGGTGCTGTTTGGAATATCATGTGTATATATGATGTAGAGCAGCGGAGCTAGTACTGATCCCTACTTGGCAGACAGAGAAAAATCTTTCAGAAAGAAAGGATCGAAGAATAAGATAATAGGTAGGAGGAAGTATCGTCTTAAGTTTGAAGTGAAGCCCCTGATGCCAGACTCTATCGAACGCCTGAGCGACGTCCAGAAATACTCCTGTTGCGTATAATTTTTGCTCTAGTGCCGTTGCAATGTAGTCCGTCATCCTATGTAATTGTTGAATGGTTGAATGTTGGGATCGGAATCCAAATTGATGGTCAGGTATTATGTTATTGTTCGTCAGTATGTCAAGAAGTCTTTTGTAGAGTAGTTTCTCAAAAATTTTTGAACAAATCGGGAGCAGACTGATAGGTCTGTATGATGATGGAGTAGCTGTGTCTTTGTTTGGTTTATGAATCATGGTAATGTGTGAGTATTTCCATTGTAGAGGGAATTTAGTCGTTCGGTGCATTGCATTGTAAATAGAGGTTAGATATACTAGAGTCTTCCTGGGAATTTTCTGGAGCACTTGAGCATTTATCAGGTCATGACCAGGGGCTTTCTTCTTAGGTAACTGTCTAATTTGCTCGGCAACTTGTGTCGGTGTGAAGCAAGGAGGAGGTGATGCTAGTTGTAGTGGAATGTCTAAAGTTTTTTGTACAAGTCTTTCGTGTTCAGAATTCGTGAAGTCAGTATGTGGTGTAAAGACAGAAGAAAGATGATTCGCAAATAACTCACATTGTTCAATGTCTGATACGGCCCAGGAACCATCCTCATTACGGAGAGGTGCCGACACCACACGATGTTTAACAATTTTCTTGATGTACCTCCATAAGCTCCCATCGTCAGTCGCAAGATTTCTGACGTAATTGTCATAAATTGTGCTTTTGAAACTTTGGATCTGTCGTTTGAGTTCATTGTTAAGTCTATTAAAAGTCCGTTTGTCAGATGAAAGTCGGTCAGATATTTCATTTAAAAAACAAACAAACAGAAAAAAAACAGTCAATTTGAACAAACCAACTATATGCTGTGTACCTCAGTAAATTAATGTATCTAAGTTCACACCCAATGCCTGTGCCGCAAAAAAATTATTTTTTAATTCCTATTCTTGGCACTGCGAAGTTCTCCAACAAATTTTAGCCTGGCATTGATGAGTCGAATTCAATCCTCAAATCCTCAACAATTGATAAGAACAATTAATACTACATTCTTTAATCATTCATTGACATATATACATTCATTAATTGATTCAATAATCATATTATATTTCTAGATAATGTAGATTCAATAAATGTATAGAAAAAACTCTCAATACCAGATCGACAAAAACGCACTATTGCTAAGTTCGCTTCTAAAATAAAATTGTTGAATTTGGAAGTGTGTTATTAAAAACATAGTGTGCTTGCAAAAGTATAAAAAGAGTTTCGCCCGGTTCTGTTCGTATAATATTATTTTTATCAAAGCCACAGAATCATTTAATCAAACGCCATTTCGGATATTCACTTAACAAGCTAAATGGCCTGATGAATTTAATTTACCGACAGTGAATAAAAATAAGAGACGGAGACTGAAATGAAATTTAACATTGACTAGAGGGAGAGTGGAAACGGGGAGAGGGGGAGCAGAACAGAGATCAAAAGTCCAACCTCCCCTCACTTCATCGAGAGGATTCCGTTTAGATCCGTCTGTAGGTGTCTCTTAAGCACCACCGTTCCTGTTTTGTCTTCATTAGTCTTTGTCTAATATGTTCAAGTAAAGACTTAAAGATTTAGGTTAAAATGGGCAAACGGAAAGTGGTACTTTAATTTAAGGTCATAATAGACTTTCATAAAAAATTATATAAAATGCGAAAATGTCAGATTTGGTATATAATGTTTGTATGTCAATATAAATAACAGACTAGATTTTTGTTAAAATTTGATTACCGGAAGTGGTACTTACTACTTATTTGAAGTTGGCTTTTTGAGCGACCGATTATAGTTTAACCGATTCCGAAAACATTCTCGGTCCCAAGTTCCATTTAAAAAAATGTTTTTTTTATTGAATTGCATCTGAATTATACAAACGTTAAAAATACAATCATCTTCTGCTTACTTAGACATACAAAAAGAACTTTTGGAGGTGGTTAAAAAATGTAGAAAGTCATAAATAAATATATATATATATATATATATATATATATATATATATATATATATATATATATATATATATATATATTTATGACTTTCTACATGTTTTAACCACTTCCAAAAGTTCTTTTTGTATGTCTAAGTAAGCAGAAGATGATTGTATTTTTAAAGTTTTTATAATATATTGTATATATATATATATATATATATATATATATATATATATATATATATATATATATATATATATATATACCCCCATATATGCACAAATATCACAAAATCGAAAGTTTTTCTTTTTATAATAAATATGCTACACATACAGAAAGTATTTAAATACTTCATATTTAAACCTATAGGTATACAAATTACTAATTATATCGTCCCCACCACGTTTAACTAACGAATGTGATATCTATTTTTCAAGAGACCAAAAAAGAACTCATGATTAACTTCATTATTTCGAATATTCTTTTTTATCACTGAAACTTTTTTGTTTTCCTATTACTAGATTTACGTTTCTGAGATTTTATTTTTCAATTGTGCTTCTAGTAAATTAATTTTAACCTAAATGAAGTATATTAATTTATAAGTCTAATATACCAAATTTGAGAAGTATCGCATTATATTTTAATATAATTTTTGATGAAAACCTTCTAGGTGTTACTACAATCCCAAATAGAAAATTTCATCTTTCTACGGCTAACCGTTTTGGAGTTAAGCGACATACGAGCGAATGTGCCTATAGACTTCACGATGAAACTAGTCAAAATGAATTCAGTGATAGCCAAAATGGATATTTCCATTCAAATCTGAACACAGGAAATTTTCAAGATGTCAATACTTCCTTTGATGCGTACAAGAAAGCAAAATTGACTGAATATCATCAATTTTTTTGTTTCTTGATAAATATCATAGAAATAATTACATAATCGGTAAACCAGAGTCCGATAATAATTTTTGACGGAGAGTATATCCTATGAATAACATCACTTAAATTTCTATCTTTAAAGATGAATGATTGCACAATTTATACCCGACTAAGATTTGGTGTTCTCAATGAAATTGAAGATCTTTTAAGGTAAAATATTTGTTCAAGGAAAATCGTTTTTGTTGACATAATTTTGCTTCCTGATTACAGGAATATATGTTTGTGCTATTGTCCATTCTTTTAGGACTTGATATTTTTGAAGCTATCCAAAAAGATTTTACTTGATGTATTAATCAGTAAACATTCAGCTTCCCCCAGACTCTGCATGAAACAAAGACAAAGACGATAGGTTCAAGTGACACACACTGATTTCATTGTTCTTTACTTTCTCAGGACATATTAAGTATGCAGATAACTACGGAAATCATGCAATCCGAACCGATACCTTATTCGCGGCGGTGATCAACAAGTCCTCTGTAGCGATTCGTTGGAAATTAGCGCGTGGGCGACAGGTTTCCGATTTACATGAAAGCTAAAGGTCTCGATATAGTCAGCAGTGGGGCTCACCAATATAATCGACCATTATAGAGCCGATTCTCCCATCGATAAAAATCTCGTCGAAAAGATTATTTACATTTTCCTGTCGGACGATTAAGGACAGCGGCCGATCGTCTCATTGTATTTAAATTTGAGTCATTCGTCACCCACTTTTGTTATTGGCCTCTTGTATTTATTGCTGTTTTACAAGCTCTTGTCCTCTTGTTAACAACCTAATAGCTCTTTGAAAATAAAACAACTATTAAGCGATTCTAAATAATGATTGTAAGCAGAAGATGAAGGAGGGAAACGCAGCATTGATGTAAGAACTTTGGAAGAACTCCTTCTCTAGTCTGCATCATGGAAGAAACTCTCTAACAATAAAGGCTACCCTAACACACGAGGAATCCATTTGTACCGGAGCCATTTGGATCAGGTGCATCTGGAATCGGTCCAAATCAAGAGTTCATTCACGACCGCGCGATCCACCTCAAGCCGAATGGTAGAAAGGGTCTTTTGAACAGTTTCAATTTATTTTAGGGGTCATTTATTTTAACCCTGCAGAGGTCGCATCCTCCATCCTGACATAATAGGTCGCTGCACTTTTAATAGAGATTAACGTGGTTTTTATGAATATACTACGTAAAAAACCTTTATACTATTTAATTAAAAGCAAATATAAATAACGTCTGTGAAGAAAACACCCAATTTAGCAACTAATAAATACAATAAAACAAATAAATAATAAGTTACATTTTATTTTCGAACTTTAAATGCTATGTAATCTATAATTACATTTATAATTTGAATTATATTCAAATTAAATTATTGGGATACTCGAATTCTCAAAAGAGTATAATAATATGAATTCAAAAATTGGGGGAAAAGTTTTAAAATATAGAGTCTGTAAATAAATAGTCTGCTGACAAATTATGATGTATAAACTTTTTATAACACGCAATTGGCTCGATAAGCAATGAAAGCGTGCTGATAAGCCACTTTTACTTTAAATTAAGAGTAATAAAAGAAAGATCACATCAAAGTTCATGTTATTAAAAAAATTAATAAATATGATTAGCAAAAATATTTAATCAATTATAAAATCATTGAATTGTTTTAGCTTTTATTCGTTTTATTGCGTTTGAGAAACTTTTTATCTAATGAAATCAATAAACATGATCAAAATTATGAAATGGACGAACGTTTTCGCTTAAAAAGTTTAGAAATAAATCGACTTACCTTTTATACAAGAAAGATCGTTGGCGTCTAAGAAGTTCCAAATTAATTAGTTATTACAAATGTCTCAAAATGACCTTTTACAATAGAGCTACCTTGACAAAATTGTTCAGATCGTGCAGGTAAAGAATGAAGTGAAAGGTACCTAGAACGATTGCTCTCAATCATAAACTGTACAATAATAATAGAACATTAAGGTACGGGAAAGTAAAAACTGGTTGGGATATTCCCAGCAAATCGTCCAGGACATGATTTCAATCATCAGGACATACCCGCCATAAACTTGGGTTTTCTTGATATTTTTTTTATTACTTCTAGGACGAAATCAGGAGCATTCGACATTATTTCTTATTCGGCTTCTATTTTTTAACTAGAGTTATAGAAAAACTGGGAAATTAATAAGTGATTTTTGAAGTGAGATCGAGCGCTCACGACTGTTACCGATATCCCTGAACATATGCCTGGTGTATACTTACAACTATAGATCGCTATGATTGGCAAAGTGAGAGTATAACTTTATTATTTGGCTCTACACTTCCCACACATGGTAAGAGCGAATTCCTCAGGCGGACATAGTACACTACCTTTGGCAGGAGGATGCATTGGGACCTAAATGTTAAAATGAATACTTTACTCATTTTTTTAAAACTGAAACTGAAATAGAAACTAAAAACATATTTTACTTATTTAAACCCATATGGACATGCTCCTCACAAATATAAATATAAATATTACTACTCAAAACAAAAGGACTTTGGTATGCGACTAACAAAAGTCTACATACTGACTTAATATATGGCCGCTGGCTACATCGGATTTTCGACCGGTTGAAAATCAAAGCGAGCACACCGTACGCTAGTTCCTGTCCAAGTGATAAGCTAAAATTTTGTTTAAAATTTAGATTTCGAGAATCAGTTAAAAATTAAACGAATAAAGTGATTTCTAAAAAAAAAATCACAAGGTAAAAAAGGTATATGATAATCAGTTCACAGAGCGCGGTGCGAATATAAAGGAAAATAAGGCAATCGGACTGAAAGGTAAACAGAGAAGGGAGAAAAATGCCAGAGATAAACAATAGAGAGCGCTGGTGTGCCCTTTGAAGGCCCGCTCTCTCTTTCTCTCAGTCTTCCCTTTATTTTATTTCATAGGATTTTTTCAAATCCGATGAGGGCGAGGATTTCACCACTTGCAGTTTCCTCCATTTTCTATGGCTTTTATGACTCTTGCCTCCATGTAGAATAAAAATGTTTTCTTATCTTTTACTTCTACGATTTTAAGTTTAATGGCATTAATTTTGATACTGGGAGTTCGTGCAAGAAAACCTATTCTAATACTTAATTGTGATTCTACCTATTGTAGCATGGGGCCTATAAAATTTATAATACAAGATCCTTCCGTAGTAAACCTATGAAAGGAAAAAGAAAAAAGTATTATTCCAAAGATTTAGTTAAAACATATTCTGATTGCTATTCTTACCTTAAAATTTTTATGATTTTAATGTTAACGTTTTCTTATAAATGAAACTTCGTATTCCATGAATTTAGTCTTTTAGCTAAACAAAAAAAAATAAATAAATAAAATAATACCTAAGCGTTTCTGCCGTTGAAAAACAGGAAGATACTTGAAAATAAATAAAATTTAAAAACCTTTTATTTTTGCCAATGGCTATGTACAGAATACTAAGTGTCCTCAATACTAAAGTTAGCATTTATTTTATTTCATGAATTTACACTAGTATTTACCTTGGAAGAAATACATGCACACCGTTTTATATAAAAAACACCCAAATTCCTCAGGCGGACACAGTACACTACCGTTGGCAGGAGGATGCATTGGGACCCGGATGTTAAAATGAATACTTTACTCACTTTTTTCCATTTTTTTAAAACTGAAATAGAAACTGAAGCATATAGATAATTACTTAAACCGTTATGGACATACTCCTCACAAATATTACAGTAAATATTACGACTCAAAACAAAAAGACCTTGATATGCGACTAACAAAACTCTACATACTGACTTGCACCTACCAACAGTCAACCACATAAGGACTCTCTACCAACGATTTCATCCTCCTTTTCACGGACATACCAACAGGGAGATATGGCTACACCTGGCATGTCCAAGAATGAGAGGAGAAAACATAAAAGGCTCAGGATGAGAGATCTCCCTTAACATGAGACTATCCTTCACTATGCCTGCGATGTCATTATTTAATTGTCAGACTATATCCTACTTGTCAACAAACTGTTGACAGGTCTGAATTGATAATTAAAGAATATATAAAAAATTATATATTCATTGTGATTCAACTAGGTATTTCAACTAGGTTAGGAAGAGCCTATCTTTGGTTAATATATTTTTTTTTTCGAATATTAGCTATAGAGTAATTCAGCTTGCCATGAAAATAGCTACGTAGGTTCGAAAAGGGGATATTTTAATCATTTCCTTTAGTAATAAGGGATTGATAAATTAGTTACCACTTCAAAAATTTGTTTTTATTGAAAACTAGTTTCAAATGTTTTATATTCATCTTCAGTTCTAAAACATACAAAAATCAGCAATTTAAAACAATTACTCGCCGGAATTTCCTGGGAAACCCCGATCCTTTCTCCCAAACCACATCATTTGCCTAAAAACACCTGATCTTTCTTCCATTACAGTCATTTCCATCACTAGTTCAGTGCGAGAACAAACCAATGCAACCTTTTCTGTTTGATATAATCTACTTAAATCTTGGTGAGTACCAACATGATATCTTTTCTTAATTAAATTCATAAATGTTTTATAATTCCAATTTATATTACATTTAATTTAATACGTATATGTATATGCATTTTGACGACATATAATTTAATATGTATAATAATAACAAACTGTATTTTAAATTGCTGATTTTTGAATTTTTGTGTGTTTTTAGAAATTAAGATAAATGTATAACATTTGATACTAGTTTTCAAAAAAAAACAAATTTATATAAGTGGCAAAAAATGTATCAATCTCTAATTAGATTGATACTTCCATACGATCATGCGTACTTTCAACCGACTTTCGTTTGTCAATGACAATTATTAAAATATTATAACTGAGAAAACATAAGATCAAATAATTGAAGACAAGAAATAGTATTTGGGGGAGGGGATTACTTCGAAAATGGATCTTTTAGTCTGCATTTTGGAGTTGATGCTCTTAGTAAATAATGCATCATTTTTAGGGATGATTTGAGATATTACTCATCACATTTTTAATTTCTCTTACCTATATATCAAATATAGAGAAGGTATTGTGATCATAAACATTTTAAAATTCGAGTTTTCAACGGAAATACAGGTTTTAAGTTTCTCTGAATCCAAATAACAAAGTCTCGTAAAATGATCTGTGTGTCTGTATCTGAACAATCTAGCTCAAAAACGATAAGTTGTGCGAAACTTAAATTACGTATTTAAGGTAGTTATATGCCTGTGAGTTACAGCGATTTTTTCTTCTAAATAGATTTACCGGAAGTGCCACGTTATATAATCAATTTCACAATTTTTCACAATCAATTTTTTTTTCAATTTTCACGATTGTAATGAAACTTGTCTAAATTCTGTTAATTAAAGCGCTTTAACTTTTCATGTATGCAGTACATCACCGAGGAAATGAAGAGAAAAAAATGTATGATGAAAAGATTATTTTATTTGCGCATAATTATGCATTTCATGGAGAATTATGTTAACCATCATATGAAAGGTAATTAAATTCTCTAAAAAACAAAAAAAAAAAAAAAAAAAAATCATCGAAATAGGACGAGTATTAGCAAAGATACAACATATCTTCATAGAAGGACTCCTAGATGGAAAGCCGAGCGCGTCCGAAAGGAGACGGGTTCGACCGCACCTCTTATCACCAAGACCTGTTGTCAATAATAGGCTCTGTATTAATGTAATATAATAATATAAAAGTATAAATCAACTTAACAATTTCTACTTCTTTCGGAATTATTTAATGTTATGGAAACTAAACCGAAACTTTTAACTTTTAAATGTATCGTGTACAGAATTGTCTTACTAAAATTATTAAAAAAACTATTTTAATGTACTATTGTGAGAGAATACTTGATGTTCATTGAGTTAATTTCAAGTAGAGTTTATGTGAACTCATTAAAATTATTGTTAAAAAGGTAATTACTGTAGGGTGGTAAGGGAAAGTTTCGTGATACGCTCACCGCATCAGATTTTTTTCTTCTTCAGATTAGATTTTACGCTGAAATCTAAAGAATTCAAAAAACACACCTTTAAGACAAATTTCTTGTGCTTAATGTACTGTATTATGCGTAATTAATTTACATTTCCACTTTCTACCTGTAATTCGAGCAGACTAAGGATTCGTCCGATGGATTCCTTTAAGTGTTGACATTTTACTAGACTCTTTTGGCTGGGGCTATTATGTCCGATCCGCGAAAACTGTTGCATTATTGATGCCTCCCGAGGACTTTCGCACAGTTTTGGGATCACTTTCACGTCGTTTTTATAAAAACTTTCACACTGTTTAGAATTATTATATTGAAGTCTTACGAAGTGGTTATTTATGGAGGTAGACTCGAGATGTGAAACAAATCTAACATTAATTTTATTTGATTTTAGGTTCGTATTAATGTCTAAAGAATTTTATTGTATAATATTTCACATCATAAACAATTATCTTATGTATACCTATACTTCTATGTATATTAGTATTATTATACATAATACAAATTTCTTATCAGTAATATATTAGCTAATAATATATATAAAAAGCGTGCGTTCATATTTTTTAATTTAAAAGTTTGTTTTTGTATCAATTTTGTTATTATTAACTGTTTCCGAATATTTATATTCTTCTATAGTTTAAGATAACTAGCAAATATTTTTTTATTTTAAATCTTTTTCTTTTCTATTTTCTCCTGCAATAGAAACTAGAAGACTATTTCATAAGTTAAAAAAATGTATATATAAAAATAAAAGGTGTAATCAGTAGTGGTGAATGCTCTCAAATGGGAACATACTGAAAATCCTAATAATTGTTTTTATTTGTATTAAAACTGGCAAACGTTATGTTTTATAAGAAAAATTAGGAAGCCGAAAACGCAAGAAAAACAAATTAAAATTTTATTTGGATATGAAATAGGCCTGTTAAATGTTAATGCATGGTACGGAATTATATATTTATTTTTTAAAAAAAGATTTAAATAAACATAAAAAAACAAAAACACTAAAGATATTATGGTTCCTTCGAGATCTTCTAGTCTCTGAATCCTTTACTGGCAGGACCTATTGACCCGGTGTCGGAGGAACATAAATTTATAATTCTTTTATAGTTATATCGATGGAAAAATTCACAGATATTGTAAGTACTAATTTTCTCATTACATAGCTATAACTATGTCCACATTGGACTTATGATTCGACATGACGAACGGGAAAAGGAACGTACAGTATGCGATGACGAATCGAAAGTCTAGCAGTGTCTAGTATAGCTTAAAAGTCGGAAACTATTGAAAAATGTGTAGTATACATGACATCTGTTTGAAGCTAGTCTTATAATAACATCAAAGTAGCAAAAAAAAAATAAAGAGATTTTATAAATAAGGAATTTCTGGATGTAGTCAAATCATAAATATTTTTTTAATCGACATTATTTATTAAAAATTAAAGTAGTACAAATTTGCACTAATACGTGTGAGGTTGACCATCCATAAATATTATTTCTATATCGTTACTAAGATTGTTATTAATGTAAGCTTCGTTATAAGAGACCATAGTATCCAACGAGGTGGCAAAGCGAATTAGTTAACATTACCACCGTATTGAGTCCGTATTGAGAAGACGAGACCCGAAGATACGCGTGATCACTGCAATTAGAAAAGGGTACTCTTGAGTAACAAATACTGAGTATTTTACTCGAATACTCTCACTAATCGGGATTATATCTTCGAGTAAAATACTCGGTACTCGTTACTCAGAGTACTTTTTGCCCATCTCTAACTGTAATCAATGATGCTAGAAATTTTTTTGATTAATCATTTTAATACTAATATTCAAACTAATATCTAAAGGGCAAGTAATTCATATATATCTTTTCAATCATTAACAGAACACTTTTTATGTAATTTACCATACATTATGTTACAAAAAATTAGCGAAATCCAACATCTAAAATTACATTAACCCATAAAGAAATAATTCAATCTTCAGAATTTATTTCAGAATTAAGAGTTAAGAATACCATTTTGGAAACTTAATTGGGCAAAAAGGGTTAGCTAATTCTAAGCAAAGAAAGTTAAGATGTACTATATACTATATATATATATATATATATATATATATATATATATATATATATATATATATATACACACACTAGGATGTTACAAAAACTCCTTGGACATGAGTACAATCCTTAATTCCAACTCTCATAATTAATCCTATACGAATGTTTTTGTTCCTTCAATTTATGCCAATATTTACTTTGAATAATCCTTTAATTCCCTATGATTTGAGCTGGCTTAATGGGACCATTTAAATTTTTAAAACGCACGTGCAATGTCAGAAGAAAAGAATCATGATTCGCGGTCTTTTCAGACACTACTGGAAAAAATGTTTAAGCGCAAAGGCAGCCGCCGAAGAAATTTGTGTCATAGAAGGAGAGTCAATTATCCATCGAAACACTGCCGCACAACCCAGACCAATTTCACCCATGATGACGTTCATCTTGAATGTGTGAACTAGAGCCCATAAGCATTACTCGTTATATATCGGCCGTAGTAGGGACTCAAACCTTTATTGTGAACAGCTGGACAGAGTTTATGCAGTTTTGAGTGGAAAGTACCCCGCTTTTGTCAACAGAAACCAAGCCATTTTGCAACACGACAATGGCCCTGCACATCGTTCCCGTTTAACCAAGGAAAAATTATCGGAAGTGCAAGCAGTAAACGTTTTGCCTCATTCTGCGTGTAGCCCAGATATTCCACCAGCAGATTATGGTTTTTTTATATACATATATGTATATATATATATATATATATATATATATATATATATATATATATATATATATATATATATATAAAAAAAATATAAACAAACCATAATCTGATGGTGGAATATCTGTTAATAAACAAATAATATATCCGATAAATATAAAATATTCATCGAAATAGCTAACATTAGAACAAACAAAATGGCTGGTAAGGAAAGAGAACAAACAGTGGTGCCCTCTATGAGTGGGTGGTATAAAATGTAAGCGGCTAAATGTATAATTAAAGGTTCCTTCTCTTCTCTCTTCCTCCTTCCCCCTCCCCTCCTGTTTCTTTAAATATTTATATTCTGCCCCAGCTCCACCTTCCTATTCTTTTTATTTTAGTATTTACTTCTCTATTCTGCTCAGCCAAGGCGTCTGCTTTGGCAGTGCCATTTTACCACCAACTCTCTTTCTATACTTCAAGTGGATTACAAAATATAAACTGACAAGATAAAAATTTATTTTGTTTAAATAAAAGGTCATTGGATCATTGTATTTCATATTATAAAATATTTATTATGACATCGGAAGTTAGCAGAGAGTCCATTCAAACATTGACGGTTAGAAAAAATTATAATTTCTTCACTATCTGTCAACAACAATAACAAAATGTTTTAAAATATTTTCACAGATAGAAAATCAGGCCAAAATATTTTAAGGCAAATATCATTATTTTTACTAAACGCCTGTCTGTAAAAGAATGTTTTTGACAATCGATAAAAATTTTATAGCTTGGTCTAAGCACGTGAAATAATTACTTAGAAATTCATCTAGACTTTGAATTGATCTTTACCAACCATATTAATTTAGAAATTATGCTGTAGGAAAAAATTATCCAAAAATTCGAACCATAACGCTGTTAATAAAAAATTATTATATTACATGTACATTAGTAATGCCGCATGTTAGTAATGCCATATTCGGTCCAACAAAAAACTACAAGTTTTGAAAAATAAATTTTTGAGGTTAGCTGGCAGTTGGGCACCAATATCACCTCTACTTATATATTTAAATCAACGGCAGATTTTTTTCAAATAATGCGGAAGTAGTCCGCATCAACAAACAAGGGTAATGAAATGAAGAGTATTCTAAAGTCGATCTGACCTGTCTTAGGAGAGATGTATAAACACAAAAGGCCTAAAGCACGTTGTTCTATTTATTGATTTATTGTATATGTATATAAGTTTTTTTAACTTCTGTCAATTTCTTTTTTAGTATTTTTTTTTAATTTTGTTTCCTCTTTTATTACATTATTTTAGTTGCAAGTAAATATTAAATTATTGTAATATTAATATTGTGAGTACAGAAGGTAGAAATTCAAATTTTTTATGTAAATATCGAGAAAAAAAATAATAATATACCACTGCCATTGGAGTTATAAATTAAAAGTTTTTGCGTATTTATTCTCATTAAAATTAAAAAAATAATACTTGTTAATTTGATTGAAATAACTTTCAGATGAATGGATGCTCAAACAATATACCAAATAAACTAATGTATCATTACTATGCAAATACACTGACACGTGAAATTTTTGACCCACTTAGATAAAAAATCAAAATCAGTACGTGCTTAAGCAAACAGGCTCAATCGCATGTTAGGTTCAAGGAACCTTTCTCTTCTGCTAAATCTGAAGGTTTTATAAATGCATAATTATGCCAACACTAATCCATGGTACACCTATGTTCAAGAATTCAGGAAAAACAACATATAAACGCTTGAAATCGTTTCAGAATCTTATACGTAGGAAAATTGTAACAGAACCTACATTCCAGAAGGCCAAGACAAACATTTTTCTTTGACAAGATACAGATATTCAAAATTAAAGAAATGTTCGATTACAGCACAAACATTTCTTCGGTAGCTTGTATCTATCGGGGAATGAAATATTTAATAAGATTGTACCAAGCTCAGCTCCCAAACGATGATAAAATAAAGTAAGGAAATAGATAATTTATTTATTATTTTTACTTGTGTAAAGAGTTGCTATGTTTCTGACAAACTGCTTTTCTAAGGCTGGTGGAAGTTCCAGAAACCGCATTTACTTAATTTACTGTTCTAATTTATTCTCTATTTGCATCGGTTCCAGAAGGGAGCCGATCAATCAAACTATATTTTAACATAAAAGGCTAGAAACCACAAACTCCCCTGCTATGGTCACTAGGTTGGGACCTTCTAAATACCATTGGAGATCCTTTGAAGTGTTTACCATTTCACCTAATTAAACTATATGATGGCATACAGGGTAAATAGAATAATAGAATTGGATAGATCTTACTTTATTTAAGTTACGTTATTAATTAAACCATATATTAAACTGATTTACTAATTTACAACCTAAATTAATCTCATTATAAAACCCTATTGACTTTAGCATATGTATTTGAGAATACTGGGAGAACATGTTTATTAAAAATATTAATCGGGTGCCACATAATATTAGACATTAATGTACACATTTGAATGAAAAGACTATCACCTATCTTAATATCTCCTTCGCTGGCTCGGACGCAGGCCGCTTCGCCACTTCGCCGCTCAATGGTCTAGGTTTCTCTCCTGCAACGGTCTGCTACTCTGCCGCCAGACTCTCGGACTCCGTCTCGGTTGGACTGCTCAGCTGTACCCTAGAACACTCTCGAACTGCAGAGACTGTCCGAGAATTCTGTCGAAGTCTTATTCCTTCTAGCTAGAACTCTCCTTACTTCTGTCTCCTCTCCCTGTTCTCTTCTTGAAAGATACATTTTGTCCCCACTCTCCTTTTGGGCCTTCTGATTGGTTGACGCTATAAGAATTTCTGAAAAGGCCTTGGAAATTTTTGAACTATTTTCTCTATGGCTCCTATTTTCTGTATCCTAGGGCGGTGGATTTTATTATACCTTTTATCATATTAGGCCTATCTCTAGCTTTTATGGTGCTTTCACTTTTGCTTATCTTTATGACTCATTTAGCGGTCTATCGGCCCTCTCGACCTGCACCCCGGTTCTACAGGTATCCAGCTTATGCGTATTTTTTTGTTCGAAAAAGGATCTGATTAATATTGATATTGCTGAACCGCATGGTATTGCTTATTTGATTACGATTACTTAATCTGAATTATTTTCGTCAATCCCTGTATTCTCAATACAATGCAGCGTATACCAATAGAAAGTGAATCACATCATCTGGTGAGTATAATAACTTATAAATACTAAAAATCTAATAATCAGTTGACGTCCACATGATGATATTTAAGGATCAATCTAATTAGGGATTGATAAATTGCTTATCAGACTATTTTGCTTAAATGAAAAAATAAATATCTCCAATAGTCCAATTTTAAATTTATTCCCATCAATAGCAGAAAAAAACAATTACTCACCGGAATTACTGGAAAAACCCCGACCCCGAAACCGTTTACATATAAACACCCCATCTTTCTTCCATTGCTAGTTCAGTGCGAGAACAAACCGATAGAAACTTTTTCTGTTTGATGTAATCTACTTAAACCTTGGTGAGTACCAACATGTGTCTGATTTCTTGTCTAAATTAAATTCATAATTCATAAATGTTTTATAATACTAAGGGGATTGATAAATTATTGGCACTTCTATAAATTTGTATTATTGAAAACTAGTTTCGAATGTTATACATTCATTCTCAGTTCTAAGAACACACAAAACATTTAAAAAATAAGCAATTAAAAATAAAATTTGGTATTATTATGCATATTAAATTAGATGTAATATAAATCAGTATTATAAAAGATTTATGAATTATGAATTTCATTAAGACAAGAAATCAAATACATGTTGGTACTCATCAAGATTTAAATGGATTATATCAAACAGAAAAATTTGTAGTAGTTTCTTCTCGCATTGAACTAACAATGAACGAAAGGTAGGTAGGATTTAAGGGTCAGGGTTTTTTCAGTAATACCAGTAAGTAATTGGTTTTTCTGTTATAGACGGAAATAAATTTAAGATTGGACTATTGGAGATATTTATTTGGTTATTTAAGCAAAAATCTGGATTGGATTTGAAGGATTTTATTATTTCAAGTGCTTCATATATATTAAACCTGATGTATTAATTTAACTCCTGAGTCTTTGATGAATTTATGATTTATGATTTATATATAATATGTATAATAATGCCAAACTATATTTTGAATTGCTTATTTTTTTAATTGTTTGTGTGTATTTAGAATTGAGGATGAATGTATAACATTCGAAACTAGTTTCCAATAAAAACAAAATTACATAAGTGGCAAATTATTTATCAATCCCTAAAAGTCTAATAGATACTTATGAACAGAAAGTCCTTGCAATGTAACATGGTAAAATAAGTTGAAGGAAAAATTAAATGAGAATAAAAAGCATTACAAATGAGGAGACGGAGAGAGTTGAGAGAAAAGAAAATTGTATATATAATTCATATATTACAGTTCTTTTTTTTTTACTATTAATTTTTTGTTTAAATGTATTTTACTAGAATATTTCTGATTAGGAAATATTATCACTTATTAATCGGAAATGATGTATTGCTACGAGGTTTGATTTATCCAGTAATAAGTGACTAGGTATAGTGGTCGGAGACAGGAAAGGTGTTAAGGATACCGAAGGTCCAAGAAGGATAAAGGAAGAATGGAGAAAGGACGCATCCTTTACCACGGGTAGAGAGGGTGGGAGAGAGGACAAAGCGGAGTGAAAGTGGCCGTCAGAGGGTGCTCATTGATGAACCCAATGCGTTCAAATCTGCACTTCACCTTATTTGGTTCTGTTAGATGAAAATGCGGAATTTATGAATTTAAATGTAAAATAAATGGAAGCCAATTTATTTTTTATATAAATAATACGAATAAAAAAAATTGTTAAATGCTTACCAGAAGAGACGAAAATGATTTAAGCAAGGCGTTATAAGAAGGAGAAGTTTGAATATGTAGAGAAAATTAAGTATCAAAAATATCTAAAATAAATGGAATTTAAGGGCTGGAAATGCTTGTTATTTCGCCGCAACAAAATTACTCAGTTTATACTTACTGTCTTGTATCATCACAGCTGATTACTAGATTCTTTATACTTTAAAATACTTTACACTCTTTCGTACAAAAATATAGCTGTTAACGTTAAAGGAAGAATCCGCGAGGTCAACAAGAATCCGCGGGAGGGTCCGACAGTAACTTGTGAGGATTTGTTGTTAGAACAGTTTTATTGTTTACTGTCCTCAGGTTTGAGTGTTAGTTGGTAAGTTTTAAGAGGCAAATGCCAGGGCTCGGAACAGATATTGAAATTATTCAAAAAAATTCTGTTTGACTGTTTTACAAGAACTTTTACAATTAAAGTACTGACATAATAGTTGTACACAAATGAACCTTCTGATAAACAGTTTCTGAGGAACTTATATCATTAAAAGTTTTTGATAAAAGTTCTTTTAATAAAAGTTCCTACTAAAACATTTAAAATATAAGTTCTTAGATATAAGTTTTCACATTCTTATGGGGCAAAGACTGAGAGGGATCTTCGAGAGGTGGGGAAAACCTCGGGAGACAGCAGTATTGTTGAAAAAAATAAAAAAATCTTTTAACAAAGAACATGGATAATAAATAAAATTCGAAGAACAAATAGAAAAACAATTACCTTTTTATTTATTTTATTCAACATTTAATTTTTAATTTCTATAAAAAATTGCTTTAATTTTAATTAAATCATCTACAGAATTTTTGTTTAAAGAAATAGCATTTTTTGATAAGAAAACCTTATGACAAAATTCCATAAGTATTTTCCATATTAAATTGGAAAGTTTAATAATGAGCACTTTTATTATAATCTCATTAAAAAGCTCTAACGAGAACTTTTTTAATATAGAGCTTGTATATAAAAGTTCTTATGATAAAGCTCATAAATAACTTTTAATATAAAAGTTCTTATGATAAAGCTCATAAATAACTTTTAATATAAAAGTTCTTATGATAAAGCTCATAAATAACTTTTAATATAAAAGTTCTTACGATAAAGTTCTGAAAAAACTTTTACTATATAAGTTCTGGCCAAAAAGTTCTTGTAAGAGCTTATAAAAAAAGTTTCAACATAAAAGTTCTTGCATGAACTGTTTCAAAGAAAAAGTTAAATTTAGAACAAGAACTTTATCGAAATAAAAGTGCACAGTTATTTTGGAGCCCTGGTAAATATAGTGCAAATATGTCTCAAAATGCTCTTTTAACCATCGTAATTTGTGGGTAGATGTGGTCCTTATAAGGCTCAATTTCTGGCTTAGTGGTCCGTAGACTTCTACGGCTTAGAAACAATTGGCGTAGTACATTTTGCCCAAAAAAGTGATGATTTGAGAATTTATAATGCATTCATAGCGGAGTTGTGGGACATACTCTTGCTAGAAATTATGGAAGTGACATCGCACCCTTCTTAGAATAAAGACACAATTCAGATATTGAAATTTTTAGCTTTTGCTCTACACTTTTGGATAGCTCCTTATTAATACACTATGATCATTCGTAATATTTAGGTGGTGGAGGAGCCAACTAAGAACAAGATTATGCACAATTATAAATATATATACATTATGTTACACTACAAAAAGGACTTGTTCCTCAATTGAATAATGTTGCTAACTCAAAGTTCGAATATTTTGAGTTGTACCTTCATTCAACGACGGAAACGATATCAATAATTGAAAGGTAGGTGTAAAATTATTGGGTTGGATGAGGAAAGAAAGAAAAAAATTGTGTTCAACGCTAACAGAGATGCAGGTGGGAGCATTTTTTTAGATTTGCTCCTTTACATTTATTTTTATAGGGCTGAGTGTAGAGAGTTGACATGTGGATTACAATTGTCGATGGTGTTATCGAACCTGAGATTGCGTCTTATTATTTTATTACTGTTATATTAAATGTTATTATTATTATTTTATTAATCTGACTAATTGCTAAGATAATAGCTGGGATGTTTACGTCAAGTCCCTCTCTCTTACGAAGCAGCCGTTACAGGGATCACTCTGACAAAGGCTTATTGAAATTAGTATCTACCTATTATTAAGGGCGTGGGATCTTCTTAAATCGATTGTAGACTCGATAAAATTACTATAATTTAGTTAATAACGTTAAGAGTCAATTTGTAAACAGTTTTGGCTGATTGAATAATGAGTAACAATTTTCCACGATTTACATATCCTCCCTTCTCACTGAAAGTCTATTGTCGTGTGAGTGAATGTTAATTGTATTTTGAACCAAGGTGTGAAATAGTAATTGGGTTTAATATATTGGAATGTATTATTTGGAAAAAAAGAGTGTATTTTTCAATTTTTCAGGATGCCTTCTTATGTTTTATAGGTAGGTATCTTCAAAACAAAATGGGTTTCCTCTGTTAAACTCACATATTTGTTTATTATATTATACACATCTTTATGTTTTAATGAGCTATAATGACTGTATCATCCAATTTTCTGATGATTTTTTTTCAGTTTTTATTTTGCTCGTTCCCGGTTGTCAACTCCTGTCACACTTATAATCCTGAACTTTATTCATATGCCACATTTTACAATATTATATCTAGGAACACAATACATTGACTTCATTTCTATGAAAATCTCTGTTGAAATATGTGGAACCAAAGTAATAATATTTTACAATGTGACAATATTTGACAATAGGAACTATATTTTCAACGCTTTTTTTAAAGTCTATCGTTTCTTCTGAGCTCAACACTTTTGCCACCGATTTGGAAGTTCGGATATTCCTCGTTCATAAAAATTTTAAGAGCGAGTTTTCAGCCAATTGCGCACGTGCTTCTCGACTTCTTCGTTGCTTTCGAATCGTTTTATTTCAACTGATTCATTCAAGGGTGTGAACAAAAAATTTTCACAGGGGGACAAGCCTGGACTATAAGGATGGTGTGTCGAGGGTTTCCTCTTCCTTCCTCCCTCCCCCCCCCCCCATGCTTTCCTAATATCGCGGTTTGAGCCCTAGCATTCTCGAGAAAGATGACGTCTCTAATGCAAATATCTCGTTGTTTTTTTTTCGGTAAGCGGTAACTGTGCACATTTATTTTGAAAAAGTTCTTGTTTTAAATTAAAATTTTTCAGGAACTTTTTAAAAACAATTCATGCAAGTACTTTTATATTAAAACTTTTATTATAAGTTCTGACTAGATCTTTTTGGTCAGAACTGTTATATATGAGTTCTGTATTAAAAAATTTCGCATTAGAGCTTTTTAGTGATATTATAATGAATGTTCTCATTTTTAAAGTTCCTAATTAAATATGGAATTGTGTCTTGAAAGGTTTTCTTATTTTAAATTGTTATTTCTTTAAATAAACATTCTGAAGGGGATTTAAATACAATTAAAGCAATTTTCCTATTGAAATGAAATGTTAAATAAAAAGGTAATTGTTTTTCTATTTGTTCTTTTATTTTGAATTTTATTTATTATAAAAAAAATTTCATCAAAACTGCTGTCTTCCGAGATTTACCTCACCTCCAGAAGATCTCTTTCAAGCTTTGCCCCATAAGAATGTGAAAACATATATTTGAGAACTTATATTTAAAATATTCTGGTAGGAACTTCTATTAACAGCACTTTTATACAATAAAGTTTTGGCAAGAATATATCTTAACCTAACTTTTATCAAACTTTTTAATGATATAATTTCTTAAGGAACTTTTTATTAAAAGGTTCTTTTATGTTGATATTTTAACTGTATGAGTTCTTGTAAAACAGTTAAACTGAAAGTTTTTGAAAAAATTCAATAACTGTTTCGAGCACTATTTACAACAGTGAACCGGCGATGGTTTTCAATGAGCTCTCTTACGGCACGAATATTGTCATTAGTAAGATTTGTCTTTGGGCGTTCTCGACATTTTTTCTCCCATCCTTAAATTCTCTGGGCAACGTTTACATTCGATTCTGGGCGAGTGTAGTGTCACCGACTGTGTCTTCAAATGAATAAAAATATCTGAGGGTATTACCCCTTTATTGGGTAAAAAGTTTATGATTATGTGTTGAGCAACCTCCAGCTCGATCATGGCTGTCCTGAGGACAGAACAGAGCGCGGCCACGAGCCGGTCGGTTCTCCACTTCTTGCAGATCAAACATCGACCTGCCACTCCATCATCTAGTCCGGAACTGCCTGTTAAGCGAAGTAGCTAAATTACCGTTACAAAACTCTAAATATCGACTTATAGTAACAAATAACACAGTCAAATAAAAGATATGGTCACAGCTAACGGGGACATCAATACATGATGACCCAGAAATGAGTTCAAGTGGTAGAAAAAACTGGATAATACTAAGGAGTGTAAGAATGTTGAATAGGCGAATCATACTTTTTTTTATATAAAGCTGAAAACCGCAAGCTTTGCCCTCTTCTATTAAAAAATATGGTTTTAGACAGACCCAAAAATAAATAATCAATTTTATCTTAGGATAAAAATTAGGATAAAATTGAAAAAAAAAAATTCAAAGAGCAACTTAAAACAAAACGCTACACCCAAAGTACAGAGTTTAATGATTGCATAGGATAGAAAGCGTCGGTAGGGACAGCAACGAGATAGCGAATTGTGTGAAGGTTGCGAGTACTGTATTTGGAACGACCATTGCTTCATCGCAAGTCACTGCGTAAATACTTGGAGTCTGTCCTGTACCTAGTCACTGGCTTGGACACACAGCTTCTTCTTGGGCTCACACAGCCCTAAAATGAGATACTTAGTCATAATGAGGCGAGGAAGCAAAACGATGACTACAAGGTCTCCTTCGACGATCCTTCAAAATCGGCATCTCTCCAGTGCTGAACCTATTTAGTTTATTAGATTTAGTTTTTTTTTGCTAGATTTGTCCAAGAGCGGGCTACTTTATCAAGATACTGTGTTGTATACCTCAATAAAATCTACTCCTTATCAAAACTTTATTTTTACTCTCCCTTACCTTAAAAAATACGCAAAATATTCGACTGTACATTAATTAAATGAGCTGGAAAACTTCTTAGTTTATTGTTTTTTACTTTCACTTAACGATATATGAAATGTATATAATAAGTGGAAGCATTGCGAGCGTAAAAATTTTCGAAATATCAACGAAAGTACATGCTTTAAGGTGTCATGTGTCCAGATAACCAGGTCTCACAAAATGTTCTATAAGCATGTGAAAAGCCAAGGCCAAAAACAAAAAGTTGCACGAAACTGAAATTACGTACTTAATTAAATTAAATTTAATGAAATTATGAAATAAGCCTGTGATGCTATTGCAACTTTTTCGTCAAAATCGACTAATCAGAAGTGACACCTTATATCATCGATTTTACACTTTCGCAATTTTTTTTGGAAACCGGTCTAACGATGTCGACGAAACTTGCTGAAGTCTTCTCCTTAAAGCCCTTTAACTTTTCATGTATGTAGTACATCACGGAGGAAATGAAGGGGAAAAAGTTAAGATGAAAAAGAATATTTTATTTGAGCATAACTCAAAAACTATGCATTTCATAGTAAATTATGTACACAATAATATGGAAGGTAATTAAATTATCTAAAAAAGAAAAAAATAATCATTGAAATCGGACCAGTATTGCCATAGATGCAGCGTATCTTAGGACTACAAGACCCTAGATGGAAAACGGAGAGCGTCCGAAAGGGAGGGATCGAATCGAACCTCCTCCCACCAAGCCACCAATGTATATGTTAACAATGCGCTCTGTATTAATATAAAATTAGAAATATTATTTAATAGATAAAAAGATTTACATAGAAACTAAATGGAATTTCCATGAACTCTAAACCGAAACCTTTAAAGCACCTATATTTTCAGCTTGACAAAGCCAAAACTTTCTAGTGTACAGAATTGTCGTACTAAAATTGTTTAAAAAACTATGTTATTGTACCTTTGAGAGAGAAAAAGCTGCTGAGTTTATTTCAAATAGTATATATGTGAAATATTAAAAATTATGTTAAAAATACTATTATTATAAGGGGGAAGGGATCAGATTTTTATTAATATAAATTGTTTAACTCAGACTCAATAAGTTGCAGTGAACTACAATCCTCACTGGCCGACTGAATTCCTCTGAAATACTGTCTGATTGCCTCACGTATCGGTTGTTATTCAGCTGTGGTTATTAACTCTTTGAGGCAAGAGGAAGAACCGACGAAATGTGAGCGGGGCAGTTGGAAAGTATCAATACTTCACTGCTAACTGTTACAAGGACGCGGGTAGAGTCTAGTATTCACATTACTACCTTCACAGGTAGTAATCGCTAGTAAAGCTCAAGAGCAACTTACTGAATCGTTTGTTTTGTTCGGAATATTGTTGAGGTCAGTTTTTGTAAAACTCTTTTATATTTTATAATTGAACTGTGATTTTCGAAAAGGGTTCATCTCTGAATATTAAATTTTTTTTCTAGAGAGAATACATAAAGAGATAAACCACTTTGTAAAAAAAATAAAATAAAACTAAACGAAAACTGCTAAAAAACAACAACATATATTTCTATTATGAATATATTGAAATTGTGCTATATATTAATTATATGTTTAAAATGTCTAATGTGGACACCCCATGACTTCCTTGTACGCCTATTATAACTATAAATCGGTGGCTCAAAAAGTTACCCTGAATTTAGTAACTAGTTTCCGAAGGTAGCAGTATCTCAAAAACGACACTCGGTGTGGCGACGTCCATCTATTGACACATACAGACACACATTAATAAGCTCTTTGTTCTGGAGATCTCAATCCGTTATTATATGTCGTTTTCTTTCAATTGGTACCCAAGAGATTTCTTCGTGTTCCTTGACAACATTAGAACTGTTTATGTCACTAGATAAAGTATTGGAAATCGACGGTTTCAACATTTTAAACTGAAGAAACCTGTTAACTTATAGTATATCTTATTCTCCTACTGCAGTCTTGTTCAGTTCGTAAACGGGGAAGAAAAAAAGTATCTTACACTCAATTTTAACACTTAAAAATAGTAATAAAATTGTTTGATTACAGTAGGAAAAAAAATCGCGTTTATAACCTTTATCATAGCACCATATGATCTCTGTAATAAATGTCGATATAACTTTTATTGTAGGTTATTATGACCTTCAAGTAAAGTGTCCCTTTCCGACCTTCAATTTCAACCAAAATCTATTATATTATTTATATTGATATAAAAGTCTAATCTGCAAAATTTGAGATGTTTTACGTTATATTTTAATATAATTTTTGATGAAAGTCTAATATGATGAAAGTCTAAAGTAAAGTACCACTTCTGGTTTACCAATTTCAACCAAAATTCATTATTTTATTTATGTCAGTACGCAAGTCTTAAATACCAAATTTGTAAAGTTTTACATTATATTTCAATATAATTTTGATGAAAATCAGTAATGACCTTTAAGTAAAGTACCACTTCCGGTAATCATGCAATGACCAAAAAAGGAAGTTCACAACTAGATTATACACTAATTCCAGATACAAAATTTTAACTTTCTACGGCTAACCGTTTTTGAATTATGCGAGATACGTTCGTACGTACGTACAGACGTCACGACGAAACTAGTCAAGATGGATTCAGAGATGGTTAAAACTGATATTTCTGTTGAAATCTGAAAACCGAAAATTTTCGCGATTACAATACTTCCTTTACTGCGTTCAAGGAAGTAAAAATTATCTATATGATATTTAGTATACAATAAAGCACTAACAATGAACAACATTGCAATATCATGCACACTATACTCTGACACCAAACAAGATACATAACATACCTTCCGCAATCGTTATAACAAAAGCGCTAAGTAACAATGAAAATGTTACTTACTAGCATTAAGATTTTTAGATGAAATTAATATGTTGAACAACATATAACATTTTGTGAATAATGGCCCGCTAATGACCCGAAAGGAATAGATATGTCAGAAATCGAACATATACTGAAATCTATTTGTAGCTCCTTATCACAGATATAAGAAACAACTGAAATGACTCATAGTAACAAACTTCTATCTTTTCGGTTAATTTTTTAGAATAATCATAAAAAAAACACTGCAACATAGAAACATTAAATTTACATGCTGGCGTACGAACACATCCACATCCATCACATAGAAAGGTCATCCTAGCCAAGTCATAAAAGATATTCGATCGTTTGTCATTAAGTCATCAATTTTATATCATACACATTTATACATATATTTAATCACACTCCACAAAATCATGTAAAATATTATTGTTCCCAAAATATAGCGAAGCGAGTCCCATTTATGCCATATTGCAAGATATGATTCCTCAAAAACTTCTTTCTTTTTTTTTATTCGTTTTTATTGAGTAATATTACATTCTGTATCAATTAAGGACAATTATAATAGTTAAAAATTCCATTCACACCATATTTACAAAAAACTATATAAATTAAATAATAGCAATGTAATTAATAGAGAGAAAAAAAAACTTACAGGAAAATCCTAACTCATTCATATAAGACAGCCCTATAACCAGCATGCCTGAAAACATTCGAAGAAGGCTGAAAGGCTGAAAACCTTGCTTAACTATGTAAAATAATCAAGACAGGAAGAGATGCCGCTGGTTTACAGCGAACCAAAGGAAGATAAAAAATAAATAGGTATAATGTGGTAATGTAGCGATGAGAATAATGCATTATGTAGAGTTAAAATGAAAAAAAAAAAAGTTATATATATTATGTCTAGCATTAGATTGATGACTATGCTGAGCATATGGCAACCCAAGGTATTTGGACAGCACTGCTGTAAATAAAACATTTCTCACTCTGTCATGCCAGAATATCAAATTTTTATCCAGCAAATTCGCCGGCTGTCAACATTAACAAGGGTGAATACAAAAAAACAAAAACAAAAATTAAATCTAAAAAAAAGAAAGAAAAATAAACATTTAAACACAGGCATACTTATGTACAATATTTACAATCGGCATGGGGAACTCCGAACCAGGCTTGTTCAAGTGAGGGAAAAAGCAAGACTCCACGAGATCTCATAGCTTTTTTCTCAATCGCGTCACTGGCATTAAAAGCCAGAGGAGACTGAGTGAGCACACTGTAGCCACAAATGTACACTGCCGCGATAAGCTACAAGGCCCAAAATCTAAATAATTTTTTTAAATAAATCCTGTGTATTGTACCTGTATTGCTCTATAAAATACAGCTTTTTATAGCAGTACAGAGCTTGAGCGGAGAATCTGATTATTGTCTGACTATACTTATTTGAAAAAGATCTCGGGACCACTGCCGTTTCAGCCTTCGATGTAGCTAGTAGGTATCCTCAAAAACGATTCGTCGGATTCCTTTGAAATGTTCATTATGACATGTATCATGTATTTGTCCCTACACTGAAGTAGAATCTCGATATAGGTTTATTAGGCCAACGCCTTTTCAACGAAGGATGACAGATATAGACATTTGATTCCTTGCCTGTTTCAGAGAGGCCTTATAAGGACGCAATGGCTCCCGAACGTGACGTGGCGGCGTTCCTTGACATATCGTCACAATTATATCACTTCTTTCTTCAAAGCCACACTTCCTCTTTGTTGCAATCAGCTGCAACAACTTCGAGGTCGGCGCAATGGCAAAACTGAGCAATAGGATAGCCTCAGCTATCGATTCGGTTTCTGAGCAATAATACAATTTGAAACACCAATTTCAACCTCATTACGTCGTTTCTAGCTATATAGCTAAGTATATTGCTTGCTGAATAAAGTTTTTCTTTCTAAATTTCATATAGCAATTATATATTATTAAAGTAACAAATAACATTTGAGACTGAATAAAATAATTAAAATAAACCTTTTCTACTCTATAATTAATTTGGTTTCTTCAAAAATATTGTTTTATTAATTCAATTGTTGTAAGCAAACATCAGATCAAAATGTTTTGTTTTTTAATCAGTATGAACTGAACACAAATTTTACTATGTAATATATAATTACCAAATATCAGGGAAGATCAATTTATATTATGATTAAATATTTGTGAATAACAACTTCCCATAACAGTTATCTTTATTAAAAAAGATAATTCTATAGAAATAATTTTTCCATATTATACTGTGATCGATGTTTCGGATAATTGTTAAGGGGAATTGTTTTTCACAAATACTTAATCATAAAAATTTTACTTTTTTGGAGGGGAAATAAATAAATATTTATTATTAAAGTAATACACAATAAGACATTTGAAACTTTGAATAACATAATAAAAATAAACCTATTCTACTTTATAATTAATTATTTTTCTTCAAAAATATTGTTGTATTGATCTATGCAAGCATAAGATAAAAAAAAAAAAAAAGTTATTTTGTTTTTATCAGTAGAAAATGGACCAAAATTTATCTTTTTTTTTTTTGAATTTTACGATTTTTATATAATAAATGGATATTACTAGCTGGCCCAGAAATTCTTTCGCTATTCCTAGATTTGAGTATACATACATATAGATTAAATGAACCCAATTGAAAATTGGATATAAATTTTTCTTTTTAGTTAAGATTAGATATTTACCTACACATTATTATTTTTTGGAACACATAAACTGTAAATTCTGATTTATTAAATTTTAAGTTCATTGCAATGCATTTGGATATAAGAAAAACATTCCGTACGAAGAATTACTCCAAGGTATTTATATGTAATTGTAATAGATTTGTTAATTGTAATAGAAAAAAAGTTCGCTTGTTTTGTTTCGTCTGACTCGATGGTTCGATATTTTATTTTATTTTCTGCAGCCTTTCGTAGGTTTTTACAATAGCTGCAGCATCTTCTTTTCCTTGATCCATTTTTTATAATGTTTTAATGTTTATAAACATTGTGGCACTTTCACTCAACAATATTTTAATTTTGTTGGACGTTTTCATCGAATAATTTCACACACATTAAAAAGTATTTGTAGTAAACCAGCTTCCACGGATATGAAGTTATCATGGCTACGAGACGCACGCAATTTGGACACTTTTTCTCTATCGACGCTTTAGCAAATCGCTAATCACTTTTTAATAACGTTTTATTCAAAAATCGATAGATTTAATTATTGATAAACCTTCCGGGAATTACGAAGATGATGCAGTTAAAATTGGGTAAAGATTGATTTAGTACTTTTCGTGGTTAGCGGTGACAAACGGATAACGGGCTGCCTTTTTATATAGTAGTATAATTAAAGTAATACATAATGAGACATTTGAGATTCTGGATAAAATAATAAAAATAAGCCTCTAATACTCTATAATTAATTGAGTTACTTCCTAAAGATTGTTTATTATATTGCTATAATACATCATGGGGCCATCGATTTATCTTAATATTTTCACAAAAGTATTGTATTTAAAAAGTACATATTGAAAAGAAAATATTTTCATTTTAAATATTAATTCTTTGTAGAGCGCCTATTATATTGATTCATTTGATGTAGGCAAACCTCAGATAAAAGGTTTGTATTTTTATTTTATATTATTTTTTTAATTATATTTTTTTTAAACAAACCAAATATCTTTGAAAATTTCTAAATTTCATATAGTAAATATAAGTTATGAAAGTAATACATAATGAGGGATTTGAGACGTAAAATGAGGCTATTCTACTTTATAATTAATTAAGGTTCTTCCAAAATATTGTGTATAGTATTATTACAATACTTATTATTAGCCATCAAATTATCTTTATATTTTTATAAAAATATTGTATTTAAAAAATGTATATTAAAAAAAAATTAATTTAAATATTCATTCTTGGTAGAAGCCTCAGATAATTTTTTTATTTTATATAAATATTTTATTTTTATTTGTAGAAAATCAACCAAAATTTTTTCCCTTTTTTTGTGAAATTTCTAAATTCCATATGATAAATATATATTAGTAAAGTAGCACATCATAAGACAAAAATAAGCCTATTCAACTCGATAATTAATTTAATTAATTCCAAAATATTATTTAGAATATTATTATTCGAAATCCATATTTAATTATTTATATACAAATTAATAAGTAAAATAATTTCCCTGACCTTTTCTAATATTCGCAGTCGACCCACTCTCTCCTTCTGAGGTTCTGTTAATGGATCGGAGCCCAAACTCCGTTGACGGATACCATTCCCCTTATGTTATCTTCAATCTTCTATCTCGGACAATTTATCTTGGGAATAATCTTGGCGTATAGAGGGCGGTCGTGGCTGTCTCCTGGTAATCACTTTCACACTAAGGTCCCCTCGTATCGTTAGCGAACACGATCTGGCTCCACATGGAGCGCGAACTACGGAAAAACGTCGAATGAGGATTCCGAACCGTTAGATCCTAGAATTTAGGGTTCAGTTTTATATTAATAATGAAATCTACGAATGTATTATAAATTAATAAGATAGATGAATATTTAGTTTTTAATGTGTTACGACTTATTTAAAAAACACGTTTCGACCTTCTAAATTACTTCATCAAGAATACATTAAATAATTATCATTTGTTGAAAAAAAAGTATAAAGTATATCCAATTAAAATACCAATTATAATTATGATTATGAATGCTGAGGGTGCTTTTAGAAATAAAACACAAAGTAATGCAATAGTGTGTGCCGATGTTTTGGCCTAGGTTGTAGGTTGTAGGTGAAGATCAAAGCTAAGAAATACAAGATTCGAGAATAATAGAAATGAGAAGAATAAAAACAGCATAATTACATGAGATGTGAAAAGATATTCCGTTTCCTCACATTTTATCATTACATACAGACTCTTTGGAATGACATGGTTCAATCGAAGTAAATGAGTAGCTAGTGTGACAAGGCTCTATCTGGCTTCTGCTTACCTTAGTGGAACCTACTTCTGCTGCAATATCTGGAGAAATATCCGAGTTACAAGAACGCATGATCATATACCAATTTTTAGTTGCTTTCAGAAGGTTGCTTGCAGTAGCGGTTTTACAAAGAACGATTATGTATTACAAGATTTTTGTAAATGTTCTTCATAGTTAATTTTGACAGGCATAGACTAGTACCATATCGAAAAATCAGTACTGTTGGCGGAGAGATAACTGAATAATGATTTAATGAAGCTTTGAAATTAATTTATCAATGTTATACATTTATTCCGAGGGGCAATATAACATTAATTAATATTTCTGATTTTATATTCCTTGGTAGGTATTGTTTGTTTTCTAGATTATTTTATTATACTCACCAATTAAACTTTATGATCGACCCAGAAAAAGAAAATTATCCTCCCAATAAAAATTATAGGTATTTCAAATTGATGGCCGATTAGAGATTTCCTAGGCCCGTATCTAGAGCATTTATGAAGATAGGAGAAACATATATTGTTATGGAATCATGCCAAAGCCTTATACATACATATATATATATATTTTTTTTTTTTTAAGGCTGTGGTATGGTTCCATAACACTTTATATACTTTTACTATCTCCATAAATGTTCGAACCAAACCAAACGACTGAAATTAGTGTTCTCTCTTTTTTCCAAATCGTCAAAACTAAAAATCTGGCAGAAACTCAACACAAACACATACCTACTTAAACCAAAATGGACTTACGCTTCACAGATGTGCGGTTCAGCAAAAAGACTCACTTACAGAAATTGCAGTCACTTCAATCCAAAATTTTAAGACTGACAAGAGAAGCTCTTTCTGAAAAGAGAAGCTCTCTTTAAATAACTCTACATACCGACTTACAACAACCAACACATACATCCTCTTTATTCCCGTTTCTATGATAATCTTCACGGACATCACAACAGACTGATAAACGATATGGCTATAGCTGACATGACCATTAGTAGAAGGCTAAAGAGGAGCTGGATGAGAGATCCCCTTTCCTAAATTAAAGGACTAATTCAAGACCGGGAAGAAGTGCTGTCCATAACATTTGTTTGTTGGCACTCTTTAGTTAGACAGGTACGAATATATAGTTGAAAGATAAAAAAAAAAAAAATCTTGGTGACGTTCGTCTTTGGTGCCAAAAGAAAAAAAATAAGTCAGTAGCATCGGATCAAAGCCATGTATGGTGGACGGACAATTTTTTTTTAAATTCAATTTTTGGATTCTATGTATCTTGAAACGTAAAAACACAAATTTTGGGAAGGATGGGTTAATATTTTTTTCTACCATGGTTAATTACAAAGGTTCATTATTAAAAATAATAAACAAAAAAATCTGCTTCTCCAATCCTTGAAAGGTGTTGGGCTCAGAAAAAGAATAAATTATTTCATACAAAAAAAATATTGGCCCTTTACTCTGATGTCAATGTGATTTCAACCACTTTTTTTTAGAGATATATAGAACAGAAAAGGTTATATTGTCTCCATTGCACCCAAACCATCGAGATATCGACACCTTTTAGAAGTCCTCCCTCGTAAGGAGAACCGCTATCCTATTTTTTTTTTTTTATATATATATCGGTAGGGGAAGAAGTTAGGGTACCGGAGGGTGCAAATGTTGCCTATTCTCACCTCCCCTCTCCCAGTCACGACAAACCTATATTTCACCTCCCTACTATGTCTTGTTTTATTTTATTATTCTACAGGAGGCAGTGGCTGTCGATTTAGAGGCGGTCATTAACTCGCGGAGATTTCCATTCTGACATAAGTCATCTGTTTCACATTTTTTTTGCAGTATGTTTCACAATAGAACGACTTGTCAATTAATTATCATTACTAGACTTGTCTTAAGCGCGATTCACTGAGAATAAACGAGTAGCTACTTTATGTCTCGACTAGGAATTATCTTTTGACGAGATTAAGGATTATAATGAATTACATTCCTTTCGGATTTAGTATGGCTTTCAAAAGATGTTGAGATATCTTTAGATATCATTATTATTATAACCAGCGCGATAAACAAAATTCATTAATGTTCATGTACGTTAAATTTTAATTAATACATTTCACAGCTCTTCCACAGCTAAATTTGTATAAATCCAAAATCCTCCACTACATTATTTAATAATAATAATGAACATTCAATGCTGACCAACCAAAATTTATATAAACAAGTAGAGCAATAAGGTTAATCCAATTAGCATCAAAGGAATGTGCAAGCTTCGACAATTATAGCTTTGAAATCTTACTATGATTATGGCTACTACTTCGTCATTGTCTACAACTGTTATTCTAATAACAGTTGTAGACAATGATGAAGTAGTAATATAGATGATTGTTGACCAAGTATAATATAAGTTAAGATATAAGATAAATATATGCATCATTGTTTTTCATTTTTAAAAAAATGTGTAGGCATTCATAAATAAGTTTAATAATTAACTCCACTATATATATATATTTATATATATATATATATATATATATATATATTTATATTGTAGTAAAATCCTGTAGATGGAAAAAAACTTGGAAACGTAAAAAAGATTGATTGTTAATTAAACTATAATAATGAAGAAGGAAAATGTTTCATATCCTTTTATTGGATAATGAAGTTGTTTTTTATATTTTATCAAATATTAATATTTTGTCAGTATTATGTTTCTAATTAGTTTGCTTTATTCTATATTTATAAAATTTTGTCTTTTCATAACATTGGGACATGCGGCAACAGTAAATCTAACAATTATCTATATGATATTAATAAAAACTTTAGGAGCGTCCGACCGTGTTCGTATTTTAAAATCGCTAAAACCATTCAGTATTGCGGGTACTGTATAGCCCACCCCGTGTCCATTTCTAATTTATGCCAATTTATGAATATCTGATAGCGAATAAAGAGAATACCTGCATACCACTTTATTGTGGAAGAGGCCATAAATTAATTAGTAAGGATAATTAATTAATAAATATTAAGGTTTTAATTTTTGCTGTGATTACAACGGTCCTTGGGACATGATCTCCTCTCTCTTAGTTATTAAATTTATGATTAACTGCAACGTAAAATAATGTTTAATTATTTAGGAAGTTTTCAATAATAAACAAGATATATATATATATATATATATATATATATATATATATATATATATATATATATTACCAACAATACAAATGAGAGGTCTCAAAAAATGTTAACTACAGAACTTTCCTATTAAGGTGTGGTTACACCAAATATGGACTTGACTTGACTGGAGTACAGTAGCGAACCCGTATCGTGTATTTAATAGGAGGCGGGAGTCAAGTCCGCTCAAGTTCAGTGCCGACTAGGTGTCGCCGGCTCATATTAAATATACGATACGGGTTCGTTACCGCACTCCAGTCAAGCTAAGTCCGGTTTTGGTATAGCCGCTCCTTTGGTATAGAAGACCGAAACCTCACAAGGAACATAAATTTAATGTTAGGATATAAATGGGTGATTTCACATACAAAACCTCGAGTCTCTACAATTGGGGTAAACAACTATGAGCAGATAATATGCAACACATCTCACATCAACAGACTAAAAAGACACATCAACTAGAAACTGAGTATCTCACTCAACTAGTCCTCAACTCAATTACAGAGGAAAAGGGAGGTAAGATAACAACACGGAAAAATTATATTAAAAACATCAGAAAACAGAAAATTGTAAATTACGTGCATCAAGTAATCAAAAAATGGTCATTATAATAAATAAACTAAAATTTTACTTTCGTATCTTCAAAATTATATTATTAATTAATTCTAGAACATGAACCTTCAGAATTATAATAAACTAGCAAAAGAGCCAGCAAGACCTGGTTATTATTATTTTTTTTTGGGAGGGTGTTTTTTTTTTTTTAAATTACAAGTATTTTGTTATTTTTTTTAACTTTTTTAATTGCATGAAATTATTTATAAGTATTTGTCATATTTTTACTTTTTCGGATATATTTTTATTATGCTTTTAGTCTTGGTGAAATTTTAAATTATTATTTTTTATTCTATTTATTTGGTCATATTTTGGATATATTTCTCGCAATCTTTTGGTTCTTTTTATGATATATGAATCAATTAGTAAGTGGGTTTGAGCCTTAGTCTCCACTTGACTTATTAAAAATAAGGTTGGCAATTTGTACCTACTTTCTTCCTTATTATTATTTTTTTTTTTCAAGCCTAAATGAAGGAGCTCAGTGAGAATGCCAAATTAAAGTTGCCGCTAACAGGGGACTAGAACACCGACAGCCAAGCTGACAGCCAATGAGAAGAGCGGAACAATAGCCCGGCGACCAATGGGAGAGCAGATATCGCCGTAAACCTGGCGACAGTTAATGTGCGGTAATGAGGCCCGTCGCCCTGGCAACAGTAAGCGTCGATCAATGCCTCACCATCCTACGGCCTTTTGTCAACAATTTAAACAGTAAATATTGTTTATTTTATATTTATTCATTATTATTATTGTCTTTAATTTTAAATTCGTACGTCTTCAAGTACTATAATACCATTATAAGATATGATACTGTTATAACATATTCAAATGGATCTTTTGTCAGATATTAAAACCACAGTTGAAAAACAATTGAACTGCAGAGTGCAAATAACCACCAATAAATCCCAGATTTATTGGTGGTATTAAGATGGTATTAAGTCCATTAATTACAGTAATTTTTATTTAAATGATCAAAATAAATATTGAAAGTTACAAAATATTATATGAATGGAAAAAAAAATAAGGAAAAAAGAACCAAACGTTTTTATTTTTATCGAATCATTAAAATTTAAACTAACTATACAACGTATTATGAAAAAAGAAAATATTTAGAATACCTCTCTACAGAATAAAGAATTAAGCTGTGCTACACCAAAATCGTACTTGAATTGACTGGAGTCCCGTTTCGGTGTGATAAATATTATTTATTTGATTAATATAAATTCAAAATTTTTATATCTGATCAGATTTTTTAAAAATGTCTACTTTAGGATATAAATGCACACGAAGAATTGAATCTATAAAATGCAGGCAAACAACTAACCAGTTGACTTTTCACCGATTCTGACATCATCACGACAGAAAACAAAAAGATCACATGTATGCAAGCCAAATGCAGCCACTACTCTCCCCCCCCCCTCCGAGACATCTGCACAAATAATAAATTTTAAAAAATGAGAAAAAAAAGAATATATTTTGTAATTAATGTATTTTTTAAAGATTTTGATGTAGTTGATTCTTTCGTTTCTTTAAATATAATTTTCATATTTCTTATATATAGCAGTTTTTAATAATAACATTTTTAAACCAATAGTGATATTTACTGGAACAATAATATGTACTCTGTCAACGAGCACATTTTATTTGTTACTTATATATATGAATCCTGTTACTTGTTATAGAAACTTTTATAGTTTCAGAATTTTTTTTTATAGTTATTCTTCTTAGCAAAACATTATGATATCAAATAGGATGAATGTATGAGCACTTAGGAATGCTGTGCTAATGACTGTACCTATTATCTGTAATTAATGAATTTTTAAATAATAAACTGGTTTTTATATAGCGGTATGTTTTTTTTTTGTTAGCATTAATTACGAAATCCTCTCAGCCCTATCGGTCTAGTGCAATATTTATTTAACATATTTAGGAGCCCAACAACTTTACTTGTCCATTTTAACCTTCGCTACTTCTTTAATTACATTGAACACCGCAGCGATATATTATAGGTAAAGTGAAGTCGCGCATATAAAGTATATCACCTTGTAAGAATTATATACTATCCTAATTCATACGCACAAACATAAAAAACTAATATAATGGCTAGAATAAAAATCATATCATAAGATGGGTGTCCGTTATGTTTATTAATCCGGTTTCGGTTATAGAATAAATGCCAATGTATACTCTCAAGAATCCAGTACTTTTTGAGATCGCAAATTCGACCAATTACGGCCTAAAAAAATCGTTCCAGTCATTTGGAATTCCCAACAGAATTCCGTTTAATTTCGGAAGCGTTGAACCCCGGATACCGAGAGAAAAGTTGTCGATTTTAGGAAACCGTTTGCCAATTAAATCAAACAGGTTTGGAATTAGTGGATCTAAATTGTGCGTAAGAGATGAAGAGGTGAAAAAGGAGAGAGAGAAGACACTAATAGAAGTGTGACGTAGAATGTCCTTGTGGGCTCAGTCTATCTCCAGCGCCCTAACGTCCTGTACCACTCAATTTGCGTCCGTATTATAATGATCCAGATGAGATAGTTTATTTTTTAAATAAATCCATTGTTTTTTCAACGTGATGGTAAGAAGAGAAATCATATAAAAAAACAGAAATTTTTTAGATAAAATCGATTTATAGCAACCTAATAAAAAAACCCTCATAAATGTGCAGATAAGTATTCCATCATTATTTCTCGTATAAGATGTAATTGTTTTTTTAAATTATATTTCAAACGAAAATGTAATTAAAAAATTACAATTTATACTTGAAAAAACAAACACTTTTCGGCATGTTTATGATTTTTTTTAAACAAGGTTGCTTCACGCCGATTTTATCTAAACTATATACGTACAATTTGTTTGTACTTTTATTCTCCTATATTATTTAAAAAAATAATAATTTATTTTCTCTATCATACCTGGACTATATAGATCCTGTTGGACATTAAGAGGAATAACAAATGTTAAAATTTAGAAATTTGATGGCAAATAGTGATAAACCAACAAAATTTTCGGAAAACGAACTATCTGTTTTAGCCCTACTTCCACGAAAATATTAACTTTTTTCTCAGTATTGAAGGTCATCGGAGAGGTATTAGGGTGCTTTTAAATTCGTTTCACATATGTAAATATTATTAAATAACGTATTATTAAATAATAAATAATTTATATATAATAATAATAATAATAATATTTTTTCCCGCTACATTTGGGCACTTCCAGCGACCACCTTGGATCAACTGAGCTGAAAGTCCGTACGTACGGTAGAACAATACCATAGAAATGAGGATTAATTTCAGTCAAAATGTTCTTTTCGGCATATCCAAATGTTCTTTTTGCGGTTTTAAGGCTTTGCGCATCTCTACAACCCCTCCAAATTGAGTTTGTTGAAAATTTCTATAAGAATTGAGATGACGAGAAATGCCTTTTGGGATTCTCGACTTTTTTCTCCATCGCTCGCCATTTCGATATTTTCAATCTTGTATTTTTTTTTTTTTACTATTTACGATAATGCAAAATGCGACCTTAGTGACGGAGCAGCTCAGGTTTTTTTTATTTTATTCAAGAGCAAGTTAGTCTATATTCTACGCTGTCTATTCTATTCTCCTTTATTGATTCATCAAATGTTGTTGTAAAATCAAGAATTGATTGAAATGGAAGCCGAATTATTAGTGGGATAATGTAAAATGATTAAGAACGTGGGAGTGGGCTCCTATATTCGTGCAATTATTTAAAAAAAAGTTGCAGCAAAATAAAAGTTTTCAGGAAAAGTGCCATTAAATTATTTTTTAATACAGAATGGAAGATACAGCTTCTGAAAAGCGACGAAAGGCTACAAAAAGAAATAGAAAATATCTAACAACGTGTCAGACGATGCAAAACAAAAACTGAATATCTGAGAGCATAGCTCGCTATGCTAATCAAGAAAATGATTAGAAGAAAAGACATCGGTGAAAAATCAAATACAAACCGACGTAACAGCACGTCACTGAGTGATACCATCAGTCTACGGATGATAAAGGCTAGACCGAAACGCGCAGAATAGTGGTTTTCTTTCATTATTAGCCAATTCTGTTTATTATTGTTTTCTTTCTTTTATTTTTCATACTTTTTTTACCTTAACATTCTATTTCCTATGTTTCTTATTAACCCTTCATAATCCCAGGATTAATGATTTTATTCATTTGAATTGGTCATTATGAGTTTCTCTTAAAAGTCTCGATGTCTAATATTCGTACAAGAGGCCTACAATATAATTAAAAAATATTATCTGTTCTTTTTAGTGTACCATAAAATTAAAAAAAAAAAAAAAGATAAATATTAAGAACTTGCGGTTTTGTGAATTATGTGTATCAGTTGTTGAAGTAGTTCTGTAGTCCTAACATCAAATGCTAAGAATATTGCAGGTACATCCTTTTTAGAGAGCCTACCTTCTACCTTCAACATCATCAACAATTGAAGGAGAAGAATCGAGCTGTTTGTTTTAGTCAAGAGTGGAAGGATCGACTTGAAGGCTCGTTGAAACTTTTAGAAGAGAAGAGCGGGTTGAAAGTAGAGCTGAACTTTTCTCATAGTTGCCAGCCTGCAACTGGGACTGGAACGCTTAACATTAAGCAAACAGTTAATTTGAGAGTTGAGACTGGCTCCGTGTAGCCCCGTTATTTAATGTCTCGTCAAATATTTAGTAACTTCATTGTGGCCGCTTCTACCTTCCTCCAACGAGATTTTTTTGTCCAGGGGTTTTCTCTCTCCCGGAATATTAAGATTTCTTAATAATTTTCTCTCCTAATTTATAACTTTTCTTCACGCTGAATTATCATTATATTCCTCTGGAGAATTTCACAGTTAGTTTTTGCTTATTTTTTACGGCATGTGACTTACAATTAGATTTAATGTCTATGTAACTATGCCAAAATATCAACTTAAATCGGGCTTTCTAACAAAAAAATAATAAATAAATAGGCTTGGATAATAAATAATTAAGAAATAGTTCAAAATTATTTAATTTTGTCAGCTGAAGTTTTGACCCAAACATGTGGGTCATTTCCCGGCTGAAATAAATCAAAAATATAGAAGATGTAGATAAAAAGTAAAACGACAGAATAGAAAATATATAAAAAAATAAAAGTAAAATTAAAGACAAAGATAATATTAATGGGTACTTGCATATTATAGGGGCTACACGTCTCCAGTGATAATTAACCCAAATTTTCTAACAACATAAATTGATAGGAGAATTCAAAAACACTTGTCTTTTGTTTGCATTTAAATATAATTCATTTCTTAACCTCAATCCAGAATTGATAAATATCACCTTTGATTTCTTTAAAAGGATCTACTTTTATTTGAGTTATCCACATAAATTCTGCTAAATTGGAAGCCAGGCAGTTTCCGATGGTACCTCTTCTTTTTTTGTTTCTCCATTTCACGGCTTCGCACAGTCTTTCAATTTTTTTTTGTATTTGGAAGTGTTACTGGGCCAACAAAATTATATTTATGATGCAATTCCATTATTCCGTAGATTCTTATAGGTCTTCCAACAATCGGTTACTACAACACTTCCTGGATGTGGGTCATCATCACGGCTGATATTAAATCATAAATATAGAAGATATAGATATAAAGTAAAATGGCAAAATAGACAAATAATAAAAGTAAAATTAAAGATAAAGATGGGATTATTATAAACATTTAGCTTTAGCTCAAATATTGTCATTCTTTAAATTTATGTTTCTCATCTTTGTCTTTAATTTTACTTCTATTTTTTTTATATATTTTCTATTCTGTCATTTGATTCTGTCATTTTACTTCATATCTACGTCTTCTATATTTTTGTGATTTAATTTCAGCTCTGAGATGACCCACATGCTTGGTTCAAAACGTCGACTAACATCATTGAATAATTTTGACTGATTTCCTAATTATTAATTACCCAAGAAACCTATTTATTATTTCTATACTTGGAAACACTTTGTTGTTTTGTTAGCAAACTAAAAAACTTCTAAACTAATCAGATAGAGGTAAGGAAGTAACCTGTTTCTTAATATTTAAATTCTGCCGTTAATAAACTCAATAAAAAAATATTTTAATTGTATCGGCACAGAAATATATATATATATATATATATATATATATATATATATATATATATATATGTGTGTGTGTGTGTGTGTGCATATCGATATTTTTATTTCGATGTTTACATCTCTATTCAGGAGAGATAGCGGGCGAAACAGCTCTCTTTAAGGACTACGCCAAAATGATTCATCTCAAAGAGTGACTGCGTATTCATGATGTGCGTATTCAGTGAAATAAGAAACCCCATGGATAAGTACCAGGGAAATGGTTGAAGTTGTGATTCTCAGATTCAGTTATCATCAGGACAGAAGAAAAAACGCTGCAAATTATTGCACAATGTTTTATTCTTTCCAAATAGTAATATTTCAAAAATATCTGGTCTGTATATTCACGAGACTTTCCGTCTTGCTTTGGTTTACAGTTCAGAAAATTTGATTATCTTTCAAATGAGCATTTGGAATGTTTTGGAAAAGGAACATGGGCAGAATACTTTGTAAAACATAACTATTAAGTTCAAAACAGAAATTTAGCAGCAGGCACCAAAGGAACAGAAATTGTAAGCTTGTCCCAAGATGATCGCCGTGAGAGTGCCGAACTGGGAAGAACAAACTGTGTCAATGCAAGTAGGCTGTGATGGTTAGGACATGTAATCGGGGGATAAAATAGTACAGAGGAAATATCGGATGTGCACTTCAGTGAAAAAAGAATAAGAAAAGACCAATAAGCTAAATGAAGTGCAGAAATAATCCAAGTTTGGATAAAGTAGAGAGGTGCGAGGAAGTCAGAAGACCAATTGATAAGTCAGGAGGCCTAGGGCCACGATGACCAGGAGCGCCGAGAATTAGTATATGAAGTTCATTAAACTATATCTCAGCTAATACTGGTCCGATTTAAATTCGAAGGTCGGTGGTGAGGGGCGGGACTGGGTTTTCAATCCGTTTCATAATCCCTAGAGCACGATTATGAAAATTTTGGAAATGTTTGATATATATATATATATATATATATATATATATATATATATATATATATATATATATATATATATTAAAGTATGGGTAACTTTCGATATGTTAGGGAAATGTCTTTTGTGGGTCAAATTTTTTCGTACTCCCCAATTTTTTTAATATATTTGTTAAAATGGAAATACGACTTTAGTGACGAAGTTATGCTGCAAATGGACTTTTTCTTTTTTTTTTTTTTTTTGCGGAATGACCCGCATGTTTTTTGCTTTTTAAGGGGTGCGTTTAAAAATGAATTTTGCCTTCTAAATTGATTTCTAATTATTTTAGATTTTTTGAATATATCTTTAATTATATATAATTGTTGTTAATAGTTATAGAAGACTAGAGTTTTACTTTATATAAAATATTTAAAGTTCCTTATACATACCTATATATACATATATAGCTATATATATCGTAACAACTAAGAAATAAATGAAGAGAGAATTGTTTGCGTGGGAGCGAGAGCTGGAGCAGACTCAGTAATTCGCTAAGAGTATCCTGAAACGTGCCCGCAAGTTTTCCTTTCTCGCTCACTCTCTTTCGATCCGTTTTCCTCTCTCCGCCCTCCTCCTCTCCGCTCTATCCTTCCCTGTCCGATTTTCCTTTTTCAACTTGGCAAGAGCCGGAGAGGAGGGTTTTTTTTTATGGTCACCTGGGCTGAGCCCTTCAGCCCTATGCTGGGGGATTACGTGAACACCTTGTGGTCAAAAGGAAAAAGAAGTCCCTGATAAGGAGGAGAAGGAAAACAACTTTTGAACATCGTGGCCAAACTTTAGTTTGTTTTCACTCCTTTTTTTTCACATTTCTTTGTAAGAGAAAAAAAAATATATCAATGCCGCAGAAAAAACAAACTTTTTAAGGCGGTTAATTTGTTTTCGAATTACAAAGAAGGCAATTTTGTGATCTAAACATCGATTTTTATTCTGTTCGATGCAACTTACAGGTCGCGAATTACCACAGTATAATTGGATTTTCAATGTTTTAATATTAATAGCTGTTATTATTCGTTGTAGAGTTTATATATAAGAATGCCTAATCATAATGTGACGAAACGTTTCAAAATTAATCATGAATTTTCTAAGCCTGTCAGTCTTATCACTATTCGAGGCTAAAGTTACACTGAACAAACCATAGTAGGTTTATGCAAGAATGATCGACTTATCCCTTCTAATCAAGCACTTTAAAGTTCTTCGTCTGAGAGATTTTTGAGGGTGTGAAACTAAGACAAATGGAGGTTTTTAAAGTGAATAAATCGGTTGGAACACCCCATCATACATTGTCAATATATGATGAATGACGCATTTTTTACGCTGTTTACACTAGTATAGGAAAAATTATAATATTCAAATAATAATAATTAAAATTATTATTATTAAAGTAAGACCAGCAATACTGTATGGGATGGAAACAGTCAGCCTGTTTCCACATCTGGCCAAACAACTACAATAGTAAAAGTACATAAGTTTTTACATCAATAATAATAAACAAAAATAAACAATAATAAACCTGTACCACTACAACCGATGAAGGGTCTTGGGTTCAGTACTTGGTAAGGACCGTACTGTTTCTAAGCCAACGGTTGTGCAAGGAGGTGATTTGGCCGAGATCTCGCTCAACCGCCAGGTTTTTCCCCCAATTAAGGGTACCCATTTTATAGAGGCTGGGTGGTCCCCAGGAGGGTCTCCCGATCCCACAGGGTCGATCCACGGCTGATAACAGAATAAATAATTATCTGCCACAGCCAGTCTCGAACCCGGGACCGGGAGCATTGTAACTTAGTGCCTTACCACTGAGCTACTCCGCTCCCCTAAAAGTAAGTGCGATGGCCGGGAAAACAATAATAAATAATAAACAATAATAAATAAACAAAAAATTAATTCTTCTCTTGACAAAAATATACATGTATTGAACAAAAAAGAAGTAAAATAAAGAAAGTATAAAGGAGAGAAAATAAAAATTATACATAAATTTCCACATAAACATTATAAACTTCTTATCAAATTGTTTATCTTAAATTAAAAGTGTTTGCTAATACAGAATCTTTCTGGGAAATGAGGAGATGTTGGAAAAGGTGGAATTTGAATGAGATTAGAGGAGAAGAATGACGGATACTGGAAGGGAGGGAATTCCAGAGGGCAGTGGAGCAGACAAGAAAGGAACGTTCGAATGTTTTGGTTCTGTGCGAGAGGATATTGAGGTTAGAAAGCGATCTTCTTTGCTGTCCGCGGACTGAAGATTTGAATAATAGGAGTCTGTAGGTTTGGGATAGGAAAGATCTGAAGAAATATTATCGTCGGGTGGAGAGGAAGAGCCACTTTAACTCGCCATAAAGATAGGGCAAGTAGGACCGCCTCGAGGTACCGAAAACAAATCTTAAAAAGTAGATAATGATTCGCTTCAATCGGTCCTCGAGACCACCATATACCACACTGCCAGAGTCAAAGTGGGGGAAAATAAGAGAGGATACGAGGAGCTTGCGGGTTGATTGTAGAAGAAAATGCTGGGAACGATGGAATAACTTGAGGATACTTATTGTCCGTCGGGAACTTTGGGCGATATAGGGTTTTCAGAACAAGGTTTGGACAATAGCAATACCCAAGTTTTTAACAGAGGAGCTGAACGTGATGGGTTGGACATTTAGGATGAATGTAGGGGAGGTGACGTTGGATCTGAAGACGGAGTTGGAACCTATAACAATGGCCTGAGTTTCCCTAGCGTTTAACCTTAATCTATTAAGGTTCGTCCAGGCACTGATCCTATCTAGGTCTTCCTGGATATTGGAAAACATTACTAATGATTCGGAAGGAGAAAAGGATAAGCAGATTTGGAAATCGTCGGCTTACAGGTGGAGGAGGTGGGGGGGGGGAGGAGGGCTGTGGTGGATTGAATTAGGAAGATCATTGATATAGGAATTGAAAAGGAGTGATGAAATGCTTGAACCCTGGGTTACTCCTTAGGACAGGACAAGGAAGGAAGATAGAGTTTGATTAGGAATGAAAACTGCTTTAGTCTGGTCGGAAAGTAAGGATTTAAACCAGCGCTGTTGGAGAAGGATTTGGATTTTAATTTGATAAAAAGGTTAGAATGGGCTAGGTAATCGAAAGCTTTGTATTAGTCAAGTAATGTTAGTTCTTTTCGTAAGCCACTAGTGATTTTGATGAAAACGGATTGAGTGGAGAAGCCGGGTCGGGAAACAGATTGCAGAGGATCGAGTAGATTGGATTTTTCAAGGAAATTGGACAAATTAGACTGAACAATTCTTTCTAGGGATTTGGAAAGGTTAGAGAAAATGTAAATCAGACCTAAGTGTTTAGGGACCATAGGGTTGGAAGTTTTGTTAATAGGATACAGTTGAGGAAGAGGATTTTCAGAGAGAGAGTTTACGAAGGAGTTGCCGTTTTGATTTAGGATCAGGAGGTGAAAATAGGGCATCGTTAAAGTAGTAGATTTCGCTCACCTAATAGTTGTCAGTGTCGAATTGCGGAGCGCCCTGAACGCTTGATAGTTATCTGCTAATCTTGTGCGTCTAAAGTGCCTACGTGCTGCCTCACGTCTCTTCTGAAGATCTTTAATTTCTTGGCATATCCAAGGAGCAGGCGGGCGACGGATGGTAGAGGTTATAAGTGGGGCATGGGAATCAAGGTTACTAGTCAGATTAGAGGTGAGGATGTAAATCATGGAATCGATGGAAGAACAGGGTAGTTTTCACTCCAGTCCAGGGTTTCAAGATCGGGTAAGATGTTTTCATGGCTGAAGGCATCTAGGTTGCGGAAAGTTATGGTTTTAGGGAGAAACGCAGGGGTTGGGATATTGTATGATATTTGGATAAGGTCGTAAGAGGAATGAACGGGACACGCAGTTGGGAAGATGCAAGAAGATTCTGCGCTGAATCGATAACATGAAGGTTCAGCCAAGTATCAGACCAGCAGGTAGGTGAAAATGTAACAATGAAGAGATGGAGGGAGAAGAAGATATTTTCGAGATAGTCTGTCGTTGGAGTCCGAAAGGAGATTGCTGTAAAATTATTATGTTGTTGTAGAAAGGAACATAATTGAAGAGGGTTGATTCAAAGGATGAGTCAAAAGGAACTAAAGGAGGGCAATACACCCCAAATTTAGTAGAGGATTGTTCATTGCAGGACATTTCGACGAAAAGGAATTCTAGGTGTGGATAATGAGATGAGGATGAGGTATCTAAGATTCAGGATTTCAGGCTATTGTGGACATCAATACTCACAAGTCCGGCCAATCCGGCGGATAAAGGAATAATCATGCAGGTAAAAAGAAGAGGAAGGGGTTTAGCCATGTTTCGAAGATTGTTATAGAATGGTAACAGTTAAGAAAAATTACTGATAATTAAGTCGAAAAAATGAAAACAAATCAAAATAATGTTTTCTGTTTATTTTAATTTAATTCACTGGTTTTGAGCATTGATAGGTGTGATTATAAAAATAAAGCAAAAAAAAAATTAATTGTATAAATAAATTATAAAATTAAAATTGTCTAATATTTTTCTTTTCGAAGGTTTAATCTCTTTTAATTAATTATTCATTTTAAGGATTAAGTTCATATTCATAAGTTCAACTTTCAGATCAATGATACTGGGGAGGAAAGACAAGAACATTAGTAATCACGGAAAATTCCATATCAATAGGAAATTTTAAAAATAATGATATACAAATAATATGATTATGAACAATCAGTTTAAGTTATGTATATGACGATTAAAGCTCACACTTAAAAATGGATAGAACTGTCCGAAACATTGTGAAAAAGGAATTAAAAAAATAAGGGATATGAAGTACGATGGGAAGCTAACTTAATCCTGAAAATTATTAATTATTTATTTCCAGGATTAAGTTAGCTATTATAATCAGTTAAAAACTTAAATAATATTAATTTTCTGTTTGAATTTCAACCACTGAGCGATCCTAGTAATAAACCATGAAACCATTGCAGGTTTTGCATGTAAATGTGTTGATATTTTGTGTTGGTTGAAATGTTCACGTTAAATTGAGGGTGTAAAGAGGAAAGCGAACTCATAAAAAGGACGAGAGAAAAAATAGTTTGTTTTAAAAGTCATTTTACGATTCAACAAATCATATTTAAGGTTCAACAAATAGGTATATATTTCATATAACCTGGACAGATTACTAATGAAACCACAACAAAAAAATAACAGTGATATTAAAACATTTTGTATCATAGTAAATAAAGGAATCAATGAACGTCTCTTTTCTTAACAGTTCGAAGGCGTTAATATTTGGAAAGTATTATTGTTTTTTAGTTAGACCTATTTTTTAAGAAAACTAGCCATCCAAAGCATTCATATGAGACTTGAAGCCTTTCTTGCGTTTACCTCAAGCCAGTTTACATTCAAGTTTTACTTTAAAAATTATAACAATCATTTATATAACTTTTACTTATATAATTAATTATTACACAATCAAAATTTATTATTTCAAAACACCTGCCGAAAACCCTGATACAAAATTGTTCTGACTATTATTACTAGTTTATTATATATTAATTACACATAAAAAATGAGATAGACATAATAAAGGACATTGTGAACTATTACAACAAACACAGCCAAGAAGCCTCTATCGGCTGAAAGAGCAAGTGGCGCGAAAGCAGGGCAACAGGTGCTTTACTCCACTCTATACAAAGTCTACTTCAAAGGCTGCGACAAATTATAACTTTCCGCCTCTGATATTAAATTAACTCAATAAACCAACTTATTTATCCTATAATGTATCACTTGTTTATTCTATTAATTTATCAGCCATTTATTTCTGATAATATCTTTTTACGAAAGTCTTCGTTTATGAAAATATTATTGGTTTTGATATCGCTTAATAAATACTTATTAATATAACGAATATAATTATTTTCATTCAAAAACCCCTCATTCAATCATATATATTTATATCCCATATATCTTATAATTTCGAAGTATGAACTTAATATGTTGTGAATTAATCATTTTCCAAAGTGAGTAGCGTTTTTGTAAATGTAATAATTTTGTAAAGTCAGTGAGGATAGTCTGGGGTCGTGGTGTATTGTTAAAACTGTTGTATCGTCAGGATAGGCAACATTCAATAGGTGAAGTGAATACTTGCTAAGTGAATGGAACACGTGCTCCAAAGATGGGTGAGTAGGTACTCAGAAAAATGCCGATAAACTCTTTCGTAAACTGAGCATTGTAATAAGTTACTCACATAGTGGAGAACTTTCTCAGTTTTATTCACTACGAAAGATGAGCAGGTACTCCGAAGCTATAGTCAACCCATATTTGGAGCACGTACCACATGGGCACATGCACACCTATTCCATTGTATAATTTCTCTTTATTCACATTTAACCAAAGTATCTACTCAGAATTTCGAGGAATGAACACATGCTCAGTTTTATTTACAATATCTAATGTCTCGGAGATGTTAGGTATGTCATGTGTTTATATAATACATAATAAAGGTGTCAGTATTAATTCTTGCTGTATTCCTTGCAAGACAAGTCGAATTGAAGAAATTTCTGAGCCCGGACGGATAGAGAAAAATTAGGCGAAAAGGAAGAATTGAAGAATGAGTTAGTAGGAGTGAGATAGTATGGTCTTGAGTTTACTCGTGGTGCCAGACTTCATCAAATGCTTGTACGACATCCTGAAATACACCATTTGCGTCTTGTTTTTCTCTTGCACTCCAGCAATGCAGTCAATAACTGACGAAAACCGAATTGATGGTCATGCATTAATTTTTGGTCGGTCAGTAGTCAGTCATCTAGTCTTTTGAATATTAATTTTTCAAAAATTTTGTAACAGATTGGAGGGAGACTGCTTGGTCTTTAGGAAGAACAGTTTTTGTGGATCGTATAAAAGTGTGAATATTTCCATTATACTGGGAATTGTATATTTTCGTAAGGTAAAGTCCAAAAATTGTTAAATAAAAACATTTTTTTTTTTTTTTTTTATGGCCTAATCGTTTCTGGGTTTAAATTTAAAATGTCTTATAAAATATATTTTATAATGGCGTGATAACCATAATAGAAGGCTATAATATGCTATCATTTTAAATTAAATTAGGAAATTACCTTTCTTTGGTCAAAACAATAATAATATGTGTGATTTCCTTAGGCTCAAGAAAAATATTTTTCCACTCCAGACCTCTCTGCCCGAATGATGGCCTAAAACTTCGACCAAAATGTCGGCACACAATATAATAAGTTTTTTCTCACGTGTATTTTTCGTGTTTTTCATTGACTGCACCCAAGGCTAAGCTTCTCCTAAACATATTTCCACAGTTGTATACTTCCACCATTGTATTTAAAATAATTAATTAATTATTATATTTTGTTTTCTAATATACTATTTGTAACGTAAAGGTTGTTGATGACCGTTAATTAATTTTATGTATTCAGCTTAATGAAATCTTATTTTATAATTATATACTAAATATAAAAACAAGATTATTAATTATTTTCGATAGGATATTGGCTATTATCTAGAAGAAAGGTCCTGAAGGATATAGGATGTTAATACAGAGAGGTTAAGGAACTGCTACTCATTAGCGGCACTTGGATAGGCACGACCCCATCACACTTCTGGGTGGTCCTATCTGGACCTTCGCATCTATAGTAAGGTCTCCCTCCGGTTCGGCAGGCTGGTAGATCTAACCTAGTAGACCTACCAGTAGACCTGACCATCTCTAGAGCATTTGATATATTTCTGAACCTAACAATTCTAAAAAAAAACTTTTTTTAACGTCGACTCGGCCAAAGCGAAAAAACTACTCGTCTAGTTTTCCAAGAAGCGAAACTGTAACCTCAGATTTAGGTGAGATCCTATTCACACACTGTTCCATGGATATACCAAGAAACTTTCAACCTTTTTTCATTTACCGTTATTTTGTTTTAACAGTCTTTAATTGTTATTTAAAAAGTAGCAGATTTCCACTTTTTCCTGAGAGACCAGAAATAAATAAAATATAAACGGAATAGTATCAAAGAGGTCGGTAATAGGCTTCTTGATCAATAACCGAATTAAAAAAAAAACTTATGATTGAATATAGAATGTCTGAAAAAAATCTCATGCTGTGCACTGATGGTTTACTTACAACCATACTTTGAGTAGAAATTAATTTCTGCTCATGTAAGGCTCTTCAAATTTTAAAAACTTACATTTAGTTTCAATGGAAATTTCATTTATTTTCAATAGAATCATTTAGTTTTCCATTATATAATAAAAAAGTAAAACTTATTAATTACAACCATCACTTAAGTTTATGCCTTTTTCGTCACCTTAAATTATCTTCTACGACTTTATATTAATTTTATGATATTAATTTTTCAAAAATCTTTAGCATTCCAACGGTATAATATTCATCTATATTATTACTCTTGTTTCCGGAAATTCGGTTTCAACTTGGTAAACCATTTTTCCTTTTTTCACCCAAATTCTTTCATAGTTTATATTAATCTATTTTTTATTAGCTGACCCAAAAATGCTTCACATATGTAAAATTTTGTTATATATATATAGGCATAGATAGATAGATTAAAGGAACACAATTATAAGTTTGACAGCAATCGAATTGTAAATTTCGAAAAGAGCTCATCTCGGTATTTATTCAAAATGGACATTTTCAATTTGTTTTTCATGCCTACCTTAAATTCTTAATTTCAGTTTCGTACAACTTTTCGCTTTTGATCTAGGCTGTTTATAGACACACAGACCATTTTGTGTCACTTGGTTATTTGGACTGGAGGACCTTAAATTTCCGTTGAAACTCCTCTTCGAAATTTTTCAGGATCGCATTACTTTCTCTTATTATATACGCATTTCATATATTGGTAAGCGTAAGTAAAAAAGTCTGTTATTTTATCATCCGCTTATCAAAAAGTCTTCTCTTATCACCTAGATAAATTTGGGATGAATTGAACTAGTATCGGTTATTTCAGGTCTCAATTATATCAAAAATATTTAGAAAAAATAATTTCGCATTAGTCAATGTTGAAATATCATTTATGTGAAATATCGGTGATATGGAAGAAAAGTTCAGGCTAAAACGTTTATGATAGCTTCTTAATATAAAATCCAAGAAGAACACATTTAGTTCATTAGGGGCATTGTTTAAGCAGTATTGCACCGTTGTCGAGAAAGATATCAGATTGAGATTGTCGAGGAGGGCTAGCTAATAAATACAAAAAAGAAATGACAACAACTACGATTATAGGTTATAAATATAGGGGAGAAAGTAAATAAAGGGAAAAAACATACAATTTAAAATTTATTCTTAAGGTAAGAAGAAAGAGGATGAGGCGAAAACAATTTATGACGATGGTGGATATAATTGTAAACGAGGAGTAGCCTAAACCGTGTACTATAATCCAGGTAAGATTTAAGATTTCTTGGGGCAATGGCGTTCGTTCTTCTCTTCGAGATACCTGACGAATCCGTATCCTGAAACAATCGTAAGCGGCAGTATTTTAATGTCCACGCCTCGTACTTCTATTGTATGCCCGATCGTCTTCCGACAGTCCGGGTCTTTCAACTTATTCTGTTCCAGTGTTGGAACTGGGGATCTTACCGACGATGTGGACTATTTTGAATAGTATCTCGATATTAAGCCCTACCAAAATAGACTACACCTGAAATATTTACCCAAGTAATTAGCAGTAATAACCAATTACTTCATCTTGAGAGCTTCAGGCAACCGCCCTGAATTCTGCTTAATGCGCCGCTCATATGGTTAACCTTAAATAAGCTTCGATTTTTGTAGCGAAAACCAAAACTTCGCCAGGTATTATTTATGCAATAATATATAACAATAATCCTATATTCGCGGATTTAAGTGGTTGGACTGGCGGTTTTTTTTATGTTCGTCGGAAATAATCATTTTTGTTATGGTGCAATTATTTTTAATGAATTTATAAAAGAAAACATATAATTTAATATAAATTATCGTTTTATATTTTTAATATTTCGACTTTAAACAATTTGTGAATCCTGTAGTTTCTGAAAAATGTGTACGAATTTTTAATTTTCAATTTCAATCCAAGATGGCGGTCGTTATGGCATTACCAAAAATCTGTCCTATGTTTGATTTGCTCCAAATATGAAGGCATTTAAATCGACGAGTTTAAGAATTTTTATTTCTTCAGTCCATTATCTATTCATTTTATATATATATATATATATATATATATATATAATATACATATATAATAATATATATGTATATTATTATTATTTCACGATAATGGCCATCTAAGGACCGCGCGTATATCATTTCTCGGCTTTCTTAATTAGCCCATGTTCTCCTAATTTTCTCACTCATCTCTCTCTTTCACTCACCTATCCATTTTTTTCCCTTCTCTCCTTTTCTTTTCCACTACAAGGACCTTAATGTATTTTTCTGTGTCCTGGTATTCTTTTTCTGTAATACCAATTCTTGTTATTTCCTCTTTCCTCTGACTGGGGTATCCTCTGGTGCTTCGTAGTCCATTCATTCTTTTCATGTGCCCGAAAAATTTGAGTCTCCTTTTCCTTATTGCTGTTTCCAAGTCTTCAGTTTCCTCATACAGTTCTCCGTTTTTTTTAGGCCAGTATTCGTGTCCTATTTTTCTTGGCCCGTGGATACGTCTTAGGATTTTTCTTTCTATTTTTAGTTGTTTCTCCAAACTAGTAAACCCCATTGTTTCCGACCCGTACAGAATCAACGGTCTCACCACTCTTTCATTTTAGCTTTTTTCGAAAGATTCTTGACCGTTTTTTATTTATTTATTTTTTTACATAGCCCACCAACAGGCGTTATGCCCAATGAAAGGTAGTCATTCACTCTCAAATGTATCATATATATATATTACAAAATTAATAATAATAATAATGAAAATACAATAAAAATTACAAATATAAAAACAAACAACAATAATAAAGAGCAAAAAAAAGAAAAAAGAATCAGTCACAGCTCAGAGACTTTTTCAAAATGGATTAAATTATATTCCAAAATGTATTACGTAGTGTGCATAAACTATAAGAAAAATCTAATTGCTTTTAATTATTTATTAAATTTCAAATCTATGACATTTTAAAGACCGGTGAGCAAGAAGCCAAACTGGTCTTACAGACTGGTAAATGAAAATCATCTGTTACCCTGCTACAAGTTACGCTGAATCTAAAATTCAATTTATTCAGTTTAGAGCTATCATCAACAATATTTTTTACTAGTTTTATCAAATGCAATACTGTGGCTATTTCGCAACGTTGGCTGATGGAATGTTTTATCCTGAAAGTATTTAAAAAATATGCAAGAGCCTAGACCGCTTTCTGGATATACTCTGTAATATTTAAAATAAACAAATTTCAAAAAACGTTTTTGTACTATTTCTAACATTTTTCTTCCTTTTTTGTAATTTGATTACCAGATAATGGAACAATATTTAATTTGCAGCTTGATAATAGAATTAAAAATTTTAATTAAAGCAGCTGGGTGATTAAAGCCATTTCAATGCCTTCTTCTAGCCCAATGTAGAAAATCATTTTATAGTGACAGTTTTGATTGTCTCATATTTTGTCTTAATTTTTTTTTTTGTTTCTCTGTTATTGGTCATCATTTTGGCTTTGTCGAAAAATATCTTCCTTTGTATATATTAATATAAATATATATATATATATATATATATATATATATATATATTTATATATATATATATATATTTTTTTTTTTTAAACTGGCACAGATGTTATAAGGAAAACAAAATCGGATAATTACAATGATTGTGATACTGGTACAGGTATTGGTGGGGAGGAACTAGTCCGGCGAGTGGCCCTTGTATGAAGTATTGTGGTCCTTCTTGCCAATTCCTGACGGCCATAACCAAACATTTCAACCTAAATTTTAATATTAAAAAAAAAAAATGATCAATTGTATAATGCTTTCTAACTCTAGCTCGAATTTTGTCGATTTCTGAATATTGTTCGGCAATGAGATTTATAATTACATTACTGGCGCCGATATTACGAGAGAAGAATGTGAGCTGAGGCGAAAGAAGTATATGCAAAGTCGCATTCGTATTCAGGAGATTTGTGTAATGATTAGAATAAAGGGATGAAAAATACGTAGGATTATATATCGCCGCCCCGGTAGAACAATGACGCTCCCGCATAAATGGCTCAAAATGGAATTAGTATGCCATTGTTGTCAGAAATACGTAGCGCATGTGAGGGAAAAAAATACGTAGCTATAAATGTAGTCCAGTCACCAGGGTGTAGTTGCGTCATTGGCGAAATGGGAGATTTAAGTTTGTTGAAATAAAATCAACATTGGCTCATTTATTAGTTGTGTCTTTGATCTTGACAAGTTATATTCGCGTTTCGTACGACCAACGGCTCAAGTGTACTTTACGCTGAAATGTCTTGGAGTAACCTTTGTTCAACTGTTCCATTATTCTCTATTTTGTGCTGTGCCAACCAGATATAATAACAAGTGTTGTTTGAGAATGCTTGTTGAAATTCCTTTCCCTTTACTTGTGTGGCTAAAGAATATATTTTTTATTCTAATTTTGGTAGACTTGTAGAAATTCGTTTTTACTACTTTGGATTTAATACCCCGACTGGGGCTCACCGTTGGACGCTTCTCGGCAGACCTTCTGAGTGTCGATCAGTAATAAATTTTACTATTAGCGCTTGGTCGCTTCGAGATCTAATTTTGATACAAGTTAATAATTTAATAGTTTATAAAGTTTCTGTTTGAATTTGTGAGAAATATATTAATTTTTCTTATGACCAGCTAATTATAATTTAATTATAGTTAGGTAGTTAATTCAGTTATTATTTAGTTTTATCAGATATATTTAATTTTTTTTATTATGATTATTTTTAGTATTATTATTATTTGGAGATGAAGCCTTTTTTTTTAATCGTAATGTATATTTATTATTTTATTGTATTATATTATTTACTATTAGTGATCAGATCCCGGCTGACGGTTTTCCAAAGCCGCTTTGTATTTTATATATTATTTTTAGGAAAGACCGGGTTTGTTGCCAACATCGAAGATGCCCATAGAACGATGAGAGTCAGTGATAATATCTACATCAACAGAGCCAGAAGTGTCAAGTACCTTGGAGAATGTTTTTCAGAGGACCTCAGCGAAACAGTGGCTCTCAAACACAGGAGACTCAAACTAGACAAAGCATATCATGCCTGTAGAAAACTGTACGCTTCCAAGCATTTATCGATGAATGTCAAACTAAGACACTATAATGCAGTAGTCAGACCTTCAGTTCTCTATGCAGCAGAGCGTCTATATCCAACTAAGAAGACCCCATTAAGAACTCTTGAGGTACAAGAAAGAAAGTTCCTGAGAAGGATAATAGGACCAAGGACCTACTATCAGATCCTACCAGATGTAAGACGATGGTACAAACCAAATCGTGAGCTCTACCAGCATCAAGAAAACCTCATAGATGCTATAAGAAGAACGCGACTGACTTTCTACAGACACCTGTCCATAATGGACTCTAACAGATTGTCTCATAGGATCTTCAAGGTTGCTAACAAGGACAAGGCCAGTGGATTCTTGTGGATGAAACAAGTAGAGAAGGATCTTCCGGAACTCCATATTAATCAAACATAGACATAGATGACCGGAGTGACTATCATATAACTGTCAATACTGCACCTTTCGTAACGTCCCTCATAGAAACTACCCACAGACCAAAGGACGAGACCAGGAAATGGTCTGAGGAGCGCAAGATTGAATTTAGCAGGAAAATGAAGGACTACTGGGTCATCAGAATAGCTCAAGGCAAATATAAGAAAGCAGCTGCCAAACCCACCACTCAGAACACCAATCGCGGTTAACAACGACTATGACAGCCAAAAACATGCAGCTAAAACACAAGCATCGTTGTCCATAGATGGTCCTAACGAAATTTTAAAAAAATAAATAAATAAAATATACTAAAAAAAACAACACAACTGATTTTGGAAGAACAATGACGTGTTTGTAGAAAATAAGATAAAGAAAAATACAAACACTTATTGTATCGCTGCGATGCACATTGAAATATTTGAGCCTTGAAGCCGAACTGAAGTCCAAATCAGAAAGTTTATGAAAAACACCATTAGCACCATTATTCTCTAGGCTTGATAACTGGCTCATCAAACTCTAATGGAATAAATTTCCCTCATTCTCGTCATTTCTTGTAAGGTCAATAAAGAATTAATGAAGTAATGAGTAAAAAATATAACGATTACTACGTAGTAACTTTTTTCGAAATTTTCTCCTAGATTCTTTTGAAACCGTCCAGAATACACCACAAGAAAATTATATGGCATCCACAAAGAATTCATAGGAATGAAAATAGGATATCAAGCTTGATGAATGATGGGTTTAATATTGTTTTTCAGAAATTCTCTGATTCGAACTTTTGCCCAGATTTAAGATTCAAATACAGTGCTGCCTTATGAAAGTAAATAAAGCATCAAATATTTTTTTCAGGTTATGAGGTTCAACGCTCCCGTTTGTTATGGAACCGCTGTGCCATAGAGCCTAGATTCACATACGTCAAATTGTTTTTAGCAAAAGTGATATAGTTTTTTGTGTATTCTGTAAAATTTAATTTTTTTTTTACAATTGTGTTATTGTTCTACAAGAGGGGAGGGAGGGAGAGAGATAGAAGCGATATGATGCCCAATATCTCTGGAAATAATTTTGGCTTCTCAATGAATGACAATATTAACGAAAACTTTAAAAACTGCTAAAAACAGATTTTAGATTTTTTTATCGCGAGGTCTACTTTTCACAGAACTACTAATATATCATATTCTGAAGTAGTATTATTTATTTATTTATATATATATATATATATATATATATATATATATATATATATACATACAGTTGAGAGAGAGGGAAATATATATTGAGGTGTAGTAAAGGCCTGTTGACTCTAGAGCGATTGGGGGCAGCGGCACATGCGCACTGAGCGAGCCCTTATCACCTAATTCTGATAAAAGACTGGTCCTGCTCAGCACTCGGTCGATCTCGTCTTATATCGAGAGTACTTCTATATCGATACCTTGGCAGTATGATGTCATAGTATATATATATATATATATATATATATATATATATATATATATATATATATATATATATATATATATATATATATATATATATATGGTTTCAGATCTCATAATGAATTTAAATATCTGATGTACCGTTTCACCGCTTGACTATCTTGTACGCCTATAAAACTACCAGCATCGCGACGTCTATTGGCTTCCATCTATTGACATCCAAACATACATTATTATAAAAATATTAAAAACGGATAGTACGTAACTTGAAACGTGCATATCCATGAAAATCTCCATTTGTGATTTTTAGAACGATTCGTATTCCTCTCTTCTCAGAAGGCGGGAGGAAAAAAAAAACAGTTTCTATCTATTTATTATATTATTTATATTGATGCAAAAGTCTTATAAACCAAATTTGAAATTTTTTTCATTTTATCTTAACCACACCTTTTGATGAAAATCTATTATGGTCTAGTAAAATCCCACTTCCGACTACCTAATTTAAACCAAAATCTAGAACATTATTTACATTGATATAAATGTTTTATATACCAAATTCGCGTTGTTTTGCATTAGATGTTAATATAATTTTTGATGAAAGTCTATTATGACCTCTAAGTAAAGCACCACTTCCGGTTGGCTAATTTTTTATCAAACACTAGTATATTTATTATATCTATACAGAAGCCTTATATATCAAACTTGAGATGTTTTTTATTATATTTTAAAATAGTTTTAATATAGCTCACCTCTAGACGTTACAATAATCCCAATTATAATATTTCAACATTGTACGGCTAACCGTTTTTGAGTTGATATGAACGTACGTCATGAGAAAACCAGTGAAAATGGATATATCCGTTTAAATCTGTAAACAGAATTTTTTCGCGATTATAATACTTCCTTTTCTGCGTACAATGAAGTAAAAATGATTATCTTCAAATCTGTTGGCTTCGATATTTTCCTCACATAATAATTCTACATAGAAGGTATAAAAAAAATTGAACATATTTCATAATAGTATGAAGTGTTTGGGCAAATATTAATTTAGGAATGAAAAAATAAAATCGTGGGTTGTGTTCTACAACTGCATATGTACAGTAAAACCTCGTTGATCCGAATCAGATTCACAGATTTTTTTTTTAATCTAACTTTAGCATTAGGTAATAATTCTTAACTATGATATCAAGAAGGTAACTATGCATAAATACGCCAAATATTCGTTTTTTGTTTTGATTCAATATACATTTCCTCTATAGATTGCACAAAAAATTATGGCAATCAAATGTTTTTTGTTTTGAATTTAAGGAAGGTTAACTAGAGTCACGCAGGAGGTTGACGTCGATTAAATGTAGGTATGTCTACTTATTTAGAGATTTTGTTTTGCTTATCACCCGAATTATCCGGATTTTCGATTTAGTTCCAGTTAGTCCGGATAAACAAGGTTTTACTGTAACCACAATTTTGCAGAGAGGTCCCATTAGGTTAGATCTACAACATATTACAACTATGTAACTGTTGTATACAGTTCTTAAATATTCAAAAACAGATAAGCTGATTAGCTGGTAAAAATTTCATTTTATAACTGGGAAAGTTTCAATATTTACTGTTCTCAAAAAGATGAATAATTCAGAGTCTCATTCTAAAAATTCTTATTCTCGATAGATAAAACACACTATTTTTGTTGAATTTTCGGAGTTGACATGATTTTCCAAATAGAAGTTCTACGTAGCTGTTAAACTCCGTTTAATCATTCTGAACAAATTTGGTTCCGAGAATGGAAGAATTTAGAATGTTTTCCATTTTAGCAAAACAACCTAAAACGAATTTAGCAAAAAAAAAAATAAGAAGTTGGTTAGGAATTCGAAATTCGCTAGTCATTGAAAGAATCATGTCAACTCCGACAATTCAGTAAAGCTTGTGTGTTTGATCTATCGAGCTGTAAATTTAATTCTCTATTTCGTTAGCTTCGGTCCTTTTTTGATACATGGACTCGTTTCTTCATTGATTGTCAAAAAGTTTCGAAAAACGTATTTTTTCATGTTTTTGGTCTGAAAACTGGCCGTCTCCATATACTGGCCCGTATTTATTGGAAATTTTGTTAAGGGTTGTTTTCTACAAAATGTCCAAGGGCTATTTTTTTGGAAGGAGGGGAGGACACCCTGTATGATCAAAATTTTGTGTTAGCTTTCAATCATGAGAATGACATCCTATCTAATCAAAATTAATTAAAATATCAAAACAAGAGCCGAATCTCAAATTTTTTTTTTTTTTCGATTCTTATATTAAGATTCCAAAAAAAAGTTCTACATTTTGGACTTTTGTTGATATTCAGCGTTTTTGACCCACTTACAGGAGCCAGCTGAGTCTGAAATTAATATCTCAGTTTCTTTATAGTACAAATGAAAGGAAAAGCCTCTAGTTTACACTGTATTGATTTTGTGTGTATATGTATATATATATATATATATATATATATATATATATATATATATATATATATATATATATATATATATATATATATATATATATATATATATATATATATCACGGTGGTGAGTAAATTGAGTAGTATATTAATTATTTCCAAAAACAAAGAATTAAATCTCCTTAATGACATTAAATAAATAATCAGCGTTATGCCAATTTAGATACCGTTCAGAACATAAAAAGACGAAATCAGGTAAAGGTAGACCATTCCAAGAAATTTTGACTCATGTTCATTAACGGCATAGCTCGGAGTGATATATACTGTCTCTATTTGCTTACTACTTTTTACCTGTTGATGTGAGATGTGCTGTATATGTTGTGAATTTATTTCAAATTGCCTATTTCTACCATTATTGAAGGCTATGTTTGCGAAACGGCGACTGGTCAGTTATTTAACAGGCATTTAAGTGGCTTAAAGGATTTGATTTTGAAATCTTCTAGTAACATTCTCAATTTTTTTTTTGTCTCTTTTTCATTAAGATAAATTTTCATTTTGGATTTTTTAATTTTCTTCTTAAGTATCTGTTTCAATGCAAGAATAACCAATGCCAAAATTAATAACATATAGCTAGGAGAGGCATTGTCTAGCTATATGTTAATAATTTCGGCATTGGTTATTCTTGCGTTCAGTAATAGATTTAGTTATTTGAATACAGCAACTATGACTGTACATTTGAGAAGTTATTCAGCGAGAAGGGCAAGTTGACTCGACTTAAGGGCCTAGAGTTGATAGAACATTTTACGATCCCATCAATTACGAGGAACATAACTGGCCGGAGTTGCAGTCCGTTTTACTTTTAGCTTTTCGAGTCTTCTCTTACAATTATTGTTTATCCAAATGCTCAAAGTAACACAGGTACAAAATAAAAAATATAATTTTATTGTCCTTATCCATATTCTGTAGTTCCAATTGTGTTGAATCCGAATTAAGGAAGAATTAGATGCGCTTGAGGTGCATTACTGTTGAACAATAGAAATGATCTGCAGTAAGACTTCGATTAGCCGTCACTCGTTTATCCATCAGTTTCTGTTAACCGTCATCATTCAACTCATGGTGTGAGTATTTCAAAGGAAAATATTAACAGAAAAGTAGAAAAATAAGAATAAGAATAATTTATTTATTTAAAAATAATTTCAGAAAGTCTATTTTTACTTCCTTGTATGAAGTAAAGGAAGTATTGTAATAGCGAAAATTTTCGGTTTTCAGATTTCAGCGGAAATATCCATTTTGACCATCCTTGAATCCATTTTGACTAGTTTCGTCGTGACGTCTGTACGTACGTTCGTACGTGCGTATCTCGCATAACTCAAAAATGGTTAACCGTAGAAAGTTAAAATTTTGTATTTTAGATCGTTCAAAAATCTAGTTGTGAACCTCCCTTCCCCGTCACTAAATGATTATCGGAAGTGGTACTTTACTTGAAGGTCATTATTGATTTTCATCAAAAATTATATTAAAAAATAAGTCAAAACTTCTCAAATTAGGTATATAAACCTTACATATTAATATAATAAATTTTGGTTAACATTGGCAGTAAAGAAGTGGTACTTTACTTGAAGGTCATATTAGACTTTTATCAAAAATTATGTTAAAATATAATGTAAAATATCTCAAATTTGGTAAATAGGACTTTTATATTGATATAAATGTATTTACTAGATTTTGGTTAGAATTGGTTAAAACACATCAAAAATTATATTAAAATTAAATACAGAAATCATATGTTTCCGTAATAAAGGTTACAAACGTAATTTGGTTTCAAATCTAATTAAACATTTTTATAATCTGTTTTAAGTGTTAAAATTGAATGTAAAATAGATTTTTCCCCTCCCCATTGATCATCAGAACTGAATAAGTCTGCAGCAGGAGAATAAGATATAAGTTAAGCGGGTTCATTCGCTTAAAATGTTGAAACCATCGATTTCCAATGCTTTATCGAGTGACATTGACAGTTCTAATGTTGTCACGTAACACCTGATGTGACACAGTCTCTTGGGAACTTGTTATCAACTGAAAGAAAACGACATATAACAACGGAATGAGACCTCCCGAATCAAGAGCTTGTGTGTGTGTGTGTGTGTCAATAGATAGAGTTCGCGACACAGAATGTCGTTTTTGAGATACTGCAATCTTCGAAAACTAGTAACCAAATTCAGGATAATTTTTTGAGCCACCGATTTATAGTTTAATAGGCATTCAAGGAATTCATGCGGTGTCCACATCAGATATTTTAATTTATTTTTTTATAAATTAGACAACTACTTTCATAAAGTTAAATACGACCATAGACTAAAAATCCCTGAATTATTGTTCAACATAAAGTAATGGAAGAAGAGTGAGAAAATAGTTTTCTATGAAAATTATTAACTACTAGATTTTATGGTATTGTAATATGTAATATACGATAATAATATGTAAACGAATCTTCCTTCATTATTTATTCATACTTTAGCCACGTTTTGAAAAAATATTTCATCAAATTCAGGATCTTCTAAATAAACATTATACATTAAAAACTCATTAAAAAATTAAAAAGCTCATTAATTAATAATAATTACCTTACTGTAGCACATTATTAAATAACAATTTTTTTTCGTGTTTGTCAAACAAAACGTTAGTTAGTTGGTTGGGGTCAAACCCCCTTAATAACTGAAAAACCCAAAGTTATTTCAAACTGCTGAATTTGTGGCGTAACATTTCACTCTAAGAGTTAGTATAATTTAAAACCATTACCAATACCAATAACTGATTTAATATTCAAGATGAATAAAATTTGATAAAGACTATGATATTGATCTTGAAATAGGGTAGTGAAAATAGTCTTCACTGAATTAAGATTTATTACTGTTCAAATTACTGCATGATCAACGTTTCAAGGTTCTTCCCCTTCATCAGGACCGATTCTTAATACATGGTACATCTTCAATTGCTACAATCATGGTGTTTTCATATATATAATAATCTGTAAATAAAAACTTAATAAAAAAACATGTTCTCTTATAAAAAACACATCTCTGTTTTTCTTAATCTAATTTGATGAATTATATAAATCTCATTTAGAATTCCAATAAATACGAACAATAGTAATATTGTAGTTGATTTAATATTAATAAATTAGACTTTTGTGAAAGATGTAAGATATATTTTGAACATGTCATTTAAAGAATAAATACTTTAATCTATAAGATACTAAAATAAGTAAAAAAAATCACTTGATATCGGGTTGAAGGAAAAAATAAACATGATCTTTTTTTCATCATTTAGAAATATAGGTTTTTTAAATTATTTATTTTTGAAATTTAAATCAATCTTAATCATTTTTTTTACTTATTTTTAACTTATTTTCTTAGTTCTTTTCAGTAGTAGAGTTACCAAAATAGGAAAAACAATGGCATAGGGTACAACACTATACAGCCATTTTAAGAGGAAAAAAATATAGGAACATAATTTAAGAATAAAATAGGAAAGGAACGATTAAATTACAGAAGTGGATCGGTTTCAAAATAGCAATGAATTTCAATGAAGGATAGAAGTTGTACTATATTTTTATAGAGGAAGAAATATCAAATAAATTAGCGATTTTATATATTAGAATAATACGAATTGAACCAAAATCAGTAAATTTAATACTGAACCTTCGAATTCTTTAATCAAGTGGGCTATTCCTTATCCTTAATCCTTAGTTCTAATACATCGAGAAAAAAATCAATACACGAGCTCATAGCACACTCTCTGTTCTTTTTTTTTATAAGTTCCAGTTATCAAATATTAAATAATTGCTGTCAAGTAATATTGATTTTTTTTTTTCAAATTTAATAAAATTGAATATAAACAGATATTGGAATAGAAGATAAGTCAATGAGAGTGTAAAGGCCGTATCACTGACGTGGACAGGTGGTGACGTAGTCGGGAGATGATGACGTAGTAGTGGTTACATCACGGGTCACGTTGCTCTCTCTAATCAGTATTGTTATCAAGCTCACTGCCTCCCTAATGTCAACCTTGGCTCTCTTTTCACAATTTTGCCTGGGATTGCTTAATTTAAATCAATTCGATAAAGTCTTTTGTCATCCTGTTTAATTAAATTGCTGGTTTACCTAGTGCGGAAGCTTTGGAGTTTAACATTATCTCTCTCTCTCTCTCTCTCTCTCTCTCTCTCTCTCTCTCTCTCTCTCTATATATATATATATATATATATATATATATATATATATATATATATATATATATATATATATATATATATATATATATATATATATATATATATATATATATACACGCATTTGAAATGTTCCTCTAGAAAAAAAAACCCCTGAAAATTCAGTTTGAAAACTCTCATTTGAAAACTCTCATATCCAGCAATACCCCTTTCCTCGAAAAGGGAATTACCTATATCACTTTCAGCTTTTACATTATATATAGCAAATCGTCATAAAATAGCAATATTTGAAACAATGATCTTGTAAAATCAATCCTTGGTCACATCGTTTATGAAACTATAAATGCGCTCCGCATTAATCGGTAAAATGAACCCATCTGTAGACCACGTCTATTTTTCTAGATAGGTTTATACAGTTACTTAGAAATCATATTAATTACTAATTACTAAACACGGAACCATCATGTGGTTTATTCACTAGTCTTCATCACGATGAACCGTACCTGTGCGATAGAAGTTAGAAATGGAATGCTCATTTCAAGGATCATTTTTATCTGATCCTTGAAATGATCATTCCCTTTAATTATTAATGATTGCAAAGAAAAATATTAAATATTTTACAAAAAAATTACTATCAACCAAGATTCTAGCGGGTTGTCGAAGTGAAGGCGTTAGGAGGTATCAGAAAGCATCTATCTACAGAACTTGTTCAAGAATAGGGTTGTGCAAAGGATGAGGGAGGGTTGTGAGAAGGAGACCGATAGTGTCAGAGGGAAGAATCTCCGAAGCGATAACGATCGACGGGCTAAGGGTCATAGCCCTAAAACACCGCGGGATGATTACCACAAACGGAGGGAATGAGCCTTCTGATTTTGAAGTAGGAAGAAAAACCAATGAGGAGATGAGGCCTCAGAACTGATGTGGAGAACAGAAGTCTCGAGACCAGAGAAGAGCATGGTTACTTGATCTCGAGATAGGGAATTGAGAAAGATCAGATAAAATATGAACAATGGGAAACTAAAATAACTGGCAGAATTATACCGATCTGCTTGCTGCTAGGACCAGATTGGGAGAGATTGAGAGGAAACCTTTACTGAAAAAAATAATAATAATTGTACGAAGTTGGCAAAATTGACAGGTAATCTTTGAGGGAAGGATCTCTACAAAAAAAAATTATAAAATAAAATAAAAATAATAAAATATATATATATTTTTTAGTTTATATCTGATATGTATAAATTGATACTTTATGGATTTAATTTGGCGAAAACAATATTGATTGAATTTTGATAAAAGTTTATCAAAATTGGATCTGTAATGTACGAAAGAGCAGAGAAAAAAAATCGACGTGCAAGATCGATGCAGTTTTAAAGCCATCATTTCAACATGACGGTTTTTTCTTCTGTTTTTTTTTCTGATCTGTTGGATCGTATAGGGCCATCTTAATAAGTGGAACTTACTTTTTTGTGTGCCGACGTTTCGGCCTAAGTTTTAGGCTATCATTAGGAGAGAGAGAGGTGTTGGCTCCGTGTTTTGCAAACAATAAGAAATAAGTTTTACTTATTAGTCTATGTTTCATTAGCCACATCCTCCTACCAACTTTTTAAAATTGCATCAACGGTCAACTATAGCCTTACCAATAGGAATCACAAAAAACCTTGAGTTGGCGCTTGGCTTTACGCATATGTGCCCTGATGATCTCCTCGTCGCAATTTCCACTTATTTGTGTATTCTTCATTAACCTCATCCTTCGAGCAATTTCTTCTTAAAATTGCCTCTAGGTCAACTATACCCAAACCAATATTTATATTTTTTTTTCGCTTCCTAATTACCATGATGTAATCAGTTGCTATCATTCCTCGCAGTGCTAATCATAAACAACCCAGCCTTCTCCCACTACCAGAGAGGACATGTGACTTCCCCTCGAAGATCGTTAAGGCCTCATCAGTTATTGAGATGCGGCAGTTGCTTTGGTATACTTTGATAACAGCGCCATCTATTATTTGGGTTATCATGAATATAAAGCAGCTAGTTTGGAAGTGGAAGTGTTAGAAGGGTCCGGTTAGTTGCTACAACTCCCCGCTCGTATCATTCATGTTCCAGAATTAGCGCTCTCTCATTAATTCAAGAGAGTTCAGCAACTCTCAAGAAACTGAGTTATCGAATTTACAACTGCGTACTTTGTGCGATGCTATAGGATCATCTTCTAAAGGCATAGAACAACTTGGTAGATAAGATGCTACTTTGTACAGGAGTGTATTAATAGATAACAATAATAAACCTTACTAATATTTATATCATTCCTTATTAATAAACTTTCAATCAGGAAGGATTAAATGAACATAATTGAAAGTGTGATAAAAACTATTGTATGTATAAATACAGTTTCAAACCAGTTCAATTTAAAAACAGAATAGAACGTTTTCTGTGGTGCTTAATAAAAATCTGTAAGGCTAGTTTATTTAGTAATTTAAACAAATTTTTAAATTTATTTGATAAAAATCAATTATTTTTTAATGTTTGTTCCATTTGGTGTGGAGTGATTGGATTGGAGTAATCGTCAGTGACCTCCTTAAGGATAGTCTTCGATATAGAAATCCAAAATCCAACGACTCCAGCCTTATATTATTATTTAATATAGTTTATCTATATCAACTAAGATAACATTTTTTGTGTTTCTTATTATTATTTTACGAAATTTATAGGTTGTAAATGATTTATACCTTTTTTTAGAACTTATATAATTGATGATAAAGCATTTATTTATTCTAAAATGAGATCTTCATTCATGGATTCTAGTTGAGGGGGACATATAATTTCAGGTCATTTACCTATTTTAATAAATTATTAAAGTTTAATGCAAAATAATTAAGAGGTGGAAGATAATTAAAATATATTTATAAATACTAGAATAATTTAAAAAAAATAGATAACCCCCTATAAATATAACCATGCTTAGTTATAGAAAACAAATAAATTTTATAACACGAATCATGAACCATAACCTCCTAATTTCAATAAAATAACTTTATAAAAATTATATATGAAAAATAAAAGGGGCAAATAAAGTACAAACAAGTAAATAATAACCTGCTGAAATTAGTTCAGGCATATTTTATTAAAAATAAAATAAAAAATAAAGTGATCGTCAATGGCCGCCTTAAAAGACTGGGCATTCGATGTACAGGCCGTCCTAAAAACATTAGCCCACCAGTAGCTCTGCGGAACTATTACCCCTCTTTTCTTTTAAATTATAGTTTTTAATTAATTGTATTTGTTAATTATCAGCATTTTATAATGTCTAGTAAATAGACAAGTTTTTAATACATTTTCTTTTTTTAAAATCTCCTTTATTTTATTTGAATTCTTTTAGAAATACAATTGAAAATATTTCAAGAAATTATTGTTACAGAACGATTCAGGAGAGTCAATATAAATAATTATTTTTCAAAAGATTTTATTTTTATTTTTTAGTACAACTTTAACTTTGAGTGATCTGTGGAACCATTTGTCAGTACTTACGATTGAACAAATTTTATTTGTGATTAAGGGTTAAAAATAAAATATTAACCGACAGTTAATACTACTGGTAAGGATATCATGATAATAAAGAACTATTTATATTAAATCGAAAAAGTGTTCCTAATTCGACATGTTGAGCTAATAATTCTAAATAAGGAAACGTAAAAAAAACCTGTCCCTTCCTTTAACCTAATATCCTCATTGCAGCTGGGCTGCCGTTCGAATTACCTATAACAATGTTAACACTCCGCAATATGGCTGTCTATAGGCTTCTCTTTCTCTTCCATAGTATCAGTTAGTCCGGGTACTTGCCTCTGTGCGGTTGTTTTCTTTAGTTTTGTTATCATTTTGGTACAGTTTAACATGTGTTAAATTTTTTTTATTTGCGTAATATCTGATTAGTTATCTCATTTTAAGATAGATAGGTAACTATAGGACTGTAGGCAGGATTTTTGTTTGGTAGGGGAATCTTAATTTTGCAGCCCATTATTTCATCCCCTTCTCTCCCCACCAATAAAAATCAATAATTTATCAACTATCAACTAAAACACTATTTTAAGTTGTATATTTCGAAATAAATATCATCTCATAACATTTAAATTCCACTTTCCGATTTTTTTTTTTTTTTTTTTTACATAAAAACATATATAATCATGTCTACCATTTCCTGGTTAACTTATTGGATATCTCTGGCCGTTTGAATAATAAATAGTTATATCGAATTGTATCTCTTTTTGGTTGCACTTGTTTTAAATTTATAAAGATCTATGACAATTATTATTAACCAAATTAGAAGAAACAAACATTTTTTTTTGCCTCTCAATTAAGGAATCAAGAAACTTTATCCAAAATTTAGATATATATATTTTTGTTTTCACTGCACGATTCTTATTCATGTGAGATTACAGCTATTAATTTTATTTTTTAATATATAAAAATAAACATTGAAGTATATAATTCATTGTTCCTTTCATAAAGTAAAAAACAGAAATTACATTAATCCGATATTTGATATAATTTCTTCAAATCGCAAAACATTTATTGATAATCTAGAATAATATTTAATAATTTCATAATTAATTTTATTGAAAGCACATGGCTTATTACACAAAACATTGAAAAATCGAATGTATTTATAATTAAAAACAACCGAAAGAAACTTTTATAAAGAAACATAAACTTTGAAAATTATCTCAATAATAATAGGTATCTTATTTTGTTCCCAAAAACCTTATAACATACTAGACATCTACACATACTTTAATGACTTGAACATATTTAAATTTAAAAAAAATATATTAAAAGAGAGAGAAACACTTTATTATAAAAGAGGTTGCCACTAACACAGAATAGTTTACATCTTATTAGACAGTATTTAGGACTTATAATAAATATATAGCATGATTTCAGTACATAGTAAAAACTTATGTTTTTTTTAACGGTTTTTATATAATTTTATTTTTCCTTTTTTTACAAAATATTCTGTTAACCCTTTATAAATTACAATAAGATGTCATTTTTTACTAGAAAATAATTTAAAACCTATCTAATTATTCAAATTTGAGCTAAAATATTAAATCTTATGATAATAAATAAACAAAAAGTATCCGCCAAATTGTTATATAAAATTAGATTTATATTTAGCGTTTAACAAATAGATAGAAACATAAATAAACAGTGGTAAATAAACATTTCCTCCCATTCAACCATTTTTCACTTCAACGGATAGATCATCTATATAAGAATTAGTCATTTAGAAAATTCATCAGTAATTAATATCAGAAAGAAATATAATTCAATAAATGTTGAAATAAAATATAAAAATAAAATTATTGGGAATGGTATTTAAAGCTCATAATTCTCAAAATTTTAAACAAAAGATTAAAAATGATCTATCTTTTGATATATAAATCAATAAATAAAAAAAACTTTATAGACCAACTTAAAGATTGAAGCATATAAATATTTAATTTAAAAGTTTGTTTTAACATTACCATATATTTATGATTTACTAACTTGAATATATTGTGAAAATTCGTTAATATATTAGTATATTTATTAAATTAAGCAATAAGTAATCATATGTATGTATAGATTATCTGATATGTGTATCTTCTTCATTTAGTAAAAGAAAAAGTCCATAATTATTCGAAATGTATCCTTTCATACATTCATACCGTGAATAATTAAATAATAATAACAATAATAAAATATCTGTGAACACATACTTGCTCGTGATTGAAGATAACTTGACCACCGCTATGGAGAATGATATCTGCTTGAATATTCAGTTTTTTTCTCTAGACTGTTTTGGGGTCAGTAATGGCGGTAACTCTCAGCCAATCAGAAGCCAGCATTCTCTATGATCAAGTTAGCATCTGTAAAATCTCAACAATTCACATCTTCTATCTCTATATCAACTAGCCTGGCAATGGCGTGCTTCGGTTTGTCTCCAGCGGATTATTTCAATTTTAAATATGTGAAAAGTGTTACAAATGTGATAATGTTGATTTATTTAAGCTTTTTTAGTGTTAAATTATTATATTACTTATCTTCGTTCCGAAATCTGCCTGTTTTAAAGAACAAGGCGGATAGTGAACTTCAAGAAAGAAGGCTACATTACAACTTTCTGCTGTGAGTTATGAATTTCAAATTTATAATGCAATACAATTCTTAATTGTTTTCTTTTGTTTATGGAAATCTGTTTTCAAGTATTTTCTTTTATAAAATTAGTCAAGCTTTTAATTGTCTAGCACACTTTTCATTGCTTACATTTTTTATTTTAATTTAATACTCAGTATCTTTTGGATGTTTTAAAAGATTAATTCAGAATAAAACTTATTAAGTATTGTTATAGATTTTTTCGTTTTTACTATAAAGTCTGAAAATAAATGAGCTTTTAAAATTGTCGCAAAAGGTATTAAAAAAATAAATAAAATAATAACAATGATAAATTTGACTGTCTAAAATATATTACTGCTTTTTAGTTAGCCAACTTAAGAATCCGCCAAATTAATAATGGAAATTTCCACTGAAATATGTGAATAGGTAATGAGCGCTTTAGAACATTCTATTATTATTTTTATTTTTTTTTAACACATTGATGGAAATGTCTTGATCAAAATATATCTACAATTATGGAATATATATATATATATATATATATATATATTAAGTAAAACCATTAATATATTATAGAATATCACTTTTGGTTATAAATTTATACATATATTGTAACGCTCTACAAATAATAATAGTTTTGGCGAGGATAGAGGTCCTTCGAGTTGGAGCTGCTCGGACCCAGTAGGTTGTTAAACCAGTGGTTCCTAAATGATAGTCAGCCGCAGACCCCCCCCCCCCCAGTAAATGAATTAAATTATCATCATAAATTATTAACATTTGTTTAAATTATATTTTTTACTACCACCAGTGTTTGCAGGGGACCATCCCGTTTGTAACAGGTGTTTTTTTAGAGAAGGTATGCAGTATTGAAAAGAATCAGTTCCAGACAATGACAGAAACCATTATTCTGGACTCATTGGGAATTGTACACCACCATTTGCATTAGGCGTTGACTTTATTTTGCCATGTGTTCCATTTTCTTTTCTTTCAATTTCATTGGCATTGTTTTTTCCATGGATCGATTTCCCTTTTCTTCCGTTTTGATCTCCCTTGCCCACCCGATTGATCCGGTATGCTGTGTGGTTTGGCAACTCAACACAGTTGAGCAGCACTCGAAAATTTCTGTTTGTTTTCGAACTCTCTCTGGAAGATTTAGAGAATAATTTCCAAGTTTTTCTTAGCCCGAACCAAACTTATTTTCACTAACCAATCGCGGACCATCTTTTGGGAATAATTGACTTAGACCCACTGAAAAAATGTTTTAAATTACACCTTGTTCTGTCATTAAGAAAATTAAAACAATATTCACAATCTCTACACGCGCTAGATAGCATTACTAGCGCTAGACCCTGAGGCCCTTAGGCACTTAATCAAATAGCTACTTTTTTTGGTTTTCGTCCAAGTAACCCCCTAGGTTCCAAGCAGACCCAAATTACGGTACTAATAAAAAAAAAGAAATGGTCATATTTTTATTTTTAATTTAATTATTTCTCTCGGTTATTCAACGCGCCTTTTAAGGTGGCCACTGACGATCACTCCAGCTGGAACATAGAACACTTAATTGGAGTTGAGTACTTGAGTACTGGAGTACTTGGAGTTGAGACGATTTCAAGGGACCCACTGACGATCTCTCCAATCCATTGTTAAATTTTTTACCGACAGGTAGTGTTTTATGCTCACGTAAACATGCATTAATGGGGCTGTAATATCAAATAATTTCATCTAGACCCCCTTTTCAAAAAATAAAAAACATAGTGTACATTTTATGCATATTAGAAATTATAAATCCATTAAAACAAAGTTTGATTACATATAATTAATATTTATAAGTATTTTCTAACATAATTATTGGTAGAAAAAAAATAAAATAAGCTATCCATACAAATATTAAAAAAAAATATTTTATATAATCAATATCGTAAATTTTAATAACACATATACATTTTCATTCTTATTAATTTAGCACAGACTAAAAACTGTGCATCCACTCCATCCATTTTCCACACCTTTTGCTATAACGCGATGGATTTTAAGGCCGATGGAATTCCAGGTGCTCTTCTCTACTCGAACCACTACACATAGGATTTTACACGCACGGTTGTTTCATGTTCCATTTGGTGTGGAGTGATTGGATTGAAGTGATCGTTAGTGACCCCCCTCAAGGGTAGGTATTGTTTGTAAGATGTTGCCCCTAAAACATCCACTTCTCGTTGGGATTTTCAAACATGAAATAAATAATTTTCTGTTTTAACAATGTAATAAACACTAATTTTATGTTTATGTCATGATGTTTATGTCATGATGTCATGATGTTTATGTCATTTTATGTCATGATGATGACAATCGCCTGTACATTTTTGGATTATTAGGGACATATTATTGAAATTCAGTTTATATAATGAAATAAACAATTGTTATTTGTCGGAACGCCACTATTCTCTGTAGGCAATTTAGTTATCTTTCAAACGAGCATCTGAAATGCTCTGGAAGATGAATATTTTTGAGTTATCGGAAGAACTAGACTTGCGTACCTGTTCCAACTCGCCGCATCTCTGCTATAAAGGTCCGGTTAAGATGATTATTTTTAGATTTTTAGATAATTAAATTAGCTCTCAAATGATTTTACTTATTTTTTCATAAAATATAACTTTTTTAGTTATGCGTAAATAAAATTACTTTTCATCATTACTTTTCTTCCTGCTTTATTCGAGGAGGTACTATATATGAAGAATAAGGCTTCCAGAAGAATATTTTATGCAGGTTTTATCAAAATCGTTAGAGTTGCTTTGGAGAAGATGACAAAAAACTTTTTTAAAAACATGTTTTTTGGTAACCTTAGCCTTATTCCAACTATTACAGATAAGCTTTCTTGGTTTTTTTTTACTGCACCAAAATCCTGTCTCTAGTCATAATGTTAGCCTATTTTCTTTGCATATGCATTGCGAATTTAAGAAATAATAAACAATTTAGGTGTGTTACTATTCATAATTGTTGACACAAGGCCGGGACAGAGCAGGGATATTTAATAAAACAAATAGAAAGAGTAGGGGAGGACGGGAGACGACAACCGGGAACACCTTGGCTGATTTATTCAGGGTTTACGTGACAGGAATTATACGCGGAAGGGGGTGAATTCACCCCTCCTCCCGGTCGAAACCAGAGTTATATTTAAAAGCCCACACTCTGTTAGCTCACGGACCGCGACTCATTGCTTCTATTTATTTAGTCTCTCTCTAGCTCTGGCAAAATTATAATGTCGAATCAACAGATGTAAGAGATCACTTTAGCTTGCTGTTCATAACTTGATGGCGATTATCTACCAGGTAAAACTGTTAGAGCATTAGGTAAATGCACTGGGACTATTTAGTTTGAACATATGAAATGAAAGAAAAAAAAACTGTTAAGGGAGTAACTGAAGATCACACCAGTCCAATCGCTCCACGCCAAAATGGAACGTGGTTGTGGTGTGACTAGAATTCCATTGGTACTAAACTCACATCACGCCGAAACCGAACACTTCAACCGGCAGTGAGTGTGGAATACTGATGGAATGGCAAGGTGGACTGCAAAGTTTTAGGGCTATAATAATTCGTTAATTATTATTAATATAAATAATTGGTCTGTATAAAGAGTACAGCTAAATTTTACGATACTAATAATATAGCTTTATTGACATCATTTTCATGACAAAAGCCTCTCCCAGAGGAGGTACAATGGAGTTCAGCCCTACAATATGATTATTGAAGCATAAATATTGAAGATACAAATTATTATCATATAAAATAAAATGAAACCCTCAGCGCTTATTAAAATATATAAACAAAGGAGAGAAAATATAATTGTAATATACCCTTTAAAGATAAATCTTAAAATTCATTAAAATAGTAATAAAATATTTTTTCAAAATTCAAATAAGATAACATAAAATTCAAAATTCTTTCAAAATTCAGATTAAATAATCTTTATAGTTTTTTAACAATTTTGCACCAGCAATCTCTGTCCCTGGCCACTCTCATCCAGTTTGTTCCCACTCTGCGGGTAATTTCGTCTCTCCACCTCATGTATGTCCTCTCCTTCTCAGTTGGTCTATCGGATTCCATTCGGTAATACATTTCGACCACCTTCTCGTCCTTCAGTCTGGCCAGGTGACCAGTCCACCTTTATTTCAGTTTTTGAGCTTCCTTATTTAAACTTTTGATTGAGAAAGAATTTCTTGTGTCTTTATCTTCTCCCCCTTCTGATTCCCACCATGCTCCTCAAAAGTTTCATTTACATTGCACCCAATTTCTCCTATTCCTTCTTGGTTAGTACCCAAGTTCGGGCGCCGAACAGGATTGTGGGGGGTAAATACAAGACTAAAGCACTTTAGCTTTTAGGTCGATTGTGAAATTACCCTTGAAGATTTTCTTTAAGGACCAGTATTTGTGCCACCCTATTTTTAGTCTTCTATCCAATGCTCTACTTAATTTTTTTTTTCTAAAGAAATTTCCTATCCAAGATAAATGAATTTACGAATTTATTGAAATATAATTGATTTAACTTTACGAATTGATTTAAATTTACGATATTGATTGAATAAAATATGTAACAAAAATATTGATATGACCAACTTGCAATTTTGTTTTTTTTATCATTAATTATATTGAAAAGAAAATATTAATGAAAAGGAAATAAACATATTTATTGGATTTATAATATGCTTTAAATTTCCACTATTGTTTCTTATTTTTCGAGTAAAGATAAAATTGTTTTATGCCCTTACTATAGTATAGTACATTAATTCTAAAGAGTTATATTAATCTGTACATTGAAATATTTGTAGACTATATATTTGATTACCTTTTTAGCTTATTGACGATACTTATTCTCGAATTATGGCCACAATAATGCAAATTCGATAGTGAAATCAAAATCAGCCAAATTGGACAGTTAACCTCTAAAGTACAGGCATAGCCAAAACTTTCTTTGTAGGTGAATTCACAGCACGTTAGAATATTTGGATCTTTCTTTATCCAATTAATGATATTTTTTTTTAATTTATCCAATATATAAGTTGAAGATGCCATATCTTTCAATAAAATAAATTTCTCATAGTCTCTCGAGATTTTATTTTAAACTTTATGATGGTACCAAAATTAAATAAATTCAGATTTGAATCTTGAACAAGTAATTCAGACATTCAGACCAATTTAACATTTTAGGTTGAATTCTTAATACTCTCATCAGTTATCGATTAAAATGCTGACAATCGATAAATTTAAAGGTAGTTAGATGAAATGTTAGGCATGGAGAAAATTTATGGTAGATTGTTGTAGCCTTTGTTGGTAGTTTTTTAGTACTCTATTTTTTTTTTTAAATCAATTTACTCTGAAACTACATAATTAAGTCAGTAGTACCAATATGTAGATATTCTTGTACATTGTTATCGCCTGGGTGGATAATTGATGGAAATACACTCCTGTGCCACTTTAATCCTAAAAGAAGATCTCCAACGGGCGTTGCGAAAACAAATAGGTCTTTAAGGAACGGTGAAAGGCTAGCCCCTTGACATTTCTCAGCGCGAACTTGTGACGCAACCAGCTGCGCACTTTGAATCAGCGAGAAAATTAAACCAACACAAAGTGTTCCAATTACCACCTGGTTTTATATTTCAGGGGAGATCGAAGGGAAGGCTTAAAGTTCAGCTAGGCAAGGATATACTTTGTCAAGGTTTCTGATATTGATTGTATTCACGAATGTGGAAGTTTCTTATTAATAAAAATTATTATATGTTCACAAGAAGAGAAATATAAAGTTCTGGCCAGATAAAGTTTTCATAAAAATCGAAATATTCAAAGTAAAGAATAAAAATTATACCGTGTACTATAGTATAGGTATACTATAAACATTTTAAAAAAATAGTAATTTTTTTTTAAAAGGCCGAATTGCTATACCAAAAACTTAATACAATAACTATTGTGACTATTAAATGATATATTCATGTAAATATTCTAAATAAATATGATTCTCACAATTGTCTTTCGAGATAATGTAAAGAGGACATAATGTACATTAAGTATATATAATATTCTTATTTGTCTTTTATACTGATGATATGAATGTTACTGAACTGAATGGGAAACATTGAATAGATTTGAAGTATGTATAAATATATATATTTATTAGTTAAATGTATTGCTACCTGTACTAGTAGTTACTACTATAACAGAATTGAGATGTCACTTAGCATTGACAGTAAGGGCATTAGGAATTGACAGTAACTGTCTACAGTCTCTTCAGTGGCATCTATTGTTAACATATCGGCATATAGTTGCATTTAATATATATATATATATATATATATATATATATATATATATATATATATGAAATAAAAAAATTAAACAGCTGTATATCGTCGCTTCAGAGCAGAAGCACCTTAACTCCAAAAATTTAATTTTACAGGAGAGGTAGGAGAGGGTTATTTTACTTTTTGTTTTATGCCTAAAGTATTATTGTTTATTTTTTAGCTAAGCCCTAAAATTTGCGGAAAATTATTGTTGTTTAAAAAAAAATTCTTTACTGAATAAAAAAAAATTAAAATTATTTACAAAAAAATTATTAAGATCCCTCATCTTGATAGAAAATTAGAATAATAGTGTGAATAGTGAATAAATGAGCATAGTCATATGTGGACACATTGCCATGTTTAGGGTTAAATATTATATAGGTAGATAAACATAGACTGCCATGCTAAGAACAAAGTAGGCTGTAGGCAACTGCATGAATGGTAGAACTGAGAACACGAGATTTGAAGTTCTGATGTCTTCTTTTTCGTTCGTTCAATAATAAAGAACATTATGACAGCAACAACCATCATTCTTATTTAAATCTTTATTCATACATAAGTATGTGGACATCAACTAATATAAGTATATGAACATCAACAAACATAAGTCCATGAACATCAATAAATCGCTGGACATAGAAATCGCAAATCACCCAAATATGTTCTATAACCTCTTTTGTGCTTAGCTCGGCAGTAGTTATGTAAAGCAGTTTTGCTAGCGTGCCATGGAACATTGGTCATAGTCATAAAAGTTTTTGACTGACCTGTCTGTCTATGAACCGCAAAGGAGGCTTTGAGCCTTAAAACTGGAAGACAAGTTGAAATCATTTCCTCTTACTTATGTGGCTAAAGATGATATTTTTGATTCTAATTCTGAAAGAACAATGACGTATTTGTAGAAATTAAGGTGAATAAGAAGGGGATATGGGATGAAGTAAACCTGTCAAAAATTGTAAATATTATGGCGAACACTTCTGTATTGCTGCGGTGCACATTGAAATTTTTAAGCCTTAAAGACTGACAAAAGTCCGAATCAGAAAGTTTGTGAAAAACACCATTAAATCCTGATTCTTTAAACTTAATAACTGTTCAAACTTTAATAGAAAAAATTTCCTCCACTCTTGCCACTTCTTGTAGTCAATAGGAACTCAGACATTCTCAGAATTTCAAGTTTCGTAGTTATCAGTGGTTTTGTCCGTGTTAGTAGCTTCTAATACTAAATAGTGTGCTTATTTACGAACTTTATTTTAAAATTACCATTCAATTGATTTGTTGTTTATATTTCTCGTTTTAGAACCATGCTTATGAAGAATGTTTCTATAATTCTTTTTGTTTAATGAATGTTATCGGATAAATGAGTTGTTTGTGTGCCGGGTTAAATGCTGATTATAAACATGAAATTTGGGCCAATGTTGATTATATTATAAAAAAAAAAAAAATCTTCTGTCCTCTTCCAACATTTTGTTTTTTATTACTTCAATTATAATGAGTAAAAAAATATAATTATTTCAACTTAGTAATTTTTTTCAGTATTTTTTCCTAGATTCTATTTAAACCGTCCATTTACCGCAAAAGAATTATATGATATCCTGAAAGAATTCCAAGAGATGAAAATAGGTTATCAAGCTTGAAGAATGATGAGTTTAATAGAGTATTTCACAAATTTCCTGATTCTGATTTATTTCCGGTTGTAAAGTTCAAACACTTCTTTGTGCAGCTGTATAAAAATTTAAAAAAAACTTTGAATAATTTTGTCCGGTTTTAGCTCTATGTGCGAACGTACAAATAGGCTTTAGTAAGTAAGTTTAAATGTTCGATTTCTTTCTAAATTTTTATTTTGAACGTGTGTATAGTAGCATTAGTCTTCGGTTTAAGGTGTTTAAGTAATGTGCTGAATTTCGTTCTGGTTAAGTCGAATTTTCCAAACTTTGATTCAGCCATGAAGTTTTTTAACATTTCACTTTTTTTTTTTTTTTTTAAGAAATATCAATTAAAAACCTGTATCACTAACAACCCAGTGAGGGTCTCGAGTTCAGTACTTGGCAAGGGCGTACTGTTTCTAAGCCAACGGTTGTGCAAGGAGGTGATTTGGACGAGATGACGCTCAATCCTCAGGTTTTTCCCCCAATTAAGGATACACACTTTATAGAGGCTGGGTGATCCCCAGAAGGATCTCCTGATCCCACAGGGTCGATCCACGGCTGATAATAGAATAAATAATTATCTGCCACAGCCAGTCTCGAACCCGGAACCAGGAGTATGGTAACACACCTTATTGTAAATTGTAATGATAGTTTTGAGGATGGAATGTGAATCTCGAAACGCCGAAAAATAATTAATGTATGATTCGGTTAGAAGCTTAATTATTGCTTCACATTCAAATTCGTAATCAGTGCTCTAAAAAAAATAAATGGGCAAATTTTCGGGACTCCAAAACTTTCCACGAAGATACGTTACTGGAAAAAAATAATTTCGACATTTCGTCTCATTATTTCGAATCGCGCTCGCTTAATAACGGAGCGGTCAAACAAAAAAAAAATCATAAGAATCAAAATCGTAGGTAATTTACTCATCTTTAATTTGGTATAAAATTAATATCAGAATAATACATGGTTTTCAAGTTTTTAGCAAAAAATAAAACCTAAAAATTCTATTCTTTTTTTTTTTTTATACTTCTGAGAAACATTCGAGATAACTAAGTTGAAATTCGTAATCAGCGCCCCAAAGACAGAAATGAGCAAATTTTCAAACTTCTCCAAAACTGTTAATCGAGACCCCTTTTTGGCCCCCAGTTCGGTAATTACCTCAATTTGGAAATTCGGTACCGCGCATGTATAAAAAAGTTATGCAGATGAAAGTTGTAGAGAATTTTTTCTCTTTAACAATGAAATAACAAGCGTTGACCTAGGAGCAACGGCTGCCGGGATATTTTGAGTACAACAACAAAAGTCCAAAATTTCGAAGTTTTTAAGCCACAGATAAGTTCTCCCGAAGGAAATATTATTGGAAAACTCGGTTTTCACATGCTGGCTTCAATATATGCAAGTCAGTAAACAAATCTTTTAACCGATCTTATGCAAGGTAAAATATTCATTTCCTCTGGAATAACAATATTCCATCTAGAGACGACCTTTAGATGAAGCGAGTGCCATTATGCAAATCGTCGCAGGTTATATTCCACTCCACGAGGATAATTAGTGAAGATCAACGCCAAACAAACAACAGAGCCTAAGCAAGCAATCTGCTTTGCAATTTGATTTCGCAATAACAAACAGAAATCAATCTCGGGCCTAAATACGGTTTTCCAATTCAAATGGCCTTCCGACAAGGAGTGGAGGAGTTTGAGTAAGTGTGTGTGTGCGGCGCGGCGCGGCATTATCGCTTCATAATAACATGCTAGTATGTAAAGTGATATCCAGGAACAGTTTGTAATAGGTAACAGTTCCTCTTGTCATATCGTGATCTCACTCCGATCCAGTCTTTGTTGATTCCATGGCCGAAGGGATTGTGAAGAAAGTTAAGGTTTTTTTTTAATACTTTATTCAGAATAGAAATCCTTCCGTTAATAAAAATGGCGATACTCAATTTAGGACCGTTTTTACAAATTGGAGATGGAGGGTCGAAAACTAAAATTTTCCCACAATTTATAAAGAATTTCTTAACTATAATTTTCTATTCAAGCACAGCATTGTATCGGATTAGATCCATAGTTTTTAACATACGACTCTTTGAGTAAAATGTTTTACCACAATTTTCGCAGTTTGAAGTAGGTATTCAAATTTGTATAATTCTTTCCTAGAAACAAATATAAATAAATAATAAATAAATCTCATTTTTCCAAACTTTTTGGTTTTTCAAATTATTGGATTGAGGGAGAGGTAAAACCCCTCTACCCCTCCCAGAGCGATCCTGTTTTAATTATTTGAGATAAACATCAAAGTCAGAAGGGCCTATAACAATACACGGATATCACAAATACTTGTTAAGGTTTTTCTCTCTTTTAATTATTTTATTTAAATTTTAGCAATAAATTAAAAATTTAAAAGCTCTATAACTTTTTGTTGTGGAAGGAAATATGATAGATTACGTGAATAGACACTGTTATATATATATATATATATATATATATATATATATATATAAATAATATTGTGATAATTTATTTTATTAAATGAATATAAAGAAATTATAAAAGATGGATGTTAGACATAAAGAAGATAAAAATTTACTTAGATAAACACTAAATTAAGAAAATAATGCAGTCTGATCATGGAGATAGAACCCAAAAACGTCATATACATTAACTAAATAACAAAACAATGACTAAACAATATTAGCTAAACATCTTCAACAATAAATAATTCGTATAAAAATAATTCTTTCAATTAATATAACAAATAAAAGGCTAAATCAACATTTAAAAGACATAATCTTTAACCTTAGTGTAACTGTCAGTCATACAAGTATCCAAGTCATGATAAAAAAAAAAATGTTTGTTAAAGATATTAATCTTTTTTTTTTTTGGTAGGTAGTCTTTTTAATTTTAAATAAAAGTAATGACTACTTCATTTTTTTATTAACTTTTATTACATAAAAACTGATATGTCATGTCATATTAAGTTTTTATTGACTTCAATCCCATCTTCAGAACTAGAAATTCAGCAATTTGAATCCCATATTAATACATATACCATATATGTAAATTTATTTTAATAATATTTTAAAAACAATGCAACCATTTAATGTTAAATAGCTAATATTTTACAACATATTGCCGTCTTTTGTTGGGAATATCAATATTTTTTCTTTATACATTAAATAAATTAGTTTAAGCCATTACAAAAATTTAATACTATCTTGTAGCTCGCCTTCGCTGCATCTGACTATAAGAAATAATATTTGCACTTTGTCCCATTTTATCTCATTCTTGTTATTTTTCACTCTTTATATCTTCCTTCACATTCTTTTTATTAATAAAGATTACACATAGACTACTAAAATTTATAATAATAATAAAAGGCTTAGCGAACCCGATGGTTCGATGCCGATACCACTAATCGCTGCCTACAAATCTCGGTCCACCGACTACCGTCCAAACCCAAATTCATTAGATCACTCTTAATACACTCCTCCCACCTACGTTTCGGTCTACCCCTCGGACGTTTACCAGTCGGCTCAGCGTTTATTAACTTTTTAGGAATTCGTTCGTTACTAAGCCCAACAACTTTGCAAGCCCATTTCAACCGTCGCGATAATATCACTTCGATTATATTAACAGGGTGCATGCTTCGCAATTCCGCATTGTGTAACCTCCTGAATTCTCCAGTTGACTCATCCTTTTTCGGACCAAATATTTTACGCAGTACCTTATTCTCGAAGGCCTTAAGGCGTTGTTCGTCCTTCAAGGTTAGCGGCCACGTCTCACATCCGTACAGAACTGTAGGCAAGATAATAGTTTTGTATATTCTAAGTTTTAAGTTTCTGGGCAAAATGCGCCACCTATGTAATGTTGGTACCGAAAAATAACAAGCATTTCCCACCTTTAACCATAATTAAAACCTTTCCACCTTTAACCATAATTTTCCCACCTTAAACCATTTACTAAAATTTATACATTTATAAATAAATAAACTTAATAAACATTAGTTTATATTTGATGTCTCTCGGATTCCTGTGGTTAAGCTTAGGATGAAATAGATTGTACTAGTCGGTTGGAATGATGTTAACCCTTATCCACTTTAACCAAATAGTATTTGTATTTAATAGTGTACTGTGTAATTTGAAACATACCATGGTGATTGTAGAATTGATCCGTTATAAAATTAATGTAGCTATTATTATTTAGCTATTCCGGTCCTTAAGTCCGATTTGATTTCGATAATAAGTTTTACTATAATTTTTATTTTTGTTATCTCTGAGAGAATTTATTGTTAAGTAAATTCGTCAGAAAGTCGGCATACAACTAAAACTGACCAATTTAAATATTATTATTTTGAGGTATAGGGTTTTACATATTAACCATGAATGCATATCAATATTTCCCATTCACATACATATAATATGTCATATAATATAATATATGATATGCTTATATATTAACAGTATATTGTTAGTATATAAAATAAACAATATATTAATTGTATACATTATTAATGTGGTTGCTTTAAGCTTAGTATCTAATAGCAATTACTCTGTAGTTATTACTTTCTTTTACGCATTAATCGCAAAAATCTTCGGTTTTCAGATTTCAATGGAAATATCTATTTTGACTATCCCTGAATCCATTGTAACTATCATTACATGATCACCAGAAATGGTGATCATGTAATGATAAAAAAGGGAAGGGACGAATACTGATCATAAATCGAGATTTTCATAGAAAATTACGTTAAATGCCCGTATTTAGTGTTTCTAACAATTTTATAATGGTTTGTGTGTGTGGTTGTCAATAAATGGACACCAATAGATGCCGTAGCACCGAGTTTCGTTTTTTAGATACTGATATCTTCAGAAACTAGTTACCAAATTTAGGATCCAACAATTTATAGTTTAATAGGCGTACAAGGAAGTCTTGCAGTGTCCACATCAGATATTTTTTATGATTACCATTATAAAATATTAAAATTAATTACTTCGTTAGTTTTAGTTTTTAAGTCGATGAGTTATCTGTAACGTTGTTTGTATATGCATTGGAATTATTGATAAAGATACTTTGGTCTCCAAGGTTTTTATAGGAGCATTCTCATACTAATATAAATTCAAGCCCCTCGCTATAAGCTGCAGACAGTGAAGCACCATAGCCCGGCTTAGAGGCTCTAAGACCAAACACCGCCTTTACTAAAGCATAGGTCTCAACTTGATTACCGGACCAAGTACAAACTTTGATATTGCTGTTTGGAAATGCACCTCATCACTCTGCAAGCTAATAGCAGTTTGGTACTGATAGCTTATTTAGCCTGCAAGCTACACTATAACGTTAGGTACCTTTCTCTCCTGATCATAGTCCAAGTTATAGCCTAATCCGCTTTACAACGGTATCAAAAGTTCTCTTGACATCATTTATCGATTTATAAATAAATCAAACAGAGAAGTTAGAATCCTTCAGTTCCCCTCAATCACTATACCTATATCTCAGATCGATGCCATTACCGAAATAAAAAAGAGGGTGCATACAAAGCATGGCAATTTATATAGGGTGCACGAGGTGGTAACCTTGACCACGTCTGCAATATAATATCGCGAACTCCTATTGTTATAGATATAGTAGATTCTTACACAACACATACTATAGGTAACTAACTATACACACACACACACACACACACACACATATATATATATATATATATATATATATATATATATATATATATATATATACCATATATGTCGCGTCTGTAATATAATATCCCGAACTCCTATTGTTATTGATATATTAGATTCTTAAATGCAAAAGTAATGCAGGCTTCAGGCCTTTGCTACGTTTTAAAACCAATTATACACACAAAACAAATCCTTAATGTTAATACTTTATCTATATCATAATTAATACTATTCTATATCTTCTTATTCACCCTAAATCCAAACAATAAAATTATTTTGTTTAGACTGTTTTGAAGCGAAAACATTTGAAACGAACGTTTCAATGAACTATTTTCGTCAAATTTCTTTTTACGAATTTAAAATTTAGGGCACAGTGCTCTGCAAACAGTTCGTAATATCTATGAAGGATGGGGTCAGGAGATAATTAAGGAGTGCACAATGCAGCGTTGTTTTCTTGACTTGCAACCGAAAAAAGTTGTGGTAAAAGTATGGTGGTCAACTGTCAATATTATCCACTATTACTTTCTCAATCTTGGCTGGAATATTACTGTCGACAATTACTGTCAAGAGTTGATGTCATGTATCGGAGACTGTAACGTCTTCGCCTAGCTTTGATTCATTTTTTCCAGTGATCCAAATTTCTTTCCTGTTGAGAAAATAAGCTTGTACTTTGGCAAAAGAGTACAGATTCTGATGGAAATTTTTTTGACTAAATATATGCCGCTGAAGTAAAGGTATGACATATTTTCAATAAATGTCAAAAATCTTCATTAATTTTGTATCAACCCGATAGAAGAAAAAGTATAATTTCATTTGTATCGACTGACGATTATCGAAGCAAAATTGGTTTCAGATGGTTTTGCAAAAAAGAAAATTCAAAAAACCGACAGACTCGGAATCAAATTTGTACAGAAAGATAAAACGGGGCTTTACCGCGACATTGAACTTAATTTAAAAAAAGCATGCCAATTCCGACAGTTCATTTAGATCGTGTGTTTGATCTATCCAGCCGCTACTGGTCTCATTCGATGCCATTTCTAATTCTCTATCGCGTTAGTTTTGATCCGTTTTTTGATGCAGGGAGTCGTTTCTCCATTAATTGATAAATAGTGTCGACCAACGTTTTTTTTTTCATGTTGCTGACCCAGGTTCATAGACATTTTTTTTATCAGCATTAAATTTGATTTAAAACCCTTAAGGACTATCCTTATTTTTTGGACCACCCTGTATAATGAACATCATTATATAAGGTTAGGGTGGCCATCAAAATTATCTAAACATAATATAAAACTGTTCAACAATATATTTTTTTTATTTTTTCACTAACCTATTAAATATGTTTATTATTAAATTTGTTCGTAGATCAGCTGATCAGCTGTTTTTTTATTATGATCTTCCTCTGCTGTGTATTTTCAGTTGCTATTTCTTTTGTATTTATTATTTGATTTATTTTTATAACTTTTTAGTACATTTCTGGTTGTTTAGTATGTATAATTCCTCTTGACCAGCTATTTTAATGTAACCTTTCTCAGCTGTTGTTATGTTAAGTTACCTCCCTTTTCTTTCAGTATGTGTGTTGATGTGGTACTTTCTATAGTTGAGTGTTTTTAGATTGTTGATGTAAGATGTGCTGCATTTTGTCTGCGTACAGCTGCTCTTAGTATTTTTGTCCTAAAGATGCCTGAATTAGCGAAACGCCGACTGCCTAGATGTAGACTAGACTTTTCACCTCCTGTGAGGATTTATTTTCCATTTATATCCTAGTAGTTAATATAATATCATAATGACAATCTATTTTCTTTAGGTTTAATATTTTGCAGGAAATACTATGTTGTTATTATAATATAAATCTTTTAAATTGCTGGCTTGTTCAGTTTCAGTTGTATGCCGTCGAGGTATTTCATACATCATAATCGTGTCATAAATATAAACATATAATGTATTCTATCAAGGCCCTTTATTATAACTAATGAATATTAATGAAATATGCTCCGAAATGAAAAAAAAAAAATAATAATTCAAGAAACTTTTATTATAAAACAGAAGAAACATGAACCCAGCTCGCATATAAAAATTCTGGGTTTTCGCCGTTAATAGAAAGTATTCGTCGTTTTCAGGTTTCTTCTTCACAACCATATCAACGGAGGAAGATTGTGAAAATCGCAAAATTTATGCTAAAAATTATAAACCTTATTTCAGTTAACATCATATACACACAGTGTTAAGTAATTCTGAATGGAATTATGTGGCTTCTACCGTTACTTAAATTTTACAATTAAAAAATAAAATTAATTTTTTTGTTTGTGTTTAGCTGGCGATAAAATAAAAAAGTAACAATTTTGACACTATTCCTAAAATTAACTGAAATTTAATTATTTTTGTTTTATTTCTCCTTCTGGATTTCTTAGATTTACAGTTCTCTTCCATCTCCTGTAAGTTATAAGGTATGCTTTTAGAATATATAAAATGAAAATTTTATGATAGTTAACAATCTATCGAGTAATACTGCAATTATTAGCAGAGTTCATAAGGAAAAAAAATCGCAATAAGATCCTGTGACGTCAGAAAAGTCAAATGATTCTCAGTGTTCTATTTTTAGAAAAGGATAGAAATAGCAACACGCCACCAAGAAGGGCACTCCAGTAGCGACCAATAGGAATTGATCCCGGACCCCACTCGAAGGCTGATTGGTCCAAACAATTAGGAGATGTCTTGGTGTCTCCTTCTCGGCTCCCTGGAAAATAAAGCCATTGGATCTATATCGGCAATGGAGTTCTGGAGTATCAGGGTAAGCGGTTCCTTGTTCTCATAAAGCTAGAAACCATTGTTGATAATACGTTGAACTGTTTCCAGTGATCTAATATCATTAGTTATTCAGTATTTTTTAGTCTGTTGAAGTCAAATTCTGGTATGTATTTATGTTATTTTTTGTTTTTTATAGCTGGTTGGTGGAAACTTTGACTACGTTGACGTTGTTTACTGCTACTTAAGAGGCTCGAGGCTTTCTTTTGGAATTAGCCTATTATAACATAATGCAGTCGACTCTTGATAATTCGAAACTCCATCATTTGAATTTGAAGTTTTTTACCATGGCCCATCGAAAAATATTCTCTAAATTGAAAAAATTCAATGTGTTTTGTTCCCCTCGGTAATTTGAAGTTGAAGCAATGGCATCTTGCTCGCTAACACTTTATAAGTCAAATTCAGGACTTCCCAACTCTCTGTAATTTGAAGTCCCCCACTTCTGTGATTGTTTTGGGCATGGAAAGACCTGTCGTTTGTTTAAATACACTGAATGATATAATTCGTCTGCAGTCTGTTTTCATACTTGTTTAATTCCTTCTATGTTTTTGAATTTGTGAAATGGTAATGAGATTAGAAAGAACAAGTGTCTTTCAATTAATTAAAAAAGGATTGTTCTTTAAGGTGTGGAGATTGGAATTTAAAATAAAGATCAAGTTGGATGCGAACCACGTACTTCATTTAAATTTTTCTCCTCATCAAATTATGATAGGTTTCCATGAAAAAAAAGAGCAAACTCCTTTAAATTGATGAATAAAAAAAGTACACAACAACAAATATTGATGTTTTATTTATAAAGATTGTATATTGATTATTATTATTATTACAAAATTAAAAATAATTTAGTATTATCTTCATCAAGATAGTCTTCTATAGTTACTCTCTTATCATAGTTTGAAGGCAGTCATTATGTTTGACTATTAAACTTATAATAGCTGAACCAACAATTAAAAATATTGAATGAAAAAATCTGACATTTTTTTCTGAAATAAACATCCGTCGATGGAAGCAAAGAATTTTCCGTTCAAAAAAATGGAAAATTGTTCGTATTGTAGCACTCTTCTACAATATGAACGATATACCCATATTCAATCCAGGAATCGCTGAGTGACAGACAGGACAGGAAGCAAGGAGTCAGTCAGGTACATTCCCACGTCGAGAGGAAGTCACCCTTCCCACGGCCTTCAATAGTAATTAATTATCCGTTGGGGAGGAGGGGGGATGCGACAAATTCTAAATTCTATTGTCCGCGACTGGATCAGCTGACCGCCGAAGTACGCGTAATAACCGCTTGCGTCAGGATGTGGTCCAAGACCACCTCATTATTTAATTGCAATTGCTTCGGATTACACGCTGTGTCCATTTAAGAGTACTTTAAGCATTTCTAAGTACAGTTGATCAGTTGGTTATTATACGATATTCAGGCATAACTCGTTTCAGCGGCTATATCTTGTTAAACGAAGTTTTGCAGAGCCCATTGTTATCGGTGAAACCATAAATATTTAATCCAAAGGTTACATGAATAATTTAATATCAATCTGTATGTCAATTTTATTCTAATAAAAGAATAATAAATTAAACGCATTCAAACCCTCGCTAAAACGGCTAAGGCCGATAACATACAGAGGAGGGGATATATCCATTAATCGACAATTAATTGTAATATCAATTTCTATCTCTATTTAAAGAAATTATGGAAGTAAGGAGTTTTGCAGTTCACACCTTGAAATAATTAATACAAAATAATAATGATATCTTTTTATTTAGCCAGCAATTAAGGTTCACAATTTGGCATTTTAACTGTAATTAATTATATGAATATATTCATACGATGAGCCTAAAAAGTGACCCTAAAAGTTTGGAAATCTCCATTTTAACATCTTTTTGGAATTTTCAGAATTAGTATATACAAAATAATAATAAAGATTAGATAACAAGGACAAATTAAGTATGCTACAAACTAGAATAAATTGACTTAATAAAAGAAAGTAATACTGACCAACGCACAACCCCAACCAGCTGCTGTAATACGAAATAGGCTTAACCTTTTACTAGAGGAAATTGGATTGGCCGGCGGGAAGAAAGAACCATTTTCATATTATAGTAGACTCGCTAATCCGAACTAATTAAAATCAAAGGGATTTGTATTTGTGCAAAATTCGGATTACCGAAAGGGAATAAAAGATGGTTAAATTAATAACTTGAAAACATCTCAATGTAAAAAATTAAAACTATACATTGAAAATATTTTTACAATAATAATAATTGTTCAAAAGTTTATTTTCATAAGAAATAGTCTGAAATTGTCGTTGTTTTTTTAAAGTTGAAATCATCTTTTCCAATGCCTCAGACCAAAAAATCATTACTCGCAGTTAATTATATTTTCGAATGTCATAAGCTACTCGTTGTATTAACAATACAATTGTTAACAGATGATGAATTGAAAGAAAAGGTTAATTAATAACCACTGATGAAGAAATTTAGAAAATATATACGCTTCAAAAATGTTTAAGCTTAATTTTTATTTTAAATAAAAGGAGTTGGTGTTTTTAAATAGATTCTAAAAGCCTAAAATCACATATGCGGTTTTATTAAATGTATGTGTAAACTTCAAATCAAATCTTAATAAATATTTTGTTTATGGAATAGCATTTTATAATTAGCATTTTTCATAAATTGTTTACACACAGCAATTTCTGTCAAGCATCCTTTTAATATAAAATTAAAAAGCTCTTCTCTTACCTTAAATTGGAAGTTATTAATCATGGAGTATCAGTCACATTGAAATCAATCTCAAAAACCACTAACGTCCATAAAAGAAGATAACAAAGAAATCGTAAGAAAATCAGAACACGTTGAAGCAGACAAGAAACCGCGATTTTTTTACATGAGGATAAAAACAACCGGATTAAATAATATTTTGCGGTATACGGCATTATGTAAATTGTATCATGTGATTTTTCGTTAGGATTTATACACCAAACTAAAATTTTGCAAAAATTAATTAAATTAATTAAAATCTATTTTGTAAACCACATTTTGCCTATCTTCATCCCTTATTCCATCTTTCATATTTGTTAGATTTCTTTTAATTTATTATTATTATTATTATACAATCCAAATATCAAGTATGTATGTTAGCATTTTAAAATGTCTATTTTTATCCTATGTTTTATTTTTGGTATAATATCTATTGTAATTTGTGATACTTTATCGTTATTTATTTTTTATTTTCTATAATAAGTTTTACTCTTATAGATTTATCAACAATTAATGATTACAATGAGTAAATAAATTGCACATTGAAAATGATAAAAACAAAAATAGTAAAACAGACCAAATATTACAAAATAAAAACAGGAGAAGTACAATAATCGGAGAAAAAGATAAGGGTAAAATGTAAAAAAAAAGTAAAATTATAAATAATGAAAAATAAAATAATGATAGCAAAACAAAGAAAATAAATAATATGATAAAGTATTACAAATTAAAATATATGCCAAAAATAACGAATAGGATAAAAGAGGTATTTTCAAATTACTAGCATACAGACATGAAATCTGGAATGTATAATAATAATAAATTAAAACAATTTCTAACAAATATGAAAGATGGAATAAAGGTTGAAGATAGGCAAAATGTGATTTACAAAATAGACTGCGAAACAATTTTAAATTGCTGAATAGATCCTAAGGAAAGATCTCATAAAGATACAAGGAAAGATACAATAACCTGCCAGAATATGCAAAATATTATTTAATCCAGTGGTTTCTATCCTCATGCAAAAAAATAAACATGAAAGATGGAACAAAGGATGAAGATAGGCAAAATGTGATTCAGAAAATAGGTTGTAAACATAGTTGTTACATAGCAGAAACACCCCAAAATTAAAATAAAATTGTTTCTGAAGTTCCTCTCGATTTCTATATTCTGAAACACTCACACGCGCCATTAAGTATATTTTTTTATTGAGTCAGAATAAACCTGTGAAGTATACATAGTTAAAACGGATTGGGAAGCAAGTCCAATAATGATTATCATATTATAGGATTTTCTTAATGCTCGGTAAATATTATAATTATAATCTAAGTTTCCTGATACTAAAAAAAAAGGTATTAAAATAATTGGTTTGAGCAATGACATTTCAGTCAGCATGAAATGTTTGAATTTAATGAGACAATATACCTCCACGGAGGAATTTTGCCGAGAATATCAGAACCAATTTTTTATTTGTTAGTAACCCCACAATGAAGTGTATAATTTTTAGTTTGTTCGGGTTGAGTCGAAATTTCGAATTTCAATCACTTTTTCGGCGGGGACTAGATTACAGACCGGATCCTTAGCTTAATTGTATTTATAACTATCGGTACCTTTCGACTGTGTATATATTATGTATATATCATAAGCATATAGAGAACATGTACGTATATAAGTATATAAACTGTAAGATAAGTGACTAGAGGAAGGGGGGGGAGAGGACTGGTAGCGCTGGCGGGACTAGGTACTACCTGCCGTGTCACTAGAGAGAGCCTTCTCCACTTTCATAATTGTTTAGTCTCTCTTTGCCCAACCGTTCCAGTCATTTACACCATTCTTCATCCACTTCTTCTGCAGTCTGATTCCATTAAACTGTCTAGTCTCTGCTTCAAGAAGAGCATCTTAGTAGAATTAAGAAATATGTTCTTGCAAAGAAAAAATATTCTTTGATTTATAACCAACATTGATTAAATTTATCATGCATTTAAAAAAAAAAAACTTTACCTGAACAATGAAATCTGGGTTTTTATTTAAAATATATTATGATAAATAATAAGAAGAACGAATTATAGGAATCATTTGTTTCCATACAGTTTAGGTTATGATCAGACAGCATTTTTAAGAATAGGCTTAACCTAGGCTGACCTGAACCAAGTTAGGTATCTTTGCCTTTCTGTCTAAAAAAATACTTTGATTTTGAGTTTAAAATAATTATTAGTATAAAAGTTGATAACTTATGACTAAAAGAAAAAAAAAACATTGAAACAATCAAATAACTTTTTTTTAATATTTTTAAATATAAATTGTTGATATATATTATATTTTTCAAAAAAATTGAAATCAAAATGGCTTTTGAAAAAATCTGACGCCTTTCATAATCCTGAAAATTTACTCTGTTATTAATTATATTGAACATATTGAACTTTATATTTAAAGAAATATACGTTAACAATTTATTTAAAATATAAATAAATAAATAATGGTATGGTTGATAATAATGATTCATAATATTGCTGGTAATCAGTTTGAGCCAAATTACAATAGAAATCAATAAGATAATCAAGTTGTTATTTTATTAAAACATCATGAAGATGGCATACACAGTTTATTTTATAACAACTTATTTATTCTGTTGTTTATTTTATTTTATTTTTTTTTTTTTATAATTTCACTCTAGCTGATCCCCTACAAATTATTATCATCAATTCTAAGCTATAAAGGTAAATTGTCCATTCACTAATTGGTTCCGCTAATCCTTATAATTTCTATTAAAATCTACACTATGGTTATTTATTACACTATTGTTCAAGAAAATAACATGAAATGAAATTTAAAAAAAATAATAGAATAGTACGTTTACTTATTATAATCCATTAAAGAAATTACTTCATCAAATAACTTCTTCTTTATTTATTTAATAAAATATATTGATAAAATTAAGCAAAATTTTTAGATTTACTAGTCCAATCATTGTCGATGTGGTTATTTAATAATTCGAGGATGATTAGTATTTCTCGAACAAAACAGCATATTTCACACTCGCCTTTGATATTTTTTTACAGATGAAAGAAGCATATTTCTGTCAATATCAATATTATATTTCGATTTAGAAAACATTTCGATGGAAATGAGTTTAGGAGCATTTTGGGATCGAGTTAAAATCGATACAGATTTGATAGGAATGGATTCGATAACTATCTCGAAGATACTGTCCGCTCCTATCTGTTGCCGTCGCTATCTGTTGCTGCACACGCTGCGTTCAACTTCATGGCGTGTCAGCTCTTTTCCATATCCAGTCCATTCCGTTTATATTCGAAAGTTTCAAATGAATAAAAGGATTACTTTTACCGAAATCAAGCGCAGCATAGTACGAAAAGATATTTTGAGATCTCAAAGTTATATAATTTAGACGGCTAAAGCTATAACTTTACTAAATTTTATACATTCAATAAAATGTTTTGTCAGCCATTGTTGGATAACAAAAATCCAAAAGCTTCTTTTGATATAAGTTAAGTTCGATGCACATATTAAGTTATATTATCATCAACTATATATATATATATATATATATATATATATATATATATATATATATATATATATATATATATATATATATATATATGAACCCCTTCTATGAGGAAGCGCTCGACGAAGTTTGAGCACATCGGGTCAGATATTTATCCTGAAATAGATACTTCAGAAAATATGGGAAGTGGAACAAGATGCACACGCCCATTCATGGTCTACGACTCCTTCGATAGTAATTGTCTTTGGAAAATCATGATAGTACTGGAATTTCCAGAGAATTTAGTGCGGATGGCAAGTACTTGCATCAATAATTCCAAATGGAAAACCGATCCGCAGGCGGGACCCTCATACCGTCTCGTTGTGGACTACCGAAAACTCAACGAAAACACGGTGGACGAGAGGTATCCGTTACCACGCTTAGAAGACATGCTGGACAAACTCGCGGGCGCTCAGGTGTTCTCAACGCTCGACCTTAAAGCGGGGTACCACCAAGTGCGCATGCGCCGCGAGGATATCGAGAAGACGGCGTTTACATTCGGTAGGGGCCATTACGAATTTTTGCGCATGCCATTCGGGCTCAAAAATGCACCCCTCACCTTTCAAAGACTCATGGATGAGTTTTTACGCGGCCTGGGGGAAAACTTCTGCCAAATCTACATGGACGATTTAATTGTTTTTAGCCCATCCCCCGCGATGCACGAGAATCATCTCCGTGCGGTTTTTTCGAGAATTAGAGAATTCGGCCTTAGACTGTCGGAATCGAAGTCCGTATTCTGTCAGAAACAGATAAAATTTTTGGGACACATAGTGTCGGCCGATGGGGTACGTCCGGACCCAGCGAGGGTCGAGGCAATTTCTAAGGTACAACCACCCTCTAATCAGAAAGCACTTAAGAGTTTTCTAGGCATGATTAATTATTATCGAAGGTTTGTTCCTCACGTAGCGGATACGATAGCGTGCCTGACTCAATTATTGAAAAAAGGGCGGCCGTTCGTTTTTACGGATGAGCACCTCCGGTGTTTTGAGCAATGTAAACGTGCACTTATGGGGGAACCGGTGCTGGCCTTTCCGGACTTTTCCCGCGAGTTCGTTGTTACCACCGACGCGAGCGACAAAGCACTCGGGGCGGTGCTATCACAACAGGATAGTTCAGGGGATCGCCCAATTGCATTCGCGAGCAAGCAGCTCTCTGACGCGGAGACCCGGTATAGCGCCTTGGAGCGTGAATTACTCGCAGTGGTCTGGGCTGTCGAATACTTCAAGCCGTACATTTTTGGACGGCATTTCACAATTCGTACGGACCATAAGCCCTTACTGTGGACTGATGGTCTGAAGGAGTCGTCAGCACGGGTGGAGCGTTGGATGGAGAGGTTACGTGCCTACTCGTTCTCTATCGTCCACCAGAAAGGTAGTAAAAACGTTGTCGCCGATTGGCTGTCTCGAGCGATATACGCGAACCCCTTACACGACGGCGTGCCATCGCAGGACCCTGACAGCCGCGACAGCGAACATGTAGACGAGGACACAGTGGATGCTGACGAGACCCTGGGTATGGTGAGACCATCCCAACTCCCCGAAAGCGATTCGCCTGTTAATCGACATATTCGCCAGATTATATGGAAAACCCGAACCGCAGGTATCTCTAAATCGGAGCACGAGCGTTACGGACGGCATAGAATCGTCACAGTGTGGACTGTAGCCTCGATAACCCCTAACGAGATTTCAACGATCCTGGAATCGACTACTAAAAGAGGAAAGACCTATCACTTATACGTCGGTAATAAGACGGTTTTGGAGCGCATTAGGCACATGTGGGAAACCGAACGCATAGGAGGGGATAGGAACTTCGTTTTATGTAAGCACCTGGTCGAGACGATCAAGGACGAGGGACGGCAGCGGGAGCTGGTGCGCGCTTACCACGAAGGCAAGACGAATCACAGGGGGGTTCCGGAAACGTTGGCTGCGCTTCAACGGCGATATTATTGGCATCACATGAAAAGTTCCATTCGCGCGGTACTTAAAGAATGCACGGTGTGCCATCGGGTCAAATACGACCGACACCCCGTGGTTATTCACCCGGAAATAACTCCGACACCGAACTCCCCGCTGTTAGACGTTCAAGTGGACGTATTTTCCTGGGAGGGGTCACACTGGCTTACGGTTTTAGATACCTTTAGCAAACTGGCCATGGCGTATCCGCTTGAGTCCAGGACTGCCGACGCCATTTGGGAAGGGTTGTTGCAATGGATCGCCTGTTACGGGGTGCCCCAGAAGGTGACTTCAGACGGGGGGAGGGAATTCCGAAACAGTCGTACTACTACGGAATGTGCCGAACTGCAGATCGACTGGCATTTCAACTCTCCGGGGAATCCACAAGCAAGGGGAGCTATAGAAAGGTTCCATAGTACGATAGGAGAGCACTTACGGCTATTCCACATCCATAGGGAACTAGGACCGGAGGCGGCGATGCCGAGGGCGGTCCTGGCATACAATAATACTATCCATGCGGCTACGGGGTTCACACCAGTCGAGGTAGTGTTCGGACATCCCCTGCGCAACAGGGGCGATCTCTTAACGGCAATGACGACACAATTGCGCGACGCGGTATCACATAGGCGGCGGCGGTTGGGGGAGATTACTGCAAAGACTCGAAGTAGAATCGCTCAAGGGAAGGAATCAAGAGCCGTGCGGGTGAGTATGGCCACGCCAGATCAATCACACAGGATCAAGCTGGGTGCGACCGTTTACCGCCGCCCACCTTCTCGTAGGACAAAAGGGGAACCCCGGTACGAGGGTCCGTTCAGGGTGATAGCACTCAAGGAACACAATATTGTATCGATCCAAGAGATTCAGGGCGCACAAAGAGTGCGACATACCCATGTCAGGCATCTCCGCATCCCTTTGGACGCGGGTAACAATTGAGATAATCGTGAAAGTGTATATAGTGCAGTGAATAGAGCACATCGAAGTTATCCTTTTGTTAACTTGACCTAGTTTAAGTCTTGTTGTATATAGTTTTATGGGCCTTTGTGTTGATTAGTTATTGTAAATTAGTAATTATAAGTAGTTTTAGTTATAAGTCTGTAATTTTTGTTTTGTGGATTGTTTTAACAGTTTGTTTTTTTTTTTTGTAGTAGTATGGTACTGGGTAAGCATTATGTAGTTATTTGTATATATCTTTTGGTTTCTGTATATTTTATTTTGTGCTGATGTTCATTTATATATTTTTTCTCAGAGTTCACTTCGTGAACTGGTGCGGGGGAGTTAAGTGGAGAGTTTAGGATTATGGGGAAAAATATATAAATAAACATAGCAAATCCTATATAAGGCTGTAGAAAAGTAAATAAAGCCAGTTGTATTCCAGACATTGTGGCGTTCACATCATTCTCCCTTTTTCTCTTTTTTTTTGCGTTTCGTGTCGAACAGGTTTTAACTTGCATATATATAGATACAATACGAACATTTTTCATTTTACTTTTTTGCTTAGAAAACTTGCTTAGAAAAAATGCTTGGTTGTTTGTTTCAATATTTAACGTAATAACAATTTATTTTAGTTTTTTATGAAAAGCTGCTACAATTATATTCAAGATTTATGTTTCCGATTTGATGTTTTACCATCGAGTTAGAGTTTGGCCAGGAAGTAACTGTCCTGCTTAAGGGAACCCAATGGATTCAGAAGATAAGAAATACAGATTTCTTCTATTCAAATGAATTCTTGAATCATTATTGAATAATGATTTCTCATGTGTAATTTAATATTTTATATATGTTTATTTATATATTTTTCCCCATAATCCTAAACTCTCCACTTAACTCCCCCGCACCAGTTCACGAAGTGAACTCTGAGAAAAAATATATAAATGAACATCAGCACAAAATAAAATATACAGAAACCAAAAGATATATACAAATAACTACATAATGCTTACCCAGTACCATACTACTACAAAAAAAAAAACAAACTGTTAAAACAATCCACAAAACAAAAATTACAGACTTATAACTAAAACTACTTATAATTACTAATTTACAATAACTAATCAACACAAAGGCCCATAAAACTATATACAACAAGACTTAAACTAGGTCAAGTTAACAAAAGGATAACTTCGATGTGCTCTATTCACTGCACTATATACACTTTCACGATTATCTCAATTGTTACCCGCGTCCAAAGGGATGCGGAGATGCCTGACATGGGTATGTCGCACTCTTTGTGCGCCCTGAATCTCTTGGATCGATACAATATTGTGTTCCTTGAGTGCTATCACCCTGAACGGACCCTCGTACCGGGGTTCCCCTTTTGTCCTACGAGAAGGTGGGCGGCGGTAAACGGTCGCACCCAGCTTGATCCTGTGTGATTGATCTGGCGTGGCCATACTCACCCGCACGGCTCTTGATTCCTTCCCTTGAGCGATTCTACTTCGAGTCTTTGCAGTAATCTCCCCCAACCGCCGCCGCCTATGTGATACCGCGTCGCGCAATTGTGTCGTCATTGCCGTTAAGAGATCGCCCCTGTTGCGCAGGGGATGTCCGAACACTACCTCGACTGGTGTGAACCCCGTAGCCGCATGGATAGTATTATTGTATGCCAGGACCGCCCTCGGCATCGCCGCCTCCGGTCCTAGTTCCCTATGGATGTGGAATAGCCGTAAGTGCTCTCCTATCGTACTATGGAACCTTTCTATAGCTCCCCTTGCTTGTGGATTCCCCGGAGAGTTGAAATGCCAGTCGATCTGCAGTTCGGCACATTCCGTAGTAGTACGACTGTTTCGGAATTCCCTCCCCCCGTCTGAAGTCACCTTCTGGGGCACCCCGTAACAGGCGATCCATTGCAACAACCCTTCCCAAATGGCGTCGGCAGTCCTGGACTCAAGCGGATACGCCATGGCCAGTTTGCTAAAGGTATCTAAAACCGTAAGCCAGTGTGACCCCTCCCAGGAAAATACGTCCACTTGAACGTCTAACAGCGGGGAGTTCGGTGTCGGAGTTATTTCCGGGTGAATAACCACGGGGTGTCGGTCGTATTTGACCCGATGGCACACCGTGCATTCTTTAAGTACCGCGCGAATGGAACTTTTCATGTGATGCCAATAATATCGCCGTTGAAGCGCAGCCAACGTTTCCGGAACCCCCCTGTGATTCGTCTTGCCTTCGTGGTAAGCGCGCACCAACTCCCGCTGCCGTCCCTCGTCCTTGATCGTCTCGACCAGGTGCTTACATAAAACGAAGTTCCTATCCCCTCCTATGCGTTCGGTTTCCCACATGTGCCTAATGCGCTCCAAAACTGTCTTATTACCGACGTATAAGTGATAGGTCTTTCCTCTTTTAGTAGTCGATTCCAGGATCGTTGAAATCTCGTTAGGGGTTATCGAGGCTACAGTCCACACTGTGACGATTCTATGCCGTCCGTAACGCTCGTGCTCCGATTTAGAGATACCTGCGGTTCGGGTTTTCCATATAATCTGGCGAATATGTCGATTAACAGGCGAATCGCTTTCGGGGAGTTGGGATGGTCTCACCATACCCAGGGTCTCGTCAGCATCCACTGTGTCCTCGTCTACATGTTCGCTGTCGCGGCTGTCAGGATCCTGCGATGGCACGCCGTCGTGTAAAGGGTTCGCGTATATCGCTCGAGACAGCCAATCGGCGACAACGTTTTTACTACCTTTCTGGTGGACGATAGAGAACGAGTAGGCACGTAACCTCTCCATCCAACGCTCCACCCGTGCTGACGACTCCTTCAGACCATCAGTCCACAGTAAGGGCTTATGGTCCGTACGAATTGTGAAATGCCGTCCAAAAATGTACGGCTTGAAGTATTCGACAGCCCAGACCACTGCGAGTAATTCACGCTCCAAGGCGCTATACCGGGTCTCCGCGTCAGATAGCTGCTTGCTCGCGAATGCAATTGGGCGATCCCCTGAACTATCCTGTTGTGATAGCACCGCCCCGAGTGCTTTGTCGCTCGCGTCGGTGGTAACAACGAACTCGCGGGAAAAGTCCGGAAAGGCCAGCACCGGTTCCCCCATAAGTGCACGTTTACATTGCTCAAAACACCGGAGGTGCTCATCCGTAAAAACGAACGGCCGCCCTTTTTTCAATAATTGAGTCAGGCACGCTATCGTATCCGCTACGTGAGGAACAAACCTTCGATAATAATTAATCATGCCTAGAAAACTCTTAAGTGCTTTCTGATTAGAGGGTGGTTGTACCTTAGAAATTGCCTCGACCCTCGCTGGGTCCGGACGTACCCCATCGGCCGACACTATGTGTCCCAAAAATTTTATCTGTTTCTGACAGAATACGGACTTCGATTCCGACAGTCTAAGGCCGAATTCTCTAATTCTCGAAAAAACCGCACGGAGATGATTCTCGTGCATCGCGGGGGATGGGCTAAAAACAATTAAATCGTCCATGTAGATTTGGCAGAAGTTTTCCCCCAGGCCGCGTAAAAACTCATCCATGAGTCTTTGAAAGGTGAGGGGTGCATTTTTGAGCCCGAATGGCATGCGCAAAAATTCGTAATGGCCCCTACCGAATGTAAACGCCGTCTTTTCGATATCCTCGCGGCGCATGCGCACTTGGTGGTACCCCGCTTTAAGGTCGAGCGTTGAGAACACCTGAGCGCCCGCGAGTTTGTCCAGCATGTCTTCTAAGCGTGGTAACGGATACCTCTCGTCCACCGTGTTTTCGTTGAGTTTTCGGTAGTCCACAACGAGACGGTATGAGGGTCCCGCCTGCGGATCGGTTTTCCGTTTCTCCACTACCCATAGGGGACTACTAAATGGAGAAGTGCTCTCTCGAATGATTCCCTGGCGCAAAAGGTCCTGAATCTCCTGTTGGATTATCTCTGTTAATGACTGAGGATATCTCCGCCCCTTAGTATACGAAATTTTATTCTCCTTTAAATTAATCTCGTGACATGTCCGTCCAGTAGCCGGTAATGTCCCTCCCTCCTCATAAAACGCATCCCTAAATTCCTCAAGCAATTGCCCTATCCTGCCGCCCCTTGCCCCCGCCGTGAGGGCAGTCGTGCGAAGACTTGACTGCGCTGTCCGGAACCGGCCCTGGTGCGTCTTATTCCCCAACTGTATTTCCCAGTTGCCTTTCCTCCCCCCTAACCGAAAACCCACCGCGTCTAGGACATCGCATCCTATTAAAACATCATACTGGGGTGCTAATTCACTCAGCACGTGGACAGTCATTGTTAGGTCGCGCCCTGTTAGTTCCCGCAAATTCCATCGATATTTCCCTAGCACCGCGCAAGATCCGCTCAAGGTGGTTATAGAACATCTACATTTCTCTATCACGTCGGTACATCCCAGCATCCCTCTGCTCACGAGAGTACTCGTACTTCCCGTATCAATGAGGGCCTTAACCCCCCCCCCTGACTCCCCTCTACTATGGGCAACCTATCCCACACATTACACACAGTGTTTACCTCATATCTACAGCCTCTGGGGTTGCCCGCGTCTCCTCAAATTTGGGTCTCCTTCCTCGCCATCGCTGCTGTCGGCCGTACCTTCTTGCTGCTCCGTCCCTTGGTGATTTGGGCGCATGAAGTCGGCTGCTCCTCCTCCTCTCCACTGGAACTCGATGGTGATGACGTCCCCTCTGAGCTCGATGATGTCGTGGGACGCGCGTGCCTCGTCCGATGAGCGTTAACCTCCATAGGTTCCTCCCGTGGCCTCTTCGAATGCATCCAAGGGCATGCCCGTGCCACATGCCCTTTTTCGCCACACTCGAAACATTTCACCGACGGACAGTTCGCCGCAATGTGACCAGTCCTACTGCACTCGTAGCATCTTCTGTCGTCTCTACGTGGCTTCCGAGAGGTGAATCTTTGCTCTTCCTCCCTCCTATGAGATCCGCGCTCGTCTCTGCGTGAGCCGTGCTCTCCTTTTCGGCCACTGCGCTGCTCATCTCTCCTTGGTGAAGGCCTCCGAAACGCTCTTCTTTGCCTTGACCTTGCCTGTTGCCAAGCGTGCTCTGGTTGGGCCTCATCTTCCTCCTGTTCACGAGCCTCTCGATCCATGATTTCCCGGACACAGTCTAGGAACGTCTTTTCTGCAGCGAACTTTTCCCTAGTTTTTAAGTTCCTTCCTAGCTGCACTTTCAAGATCTTATCGTAAATGGCTAGCTGTTGTCCCGCTTCTGCCTGGCCGACGGTCTCGACCATTTTCTCCGCTATGGCGATATATTGGCGTAACATCGTTGCCGCAAATGAATAACCTGACTGGCCTGTGTGCCGGGTTTCTGTAAACAGCCGGTACAGGTCTTCTTCCGGTGACCATCTTCCTCCGCCATACGCCTGTTTCAGCCGCCGCACTACTTCGTCCCATGCCGTTAGTTCGTCTGCCTGGATGTGATTTAGTATGCTGCGTCGCACCCTTCCTACTAACGATGCCCGCAACTCCAATACATCGAGTTGGTCTACTAGCCCTGCTGTTATCTTGGACTCCAGCAGGACATGGATTTGTTGGCCTCTCTTCAGGAAATGGTTAAGGTGGCCGATCTCGCCTCCAAACTTCTCTAACTCCGCTATGGCGCTCTTCAAGTAGGTGGCTGTTGCGGTCCTCATCCGCATCCATTCCAACCTCATCATCTCCGCATTAACTGCTTGCATCATCTCGGTGCTAGCTGCTGCCGAGGTGTTGCCTTCTTCTGACATTCGGGATGACGTCTGGAATTCGCCCTGGATCTCGCGTACCACTTCGTCTAGTGTACTTGGTCGAAGCGGCATCTATCTTAGCGAGACTAAATTAATTTTCGTCGGGTTTCGCGAATATCTAAAGGTCCCGGATTTCGGCACCAGTTAAAACCTGTTCGACACGAAACGCAAAAAAAAAGAGAAAAAGGGAGAATGATGTGAACGCCACAATGTCTGGAATACAACTGGCTTTATTTACTTTTCTACAGCCTTATATAGGATTTGCTATGTTTATTTATATATTTTTCCCCATAATCCTAAACTCTCCACTTAACTTGCATACACACACATATATATATATATATATATATATATATATATATATATATATATATATATATACTTATATGAATTATTTATAATAAAATATAGAAATGTGGCTGCGTTTAACCATGTGGCTATTGGTGAATTGTGCACTCAATAGGTTGATGGTCTATATCGAATTTCAAAAGCTGAATACCGAGCTTTAATGGAATGGAATAAAGTCATTTTTCAATATGATATCACCTTTACCACGATTGTCAAGGTATAAATCGTGACATCTGACTGTTAATGTCTTAATTAATGTGCAAGTAAATGTCTTATCTTATAATGCGTAGAGGAAAAAATGTAAATATGGACGCCCTCTTTTGTTTTTGACATAAAGTTGCTTTCAAAATCTAAATTTTCCAACAATTTTGACCGGATTTCCATAGAATAATTTTCTTTTCTATTCAATCACAGCATAGGAGGTATCGATAAAATCTCAATTTCTTAAAATTAAAATTTATTTGTATTGGTTTTTAATGTTAGTGGGTAACTCATTTATGTTTTAACACCATTTTTACAATTTTATTTAGGTTCTCAAATCTCAAATTTCCCATTTTGAGTTTTTAAATTATTCGATTCCCAGCTGCGACCACGTCCCTAGAGGAGGGTCGCATAATTCCGATCATTAATCATATCGTTTCGTGGGTTGAATTTTATTTTAGGTAGAACCCTTTAAATGGTGGCCCTTATTTACATTAGTAAAGGGTGCCCATATTCACACCAAACCCACCTAAGCAAGATGGCTAGTATCACATTTAATCAAAAGCCGTGCTTTATAAAGTAGCTTAGGGTTTTCGCTTTTCGGTTATCACCGTGAAATTACTTTAAACTAACCATAAATACATGAAAAGAATACGATTTCACTTATGGTTTTCAGTCCAGAACAAACACCAATTCGCACGATAACTGATACTGCATCCAAATCACTTGAAAGAATGGTTCCAACTCCTCCCTGCTATCTTACATCAACAAGTGGCTCCGTTTACAGTCCAGGATTAAAGTACTAATATAAGATATATATAATAATACCAAACTGTATTTTGAATTGCTTATTTTTGAATTTTTGTGTGTTTTTAGAACTGAAGATGAATGTATAACATTCGTTTTCAATAAAAACAAAATTATAGAAGTGGCAAATAATTTATCAATCCCTAACTAATATACGAGGTAATAAAGTGCATAATAATAAAGTTTAAGTTAAAGTGCATAATAAGTATAATAAAGTGCAAGTATAAGAGGTAAAAATACTAGTGGAAAGATTTGTTTTTAGAGGTTACAGGTTACTTATCGTCTTTAGGTAATAATAATTTTATTCAATTTTTTTTTAAATTTACTATTTTTAATATAACTATTTTAAATGTTACAGTATTTTCACATTTTACAGTGTTAGTCATAGGCGTAGTAAGTCATAGGCTAACTCGTACTTGTACTTTGTACTTTATAATGAAAAGGGGGTGACTATAAAATAATGTATTGTACAAGACGTTATAAACTGTTAAAACATGGTTATGATGTTGAAACACGATAAAATTTAAAATATTTACATTTAAAAACAGTAAATTAAAAAAAAAATCGGTGAACAGTAGAACTCCGTCACTAAAGTCGTAGTTTCCCACAAAAGGCAATCAAAAGCCTCTAACATACCGAAATTTACATATGAAATGACAATTCACCGAAAATGACATATTTTTTTCGGGGAAAAAACGACTAATAAGGCATTGAAATAGTTGAAATAGCCATATATTTGTTAATAGCCGTTCGATTTCGATGAAACTTCTTTTGTTTTATAGGCAATTTAATTTCTTTTCGAATGCAACAGGTTTTGAGCTCCCTAACTCAACTTCGAGGGGCTTGAAAGGTGCGCAAATGTTTTAAAAAATCGGAAAACCCAGGGAGAGGGGGGACCAAGTCGAGATCCCCAAAGGATACTTCCCCGACACCAACTCAACTCACATACAAATTTTCAGCCCTATAAACTAATATGGTGGATCTGTAGCTATGCGCAAAACTTAAAAAACGCAGAAATTTCAGGTAAACATACCGAAATTATGACTGGAATTTACCCATTCTTTAATGGTATCGATCTGCCTTGAAGAAAGCCCTACATACCGAATTTCAGCTCATTTGATCCAAAGCGGGCCGCCGGAGGTGCTCAAATGTAGCGGGGAAAAAAATATATATCAGACATCTCCAAATTTTCCATAATCGTGCTCTAGGGATTATGAAACGGATAGAAATCGCAGTCCCTTCGCTCACCGCCGACCTTCGACCGACTGCACTAGTCTATTGTTTCGGGAAAAAACGACTAAAAATGAAGAAAATTATTATTATCTAATGACTATAAGTATCTTGTAACCTCTCAACACGAAGCTTTCCACTTGTACAAATACTTTTCTCACTTGTATTTTATTATGAAATTGGGTCCTGGTTGCCAGTTTGGAGTAGTTACCATGGTCCTTGAAGGAGTGTGTCCGTATTTACACCTGTATCCGTATTTACACACTTCCCTCTATTATTTGGAAAGTAAAGAATTTAGAAAATATTGAGGAAATGAGATTATGATACAAAGATTATTTTTTCCTGAATACCAAATGAAATGCTATTACTAACTTCAACTAACAGGAATATAAGCGGAAAAAATAATGATAATAAGATTTTGTGATTCTATGCTTCTAATAACCCTTCGTATCTTTTCCAATCCTTTAGAACAAACACGCCTTACTGTAATCTTAAATTGTTTGACCTCCTTTCCACTGTCAACTGTTAAAATTCCAGATCTGATCCTATCAACTTGTCCTTAGAACTGCTACTTTAAGCTGATCCTTCATTATATTTGCTACTTGTTTTTGTAACCCCTTTAACATTTCTATTCGTAATTCCTCCTCTATAGCGTTCATTAAACAACACTTATTTCTTCACTCCTTTCATCCTCTATCTACCTTATCAAGGTACACAATCTTTATTCAAGCTGGAACAAATACCTATTGCTTGTAATAATTGTTTTTATAAATGATAAAATATTTTTTGTAATATATTCAGGCTAATGAACATCTAATGTGTGCAATGTAGTGCCCATGCTATTATAAGGAACAGCAAATCCCAGAATAATTTTTTTTAGTCGTATTTTTCCCGAAAATAATACACTTTTGCGCTGTATCGAAGGCCATTGTAGGGAGTGGGGTTGCGTTTCATTCCCCTTGAATACGATTATGGGGGTCATGGGCTGAAATACGGTATGTAGGATTCTTTTCAAGGCAGAAAACGGGGTGGGGAGATATATTTCAGCAAAAATTCCGGTATGTTTATCTGCTTTTTCAATGTTTTTGCGCACCTCTACAATCCCTCAAAACCGAGTTAGACGGTTAAAAATATGAATATATGACTCATATATAAAAATATGCCTCTTGTATTGAGTTGATGTTAGTGAAGTGCCATTTTTGGGTCTCAACTTTTTTCTTCCACTCCGCCATTTTGATATTTTCAATTTTTTATTTTAGATACTCTTAAAAATAATTTAAAATACGACATTAGTGACGGATGTCTGTTGCTCATTTTATTTTCTCGAAACAATGAGGATATTAAATGAGGCTAAAGGAGTGCTTTTCTCTTCTCATCTTTTTTCCATTGGTCTCTGAATACTTACAATTAGATGTAGTAAAAATGCTACTACCTCTATACAGGAGAGCAAAAATCTTGAACTAAAGAAAAGAGAAGGGGAGTTCCCCTTGGACGGGTAAAAAACAATAGATAATGCTAATACTTAAGTCAGCTAATAATACAAATGTGGGTGGAACTGCTAGAAAATAATAATAATTGAGAAGTAACATAGTCAGTAGTTTGTATTAATTTTCGGAATAGAATAATTTTCTGCTCAACAAGTCCTGTAAAGAAGCTAATGGCTGAGCTAAGTAAAGAGTTAGATAGTTAATAGCGTTGACCAATTACCAAGCGCACCCACTCACTGCTACTTCCTCAGGAGACACGGGCCGTAGCACCCTCGGGCTCTCACGACGTGCTGTGTAACTTAATGTAACTTTGTGTAACTCAAGCAGTCTACTTTACCAAGTCATTAGCTGTAAATAGTTACCGGATAATTAGCATCGTCGAGTCGTTTTCTTAAAATTAAATTTGCTTCTGGTTGAAAACGAATCATTACAAAATGGTATCGAAATAGTCGTCGCGTGTAATTATATATTTTTTAACGTAAAAATGGAAAAATTATAAATAAAATTTCCAGATTAATTAGTCCAAGAGATAATACTTTGATCAATGTATTATTTAAATCTACACCTAAAACAGTGTATATATATTTAAACTAAATGGTTTATAATTTTGTTGGGATTCAACTTAAATTTTGTAATTTCCAGGTCTCTGTAAACTTAGTACAGGACAAAACTAATTCAAGTGGTCGAAGAGCCCAAACGATTGTTAATAAATAAATTATATATAACAAACAATGTTTGCATAAAAATTTAAAATTATATTATATTCTATTTATAATTAATTATATTATATTATATATATCCTAAATGTATATAACACACTTACAAATGACTACAAGAGCGAAATTAGTCGCTAGGATAGCTGGCTATTAGCGGAAGGTTCCAGTGAATGAACATGCAAAGTTTACTCTTGGTGTCGCCTAGATGGCACCACCTCCTTGCAAGGTCAACCGTCCCACTCAACTCTAAACTTCTACCATTCGTTTTCAATTACAGTTTTCTGATTAAGATATAAAACATAATTATTCAAATTAATTATTTTTCAACGGGATATAATTTATTAGCTGATTTATTAATTATTTTTGTACACTAAACCTTTATAGGTATTTTTTCCTCTATACTTCATCAAAATTAGACAAAAATAGTAATTCGAAATTCGGTGAAAATATTTCTTATTGATAGTTTGAAGTTCACCCCTATTTTCGTACCTTTGTATGTGTTATGTTTGTAAATTTTAAATTTGAAAACTAGAGTTTTAAATTGTATAAATGCTTTGGTAAAAAAAAATTAATTTTCGATATATAATTAACATAAAAAAAAAACTTCTAATTTTAATTTATGAATAATTAATCTAAACGTAAAACAGCTCATACCGTACTTAAATGAACGGTTCAGAGGTAAAACCACTTAAAATACAAACCAGCAGTTTCGAGAAAGACGAATTCGAAAGTTATCCAACATGTGGTCCTCGTGCATTCCTCGAAACATTATTGCTATGCTTGACGGCTTTGAAGTGGTTCTACTCCAAATATGAATAAACGTGGTGTTAGTAAGTACTCCTTGCAAGCTAAGGAATGATACTGAATATTGTCATTAGACATTGAAATTATAAATAAATAACAGGGCTCAAAAAAGTTATTGAACTTTTTCAAAAAGTTTCCGTTTAACTCTTTTACAAGAACTTTTGCCATTAATGTATTAACATAAGAATTGAACACAAAAGAACCTTATGGTATAAATTTCTTTAGAACTTATATCATTAAAAGTTTTTGATAAAAGTTCTGTCAATATAAGTTTTTGCCAAACAATTTTTGTTATGAAAGTTCTGTTTTGTTGTAGAAGTCCGTTCTAGAAAATTTTAAATATAAGCTCACAACTATAAGTTTTCACATACTTATGCGACAAAGCTTGAGAGAGGTATCTGGGAAACCTCGAGAGACATTGTTGTAGACATTATTTCGTTGAAAAAAAATCCTTTAACAAAACAAAACATTGATTATAAATAAAATTCGAAATGAAAGAACAAATAGAAAAACAATTAACATTTTATTTCATTTAAAAAAATGGTTTAATTTAAATTACAGCAACTCCAGAATGTTTATTTAAAGAAATAACATTTTAAGATACGAAAACCGTTAAGTATTTTCCAAATTTTATTGGGAACTTTAATAATGAGAACTTTATTATAATCTCAGTAAAAAGCTCTAACGAGAACTTTTTTAATGTAGAACTTGTATATAAGCGTTCTTAAGAAAAAGTTCCTAAAGAACTTTTATTTTAAAAGCTCTTACGATAAAGTTCTCAAAGAACTTTTATTATATAAGTTCTGATAAAAAAGTTCTTGTAAGACTTATAATAAAAGTTTTAACACAAAAGTTCTTTCATGAACTGTTTCAAAGTTCCTAAGAAAAAGTTTAGCTGTTTAGCGTCGAGTAGTGTTTTTATTTTATTTTTTTTCTCTCCGGGATTATGTACAGTTTATTTATGAATACCATATATACAAAATAACAAAGAATATTTACAGAGAATTTATTCAGCAATTCCTTTTATTACCCCAAGGTATTTTAAGGTCAATAATTGTTATTTCAAAGCCCTTCACATTTTTGGCTCTTGGCCTTTTCTTAATTAAAAAAAAATGTAAGGGACTATTCTGCAGGTTGAGGAATAAGATAAGATGGGTTCAGACTGCAAAGTCCAGACCGCTTCCCTCGGCGAGTACGTTGACCAAGGGGTCCGAGCCCTGCCACCTAACAGTCCTGGGTGTTGGGGCAATATCTCTGAATAGAGAATTGGCACAAGCCTTCAGTCCATTAAAGAATTTTAGATGCTTCCGGCCTATGCATTCTGACACTGAGGGCACCTGGAGCTCTTCATAGATGGTAGCATTTCTCGCTCGTTGGAGTGAGGTCCCACTGACGATGCGCCGAAGAATGTTCTGCAAACTCTGCTGCCTATTGAGTAGTTTTTTACATGTACCGGTATACAACCGTAGAGCATGATTGATGTTATAATGTTGATCTGCCTTGTTGATCTGCAGCTTCAGACGCAGTGAGAGCTGCGGCGATGTGGGCAGGGTAGTTGAGCCTATGCGACAGCCGGATCAGCTTGATTCTCTCCCTGATATGATTGGAGAAGGTGAGATGCCTGTCTAAAGTGACGCAAAGGTACAAAATGGAGTTCGAGAGAGACCGGTCTTCTTTCTTCATGGTGAATCTCTTGACAGTGGCTTCATGTGCCGATGCGATGGTCTCTCCGGCGTAGACGCTGATGGTGTAGATGACGATATCTGCCGCATAGGCTGCTACGATTGCCTCTGGATGATTCACTGAGACCACTAGTACCGTGAAAATGACGAACAGTATTGGTCCCAGTACCCCTTAAGGTGGTTCGCATGGAGGCTCTCGCCGATCCGTACAACGAAAGATCTTCCGCTAAGATAGCATTCAATTAATCGGCATAGGGAAGCAGAAATTCTAAACACTTCCATACGGCGGAGCAGGTGTGCGTGCGACACACAGTGAAAGGCCTGTGTGCAGTCCAGGGATATAAACGACGTAGCTCTGTTCATCTGCATATGCTCTATGGCGTGGGACTTCACTAAATGGTGCTCACAGGAGACCCCTAGTAGAAACCCAATCTGCTCCGGAGGGTTGATGTACTCCTCACTGCAGTGCTTCATCAAGTGGTGGTGAAGAAGCCGCTCAAGGGGGATAAAATAGGCTTCTCGTTAAGGAACTTAGTTCCTTCCCTCGGCTCTCAGCCAGGAGTTCAGCCTGTTCCGCAGGTCAACTCCTGATGTCAGGTGCACAGTCCTCCTTTTAGCTTTGTGGGCCCTAACGAGTCTCCAGAACTGGTGATGGTCGTCATAAGTCTTCCGTAACTCATGTCCGAATTAGGTCTTTCAGCCACGCATGAGGCTATCTTCTGCCTCATCACATTGATGGTGGGTTTCAAGCTGTCGAGTAGCGTCAGTCTCCTTAGCCATATTTTTATTAGCAATAAAATTTTGGGAATGAACATTCTTCTCACCTTCAACGATTCGTGTATAAAGTTCATGAACTTATTTTTCTGCTCCCGACATGAAATGTCAGGACGAATTGTCAAGAAAGCTAATTGAGTTTTCCTGCTATGTAAAACTCTACTTTTGTAAATCACTTACTAAGATGACATGTAAATAATGTTGTATACATTTTTGTTTCTATTTAGTTTTTTTTAGATTTTAGATCAGCTTCTTTTTTAATTTTATAATTTAATTTAATTTTTATTTTCTAATTTATAATAAATCGTTTTTCTAATAATATAATCTCTAGAATTTGTTAATTGTGTAATTATGATGATCGGACTTGTCTTCGAAAAAATAATGAATTTTGTTATTATCATGGCATTAGAAACGTAACGAGGTAATTATCGATTGGTTAAGAAAACAGAAACAAGCAGTGAATGCACTGATTTCAAATAAAAAAGACTAGCAGCTATGTATAGATTTAAAAAAGAAATTGTACCACGACCATAAACGGGCCTCAGTGCTTCGTATGGTCATAATTTATAGATGGATGCTATCATAACATTATATTATAATAGGGTGTATCATAAATAATGACCGTTTTTCAACAAAATGTTAATATTTTGATTTCTTTAATATAATACAGAATTAATATTCAAAATATAACCTATTGTGATCCACTGTCATCAACCATCTTTCGGCCATTTGCTCGATGCCATGCTGCTACCTCTCCTTGGGATGGCTGTCGAAAAGCTCTTGAACCACAAAGTCAACCTCTTCAATTTTTTTATTGCTTAAAGAAAGTGAGCGGGGGCGGTATTAAGTGATAATCTGATGTAACGATGTCTGGACTGTATGGTGGGTGTGGGTGAAGTTAGATCCCCTGAAGATTTTTCTTCATCCGACTGAAATTGTGTGCCCGAGCCTTATTCTGGTGTTACTCAGAACACCTACCTTCACGGTTTACCAAAGCTGGGTAACACTGTGATAATTCCGCATGTTTCCTATCTAACTGTTCACAATGAAGTTCGGAGTTCGTAGAACATTCGTCAGTACCTCATGGAATCTCATCAATATCCACTTATGATAACCCTGAGCCCATATTCCGTTCCAAGGACTCTGCTGATTTGTTAAACCAATGCCGCGTTGTACGATGGTCAAGGACACCTTCATCTTCAGTTTGAATAATTTCATGTATTCCTTCAGCGGCTGTATTTTGTTTTTAATAATACAAGTATTTCGTAAGAAAACATCTTTCTTGTTCGGCAGCAGCTGATGAACTAAGGCTTTGTTGCAGGGATCAAATGTTTAAAAACAAGCTTACGTATACTTTATACGAGAGTATTAGTTATTGGTAAACATTGAATAGGTTTAAAGTGCTTATTTACATCCATTGATAAAACGGTCATTATTTTTTATACACCCTATTACATTCTAACCGTAATATAATATAATATGAACCGTAATATAATATAATATGATATAATGCTAATAATATAGCTACCGTACTGTGTTAATTCTGGTCTGATAATATCACTGATGATATCACAGTAATATGGTCAACATCGCTGTGAGCCAGCATGGCCGTTCAGTGTTGCGGGTCCAAGACACACCTCTCAACTTCTGTCACCCCATTATACTACTATTAGTATAATAGTAGATATATTGCTAATAGATCAATTAATTATATTATTTAATATTATATTTTTTCTTATATTTAATTATACATTCAAATCTAAATAGTTATCTTTTTAGCATGTGATGATTGCGGGTGATACCTAACCAATAGCACGCATCTAAACAGCAGTAACATGAGTCAAAATGGATTTATCCTCATTTAAGACCTGAAATAGATGCGTTGCGTCGCAGTTGCAGATATACTATAAAAGAATAAATTAATATATATATATATATTTATATATATATGTATATATATTTATATAACACTATATATATATATATATATATATATATATATATATATATATATATATATATATATATATATTTACAATTTCACAGGAAGAGCGTTTGAAGTTTGCCTATTTAGGGATATCTCTGTCCCTAACTCACTTTAAAACATCAAGTCGGAAATTTTCTTAGTCGAGATTAATTACTTACTTTCTTTGTTTTTCTAAAAAAAAAAAAGTTATTCTTCATTTTTTGATCATTTAAATATGAAAGGTGTATTAAATTGTGGCAGCTTATTACAGAAAAGGTAACATAAATTGTTATTGCAATAAATATTGAGATTAAAAATTCTGACATTTTTCTCAAAGAAATATACAAGATTAGAAGTACTTCAGCATAAATAAATGTTCGGCTTATGGTACTTTTCTTCCAAACTATGAATATATTCTCTGCTAGTAATTTTCCTCATGTCCTCTAGACCAGACAGTGGTACGCGAACAAGCAAACAAAAATCATAAATGAAATAATCTTTTTAACACGTTCAATGAAGGATAACATTTTTTTTTAATTATTATTGGATGTATCAATCATAAGATTAATAAATACGATTTACATTTTATAAAAATAATTCAGTTTGGTAAGCGTAATAAAGGCGAACAACCTCACTGTTGAAGAGGACTCAAGAAACAAGTTGAGTTCCATCAAGCCTAACATTGATGCTCTGCTTCTAAACAAACTACGACCTGCTTCCTACTGAAAAATATTCTCCTGATTTCTTATTTGTGATGGATAAAAGTTAACTGGATATAAATCTGCAGAATTTTTGTTGTTAATATTACTGTTGCTGTTATATGTGATATCAATTTCACTTTAGATTTTGTATTTTTGACTTCATTTTAAATTTATTATTTTCTTTGGGAAATTTACTGTAATATATGTTGTTGTTTTTTTTTAATAAACTTTATAAATCAGTTTGTATTTTTTTATGGGAACGAATCTTTAATACGTATCTTTAATACGTATGCAGCAACATAAAGTCTTTAGAGGATGTCTTTTGAACTCCTCTTTCTTCGTAAAGATTTAAACAATATTTTATGCATATAATTTATAATATCATATGATATTTTTGTATATATTTACTGTTATATATACTGGTTACTATCTATTCATAGAACCACATAACTGCCCTAGCTAAGACAAGGGAAGAGCAGGCTCCTATCTGTAGGTAAACAAGACAGTCGAGGTGAGCCTGTATTGATTGCGCTCTCCAAGTGACAGGGGCCAGTGTGTGAGCTAGTGAGAGAGGGGGGTGCATCGATCGGGAGGAGGGAGGCTGTATAGTGTATAGTGTCTGTAGAGTGTACTATAGTATAGTGAGAGGTACGTAGGGATTGTTGTTAGAGTAGGTGTAGAGTAGTGTATAACTGCAACTTCGAATAGTCGTCCATCATAACACAAAGTAGACTTCAAATACCACCTTAAAGGAAGGACCGATTTTACAAATAGAAAAAGAATATTTTTACATAAATGTTTACAATATAATTAACAGTATTAATGAACAAAAACAGTAAAAATAATAAAAACATTTCAGCGTTTTTCTTATGCTTCCTGTAAACTCCGAAGATGGTTGGTACGAACAAATCTAATTTTAGTCCATTTTCAAATTTTAAATAAAACGTATTGCTTAACGGTATTGCAATTCAATTATTTTTGTTTTAGTCAAATCCAACCCAGATAAATGATTTGAGATGAAAATTTATGGAAAAAATGATTCTTGAAAATAACTAGGACAAAAATTGAACACCCCGATACCAAAAAAACTGCATAAATCGTTTAAATTTTAATTTACGATCGGCCAATACATTGAGAAAAATATTCTAAGAATTTACCGAAACGTGAATGAGAGGATTGAGTTGAGAATGGTTCTGTTGATATGGGTTGTACCAGTGTTCAATAGAAGGTGGAAGGCATGTGGGCGGAGTTTTTCTTGTTTCAGCATCGAACCGTCGGTTTCGCTAATGCTTTTTATTTATTTATTATCACCAAACAAGAAATTGTACTTCTAATGATTCACCGTTGGCTTTTTTCTTTACATGCTTATGATACGATTGAAGAAAAAAAAAAATATAAATCTACATATACTTTTTGTTGATGTATCTGGGCGAGGAGTTGACCAAAAATGACCAAACATTTTACAGTTCATGCACATGGAATAAAAAGGGGAAGGTAGATAGCTTTATGGACTTACAATTCCAGGAACGAGTTCGAGTCCAGTCCAAGTCCGGGTTTGGCAAAAAGATTATTTTCTATTTATTATATAAATACAATTACTTTCGGAAGTTTACATTAGTAAATAATTTTTTTTTTGCGAACAAACACCATGATGTTCAGTGTGACATCGATATAAGTCATAGCAGACTATCGCTATTGTAAAAATGATGTAAAAAATTTCGGAACGTTGGTTTGTTTGTGGGTAAAAAATGTTAATGCTAGAAAAATAATAAAGATATATTGAGGGAAGTGTGACTGTTCGGAAAAAAAAAATATATTAGCTGTGGATCGACTCTGGGGTCTCGGGAGATTCTCCTGTGGCCTAGAAATCTAGAGAGAGGGCATCTCACATCACTAGTTTAAAATCTAATTAAATAGTGATAGTATATTATTTCAATACAGTTAAAGTACTTGCAATAACCACTAGTAGTACCCTATCTCTAGTTGATTAGATTTCAGGATAATTATGTTATCTCTGGTCTGTATTTTTAGTTTATTATTTTCAATAATGAACCTTTGTAATCGATCAACAAAAAAAAAATTAACCTCTCCCTCGTTATAATTTTTATCGTTTTGTTATTTTGTATTTTACATTTCAGATAATTTCTGAATTGGAGCAACTTAAAGGTAGACCTTCGCTGGTACTGCCCACCGTAGCGGCTGGCAGCGCTTGCTAACCTATACCGCTAAGTGTAACTGATTTTATATTTCGATGAAACTACTAACCGTAGCGGCCAACTCCCCTCGATCGAAACATTTCCGTTTGGCAAATAAAAATGATAGGCTTAAGTCTGATGGTTTTCATCGTCACTGCCATTTATAAATATCACTGTCAATTCTGTTTTTATATTTACATATTTAATTAAAGAAACAAAAAATTAAAAGTGGTCAAGCAAATATTGATATAGACAAAGTCAAATGAACCGGTTACTAAGATTATAGTATAGTCAATTATTATAATTTTGGTAACTGGTTTTATATGAAATATTAAACGTAGCATTACAATTTAATAATTAATTAAACATCGAACTAAACATCCTAGTTTAAGATATTGGTACTTAGAACTGTTAGGCTTAAATCTAATGGCTTTCAGTTATATCGTACGGACAGAAGGTGGCGGAATGGTGATGTTATTTAATAAACACACATAATTTTACCTGGCTCAATTAAAAGTTTAGGTTATGCCTGTATAAAATTACACCAAGAAACTACATTTTAATGTATATATATATATATATACATTAAAATGTAGTTTCTTGGTGTAATTTTATACAGGCATAACCTAAACTTTTAATTGAGCCAGGTAAAATGATGTGTGTTTATTAAATAACATCACCATTCCAATTATTATTACTATTATTATTGTTATTATATTATATTATAATATATATATATATATATATATATATATATATATATATATATATATATATATATATATATATATATGAACAGTAATAAATGGCTATTAATAATATATTATAATAACAATAATAATAGTAATAAATAATTGCAATAGTAATAAATAAAATAATGGCTGTTATTCGTATTATCATTTCAGTGATAAATATCCTATACGTATTTGCAATGAAATCACGACAGTCAATATTTTATCATTAAATAATTAGTAAATCATTGCATTCATTAAAAAAGACATTTTGATTTTTCAATATTTGAACTTGAGTATTTATTCAAGATGAAAATTTCTTTCATTATTTAATGTCCATTGGATTTATATTCGAATTTCTCTCTAAAGAGGAATTTCTTAATCACTATAAGATCTAAAATGTAATAAATATTTTTGTTTCTTCAATTCTACAAAATTGATTGGCTGTAGTTTTGTTTAAATTGTTTACGATATTTCATCTAATTTTTTCTTGCATGATGAAAAGTTAAATGTAACATAGGAATCGTCGGAACCTAATCAAAATTCTGCTTCGACATGATAACAGAAGAACCATCCCACTGCCGACCGTCTGACTCCTTCTGGGGCGGCAAGGAAGAAGCCGTATGGATATGACGTCATACCTGGACTGCCGAACAGTGTCAATGAAATATACACCGTTCTTGAAACAGTAGTCAACTGCCACCAGTCTCTGCCAGTTGTAACGGTGGGCAGTACAAGCAAAAGTCTGCCTTTCAATGATCAGATATTTACTCAGTTTTGACATACTCTAAGTTTTTTGTTTGAATCCTGAAACAATATAAACATGTAAGTTTTGTTCTTTTATCTTTTTTTAATTAATTTTGTTCTCATTAATTAATACATTTTCGTTTAAATATGTAAATATTTTGGTATTCAACTCATTAATAGTCCATATTAAATATATTAAATACCAATCAATTAGGAATCTAAATTGTTGGATGCCGAAGGTGCAATATCCGCTCAATATAGAGAGAGCCACTGCTGCACAAATTGACACGATAATTAAATCTTTCTGCCTCATCTCATTCCTCAATTTGTAGGATTTGATTCCATGATGTATTTGTTATTATGATAATCAAGAAAAGGACAATTCCACGATTTTGTTTATACATGAAACATAAATATATCTTAATAGTTTTTAGTTTAAAACAGTGGAAATGAAGATATATTAATTATATTATGTGCCAGATGAAAGCTGTATAATAAATTAATCAATGCAACAGGCCCGATGATACAATATACCATACTTACAGATTAGGGTGATTTTTAAAGACGGACGCTGATAATTGAACAATAGAGTGATACAGTGTGACAGTGCGGCAGTGCCATGTCTAAACTGACAGACTGGTGACAGTCAGGGAGAAAATATGGCGGGTTTAGAACAGCTGATTGAACACTACATTAAACGAACAGCTGATGTCATGATTATTTTAACAAAGGCTCCTCAGATATATATATATATATATATATATATATATATATATATATATATATATATATATATATATACATGATATATATATATATATATCATGTATATAAACTACAATTTTTTTTTTCTATTTTCTTATATTTACTAATTGAAAATATATTGTTATTTTGTATTTACTAAAATATAAAAGTACATATTCATACCGAATTCTTTGTGGAAGCAATACGTTATAGAATAAATATATTTAAAATATATATATGATTAATTATTTAAGTATCAAAATTCAGCTTGGAGTGAGTTGATTGTCGTTCACTTTTTTTTTTTTTTTTTTTTTTTTTTTTTTTGCATTCTACGGACAATCTTTTGGCTTCTCAAGCCACCATCAGACATATCCTAAAAGGTCCTCATTTTAGTTTATTCAAAAACATAGCAAAATATAATATATTATATATTATTCTAGGATATAGAATATATTAGATATACCTCATATTACATAAATATATTATTGTCCAGTCTGGATCAGGTCAAAAACAAATGTGGTAACTATAAAAATAAATATCTGCTGAGGATCAACGGAATCTCTTAGTAATTTAATATGTACAAATGTTTAATATAATTAATATAATGAAATTTACAAGCCAATTTTAACATATTTATGTGATATTAGGTAAATGTGATATATTCTATATTATATTTACCTATTATTGTTGTTTTGAATTTATGTATATATTATATTTGTTTTTGAATAAAATAAGTGCCTTTTCAGATATGCCTGATGGTGGCTTAAGAAGCCGAAACTTTGGATATGAACAGCGTTGGGGTGCATTAATTGCGGCCTTATATTAATCTATTCATACCCATTTTCACCTTAGAGTCAACAAACATAATTTGTAATATTTATACCTCCTATGGACACAATAAAGAATTTGGGCACACGTTGGTCCTTTATAAAGTGGGTAACTGATTCTTCAATGGGTTAAAGATACTAACATCCTCTCTTTAAAACTTTGAGTTAAGTAACATTCAAGAATATACCAAGTACTACTTCCAAGATTTTAGGTTGTAAAGTTTCAGGATTTTTTTTTTTTGTACTATGTATTTTTGTATGAAAAAAATAGATTATTTTATTTTTATCTTTTGGAGAGCAGAAATACAACCTCCAAAAGGTCACCTTAAGAACTTAGTGAGTGAGTTCCTGAGAATAACATCTTAGCATATTTCACCGCTCTAAGGACTGTTGTAAGGATCACTGCTGAATAATTTCTTCATCTGGTTGTTAATAATCGTCCTGGAAGGAGAAAACACCGATAGCAACATTTTCCTTCATGAATATGCAGCGATGCAAATATTTCAGGCTTGAGATAGTAAGTCACATAATTTCTTCCACAACTGTAAACCCTGCCAAATATTTAGTGTCTTCGTTAATAACTAGGTTTTCAGTATAGTAAGTAATAGTTCGCAATTTCTGAATTTAGTCTTACCTTTATGAAGTACACAAAAAATTGTATATCTCATTTCACAACGTTGGTTTCATCGAAAATCATTGTTATTAACAATTTTATCAATACAGATATCAGACTGACTGATGAATAGTATACCTCAAAAATCAAAAAAGAAATTCTGAAAAAAAAAAAAAAGTTGTTACCCTAAACATTTGATTTAAAAAAAATGTGGTATGTTAATTTAAATATAATAAAATAAAAAGTCATATCAATTATTAAGAAAATAATGAAGCTAATTATAATAAACAAAAGTTTATCAGAGAAAATTAAAAGACCTTAGAAAATAAATGATATTTGGGAAACAATTTGGACTCTAAAGCAACAAATAAATTACTAAATCATTATACACAACTTCAAGATAAAATATATGATAGGCTGATATAACATTTAAAATTAATTGCATTCAATGTTTTAATATTTAAATTGGACAATGAATTACAAAAACATTATTTAGATTATTAAGGTGTATCCCTATTGTTTAAATTGAAAACGAAATATTAAAAACTTAGAGTTCATAAAATTATGAACGGATTCTACAGAAATGCAACGCAATCCGCCGTAAGCCAGGACTAGATGGCAGCACCATCTGGGTGGTGTGCCTTATAGAATCTCCTTCAATAACAACATTTCCTTCGTTTTACAAATTTACTAAGTTTTAGACACAAATTATAAAAATAATTGCTACAGTTTTATTTTATTGTTAATTATTGTTTTGAAGATATGTTTTAGGTAATATATAGAAATATAAACATTCTAAATATAGGGTCTCTAGTTGGCATTGTGGAATCTCAATTTGGGGATACCTTTCTGCAATAAGATGTGTTTTATTGTATGTTATATCAATTGGTTGTATCAATATGGACAGTTGTGTGTTAAATAATAAAGATTAAAAATAATTTGTAAAACTATCGAAGAGTCGGAAGTCGGAATGGGTTCCAGCCTGCTATCAATCTATTTACATGTTTTGGTTGTGTTAAGTCCCTTTTAAGATGGGAACTATTTGTTTGATTGAGGGAAAAGTTGATTGATGCTTGTTATCTTTGAAAAGTTAAAATTAAATTTTACGCTAAAGGGATACCTATTTTGAACATAAATTTTTTTTATAAATAGAAATAAATAATGATGGTGAAATTCAATTAAATATGCAGTAATTTTGAAGCCTTAATATTATCTAAGTTGGTAAATTTCTAAATAATGATCCGAAATTTAGGGCATATTCTGTCTTGAAACTGTGTTACGCCGGATAGGTGGAATGATTTTTCATTTCTCTCCTAGCAGTCCAATAAAGTTGTAATTCCATACGTAATTCATGTGTGCTAAGTGGGTATTTTGGTGTAGGTTTGATTCTAATCCTATTGGAGGATGATTGGTGGACTTGAAGATAGTCGTGCCGTGTGAGGAGTCTGAAATTGGAAACAAAATCTCTCCTCGGTAAGTCCATGGGCAGTACTTTTTCAAGTCCTTCCCATATTATTCCTTCCCCCTTGCTATTTCTTTGTAATTTTATTCCCTTATTTCGGCCTTTAATTGGTTAATTATGTGGACTCTGATACAGAGGAAAGCGCGCACTTATTTTCCCAGTCGGTCTGCTTCCTCATTTTCTGCTATTCCACAGTGGCTTTATATGAAGAATATACAACGCAGTGCTCCTCATTGGAGTGTTGAAAGTTAACACGCATTCCGCTGCCAGAATGTTGCCTTTACTTCAGCGCCAAAATTTGTTTTGGCTCCTGGCAGACACACTTTCCCTACAAAATACTGTTAATCCAGATCCAGCCACTTCTAGGAAGCTGCTCTATCCGTAGACCCATCGGTGAAGATATGTAACCACTGGAAGCTAGAATAGTTTTCCTCTATCATTTCCATCGCCCTGTGCTCAAGTCCTCGTTGATGTATTCACTCTTTTTATTTGGGAAATGATTGTCTACCAGGTTACAAACTACAGTTTTAAGACAGATCTCGGATATATAGGGTACAAATGGGCTCTTCAGCTAGTAGGCAGTATAAATAATATATCATCTGCGGTCGTTAGAAGTATAGGCTTATTTTTTTGTTTTTGGAGAAGAGATTTAAATTTTTTCAGGGAGAGGATCTAATAAAAAGAAGGCAAGTATTCACCTAAATGTCTTTAATTACAAAATTGGAAGTATGTTTTAAGGATAAGCATGAAAATTGGATCTGATATTAATGTTAAAATTTACCAAATATTCTAATTAAAACTTTTTTTTCCTACGTTTCGGAGGGGGGCAGGGAAATATATCCCTGAATCTCCTCCCCTCCATCTCTCCGTGCGTCATTGGTTAGAAGTGATTTTTGTGTTGGCTATCTCAAGGGATACAAACTTTCAAATGTTTCAAAGGGAACTGTTTATATTTATCAACTTGTTTAACAAGGTTCTTTATCCTACGAATTATCAGCGGCTCCCTTTGCAGTTCCATGGCAATGATAGGATTTGATTATGCTCCGCCTGTGATTAGTCTCATTGCCTTATTCTGTACCAGATCCAGTTTTTTCTCCTTGTTTTCGGGAAAGAAACCATGAGTTCGCTGCCATATTCAAAGACTGGGTTCTGACTTAAGCCATGTAACTTTTTGCGGCTAGTTCTGGTGCTCCTCCACAGGTTACTCCCTGCAAGTTGTTTAAGAATCCTTAATCTCGATTCTGCGCTTCTTGAAACTTTTTCCACATGATACATTGGGGAGTGATGTGTTCTTCGTGGTGTCCCCCAGATGTCCTATTTTTTGGATTATCTAAAAATACGCTGAACAAAACCTGACACAAAATCGTCGTTGCAGTCCATTATTAAGGCATCTCGAATCTGTTTCTAAAGTTTTAATGCCTTGGATTCATATATTCAAAAAAAGGCACTATTCGATGGTAAAACTAAGGAATTACATAGCACTGTATTTATTAAAATATTTTATAATCTGTAATTATGCATATCTGTCTTAATTTTTAATCTTTACTTTCACTTACCTACATAAGATGTTTACAGTAAAATAACCAAATTTGGAAAAATGGTCTGTGTGTGTAAATATTCTACAGACCTGTGCGTAATTACTTATTTGAAAACGATTCTTTATATGATAACAAGTAAATATTAAAAATCATCAAATAAAAAAAACATTTAAAACGACCTGTTTATCTCTCCTGAGGAAGTGTTCTTACTCCTAATCCCGACCTGTCAGAAGAACATGAATAAACCATGGAAAAGAGGCCGTAAATAAGAAGCGAAAGAGGAAAAGGGGAGAGAGAATGACGTAGGATGTTGAACCATCTGCCTTACCGTGCCGAGGATCGAACCCTCTGTTGCAGAAATCAATATAGAGATAATGATAATATTTATATCCCGGAGCTGGAGCTGGAGAGATGAAGCGTGAAAGAATTAGAGGGATGGAAGTGAGGGGGAGTTTGGGGTAAATCTCCAGCCCCTCCAGTGCCACTACCATCTCCAGATTTCATTTGTGCACCATCTTCTTCCAATAGCGTCTCCTCTGTACTGTTATCTTGTTCTTTTACGCCTATAACCTTTTACTTACCTTACCGCATAGGTAAGGAATGTATTGTATTCGTGTCAAATTTTCGATGTGCAGTTTTCCACGAATCTATACATTTTAGAACCCAGAAAAAAAAACGCATTTTTGCCCATTAGTTTGTGTGACTGTGTCACGATTATATCCTAAACGGTGTACTAATTTTGTTGTTTATTGTTTTGTTTTGTAGATCTTTGCCCTCCGATGTGTCTGTACCCAATCAGCCGAGTGTGTCCGAAAGCACACGGATGTGACCGAATCGCGCCTTCCCCCTCCTAGCTATTTCTGTTCTCAACAATACACTCTTTTAAACTCATTTGTCAATCTCACGCTTATTATTATTATTATTATTATAACACGCTTAACGAAAATTATTACAGGGTGATTAAGGAAAGTTGTTTGGTACGCGCACTGTACCAGATTTTTTAATTAAATGTTTTACTCAATTCATCTTTCTATATTTTATATTCTGTTCAGTTTTTGTAATTTATTGCTAAAGGCGACGGGGCATGTCCTTAATTAAACCTTGCAAAAAATGGACCAGCTGTAGTCAGAACATTTTATATACTGTTTTCTGTTTGTGAATTCTAAAAACAATACATTTTACATTAATTTTAGCCATAGTAATTCAAGCATTTGAAAACATTAATGCTTTCAGAGTTTCCTTCTTTTTTTTTTTTTTTTTTGCTGGGAAAAAGCCGTCTGAGGACCAGGTTCCAATTTCAATTCCTAATTCTTTGTTCTTTTATTTTCTTCCAGTATGATTTCATCTGTTCACTATGTTTCTTCTTTCTGTCGTCAGACCATTTTAAACCAGTCTTCTTAGCTATCCAGTCTTGGAGTTTACTTTTAATTATATTCAAGCTGTATGAGAAATCAAGATCAATATTTTTATTCAATATTTCCCATAACATTGTAAGTCGAATCATTAAGCATATATTATTTTAACCAGGACTGTTCAAAGGGTTTTAGGTGCCATCAAGAGGTCTACTAGTAATTCTTCCTACTTTGAAATTATGATGTCCTACAGCCTCAGTGTCATCGATATCACATTTTATGAATTTGGCCAAATTCATTCATTCAAGAGTTATACATCTATCCTTAAACTTATGAGGAACCCCAGACACGTTCATTGTATGTTTATATTTAGTTTTCCAATCAGGGTAAACTGCAAAACATTACCTGTGACTTTGTTGCCGAATCTCAAGAAAATCGGTCGCGTAGTCTCGGAGAAAAGGGCGGACGGGTGGATTTTTTTAATTTAATATTTGCATTCTACGTATCTTGAAACGTAAAACCTAATTTTTTTTTTATTTATTTTTTTTTTTAGTCGATTACAAAGATTTATAATTGAACATAATAAATCAAAAGAATTTAAATGGATTTTTTTTTTAAATTGCCTTGGTATGGTGATTTCCAGTATACCAATCAAAAAACCTTACATTTTCCCTGTATCTTTATATATAGCTATGGGTTTTGAAACAAAAAGACGGATGGTAATGTCGAGTTCCGAGGATCCTCCTGGGGTTTCTTGGGCCTTTGTAAAGGAATCTCAGGAAAATTGGTCCAGTAGTCAAGAAGAAAAGCCGCGGGCAGTGGACGGTTTTATTTTTTATTAAAATAAAAACTTAATTAAATAGAAAATAAAAACCCCAACTACGCTTATAAATTTAATATCTTACAATCACATTACCCTTCCACACCCAAATGAAAATTATGACTCTTCCTTGCTCAATTCATTAATTAACTTTATGTATGTTTACATGCACAGATGCAAGGAGCTTTCAATATTTTGACATGCACAGATGAACAGAACGGAACGTACTTGCAAGTGACCGTAACGTATAGTGGAAGGCACCCAACTACTATAGCAATGTTCATTATTCATGGACATAAACTTCACTAACAATCCACTAATACGCTTAAGTAGATTTGCAAGAACGTTCCGTGCCTAAGGATGAAGAAAGGGATTGTAAGATATTAAATTTATTTCCGTAGTTGTTATTTTTATTATTAAATTAAATTTTATTTTAAGGTTTTAAGTTTTTAGTATCAAATATTGGCTATTTATAATATATTACCATACTATCATGAACTTATAAATGATATGATAAGAAACATCAACAAAATGTCGATAATACTTAAAATATTATGAAATATTTTTGAGTATTTTGAGCTCACAATGTTTCAAAACATTCACGAATATTCACTGATTAATTTGAGCAATCAAAATTTGTCGAGCACAGCGCTCAAAAAATCGTTAGTTACCCTCAAACGGACAGATTAAACATATTTAATTTAACATTTCTTTAGTATTTTGGTCTCAAAATGTTTCAAAACATTCACGAGATCACAACGAATAATTTGAGCTATGAAACTTGAAAATCCGTTGAACGGTTCGCTCAAAAAATCGTTAGATATCCACTAACATTTAAGCTAAACAAATTACCCTCCTTGTGGCTTTGGCGTTGTCTGGCAAAGATATAACATTTGTTTTCCTTTAATATCCCTCTAAAAACGCATAAAAAAAAATTAAATGGGCCCGTTGTTTCTGAGCACGCGTGAATGTACCGTCATTGATGCGCCTGAAACTGATCATTGACGGACAGTGACGGCACTGAGACAGCCTGAGGTGTGTGAATCAAGTAACTGCCAACTCATGATATTTTTGAGCAATGAATGAATCCTAAATAAATATCGCGAAGGCTGTTGACATCTCGACTTTTAATTAACAATCCATCCTATCGCAGCCCATAATAGACCTCCAAACATGACGCACAGCCATGAGACTTATTTGTAGAGGCTAACAACTAACGTGCAGGCGGACAATTATTGTTTAGGGCCCTCCCCTACATTGAAGGGATGAATCAAACAATTATCATACGGTCCTTTTAATATTTCCCCCACCCCCACCACTAGAGGGTCCTTCGAGGCTGGGGTAATCCGGTTAGAGAGGTCACGTGAACGGTGACGTCATACAGGGAGCAACTGTTGCAGTTTTTAACCGAAGACATATTAGGCAATAGCGGAGAGTGTGGGGTCGTGGAAATTTGATGATGCCACCGCAAGATGGCAGGTCCATTCTTCAGGCAATCCTCAGAGGTGAATCATCTTTAGTGGTCGGGGTTATAGCCGCTTTACCCAGAGCATTGCATCTCTACTGCATGGCCATAGTGGTCCGCTCCGAATTCCTTAACAATGAGTTCCCAAATACAATCCTAACTATATTACGAATCACAATAACATAATTCTTTAAGATAATTAGTCCGGCCTACAAGCATTTGAATTAATGAAAACAAAACCTTAATAATGATAATTAGGATATCTTAATAAGCTCGACAAGAATTGAAGGTAGTAGAGATATGTACTCTCCATCCTTCAGCATCGAAGCTCTACGACACAGGTTCCAAGCTTGAATTTGTTTTCCTCACCCAATCGCTGAGATGACAGGGCTCCCTAAATTATAAAAATTGTAAAATTTGTTTCCTCTCATAGATTGCTCCTGTCATTTGCCTTAGCGTGAATATATATAAAACAGAGTATACCTGAACTATGTGGAACTATTTGATAAAAATTATTCCTTGGATCAAAACAAACATAATTCACTATATATATATATATATATATATATATATATATATATATATATATATATATATATATATATATATATATATAATGTATAATGTATAATAACTGTTTTATTATACAACCCTGAATCATGTATATATATATATATATATATATATATATATATATATATATATATATACATGATTCAGGGTTGTATATATTATATATATATATATATATATATATATATATATATATATATATATATATATATATATATATACATGATTCAGGGTTGTATAATAAAACAGTTTAAATTAAAATCTAGAAAAGGTAGAAATTTCAAGTTTGCCAGAAAGGTGTATTTTATGCGTTTAAAAAGGTGTATAAAATATCATTAGATTTTATGAACCCGTTTCAATATGGCGGGTGTAAAACCTACAGCCCATTTTGAACTTCAACCACAATTAACTGAAAAACGGATGAGTTTACAATTAAAGTATCAAAAGTTTTAAAAATTAATTTGGAACTGCGACCGAAATGGCTTTTGGTTGTGCAGTGGCTGTTGCCAATTACCTAACGCGATATTTCAAATGAAAATGTTGGCTGTGTCTGTGTAAAGCGATTCTTATTACAAGTTAAGGCTTGACAAATAATTTTTAATTTAATTTATTATCATATTTTCAAAAATAATTTCTTAATGGCATCTTGCGGATCCTTTAGCCTTCGTCTGGACCACCAAATGACGTCATCATCGCATGACGTCGCCGTGCACAAATTAATTTGTCGACCGGATTATTTACCTTAAAAGAACTTCATTTTTTTTATAATGCCCGAATATTTCCTGGTATTGAATGTGCGGTCATTATTATAATCAACTCCCCCATATCTCTCGAAAAACATTTTTCGAAAAAATACCTGACTGATTTATAATAAATATAAAAATACTTATATTTATCTACTAACATAACAATCAAATTTAACATTAAATGGATTTGTAATTAGCTAATTCCTTATCAACTTAAGCAGCGTTTTATCTCAGTAGCGCTAATCAATTTAATATATATTTTGACTAGCGCCTTTCTAGTCGTCGAGATAGACTACATGGGTTTCTGCAAATTAGTGTAGCAAATTAATATAGTTATTGTAGCCATCATCATTGTAGCCAGCTCTATTTGTATGGGGTGTACTCCGAAAGCAAATCAAAAATATTCATTCATTCATTCATTCACATGGGTTTCTGGAACATTTTAGTACTTCTGTGAGAGGGTTCTAGTTGTAAGTCTGTATTAGTTAAAAGTTATTGGATAATCTTAGGGTGGAATTGTTCGGGTGTTTAGCTAAATTCTTTGTATGTTGAAGGTTTTTGCAGAAACCCACGGTTCGATCACCCAGGATCGGAACTAGTATTTTCACCGGAGAGTGAAGCAAGCTTCATTTTGCCTTCTTTTCTTTTAATCCCTCCCTTTTGATCTAATGTGGAGTCTTCAAATCCAGGCCCTTGCCCGGGTAAAATCTAAATACCTAAAATTTCTTCTGATATAGGTTTTTTCGATGTTATTAAAATATATGATCTAGGAAGAATATCACATTCATAATCTGCATCTCATTCATTTTTATGTTCCACTTTTTTGCTCAAGATGACTATTAGAGAATAACAAATTTTCCAATACCAAATGAACAAATAAAACAATAAATTTACATTCATCTCAATAAAAAATTGCATATCAAGTTATATATGAACTTTTATTCAAAATAAAATATATTATTATTATATAAGAAGAATTATTATTATTTTGTATTAAAACCAAATATAATCCCTAACTCAAACCTCAAGAACCAAGTTACAGGTAACATAAGACTACACCGGCTTATCTTAGGGGATGACAACACTGTCAATGCACATCCCTGAGGTAGTTTGCAAGTGCTCATGATATTTGCCACACTCGCCACCGAGAATTTCCGATATTAAGCATATATCAATTTTTTTCCCGATTTAAAAATAGTTCTAGCTCTGTAGATTGACGCAGGAGTCCATTTGTGTTGCATGTTACAATTTTTAGAGTTTAACACATCCTTAGTTTGTTGCTTTCGGAATTCTATCCTACCCACATGCGCCTTAACCTGTACAATTTTTTGGGACAGCCCTTCTAATTTCTCTAGAATTTTCGCAAATGATTCATTTCGACAATCAATAGTTTCTTTGGAGTTGTTCAGTTTTGTGTTATCCTCGTTGGATTCATAATATTGTTATAAGTTGAGGATGTAGCTTTGTTTCGACAGAGCCCCAGAGGAATTGTGAACGAACAGCGAATTGAACCAGTGCTGTTAGTTGTTAGCGCCGAGCCGATATTAAAAAGCCATCAAGAGTCGGGGCTAACAGAGAGACAGATGGCTTCACTTTGTCAGGGATCAGAAATCAATATAGCTGCCACTCGTCGTGTCACGTTGGATGACAATGTACTAGCTAGAGCGAAACTGTTTAGTTTTTTTCAATTCTCAATGTTTAATCCATGTCTTGCTTTCTTTTTCCTTTATATTGAGACTATGTTAAACTTTTAAATTGATTTTTATTAAATTCATTTAAAAAACGCTACAAGTGATTACACAATAATTTATTATTGCTAGGGCATGTGGTCAAAGGGTGAGGATAATGTTGGAAAATAAAGACAAAGAGCAGGTGGAAGTGGAGGATCCAAGGAAGAATGAAGTGGAGAGGGATGCGAGAAAGCTGGAAGTAGGCGATTGGAAGAAAAAGACGCAGGACAGGAAGAAATGGGAAAGAAATAACTCAGGATTAATCATAGGAAAAATCAAATGAAAAAAAAAATTGGACGGACGGATTTTTTTTTTTTTATTCGATATTTGGAATCTACGGATATTCCGTAAAACATCAAAATTTGAGAGGAGTTCATTTTTTTATTTTTTTTAATGCCTTGGTATGCTGATTCCAATACACTTATTTTCCTCTTTCTTTATATATGGACAAGTTATGAACAAATAAAATTCCAATCTGCCGCCATTTTGGAACGAAACGGCGGATGATAGTGTCGAGGATACATACATATTACACAATACCGTTTCAAAGCCTGACTTAATTAGCCTATAAATAACCTAGCCTACTTTATATAAACTAATAATTGAGTTTTTAACACTTTAGATAAAAGTTTAAATGCGATTACAGCCCATTTCAGCACCAATTTCAGCTCTTTTTTTAAAGTTCAATTTAAGTGTAGACATTTTAATGAAAGTTGGGATCGGTTTTTAGAATATATATCGGGGAGAGAGGAAAGCTGGAAGTTTGCCTTTAACGAGCCAACTTGGGCAACGATCGGGCTTGTATTGGCTGTGTAACGGAGTTGAGGAGTTGCTGAGGGAAAACAAGGAGGTTCTAGCGATGAGCAGGATAAAGGATATGGTATGCATTTATTATTCAACATTTATTTCGAAAATTATCATAATAACTCAGTTTGACAGCTAAAATATTTATCATAATCTATGAAATTTATTACACATAATTAAAATTTTAAAGTGATTAACGATAATTAGGAACACCTTCAGGTCAAAGAGAAAACGGCTCTTTGTGACCTTAGCTACTAATGAAAGCTCAAACAGGTTACTTGAGTTCAGAAATTACTATTTAAAAATTAAGTATTTCTAATAATTCTGTTATTATTATTAATTTCTAATTATAAGTATTCGTAATTTAATAATACTAATAATAAAAAGACCTTTTGAAGCTAAGATTCGGTGCCAATAAAAATAACGTTTTCTAGATACTACCTGTCCCCACTGAAGCCCAAAAAGACCTAAGTAAATATTAATTGAAATATTATCATGTTCGCGTTTTTCTTGATTTTTTTAATATATTAATTAAAGTATATGCAGTACTTGCCGATTTAGTAAGTAAAGGGGCAGCACTTACATGTTTTTTTATTTTTTATTTTTGAATCCAGACTTTTTTTTTGAGAGGAGGAAGGGGGGGGAGGCTGAATTAACGTCCTTTTCTAACCTATTAAAGCAAGCAGAATGGGTTATCCAACAGGTTACCAACCTATTCCAACTGAAGTGGAAAGGTCGAGATTCATAACGTGGGGACGCCGCAAAAAAAAATTCAACTCGCCCAGGCCGGTTTCGAACCAGCAGTCTCGAAGTTGCTAAGGTGACCCCTCTCTCGGCCACCACGGCCTCAATATATCCAGGCCTGTCACTCAACCTGTGACAGACGGATGTGATGTTACATTATATAATTGACATGCCAGGAATGAGGGGGATCAATACCCATCGGTATCTACTAACTCGAACTTTAAACAAAGAATCTACTCCAGAAGATCCCTAGTCCGCTCCTTTTCAGCCTTCTTAGGATGTTTTCAGGCATGTGTTTCTTGGCCATGTTTTGTATGAAATGGTTGGTATGTCCGTCATGAAATTTTTTATATGAGGTCCGAATTTGATCTTGTACTATGGGTACATACCATACATATAAGTCTGTATGAATTGTTTTGTTACTGATATACCAGGGAGAACGAGTGATGAGCCTTAAAGTTTTTTGTTCAGAAAGTCTGTATTTTATTAATCTGAGTCTTTTTAGCTATTCAAGAAATTTGTGAAGCGTAAGTCCAAATGGACTTTAGTAAGTCAGTTTAAGTATTTAGTCTTTGTCTAATTTTCAAAGTTGATCGTTTTTGTAAAAGAGAATTCAGAGGCCTTACTCGTTTGTATTGGGTTAGACGTTTCTGTTTAATCCGCGGCCCCCAAATTCATCCTTCTGCCGAATGTTAGTTCCAGGCCAGGAGTTCCCACACTTTAGGTCACTGCTTTTCAGATAGCTGGACGAAGTACTACCTCATCTTATGATACTAGTATTTAAGGTGAGGTTTGATAAAAAAAATATACAAACTAATTTACAAAGCAACATATATTATAGTGAATTTGTATAAGAAAATAATAATTTGAAATTAAAGTTCTAAAATCTGAAATTAAATGGTATCAATTTCTCATAGCAACAACAGTAAGAAAAGTGAAAATAAACCAAAAATTCTAAATGAATGATTCAAGTTTGTAAATCAGTCCTTTGTGCGAAACTCTGTCGAATACTTGAGCTACATCCAGGAATACGTAAGTAGCGTGTTATCTGTCCTCTAGTGCAACTGAAATGCAGTCTGTGACTCTTTGCATTTGGTGTATTGTTGAATGTAGTGAACGGAATCCGGATTGATGATCAGTTAATATTTTGTTGTCTGTCAGTACGTCAAGCATTGTGTAGATGGGGGCAAAGGCCCGCAATTTTCTTTGTTTTTTTAAATGATTAGAAGTAAATTTTCCATAAATTTGATAATCGTGTTTTCGATTGGGATCTTACCTGAAACAAAGGTTCACACACAATATTGAAGCTTATATCTAATAGTATTGAATGATTATTATTTAATTGACTTGGTGCCATCCTATTTTACACAATGTTGAAATGAAGTATCATCAAATGTGGAAAAACAAACTTCCTCATTTTCTCAGCTCAGCATCAGTCATGCACCATGAAATTTGATTACACACAAACTTTTCCAAAAACCAACATGCTGCCTGGTGGCCGATTCTTACATCATAGGGGTTCTATCCGAAATCTCAATGCGGCGTTTTGCCCCGTTCGGAGCTCGGTCCCCACTTACCCTACGTCTGTAAAGTATTTTTTTCAAACAGTTTTGAACAGGCTGGAAGTAGACTTACGGGCCTGTTCGAAGATGAGCTACTGGTATTTTTGTAAGCCTTTGTATGCATTTATACGTGTGAAAATTTCCATTGAAATGGGTTTTTTTTTGTTCTCTGTATGGGGCTAAAGAGTGTTGTTAAAAAAACACTTTTCGCTTTTCTGGGCATATGCTAGAGTAACTCAGCAGTGATCAGAGCATAACCGGGGTAATTTTTGTTTGGGTTATTTCCGGATTTCTAGCAGATCCTCAGATGGAGTAAAAGCTGAAGATCGTAATGTTAGTGGTAAAGGGGTATCAGGAGTATCTTTTATGAAATTTTCATGTTCACTGTCTGGGTAGTCTGCATGTGGTCTATAAACAGTCGATACGTGGTCAGCAAATAATTCAGATTTTTCACCTTCTGAGGTTCAAGAACCATCCACTTTTCGGAGTGGCACAGACATCTCACGATACTTTAGTAGCTTTTTAGTTTACATCCAAAGGCTTCCATCGTCATTACTGAGATTATTGATGGATGCGTCAAAGTTTTAGTTAGTTATTTAATCGATCATAAATCTGTTAATCTGATGGTAGTCTGTGAGTCTGTCATGCCTTACGAGATATTGTATTGGCTTTGATCTAATCCTTTATGTACTCTGGGTAGTCTGGCTAGGTGCTTTATTTGCGTTTAGAAACTGATGAGATCCCTTCAAAGGGGACCAAGTGTATAAGGGAATGATCAGAGCAAAGATGGTATTAAACTTGAAAGCATAAGTATAGTGTTTAAAACATATAGTTATAAAAACCGCATTAAAAACATATAATGCCAAACCGCTAAGTTCTGAACTTTTTAGTGCACCGATGATCTTTCAATTAGGTTCAACTCAGCTCTGCGCGTCCGAGTCAGTAGACGCGATTTTCCTCCGGCGTATCCTCTCATTTAGTTTTGGTCGACCCGTTTTATTCTGCGCTCAAATCTTACTTCTTTCTTTACGTAACGTTTAGGATCCGTAACAGAACATTAGAAACTGTTATAATATTATAACTATTGTAATTTTCGGGACAGCAGATGTGAAATGGGTAAGTTTGTGACATAAAAATAACAAGAATATTATTTCAAAACACATCTGACTGAATTCCTATCATCATTCAATATTTATTGCACTACAAACATTTTGGATAATTATTTTCAATAATACATATATACATACATATACGGTGCTACAATTGATTACTGAATCAGAGCCGTCTCCAAAAGTTTCCGCCATTCATTCCTGGCATCTGCACGGACGCTATCAAGCCATATTGTTTTGGGTCGTCCCACTGTTCTAGCTTGGTCTCTACCAAATCCTCTGATTTCCATGGCTAATCTTTTTGGTTCTGTTTAAAATTGTGTCCGTCGTTTGTATTCCAGATTCCCTCATTGCTCTTCAGCAAGAATAAAAAGTAGGCATTCTAGGCGCATCCCCTTGCCTGACTCCTGTACTGGAATCAAATTCTTCAGACATGTTCGATCCAATCTGCACTATGCATTTTGTCTCCTTCATCGTCATCTTGGCGAGCCGTATCAGTTTGGGGAGAGAATATTGAGATCTTACAAAGCCTGATACAACTCTCGTTGATCAATACTGTCATAGATCGACTTGAAGTCAATAAATAAATGATGCGTTGTGATTTTGTATTCAAGTGCCTTCTCAAGAATCGTCCGTATGGAAAAGATCTGGTCGGTGGTGGATCGTCCCTTTCTGAAGCCATCTTGGTATTTTCCAAGAACTCTTTCTGCATGGAGGACAAGACTGCAAAAGATGATATTGAACAGAACCTTGTAGGCGTACGGCAATAGTGTGAAACTCCTATAAATATTACAATCAGCCTGGTATCCTTTTTTGTGGATGGGGAATATCTCTGCTCGTTTCCATGCTTCTGGTAGGTCTTCTTCCTCCTATATCGATATTATTATTTCATGGAGGACTTCTCATAGACTTTCACCACTGTACTTCAGGAGTTCTGCTTGAATTCGGTCATATCCCGGGGCTTTGTGATTTTTAATTTATTTAATGCCTCATCTACCTCTTCATCATCATGTGTGTCTGTAGATATTTCATCATTCATTCTAAACTCATTCTCTTCTTCTACGTTTCGTCCATTACTATTTTCTTTGTTAAGGAGTTCCCGAAGTGTCGCTTCTATCGATGTAGGATAGCCTTCTTTCCTTTGATTCTTATCTTGCAAATCCCCGGGTTTAAGGGAATAAAGTTGGTAACAAGTTGACGTGCGGTTGACATACTTCAAACCCCGTCCCAAAGGAGTGTTGGGAGTCATGACAGGTGTAGTATAACGTATGATTCTTCTTTTCTATAATTCCCTTTCCCAGCCCCTGATTTTCTGAATTGCTGCAATATAAATCTAGTGATTATGAAACTATTAGAAGAGCGCCTGAAGTGCTCTCAATCTGTTCAATAATAGAACGTTCCAAAATTCTAGTTTCAGTGGCGGCTCTTAGATCGTTTCCAAATGGACAGTCCGGCTTCGTTACTTTTTAGAGATTTTTTGATAAACTGGATTTAGGGAGAGTCGGTTATGAGCCCACAGTCCCCGAGTCTAGTGGGGTTTCTACCTCCTCTAAGACTCCTGACCTGCCGCCCATCCGGGGCGGCTTCCTAGGGCGATGTGACCCTAGGGTATGTAGTGTATGTGACCTTTGTCTGTAGCGTGGGGGTGTGAGTAGTGTGCTGTATATAGTGTACGGTGTGTGGATGTCAGTGTACTGGTTTATAAATAATTTTGGTTTATTATTTTCAATAATAGACCATTTTAATCGATAGAGAAAAAAAAATTATCTCCCGCAAAATATGAGGTTTTACGTTTCAAGATACGTAGAATCCAAATATCGAATACAAAATCTGTCTGTCCACCGTCCGCGGCTTTTTTTCGAGACTATTAGGACGATTTTTCTGAGATTGAGGTCTAAAGTTATAATATTAATACATACAGAATGATCCTTGGAATTCGGCATTACCTTCTTAATTACATTTTTATTTTTTGTTATGGTCAATCGAAAGGCAATAAAATTCTCTTTAAACAAAAAAACACATCGAAATCGGACGTGTATTAGCTGAGATATTGCATATTGAACTTAGTACTTGGAAGTAGATTAACTTCCCGGCGCGACGAGTCAGCGTGGCCCATAGCCTCCTGAGTTATCAATTCCGGAATCCTAGCTTTCCCGCACCTCTCTTCACTTCATCCTTCCTTGGATTATTTCTCCACTTACTCCTGCTTCTTAGTCTTTCCTTTTTATTTCCTCACTGAACTGCGCCCCAAAATTTTCCTCTGCACCTTTTCATCCTCCATTCTGGATCATGTCCTGCCTATCTTTGCCTACTTGCTTTGATAAAGTTTCTTTCGAAAACTCTCAGTTTACGGAGATCATCTAGGAACAAGAACCAAATTTTTGCTCCATAAGTAGATATGCTTTATAAAGTTTTCTGCGCATGTGCCAATAGAAAACGATTCACCATTGATTAGTCATTTGATAGATAACTCGAAAATATAGCATCTCCGGAATCATTCCAAATGTTCATTTGAATTATAATCGAATTGCCTGAAATCTAAACCAAAGCAATAAGACAAGTCCTGCGAATGCACACACCATATATTTTTGAATTATTAATATTAAGAAATAATAAACCATTATGTAATAATTTGCACTTTTTTTTTACCTCATATGATTTGTAAATATTAAGTATTTTACCCAACTATAAAAATTATTTTTATATATAGTACCCTTATTTCAGACAGAATTGCATTTTTTGCGAGAATACTTATTTATAATTTTTATTTATTTACCTTTAAATTTATTTTTATTCATATTTCCTTTTTTATCTCTTTTTTTATTATTATCAGTTATTCATCACTATGTTATTGCTGCCTATTTGTATATGGGGCCTAGGTATATACAAATAAATATATCTATGGCTGATATGGTATGCTTTTTTTGCGGTATACCATTTTATTTTGGAACTTAAATGAATTGAATAAAGAGTCCCTCTACCTCCAAATTTCCTGTTGTCGCGGCATATAACCCATCCGTAGACTGATGGTATGATTTTAGACAGTGTTAGCTGCGATATGTTCATATTAAATAGAGACTCGCTAAAGATAGACATTATCTAATAAAGGGCTATTAGAGAGAGATAATGACTAACAGCAACACCTCGCCGAGCCCCGGCCCCCAACGGCTGGGGGCGGCAGAGGGGGGATGGATGGGGGGTGGTGGGAGGGGGCCCCGCGATCAATATCCTATCCTCTGTATGACATCTGCCCTACTGCCACCACCTGCCGTATTGTCCACTTACAAACAAAGCCAGCTGTCATGCCATTTGTAACTCAATACTCTTCTACAAATATTATTATCACTTCGCTACCAAAACAGGATTCGTTTAGTATTTTCAATATCGTCTAGGGATTCTGTTCTTTACCTTATTTATTTGCGATCGAATTCAGGAAATTTCACGCCTCAAAAAGATTCTTAAAAACTTTTTCTCGTCTTATTATTTATACTTCAAAAACATAACTCATTTTAATATCAAGCTTTTCGGAAAATTTTATTTTTTTAAAATGGGGTAAACAAAAAAAAAAAATGTTTCATTCTTGTAGGACATAAACATGCCCCACAAGAATAAAATATTGCAGAAATATGTATTAAGTATTAAAGACCAACATTTTTTTTAACCTTTAAAAACTCAATTATATAATGTTAATAATTATATTTCAATATATTAACTAGATTTTCCTTTTGAAAATAATAATTATTTTCATTGATTGAATAATAATTATTAAAGAATTATAAACATACAATTGTTCAACAAATCTAATCCGCGAAATCGTTTTCTATAATATTAATACATACATTTTTTTTTGGTTTTATTTAAATTATATAATTTGGCTGACAAATTAAGCGCATCAAATGCCTGTCCGATGATATGGAAGAATTTTCACTATCCTCAAGCCTTTAAAAAAATATAACCCTTCAAAAAAAAAAAATTTGGTCTCGTATCTGTCTGTATGTCGGTATGTAGTCAAGTCCATGTGACGGTCACAGTACCTACTACCATTAATCCGGTTTTGATAAATTTTCAGGGATTGTCCTGGTTGCTACACAGATGGTCCCATATCAGTTTTATGAAATTACATCTACTAATTTCGGTTACGCAAGCGGAAACATATTTTCCTTGGCATACCATTTCGAAAACGGCTCGTCCGATTCTCCCATAATTCGAGATTTAAAGGAAACTCATTCCGAATTAGATGACGGATATATCATCGCGTGTGCGTATTTCGATTTACTGTTATTGTTGAAGATTTCTTTGATATCAAATCTCTACAAAATCATTACAATGGTAATTAAATTTTGTATAAAAAAAAATCATCGGAATCGGACCAGTGTTAGCGGAAATATAGCGTTTTGAACTTTTTACACGTGATAAAAAGTATTCTGCTCGCGTTCCTGGAAACCCGTTCACCTTAGATTAGTTTTTTGGTATATCGAAAATTATACATCTCCCGAACCAGATGCTCATTTGGAAAATGATTTAAATATCTACATATTTAAATATATTAAACAAACAAAAAACTTTAATCGGACCAATATTTTTATCGAAGGTATGGCAAACAATTTTTGTTTTGAACTTTTTTCCAAAGCAGTTAGGAAAGTCGTGCGAGCGGAAACACCAAATACGATCGGTTTTTCGATCGCGCACGCGCATTTCGATTAACTGCTATTTTTGAAGTTTTCTTCAATGTAGGAATCATTTATTAGGTAATCGAAAGTTTTGATTCCGTTTTTTGAATTGGATATTTGATCGCGCATGTATATTTTGAACTATTATTTGTTTTGTGTGTAATATTCCAAAATATGTAGCAATAAATAATTTAAATAGGAAATTAGTTTTACCTTGCACATTTGTTTTTCCTTGTGTACCTTATTGAAATAGTGAGGAAGCTATACTGACCTACTTTGCAAACTTTTTTTTTTATTCTTCTGTCTTATATAACTTTTATACTAAATGTTTATATTTTATTTGTACTATTTTGTTTTATTTTTCCACTATATTTATCTTTCTCGTTTCTGTTATTTTCGTATCTTTTTTTTTTTGACAACTTAGGCTGAAATTTTAGCACACGTTAGTATCAATTTTAGTTCACTTATTTTTTTTTTTTCGTTTTTATGTTATCTCATGACAATGAACCCATCCTTCTGCTGGCTAAGGATGGGTTTATATTAAAGCTGTGATAAGCGATGAGCGCAAAGATTGAAACGAAGCTTGGATGTGACGTTTATGTTTGACCTTCGAATGTGGTGAGACATTGAGAAGTTAAAACACGAAATAGTGAATATCAATTAAAAATTGTGACTACAATTAGTGATTCCGAAGAAGAAAATATTCTTTTATTATCAAGTCCTGCAAAATATTATTTCGCTGAAGGCATAAGGAAACAGCGCGAATTCACAACCCATTCACTATTAGTACTGAGAGGTATTGGTTTTGGGAAATTTCATCATCTTCATAAACATTGAAGGCAACATCCAATAAAATTTATTCAATATAAAGGAATGAAAATGAGAAAAGGAATGAGACGTTTGACTATATATTATTGAAAATATGGGATAAACGGCAGAAAAAATGGTATAACGTGCATTTTAGACCGATTTTATATTTTTTTTTTTTGCCGAAATATGGTGGCCTGACAAAAATCGTATATATTAACAAGTCAACATCCAGCTTGGATGGAAGCTGAGAAAATTAGTGAGACTAATAACGAAGTTCCTATCCTAAGTCGATCACTATTCAAAGCGTTGCTCCAATATAAACGCGAATGAAAGAGTAGGAAACCTTTCTTCGATTGGCCAGCATCGCAGCTCTAATATAAAACTATCCTTAAACTCTACTTCGGTCCATTTTTTCGGAAACTCAATTTTTTGTGGGAGGGGAATATAGAATCTAGGACACCAATAGGTTTTTTTAGGCTCGTAGATAAATTTAATTCTATGTCGAAAAAATAATTTAAAATTCCGATGAGACAAAAAGATAGCTCCATTTTTTGCTATCGTTTATACTTTTACAGACATACTAAAATGATTAAAAAAAATCTTTACTGAACGGAAAGATATTCCACGGAATTTGTAATGTTTTATGATATTTTTTTTTAATGATATCAGTCGTTTTCTTAACCATTCTTGCCAGAGAAAATACAAGAAAAAATATAACACAAAGCTAATAAATAGAGTTGAAATGATTATTTGATTTAAAGAGTTAATAAGGGATTGAATAGGTCAAGTCACCCGGTTATAATCAATTTGCTTGATTAGTTCAAAGAAAATGATTGGACGGTTTCCAGCCAAAGCCCTCCAATCAGCTCCTCTGTTAGAAGAAGATGAACCAGTAATCAGCTGAGAGTTAAAAATAATAATTTTATTCAGTCAAATCATAATGTAAATATAATTAATTTAAGAATAAAGTTAATCTTTTGTTGTTATTTATCTACGATAAAATAATATTCTAAAAATATTATGGATTAAAAAAAAAAAATTACATCTATTATTACTTGCGTACATATATCGATAACATTGGGCTTCATTATTTAGGAGTGAATAGCTTTTACACAATACTTCCATTAAGTAGGATTGAAAAATGTAACTAAGTCCTAAATGTAGTTAAGTCCACATTGCTCATGTTTCGACTCAACATCGCCATTCTCCGTTCACCGTTCAACCACGTTCCCTTCCCCGTTCGCCATGTCCAATAGAGAATCGAACACTGTGGACAAAGCTTAAAGGATGCTGGCTGTAAGTGGGTAGTTACCTACTCTAGATAAGTATTAGTATAGTAAGACCACTCAGAAATAAATGTTGATGTCCCTAACGAGAATCCATCATAAAAAGTTTGGCTCAAATAAGTTTTGAAAACTGTTAAATTAATTTTATTTTTCTACTGGCGTAAAACGCTCAGATTATTAACTTCTGAATCATAAAGAAGAGAGCTAAGAATATATTCTCTATTAAGAAAATAAATAGTAATAATAATAAAAAAAATAAATCTAAATAAAAATTAATAAATAATAGTATTCCGGTCAATCAAGATATTTAGGGGAAAATCCTATAATCTAGATAAGAAACAATGCATTTTTAAAAATTTGAATATTCTTTTAATAACTTTCCCATGATTTATTTTAACTATATTTCAATACATGAAATTTTGGTACTTCTAGTGTTAAGATGTATTGTATTTTTTTGATATTCTTCCATGAATACAATACATACGTATATAAGCGAAAGTGCCTTATAAATAATTAAATCAAGCTATTTGTATTTATGATTACAATAAATACGAAATAAAGGTAGAGTAAAAATACAGAACATTGACTAATGAATATGATAAGGGAGAGGAAACAAATTTAGGTAATAGTAGAGGTAAATATTTAATACGTTTTATTTAAATACGTTTATAACTAAATGGGAGGTAAGTGTCCCAGTCATGGTTTTAATCACTGAAAGATACTACAAAACATGATATTTGTTTATTTGTTCCACTTTGTTTTAGTTAAAAACACGAGACACAGTCTATGATAGTCCCACAAACACAATTAAATACAATGACAATGCAGATAGTAATATCTCGTATTTATTTTTTTTCTTCTTACCCTTCCCCCCAATTATTAAAACTGTTAAAACAGGTTTTTTAAATATTAACAACAGAATTTTACTCTAGAATACCTCTCGTGCACATTATTCCTTTTTTTTTCTGATTTAATTTTAATTAAACTATTTTAATTTTAAAATTAAAAATATCTGATGTGGACAACACATGACTTTCTTGTACGCCTATTAAACTATAAATCGGTGGCTCGAAAAGTGATCCTGAATTCGATTACTAGTTTCCGAACATCGCAGAATCTCGAAAACAACACTCGACGTCGCGACATCCATCTATTAACCCACACACACAAATAGGGAGGAAAACCTGTATTTTACACTAAATTTTAACACTTAAAACAAGTAATTTAATTCGATTGGAAACCAAATTGCGTTTGTAACCTTTATTACCGAAACATATGATTTATATATATTAATTTAAATATAATTTTTGATGTAAGCTTATTATGACCTTCAAGTACCGTTTTCGGCTCACCAATTTTAACCAAAATATAGTAAATACATTCACATCAATATTAAAGTCCTATTTACCAAATTTGAGATGTTTTAAATTATATTTTAATATAATTTTTGATGAAAGTCTATTATGACCTTCAAGTAAAGTACCGCTTCCGGTTTTCCAATTTAGACCAAAATTTAGTATGTTATTTAAATCGATATATAAATTATAAATACCAATTTTGAGAAGTTTTGCAAAGTATTTTAATATAATTTTTGATGGAAATCAATTATGACCTACAAGTAAAGTACCACTTCCGGTGATTAAGCAGTGACCAAAAAGGGAGATTCATAACTAGATTTTACAACAATCCTAAATACAAAATTACAACTTTCTACGGCTTACCGTGAGTTATGCGAAATACGAACGAACGAGCGTACAGACGCCACGACGAAACTGTTCAAAATGGATTCAGGGATGGTCAAAATGGATATTTCCGTTGAAATCTGAAAACTGAAAATTTTCGCGATTACCATACTTCCTTTATTTCGTACAAGGAAGTAAAAAAAAGGAAATAACATTTATTACAAGCTAGGAGTGGATTAGTTCAATGAGTAAAGCCTCGATTACACAGTGATAGTTAGTTATCTGTCGTATTAGTTCTGTCCCGACTGTGACATATTGTGGCAGTGCGGTATTGTGTGATCGGAAGGGCGTTTTCACTCGGTACGATTTATCGAGGTGACGTCAGAGTGAAGGAGATATAGGATTTTTCTCCGATATTTTCGGGCCATGTGACAGAAACTTTTCTTTTACTAAATCAGTGTTCACGCCAAAACCGAAATTCCTTATCAAATACCAAAGACGCTCCATGACCTGTAGTGTTAAATTTTCAGGTTTATTAAATTTTCTTATTATATCATATTAAAAATACAATCGATTAATTTTTCAAAAAATATATAATAATTCAATAAAGCCACAGTATTGCATTAATTTAAGAATGCTTTCAATTAATTTTATTTTAACATAAGAGTGTTAAAGAAATAAATAAAAAACCCTGTACCATCAGAATCCATGAACAGTACTGGGGTTCAGCACTTGGTAAGGACCGTACTTTTACTAATATAGCAGTAAAAATATTTAAATATTTCTTTGGTGAGGTTCGGGTAATTCGGAAAGAAGGGAATGGCTCTAAGAGAAATATATTTGAGATATTTGTGGATATACATTACGCAGAATTTGGACATTGCTGTTAATTATAAGACTCATAGTAGACGTTTGAATTATTTTTACTCTGAAACGTTTAGAATTTTAGACGTCTAATAAATCTATCATAGATACCATTTAGTATTTAATTTGTTTATTGGTGTTAACTGATCAGCTGTTTTTGATTACAACCTTCCTCTCCTGTGCATTTTAATTCTATTTCTTTTATATTTATTATTTTTCTTTTGTATTTATTACTTAATTTATTTGTATGGCATTTTAGTAATTTTTTTGGTATGTGTAATTTCTGTTTTCTGCTGATCAGATGCTTTTAAGATAATATTTCCCAGCTGGTGTTATGCTACATTATTTTTCTTTCAGTATGGGTGTGCATGTCTTAGAGTGAGGTGCTGTATTGCAGTATTTTGTCTGAAAATGTCCAATTTTGTTATTTCTTTGCCTGAATTGGCGAAACATTGACTGGTTTATTGTTTTGCGGTATTTTAGAGACTCAAGACTTCAGTTGTCGAACCTTCCATTTATATTCTTATAAATCAAATTGTAAAAATCAAGGAAATTTAATGAGTTAGTTAGGTAATGATCAGAACTAACAAAGCATGACAACTAAATAAGGAATCTTTTTCTGTTGTTTTTTTCTCTCCAGATTTTTGTGGTTAGAAAATTTCTGTTAGCCATTTTTAACGAGATCTAGTAAGCATTGGATTAATATTTCATCATTTTAATTTTCCGTTCGCCTACACAATACTAAATTCCTCGCATTCATGAGTGTTTACTTGATAATAATTGTTATTGTCTGAAGTTGGATGTTTAGTTAAACTGATCTGGCAGTTTCTCAAGTTTGGACTAAGACACAGAATTGGGATTGCCATCGCTGGTTGAGGCCTCGCGGAGGATGAATTAATTAAACCATTGCTCTAACAAATCGATTCCCTGTTTCGGTTAGTTTATCTGTAATCGAGTTGTCCCACCAGTTGTAGATACTACGGTCGAGGCCTGATCCACTCAATGCTCGGCAATGCTCGTGTATCTATTGCTTTGGCATATCTTGTACATTAAAATATTCCATCTCCAAGTGTATAAGCCTTGATAGCAAAAATGACCAGCTTCCAATAAATTATAACACCGGCATATTTGATATTATTGTATATTTAAAGATGGAATAGTAAAAACAGTGAGAAAACATAAATAAGATGTTGTTCTGTTTAAAATTAATATATTTTTTATATTGGGGTGCAAGAAAATTGTAAAGAGATAATCAGAAAATAATGTTTATTGAATTTCAAATGTAAAAAATAAATAATATAGAATTAAATAGTTATGATAACTATAAGATGCCAGAGTCGGTCCACGGCTGTTATAGTAGAATACATTTTTTTTTTTTTCTACATTTTGATTTGTTTGCATTATTTCAATCGCATTTATTAATTAGTAAGTTGATTTTTATTTCAATGACTAAAGGTTGTTCAAATTCTTCGGCGCATGCATACTAAAATGTTCTCATTTAATAAACTTATGTAATAATTATTCAACACTGGAATATTTATTAATTAGATGTATACAGGAAATTCGCAACAATATTTGCCAACGTACATTATTATCATAAACATATCATTATTAATCTCTCTAATATGAATCTTTCCCGAGTGATTACAACCATATATATGTGTGTGTGTGTGTGTATATATATATATATATATATATATATATATATATATATATATATATATATATATATATATATATATATAAATACGCGGTTAAATAAATAAATATTATGTTTTTAATTTAACATTTTTTTATTAATATAAAATTTTAATTAATTATGTATAACCAGATAATTTTCCAGATTATAACTACAATAAAATATGTAATAAAGGTATTCAACTAAATACAATACTTAGGGATGCTGTAATGCAGTGGGTCATAAAACAGATATTGCAAATAATGATATGAAACGAAATAAATGGTCAGATTTATAAACGGATTATTTTTGTCTTATCTCTTACACTTGAAGAAGGACTGCAACTTGTTGAAAATTATTAGGGTCCAATTGTCAATTCAAGATAAAAATAAAAGCACTTAGGTCCAAGTTTGCTTTACCAAGACGTAAATGGGATCATTGTATCTGAGCTTGTAGCTTGATTCTGGACTGGTTTCTTAATAGGAGGTGTGTGTGATGTGTCTTGTAAATAAATTAGTTATAGATAGTAAATATTTAAAAAAATAGTCTCTCACTCGGGATTCGAAAATCCTCATTTTCTTTATAATAGAAACGATTTATAAAAATTGTTGTGTTAAACGTTGCCACTAATTCCAGATAATCCAAGAATAATACAAAAAGATTATGCTATAGGAAAAATTACAACCTGTTAAGGATGAAATAAAATAGGAAATTGGATCGGGCTCCGGTGCATCAGATGAAAACGTGGGTGGTGTGTGGGCTTGAGAACTACATTCTGAGCTAATGCAAGCAGTCTGTTGCTTAACTTATTGTCTACCTTGTTTATTTTTAAGGGAATCACTGACGATAATTTGAGGCCAAGTGGAACGTGGAATGAAGTATTGATTTTTTGGATTGAGTGGAGCGACTGGAATTCGATTGGTCCGAAACTCCGTTTCGCCACTCAAAAATCCAATCGGTCCCAACAAAATTGTATCAAAAGGCCATAAAAATAAATCAAATCATACATAAAAAAAAATAAAAATAATAAATAGGAAGTAAAAATGCACAGTAGAGAAATATTATAATAAAAAAACAGCTGATCAGTCAATACCACAAACAAATTATATAAAAAATCTGATGTGGACACCGCATGACTCCTTGTACGCCTATTAAATTATAAACACACACACGCCACTATAAAATTGTTAAAAACGATTATTACGGACCTTGAAACGTGATTATCCATGAAAATCTCGATTTGTGATTTTAAGCACGATTCCTATTTCCTCCATCTAAAAAGACAGGAGGTAAAAAAAACAAACAAAACAGTTTCAGGTAAAGTACCTCTTCCGGCCATCCAAAATCTAATACAGTATTTATATTGGTGCAAAAGTCGTATATACTAAATTTAAGATGATTTGTATTATATTTTGATATAATTTTTGATGAAAGTCTACGATGAAGTAAAGTACCATTTTCGGTTCACCAATTTTAACCAAAATCTAGTACGTTATTCAAAAATGATAGAAGGCAATAAAGTAAGAAAAGCAAATTGCTTAGATTTATTAGACTTATCTAAAATGCTTAACGTTCCGGAGTAAAAATAATTCTAATTTCTGCTACCAGTTATATAATTAACAGCAATATCCAAATTTTGGGCAATGTGCATAGCCTCAAATATCTTTCAATTCGAGCTATTTCACTCCTTCTGAATCATTCAAACCTTATAAATCAAAGACAAGTTTAAATATTTTGTTGTAAATATTATGATATTGATTTTTGTTTTTTTTTTCTTCAAAATTTTGGATGATAGGTATGAGAAAGGATAGTATTCTTCCCAGTCTTGAATTAATCCTTTAATTCAGGAAAGGAGATCTCTCATCCATTTCCTTTTTAGCGTTTCCCTAATGTTTATGCCAGCCGTAGCCATATCGTCTATCATTCTGTTGTGATGTCCGTGAAGGATATTATGGAACTGGGAATAAAGAGTAGGTATGTTTGTGTTGGTCGATAGTTGGATGTTGTTTACTTACCAAGAAGTCTTAAATTTTGGATTGAAACAATCGTAGCTGTTAAAAAGGCGTATTTTTTGCTGAACCGTGAATATATGAGGCGTACGGGTCCATACGGGTTATAGTAGGTATGAGTATGTATTTAGTTTCTGTCTAATTATTAGTTTTGACATTTTGAAGAAATAAAGTAAAGTGTAAGGTCGAATATTAGTCCTAGGAAAGGTACTGTGTCCGTTTGAGAAATCTTGTGGTCGCCGGTATATGTATTGGTGGACACGTGTCTCGTCGAATCGTGAACCTTATATATTGTGATTTGTCATGATTTAATTGCATTTTCCAAAGTGAGTTGTGATCTTGTTGATTTTAATATATTACAACAATATAATAATACATTATAGACAATAGTGGAAGAGATCTTAAAGAAAGGCGACGGATGGATATGTGTGTTGGATCCCCCACGAGCTGCTAAAACTGTATTTTTAAAAAATCGTCGGTACTTCCATTTTTATTCGGATAAATCAAACTGAAGTCTAATACATTTGTTATTCTCGTGAGAAAGCTACAATATAATATAAGTAAAACCTATATAATACCTATATAATAAGTAAAACCAACCACTTTTGCTAACTGTTTTAAAAAGGCCGAGTTTCGTCATGTCGCACTTGAACTACTTCAAGAAAATTCTGAGATTATGCCTACTGTATAAAACTGGGAAGAAGTGATAGATGAAACTGGTGTTTTGTACGAGGAATTTGTGCAAATCAACGACATGGCGGTAGTTAGGGAGTCGACAGGCGCTAATATTTTGACCGACGTCGTCAGATGAAGAAGAAAGCCCTCAAGATGAGAGTTCGAAGTCTACAATCATAGAATTATCAAGGAATTACGGCGCTTTGTTTAATGGCGACAAAATGTGAATGACTCTATTTTTCAATATCTTAATAAACTTTACGGATATTGTTTAAATGAAAAAAAAAAAGTGAGTGTGCTTAGGACCACGCGCTGGAAGTGTAAACTTCTTTTTAAAATTTGAAAAATGGAGTGAATTCAGCAATAAAAAATCTAGAAAGCTGCTATTTTAAATTATTTTTTAATTTGCTTACTTGAATATTTTGATGACTTCTATGAAAAAAGAAAGCATCAAATAAATGGCGGGATAAACTGCCCGTTGTTGCGCAGGGCGTATCCCGACAGATCTTACTTCACAGAATATCTCTGGAAATTATTATCCGATTTTGAAGTTTGATGTGTCATTCGATCAAGCATTAACCCCTTTAGTTTTTTAAGCAGTCGTATTTTAAAAAACACGTCGCGCGAGCGATACCAACGGATAACCTTTAGAAAATCCGATTTTTCCCTCTCTATTGCCGTTCTTGAATTCATAGCTTCACCAAGGATTGAACTAAAATTTTCTATGGCAAATCGTTTTAAAGTATGCCTATAACAATCGTAGCTCGTTCCGTCAAAGATTTACAAGGAAACGAACGGACGAAGACGTCAAAAGTCTTCGTCCGAGAGTGTCCTAAGGGCTGCGCACTGCGCCGCGTGGACCCCACTCCTGTTATTATTGCATTGTCATCTATTCCTAAGATATGTTCCAAATTTTAAGTCTCTAGCTCATCGGGAAGATAATAAATAGATGAGAAATTTTAGACTGGATTTAGGTAGGTTACGGTATGGTGTTGATGCTAACGGTACGGTACGTGACGCGAGTTTGCTTTTTTTTACCCCATCCCAAAAGAGCCCAACGGGCCAAAAGGAGTTTACACTTAAAAAATTAGGTCTAAAAGAACAAACAAATATAGTAAATGTACATACATTTTTTTTTTCTCTCCTAAAATATTAATTTGCACCTTTCAGCAGTATGTCGACAATCAGCAAATGAGCTAATAATATAAAAAAGAAATAGCTTGTGAAGTATGAGGAAGGATAGTACCGAGTAATACCTCTTGTCTCGCTTGATTCTCTTCCCTTATGATAGTTAATAAAGGAGATGCTTCATCCAGTACCTTATTAGTCTCCTCCTCGTAGTCATGGGCATATCGACCGTAGGCATATCTCTAATCAGTAAGTTGATATGGCCGTGTAAGTTATTATAAAATCGTTGATAAAGTGCACTTATATGTTCGTCGGCCGTTGATGTAGGGTTTTGTTAGTCACATAGCAACGTACATTTGTAATGAATCGTAATATTTTGGACTGGAAAGTCTGGAGTTTTTTTAAGTGGGTCTTTCTGGGCTATACCGAATATCTTTGAAGAGTATGTACATATGGGTTTAAGTAAGTATGTGTATATGTTTAGTTTCTGTCTCAGTTTCATTTTTGAAGAGTAGGAAAAATAGTTTGAGTCGTTTGTTAAGGATCTGTCGTTTGATACTAACATGCGGGTCCCATACCATCCTTCTTTCGAAGCTAATTCCTAAATAGAGTACGCTGGTCGCCTGAGGAATTTGGTTGTTTTCGATATAAACTGCGAGTAGGTATTTCTTATATGTTTATATAAGAAGTATTGTATTTCTTATATATATGTTATGTGTTTCGATATTACATGATCGAGTCGAATTTTCCATAATTTGAAGTAGTCGCCTAATTTATATAAGTGATGTAAGTAAAGTTAGTGAGACTTTTATAGAAAATTGATGTTTTGTGAGTATTGTTGTATCCTCAGCGTAAGTAGTAGTCAATGTTTCATTGTTAACGGGTATATCGAGTGTATATACAATGTATAGTAGGGGCACTAGTATTGAATCTTGGGGTACTGGGCGAATCTATTTTTAAATGTTTTAATAAGCTTTACAAATATTGTATAATGAAGAAAATAAGTCTGAAAAAAATAATCAAACTTTTGAAAAAACTTTGAATGCTTTTAATACACGATATAATTGTGCATACTTGCATTTATTTAACTACACACCTTTACCTAAAATTTCTTGTAAATTCTTGAAAAGCATAAATAATTGTTGAAGTTTGTTTTTCTGGATAGTTTTAGTGTCTTATTATTGGACATACATATTCCAAGGACATTTAAGGACTTTTTTCACACAAAAACCAATATAAGCGATATAATTGGACTCAATGTTCATAATGGATCTTTTATAGATATAAATATGCATTTCTTTATGACAGGAATAATAAAACTTTAAAAAAAAAACTCATTTAATTCGAAATCTTGGATAATTCGAATATTTATAACTTCGAATTACCCAAGTTTGACTGAACTATGAAGAAATATGCATAGAGTATGTGGGGGTATAAGGAAGCACTATTTTTTATAATTAAAAAAATTGGAGATCAATGTTCCCATTATTTTGCGTGAACTTTATACATTACGGCCTTCACTAAATCCTGTCCAAGAACCCCTTCCATTGGAGATGTATCAACAGAGTTATCGTTGTTTTTTCCAAACCTTCCTTTTCGTATCTTTACAATGACGTACCCTACCTATTAAAAATTATTTTCTATTCACATCATTGCACTATGGACCAGAAATCAAGTCTAGTGGGAATTTTTTTAATACAGAATATATTTAGAACCACAGTGCTAAATATAAATTTGAATCGATATTTTATCCCACATTATGAGTACTTGTGCATTTCCACTAAGTGCATTTTGCATATTCTGACTTCATAGTAACTAGTATATAAAAATAATAAACAACGGGCAACATTTCTTCATAGAGCTCTCATCTCTTGACAACCAAGCTTCTCGGGTGTCACCTCTGTAAATAAATATTTATTTTTCGAAAAAGGGCGCAAATGTGCAGATTTACAGATTCCTTTATAATATAGCTTATATTACTACCGTCTCTGCCTCACTACTCTGATTCAAATGCCTGAAACTGCCATATGTTACTTGGACCATTATTCGTGGTATAGGAAGTAATAATAATTGTTATTACTAATTTAGATTGTTAATAATTGAGAGGGGATTTCGGTTAAACTGGCTTAGCATTCTGTAGAGCATTATTGATGAATCTACTTCACTATGTACAGTCTGATACCGGGATCAAATCTAGGACCCTAGGGACCAATAGAAGATGTGGTCAGCAATATTGTTAGCTCAGGGCCTTTCTCTATATTCTCAACTATTATTATATTTAAATTTATTTTTAGGTTTTAAATAATTTACTTTCCACAATGATTTTGTGCTTACGTGAACTAACTTCCACTCTATAATAATGTCTTCTAGAAAGTTAAGGAAATATATCATAACTATAAATTCACTAGTTCCACAAATTAAAGAAATGATTAGACTTTTAAACTTGAAATAAAGAATTTTCTATTTTATCAATGAATTGAACACACTCTCTCCGAACGTCTGCTGTTTCTATTTTTATTAAGGAGATCATGTTGAAGTTTCTGCGTAGTGATCTATCTGCAGAGGTACAACTCAAAATGAGTCCATATGATGACTCTGAAAAAAATAAATAGTTTAATCGTTCTTCTCGCTGAAGACGATTATTGAGAAGAAATGGGATAGAGGAAAGAGCTTGTACTTAGCGTTCCTGGACATAAAGACAGCAATTGATTCAGTCCCTATAGAAGAAATTTGGACAGCTCTAGCCGCTAAAAATGTGACCACAGCATTAATAAATGCCATAAAAAGAATTTATCATGACTCGAAAAGCGTGGTTAGAATTAATGGAAGAATATCCGTGGCTTTCGCCATGAGAAGGGGTGTTAGACTTCATCACTTTTATGGACGAAATATTGAAAATCTGCAAGTGGAGGACAACACGGATGGTCGTGGGAAAGTGGAACATGAGGACAATCCTAGCCCAAGTAATGGTTTTCGCAGATGATATTGTCCTCATTGCCGATCCCAAGGAAAATCTACAGCAGGCGGTTACGGAGTGGGAGGCTGAGCTGGAAAGGAAGGGTATGACATTGAATGTTGGAAAAAGCAAGGTGATGCACATCGGACGGGAAGAAGAGGAGGTTTTGATTCACTGCAGGGGAGAAAACTAGAAGACAGCGGAGGAGTATACCTATTTAGGAGTTGTGCTCAATAGAAATATGAAAATGGACCAAGAGCTCTCAAAAGGATTGAAAAAGCTAATAGCATATACTACCAGCTATGCAACACAGTTGTGGGGAAAAGGGAATTGGAAAATAGTGTAAAATTGCATATCTTTAAGTCCATATACCTACCTACCCTTATCTATGGAAGTGAGAGCTGGGTCCCGTTGGACAAGCACTGGAGTAGGGCTACCGCGGCAGAGATGAAATACCTCCGGAGAATGCCATTGGCAGGCAAAACAAGGAGGGGCAGAGTCAGGAATGAGAGGATAAGGGGAGACCTGGGAGTGACTGCACTGAGAGAAACAGTGCAGAGACGACAGTTGGGATGGTTTGGTCGTCTGTGCAGAATGGATAAGGACCGGGACCCAAAGAAGTTTTTTGAAGCCAGGCCTACCGGACGCCGTCCTCGAGGAAGACCTAGATTACAATGGATGGACCACATCTCAGGGATTGGTGAAAGGAAGGGAAGGTCTATAAATGTAATGAAAGCGCTGGCTGGAGATCGAGAAGCTTGGCATTCTTGGATCGGGACACCTCCACGCTGAGAGGCACTAAAGGAGGATGATAAAGAAGAAAAATAAGTTCTTCTTTAAGCCAAAAATTGGACAAATTGACTTCACAATCAAGTCAATTCATGGAGACAATTTCAGCCCCCAAAAAAGTAAAATGTATACAAAATATCTGATGTGACAATACATGACTTCCTTGTATGCCTTTATACTATAAATCTATTTCAACGAAAATCTAACAGATAATTTGTATTGATATGAAAGTCTTCTATACTAAATTTGAGATGTTTTGCATTATATTTTAATATATTTATTGATGAAAGTTTCTCATGGCGTTTAAGTAAAGTGTCCCTTTCGGGTTACCAATTTTTTTCCGAAATCTAGTATTTTATTTATATTAATGGAAAATTCGTAAATACTGAATTTTAGATGTTTTGAATTATATTTTAATATAATTTTCTGTGAAAGTCTAATATGACCTTCAAATAAAGTACTACTTTTGGTTTGTTAATTTTAAGCGAAATAAAGTATGTTATTTTCGTTAATGTACAAGTCTAATATATCGAATATGAGAAGTTTCGCATTATACCTTAATATAATTTTTTATGACCTTCAAGTAAAATACCACTTCCGATGATCAGGTATTGACCAAAAAAGGAGGTTCAGAACTAGATGTTACAACAATGCCAATTACAAAATTTTAACGTTCTCCGGCTAACCGTTTTTGAGTTATGTGAGATAGGAACGAACGTACGTCATGATGAAATGATGAAATGATGAAACTAGTCAAAATGGATATTTCCGTTGAAATCTGAAAATCGAAAATTTTCGCGATTACAATACTTTCTATCCTTCGTACAAAACTAGATTGAATATGAAGGATAAGAGTGGATATGATGCATACGGAATTCTCTGTAAATGATGGAATGTTAGGAAAATATGGCTTTTGAAACATTAAACGCAAACGTGGAGGGATTAGGATGGTTGAATAAAAACAAAATTTAATGTGTTGCGTTCAAGAATTCTTCGATAGTTTTACTGAAATAAGTAAACAATCGTAAATCTGCCGTTTCCCACTTAATATTTTTGAAAGACAGTGGGTCCGATTGTTTAATTGCGTTGTTTTATATTAATTATTGTATAAACAATACCAGATTTACTTTTGGTATTTTTAAAGAAAATTTAAGGCAAACCATTTGTCCAATAAATTAAAAGATAGCAGGGCACTCCAAAACCCTACATATTTCAGCGATCGTCAATTCTAGTTGACAGGGTCGGATTAAGAACTTGAAAGACCCTAAGCGTCTATAAAATTTGGTGTCCCGCCTATAATTTCTATGGAAAATAAACAATAATAAAAAAAATGTATTTTTAAAGCTGAGATGAGACATTAACGGTTGATAGTAGAAAATATTTATAGGAGAATCTTGGTTTAAGTTACTGTCAGTAAATAAAGACACAAAGAAGTAAAAAAAATATTATAATGTATAACGACGTTTCGGCCTGGGTTTTAGGCCATCATCAGGGCTATGAAAAAAAAGATAGTAATAGATGTAACAACAATGGCAGTACAAGTCATAGTAAAAAAAAAAGTTAACAGACAGCAAGATGAAAATAAATAAATAAAGTGTAAAGAAAAATATAAGTTATGAAAAAAAATAGTGTAATGAAAAAAAATGTTAATATTTAATGAAAATGAAGATATTTTAAATATTGTGAAAATATAGAAAGAAAGATAATGATATGAAAGACATAGTAAAATACATAAAAAATTCTAACTATAATAACTAGAAATGCTTATAATAAAATTATTATTACTTAGATATCTTCACTCTAGTAATTATAATTATTTTCACAATATTTTAAATATCTTTATTTTCAATATCTATTATAATATTTTTCTTTATTTCTTATTATTCACATTATAATTAGCATATTTTTCTTCATACTTTATTTCTTTATATTATTTTTTTCATCTTACTGTCTTATCTTACTGTTTTTTAACTTTTTTTTTTACTTTTACTGGTACTGCCACTGTTGTTTGATCTATTGTTATGTGATTTGTCTTATGTCTTAGCCCTTAAGATGGTCTGTCTACAAATTTGGTCGAACCGTCGGTTCACATTATAATAAGTTTTTCTTATTTGTGTGTTTATTTATTGACACCAAACCTACAAAAATATAATTTGTTAAAATTAAAAAATAAAATCCTCTGCATGCTCAAGTAATAAACGTAATACTTATTGATATTGATTATATAATTACTTCCTTTATTTATTTCTAGAAAAGCCTTAGATTAGATCTTCATAATTAAGTTTTGTTAACACATTTGGGTACTTACGTATTTCACGGTCGACCGTTATTGTTATATAACCTACCCAGTTACATTCTTATCACTCATGCCTTGGTTATGAATATTATATATAAAACATTATTGATTTGCTTTGTAAAAAGTTTTATTTTTATCGGTTTTGTTTTGTTTATTAATATTATTTGTGAAGAACTAATTGGTTTTTTGATAATAAGTGCGGGTTTTTTTTATTTCTACATCATTCTTTGGACAAAAAGATTTTAAAAAACGCACCTAAATATTATCAAAATTTTGGAATAATTCCATGCAGGAAACTGTGAGAATGGGCATGATATGTCCATTTACTTCAGTCTAAACCAACGGAGATATAATCTTAAGAGTTGTGAGAAGCGGTTTTTATTAGAAAAGGATCCTGGTTTCAAGGTTCTGAAATTACGATTATAACTGCACTAATATTTATATACAGTAAGTCCCAAAATTTAACATCGATTAAAACAACAATTAGATCAAAAGTCAATCTTTTACCATTCAAAGTTTAGTTAGTATTCCAATTTTTTTTTGTGAAAGAAATTTTAGTAATGAAATTTAATTAAAATTTAATTTTTTTAACACGGTAACATAAATTACAGATAGGAAGAAGCTAGGCTTCCATTGTGAAATACGTAACTAACTACTCACATTAGCTTCTACACAGTGATAGCCCATCCAGCCTATCTTACTTCATCGTCGCTCTCAGAGGATATATTTATGTCGAGAAAATGATCTCTCAGCTGAACAATTTGTGATCATTAACGTGATGAATATCCCAATGGCTCTATCTATATTTGGAGATGTGCATATAATATTGACTTCTATTATAATTTCATATGATTCAGCATGACTTAATTTAGTTTATATACTTTCTGCTACATTGAACTTTTGTCGTACATATAAATGAAACTCGTTCAAAGGATGAATAGATGGTGCCCCCTCCCCCTTAGCTTGATGCCTTAAGCACGTGCTTATATTGCATACAGGTGTATATTCATAACTGCTTGAAGGACTAGGTATTATCAAGAACTATAAGTCAAAATTTTGAACACCTGCTTCTGGCTCACTGTCTGAATAGTCTTCTAACTAAACGGAATTTTAAAAAGCATTGGTTTTGTACGTCGGTTGGTAATGTATCTGAAATTGTCTTTTGAATCGAGGTACCTCTTAAAGAGTAAATATTTATAAAACATACTGTATATTTTTATGTTTACATAGACACGTGTCAATTTAGATATTTATTATTACTAAAGTCACACTGCTTGTAATAATATTTGTAATATAGACGCTAAATTACCCCTCTGCTAATTAGGTCAGTAATTGCATTGTCAAGCATAACACCGATTCTCGAGATGATATTTACTATTGTTAATAGTTTGCCATAGTTTTATTCATTATTACATAAAGTGTAATAATGTGATAAATCACAAATATTTTTGATTATTAAATAACTGTCATTCAATGGGCCTGCACAGCCATTATTTTATTTTTAGCACTTCACATAGTAATTATAAAGTTTTCTTCTTTCTCAACACGATGAACAACTATGATGAACTATCACTAGATTCAGCTTCAAGATGCCTTTTACTTTCAAATTTCCACGTAACTAATTAATAAATTATTCTCTCTTAATCTTATTTATGATTATAATTATTTCGTTTCCTTCGTCTTATTAATATGTTAAGTGCTTTATTCTTGTTAAGTTATTACTAGTAAACTCCAGTGAGAACTCTCGCATTAGATATCTATCCTTCTTCTATTCCCTAATGCACTCCAAGTATAAACGATATTCGGGAAGCGTGTATATTCGTATAAACAATATAATATTACCATGAAAGTTTATTTAAAACACACATTTGGTGAAGCGTTTATTTATAATGACTATGTTTAAGTAGCAGTTTATACATAATAAGTAATTAGTCTGCCCCACATAAAATATCTCTTGATTTTAATAGCTAAGCAATAAGTTTCTGCTATAACATTTTCTATTTGTAGTATTCATAATAAGCTTATGATAATCTTTAGCGTAAGACATGAGAAAGAATCTATAATCTCATTCATAAAAACCTAAAAAAAAAATATTTTATTTGCAAAACAATGTTTTCACTCTTATTAAAAAGTTTTTGTATACAGTCCCAACTTGCTTTTGCAGGTATTAAGTTGCCAAGACAACGACACGTACGCAAGACGGCATAGTCCCCAAGCGGCCCTATATCGTGCATTATCTCAAAAACGGTTGGTTAAAACCTTAAAGGGTTTTTAATACGCCGAACCAATACTTTCCACTGGAACGTAAATGATCATGATGCCCGCGTCGAAAACTTTGAAACCCAACGTACCTAGTCTCTCCGCCGACTCTCAGTCAAAGTTTTGAATCCTTTAAGTTTTTCCATCACTTTTATTTAAGCCCTAGTAAGAATTTAATAATAGAAATTAGGATTCGTAACTTCTCCGTTAAATTCCTTTTCTTTTGACACATCATTCATCAAAATCCATCGCTCCTGAGAGCCGGAAAAGCGATCTATACTACCGTGTAGTGATTGCCCTCATAAAATGGCTCGGTGGTAAGAAAGTACGATTTCTTGACTACTGTTTACACAAAGAGGTGATATGGTGAGCATTCATTCTCAACCGCCGGGCTTGCCTACTTCGCTATTGAGGTAACCGTATTTTGGATTTATGTAGTTTGCCCAAATTAGGAAAATCCTTCAATATGCTTTTCATTTATTTCTGAAATTAATCGTTAAAGGTTGTTATGTGGAATGTAAAACTAAAGGAAACCAGAATTCCCTAATCGATACAAGGGAAAAACAGATTGAAATTGTTAATTGATTACTAACCCTCTACACCGGTGGCAAAGCAGTAGACCCTTAGCAGTTAGGTTCAAGTGTCAGCTTGGAGAGGCCAAGGTCTCTCTCCTAGGAGCCTAAGTATAGGCCAATATAGTGCTTCTGTATTCCTGCAATAGTTCCCAAAATGAAGTCGTCTACAGACAAAAATAATATATATATATAATATATATAAGTATAAATATATATATATATATATAATCTTGATTTTAATCGTCGGTTTTTTTTTTTTTTAACTAGAATACGTCTGTTGACTTAAAAATGCCCGGAGCGTAATCCCATACAAAAGCTTATTGTATAAACGAAATAAATATTATAAATATACCAATATCTAATAAAAATAGTATTTATATATTTTAACTACTCAACCCAAGACCTTTTTTTTCTTATATTTTCTTTTTTATTTGGTATAGTTTCGAAAAGGATTCTCCTATAATTATATATGCATATTATAAATATATATTTCGTTATTAGGCATATTTTATATATATATATATATATATATATATATATATATATATATATATATATATGTATATATATATTTATACTTCGACTGTAATAATCCCAACTTTAGTGCTATATAAGTGTCTTACCATTTCTACTGTCATACATCCACTCATTGTCAATATTATCCAGAAACATTGTCATTGAGTTGTAGTTCAGCATGTAGTCAGTTATTCAAATTAGGAGAAATAAATTTGCAATAATTCGTAAGTACAACTAACTGCATGCATAAATTTAGTGTTAGAAAATCGAATTCATTGAATTTCAAAATAGAATTAGTTCACCGGTTCTCACAGACAAACCCATGGCCAAAACTACGATTTCTTTTGCTCAAGGGGTTCTGAGATGCGATGCGTAGAACCATTGAAAACTGAAAATTTGACGCGATTACAACACAACGCGCTAATGCCCTGCAATTCCTCCGACCTGCAGCGGTAAGAAAATTAAAGCATGGCTATAATGTTCAATGTGCTGTGTCTTTACTAGTAATGGTCTGATTTCGATTTTTTTTGTTTTTTATTTCGTACGGTTTTCAATTTTCTTTCAAATGAGCGAAAATATCTTCGCATATCGCATATCTTGCGCAAATAAAATATTCTTTTCGTCATAACTTTTCAGCAAGTTTCATTAAAATGTTATGAGTCGTTTTGGCGCTACACTCTAGGGTAAAGATGATTTTTCGCCTTTTGCGCAGCCACTATATAGATATCAGTAGATTTTATTACTGCAAAACTATCTAGGAACCATGAAGATGATAGACAATAGATAGGTAGATTACTATTTTTCTGTGCGATCAACTACATAGACACCTTTATAGTTGTGATTTGGTAAAGGCTGGTTCTGTAGTTTCGGAGACTTTAAATTTTTAACAAACGGACATTTGTATTTTCGTTTATTCAGATTTCAGTGTTTAATTATAATCAACTGAAAGATTAAAATGAAGACAAAATATCTGATGTGGACAACACATGACTGACTTCCTTGTACGCCTATTAGGCTATAAATCGGTGGCTCAAAAAGTGATCCTGAATTTGGTTACTAGTTTCCGAAGAATGCAGTAAAAATAAAACGCGACATCCATCTAATAACACACACACACACACGCGCGCGCGCACACATGCTCTTGTGTATGGAGGTCTCATTCCGTTATTAAATGTCGTTTTCATTTAGAAGGTAACAGGTTCCCAAATGATTTCTTCGTGTTCCTTGATAACATTGGAACTGTCAATGTCACTTGATAAAGTATTGGAAATCGACGGTTTTGGCATTTTAAGCAGAAGAATCCACTTAGCTTATATCTTATTCTCCTGCTGCAGACCTGTTCAACTCACAAATCGGGAGAAAAAAAGTATATTTACACTCAATTTTAATACTTAAAACCACTAATAAAATGTTTAATTAGAGTGGGAAAAAATCTCGTTTGCAACCTTTATTACCGAATCATCATGATCTCTGTATTTAATTTTTGATGTAAGTTTATTATGACCCTCAACTAAGTACCTCTTTAGGCTCACCAATTTTAACCAAAATCTAGTATATTATTTCTATTGATATAAAAGTATTATTTAACAAATTTGAGGTGTTATATTATTTTTCAATATAATTTTTGATGAAAGTATTTTTGAATATCACCTTCAAGTAAAGTACACCTTCTGGTTTCCCAATGTAGACCAAGATCTAGTAGGTTATTTAAATAAATATATAAATTATAAATACTAAATGTGAGAAGTTTTGCATTATATTTTAATATAATTTTTGATAGGAATCAATAATGACCTTCAAGGAAAGTACCACTTCCGTTGATCATAAAGTGAACAAAAAGGGAGTTTCACATCTAGATTTTACGCTAATCCTAAATACAAAATTTTAAGTTTCTACGGCTACCGTTTTTGATGAATGCGAGATACGCACTTACGTACAGACATCATGACGAAACTAGTCAACATGGGTTCAGGAATGGTCAAAATGGATATTTTCGTTGAAATCTGAAAACCGAAAATTTTTGCGATTATAATACTTCCTTTACTTTGTACAAGGAATTAAAAAAAATTGGAGCATGTTTATTAGAAAACATAATCTCAATACGCCTCTGAAATATAGTTGTAATATTTATTGACTAAACCTCAAGATCTTTAAACACACACACACACACACACCCGCGCGCCTACACATTTATGTGAACAATCAGCTAAGCGCAGTAAATTTAAAGACGCACTTTAAGGAAATTAATGCAGCGTTTCCTGAAGGCTACGAAGATGAGTTATTGCCATCACAACCACAGCTTAAGGTCAGACTTCCTTCTTGTTTACGCTAGCCCTGTCCTTCAATTATTGTTATCATTTTTTTTTATTTCTTGAAGCATAAATTGGGAAAATATTTTATAAACTTTACCTCATTACTTATTCCAAAATATTCTTGATTCAAAACCACATTTCAGAATTTGTGAATGTAAAGAATAATAATTTTAATTGAGGTTGAATACCATGCTTATTTCCTGTTATACCTATATCACCATAATAATTGCCGTTTCTACTATTATGCATATATATATTTCTTTTTTTATTATTTTTTTTCGGTTGGTTCTACCGACCTTGTCTATGGCCGCCTGAGCCTGCCTCCTTCACCTCTGCCTATCTTGTGCCACTGCTTTCAAGTTTGTTGCATGCAGCTCTTTCTCATTTTTGTTGATCCTATCTATCCATCTGGTTTTTGGCCTTCCACGTGATCTCTTGCCAACTATTGTGACATTCATCGTTGTGAAAAGGCGTCCTGATTGGTTGCTTCGAGCTACATGACCCGCCCATCTTAACCTCCTTGCCTTCATATCATGAGATATTGCCTGACCAGTTTCTGTAAGTAGTTCTTTATTGGTCTTTCTTCTCCAGGATTTTATATTCTGATCCCATATCGCTCCGATTATCGTGCGGAGGACTTTCCTTTAAATCTCTCGATTCTGCTTTCTTGGGTGCCGGTTAGAGCCCAGGTCTCGCAGCCGTACATCAGAACTGTTTTTATCACATCACTGTATCACAGCACCCTTAATTTGAGATTTTTATTTTTTATTTATCTGGAGATTTTTCGGGATTTCAGTACTCTTGAAAGAGAGAAGAAAGCTCTATTTGCGCTTGTTAAACACTGATCTATCTCTGTATGCTGGTCATTGACTGAGGTTATTGTGGAGCCGAGGTATTTAAAGCTGTCCACTTTTTGGAATGTTCAACCACCCACGCAGATACTATTGTTGGGGTGGATTTTTCGGCTAACTATCATATATTTTGTTTTATCTTCATTTATTTGCAAGCCGATTTGCTCTGCTTCTCGTAACAGAGTCTTAGCAAGTCTCTCAATGTCCTCTTCATTGATTCCAAGGACAGCTATGTCGTCTGCATTCTGACATGCACCCATCCATTTTCGTATGATGTTGTTCTAATCACCTTCTCAAGGGCTAAGTTAAACAGCATCGACGAGAGTCCATCTCCCTACCTCAGACCTGTTCTAACTTCAAAGGCTTCAGACACATCTCCTTGTATCAGGACTCTGCATTTGGGGTCGTTTATACACGCCTTCGTCAATCTCACCAATTTCCCGAGAATACCCAGCTCAGTTATGATTTTCCATAGGCAGTTTCTGTCCACGGAATCATAGGCTGCTTTGAAATCGACAAATAAGGTCTGCTGTACTTCCCAACGATCTTCGAATACCTGTTTTAGGATAAAGATCTGGTCTAGCGTGCTCCTTCCTCTTCTGAATCCTGCTTGGTGTTCGCCTATTATAGTTTCATAGTGGGGATATATCCGGTTTAGCAGGATATTAGTCATTATCTTATAGGCAACCGGAAGGAGTGCTATGCCTCTGTAGTTAGGGCATATTAGACCTGTGGTCCAAGCCTCCGGTATCCTTTCCTCCTCCCATATTTTCTGGATTAGTTCTAATAGAGTTCTAATTTTATTGGCTCTTAGAGTTTCGCCTCCATCTTTAAACAGCTCTGATGGTATGCTGTCCAACCCTGGGGCCTTTCTTCTTTTTTAGCCTGTCGATAGCTATTTCCACATCCAGAATGTCTGGTTTTTCAACCTCTTGCGGGTCGAGGTCTTCCACGTGGTCCATGTCTTCTTCGTTTGTGGGGTTCCCTTGGTTGAAAAGCTGCTGGAAATGTTCTTTCCAGATGCTTTATACCTTTGTTTTTCCTCGCATTTGCGTGTTTCTCGCTTTATATCCTACCCTTTCTTTTCTGATGTCTGCGTAGGATTCGCATATATTTCTGGCCTGCCAGTTGTTTGCAGTCTTTCTTTGAGGAATTCTCTTTTTTCTTTTCTTATTATCCTGTTTGTTTCTAGCGTGGCTTAATCGGCTTGGGCTAGGAAGAGAACTTTCATTTTTCTTCTTTCCTCCACTGCCTTTTCACATGCTTCTGTGAAATATATATATATATATATATATATATATATATATATATATATATATATATATAATATATATATATATATATATATATATATATATATATATATATTAGCAAAGGTGTATTATCAACGTAGTATTTAAATTTATAGTTCCCGCTTCTTCATCTATCAGTACCAAATCATTTACCACACAGAGTTTAACCTTTCTTGGGTACAAATCATTTTTATAATGGCCGACGTCCATCAAATAGGATGTCTCTGTTATACACCTGACCGGTCTTTTCGACATAAAAATCCCCAATTCCTACTTTATGTTTCTGGCATTCCTTAGTAGATTAACTGTTTGTAATATTTACCGAAAATATGACAGCCCATAATAAAGATTTCACTGCATTTTGAAAATAATAAATTTCAGAATTAGGTAAGGTAATGTGGGGTAAGTGCGCACTTGATTTTAAAAAGTTCGATTTTAAATTAATAAAAATTTCCCATTTTTTAATCTACATTTATCCTTTGTTTTTAAAAATGTTTTTTTAGAAGATTACGTTAAAATATTACATTCAAGCCCATGTTTCAATTAAGATTGATAATTCAATTTAACAGTTCCTAGTACGTACTTACCCCTTAAGGAAGGGTAAGACGTACCTGGAAGACTCATTATTTAAGGGTTTGGGACAGGTGCAGAATAGTTGGGTTTCCGATTTTGCATCGGATTTATACATCAATCCTACCACAAGTTATCGTGGCTCAGTATCGACTGTTATTTATTGCCCTCAAAAATTGTTGATTTTAATATTTGTTGATAAAATTGAAAAGATTGAAAATAAAATATATAGATCATGGTAAATATTTTCTCTAAACTTTGCATTTTTAATAATCCTGAAGAAACCACTGAATACTCTCTGCAGTTTAGAACATGATGTGCATAGGCAGCTACAACAATGACGATTGGAAAGATAGAACGAAACTGGGTACTACTTCACTTTACCTCTTCCAACATGACGGGTGGGAACAAGCCTCACAGGGAACAAGACTCATAGGGCCTCACAGATTCGAAAGTAGCCGAGTGTGTCGGAAAGTAGGATCAGATATTACGTTATGTTTATTTACATAAAATAATTAATTTTCTATATTTCTATTAATGAGATAAAGTAATTCTATTAATACTTATTAAATTTAGTTGCGGCCCATCACTGTATGTTTTGTATTAGGTTAAGGCATTAGTACGTCGACTAATAAAGTTGTGATGATTTTGAAAAAATTGTGTTGCCATTACATAAATAACTAAATTTAAATCAGGGTAAGGCACAAACTCAACTGAAAAGGATACGTTGGGGGTTAGCGAGCGAAATTTAATATTTGTAATCATATTCATATTTACAATCAAATTTTAAAAAAAACAATAATGTTAGTATTCAGTAAAAATCCCAATGGAACGCCGCCACATAATTTCGAATTAATACGAATCAGCTTCTGGTGTTAGGTTATAATCCACAACTGACCGACAGAATAATACATAAGTACTATTGTTATACATATAACTCTCTAAAACAAATAACTAATTTCAGGTTTAATTCACTCGGCTACTTTCGGTATATACAGTGAAGCCCTATAATCTAAGACATGTGCCAACTCGTAATATTGGGGAAGTAAAAGTAGTACCTGCCCAAAATTGTGAAAAGAAACACTTCTTTGTAAGACTCAGAGTATCCTCTAAACCTGTAATTTGAAAACTGGTAATTTAATTTCTTAACAATTAATATACCTTTCCCATTTGAGGTAGCTGAAAGCTAAAAAAATAAAAGCTTATTAAAAAAAAAAAATAAACATAATGTAAGATAGAAAACAGCGTAAAGCAATTAGTTCACTATTACACAAAGTAGGAGGTAGGTGTTGGCAATGAAGCTTTATAAGGGACCGGTTGGGGAGAAGACAGGAAGGAGTGAAGGCCGGGTTTACGATCAGCGGTGGGTGTGGAGTACGACTGAATCAAATAGTATCTCCTCCTGTTAGCTGTCTTTATGTAAGGACTGTCGCTTAATTGAAAACTTCCTTGCTGCGGATTCAGGCTACTTGTAAACTTTAAAATCATACGAAAATAACAGTGGCAAGTTTTCCAACTTTTTATGATTGTATCTTTGTTTTTATTATTTCGAAGTAAACAGAATATCATTATATCCTCTATAGTTTTATCTACAAACTGGAACAATTATTTTTCAAAAAAACTTGACAGAAAATGGTTGTGTGATCATGCTACTTTGAAAAATGTTCCCCATATACGGGGCAAGTTTTCTACCATACTAAAATTATTCAGGGGACAAATTTTCCAACTATAGTTCTACTGGTAAAACACTGGTTTCGTAAACTAGGGTAACTTTAAGACAGACGGGGTACTTTTAAGATATATTTTTATTCTCAATATTTATCAGAATAACAATTTATTTTTGTTGTTCATGAAAAGCTGTCACAATTGATTATATGCTTCATCTTTAAATTATCAAAAAATGAAGAAAATTTTATTTTTTTTTAAATAAAAGATGTAAATAGTATTGACTAAGAAAATATCCGGCTTGATGTTTTGAAGTGAGTTAGTGACAGCAATAAACCTAAATAGGCAAACTTCAAACGCTTCTCCTGTAAAATTCCACTTTTTCGTATTGCGGTACTCTTATTTATTATGTATATTACATAAACATTGGGTGGGCTCGTCTTAAATAAAAGCATTATAATCCAAAAAAAAAAAACAATTAATGGAAAATAGAGTTGAGTTGTAGATAACTTGGTAGTAGCCTCTAATTAAACTAATCACTTCATCCTTATTGAAGAAATGAGATATTGTTTTGAATTTTTTCATATCTTTCAATAAAAAAATAATTTTTTTTTATAAAAATACAAAATTTTTAAACAAGCATTAATAATGACCAAAAACTAATTATCAATTTAATTACGCTTTCACCAATGAAGAAGACAGAATTTAAGAAGGCGGAGGTTAAGACCTCTTTAATGTATCAAATTATCGTTACATAAAGGAGATTCGACAAAGGATTTCAGATTAACCGGTTAATTGACCATCGTTTATTCTCGATAATCAGATACTATCCAAGTGTAATTTTTTTTAAACATTTAATTAAATTTTAATAATACTAATTATTATTATTTAAAGGCATCTGACTAGCGCCATAATTTTAAGTTTTCGTTTTTTGAATACTTATTAGTTTCTTGTTCAAACATTTTCTGGAGAGGACCAAGCAAGTGCCTCTCTACGCCCTTGTCTATCTGTCTTAACAGGTATTTAAAATTTTCTAATATATATTTTATTGTACATGATGGGAAATGTTTTTCAGGTTTCGCTGTAAAATTGAGTTTACTTGAGACCGATGTTAGAGATCTAATTTCTGTTCCGCCTACGATGTTTCAGTTGCAAAATCTGCTGTCCTCCGCCGAATGATGCAACATCTCGCCGATTTCCTGTTACATTGAGCCTATACTTACAATCCCTTCTACCTGCTGATTATACTACCTACTGATTATACTACCTGCCGTGAACACATCTTTTTAATCTCCCGACAATTATTAAACTAGACTAGAGAGAGATAGCTCGTGCTGTGGGTGGAAGCTGAGAGTAGAATGCCCACCGTGGGTGGAAGTTGAGTAGAAGCCCACTCACTGACTGCAGGTAAACGGAAGCTAACTAAAGTCTGCCTCCACCCACTTTTCATATCCAATTAGTCTATATTTATAAGTCTATAAATTTTATTTAAGTTATTAAGTTTATTGTTCATTAACTAATCATAATTAATATTCTTAACGACAATTTCCAAAGATATGCCCATCTCGAAACATTATGTTTTGATTCCATATTACGGCCCTATATCCACGAAAGTCGGAAATGAATTGAAAAAACTGGGATTAAACCCTGCATTTAAAATAGAAAAAACCCTATCCTCATATTTCTCTTCTCTTAAAAGACAAAATAGAACCTTTCCAAAAAAGCAGAGTATACAAACTAAATTGTAATGATTGTGCAGCTAAATACACGGGAAAAACTGGAAGATCACTAAATCAGAGATTAAAGGAACATATACGTGCATATAATAATAAGACAGAAAATTCCAACTTTGCAATTCATTTAAATGAAAATAATCATAAATTCATCAAAGACTCAGGAGTTAAATTAATAGAAAATTAAGTTAAACATCACGTTGAAAACAGGCTAAAATTTATATATATGAAGCACTTGAAATAATAAAATCCTTCAAATCAAATCCAGATTTTTACTTAAATGACCAAATAAATATCTCCAACAATCCAATCTTAAATTTATTGCCATCTATAACAGAAAAAACAATTACTCACCGGGCCTTACTGGGAAAATCCTGACCCTTAAACCGTTTACCTAAAAACCAACCTGCCTATCTCTCGTTCATTGCCAGTACAATGCGAGAAGAAACCAGTACAAACCTTCCTGTTTGATATAATCCATTTAAACCTTGTTACCAACATGTATTTGATTTCTTGTCTTAAATGTAATTTATATAATTTAATATGCATAATAATACCAAACCATATTTTGAATTGCTTATTTTTGAATTTTTTGTGTGTTTTTAGAACTGAGGATGACACATGTATAACATTCGAAACTAGTTTTCAATAAAAAAAATTTATATAAATGGCAAATAATTTATCAATCCCAAATTAGATTGATCATTGTATACCATCATGCGGATGTCAACTGATTCTTTACGACATTTGAAAAAAATATGCAGTGCTCGCTGGCACAGGTATTCGACTTCGCTATTGTTAGATTTGAGTATCTAAGTCCTAGATTTGAGTCCCTACCGTGTCCAACTATGGATTGTGGCAAAGTCTTGAATTCCTGACCCCTAAAAGAATCAAGGCGTCAACTCTTGAGGATTAGGCACTCCTCAGAGTTGGACATTGTAGGGAAGATATATAGATCAAATGAACACAATTGAAAGTTTGATATAAATTATTGTGTTTAGTTAAAAATAATATTTACACACACATTATTATTTTTATATTTTGGATCACATAAATCATGATTACTGCTTTATTCAATTTTTATTCGAAATCTTCTTTTCCTTCCTGCAGCATTTCTTAGCTTTTCGGTTGCAGCATCTTCTTTTCCTTGATCCATTTTCTATTAAAATTAATTTAGTGGCAATTTCGCTCAATAATGTTTCAAGTTTTTTGAAAATTGATAGGGGGTTAAAAGAGGTTTTTAATCACTGGAAAAAACACAAATCGTAATACTTATTCCACTTCATCTTAGTAAAAAATATGAGAAACAGATTATATGAAACAATAGTTGCACAAACATAATTAAATACAATGACAAAACATCATAAGATAACGCATATTTTTTAAAGTTATTAACCTCCTAAAATATAAAATAACCTTTAATATAATAACCTACAAAACGTTTTTTAATCTCATTTCGTATAGTCATTTCCAAGGAATAGTGTCACAACTACAACAAACTTGACTAAATGACAATAAAGATTGACTCAAATAAATTTCATGTTTTCACAATATTTTTTTCTTACCTTCCCATTTTATTCACAAAATAACGTTTTTACTCAATAATTTTACAGTTTGTAATCAACTTACTTCCACGTATATGAGGTTGTCGGGGCAACGACACGTACACAAGTTGAACACTTTTTTCTCTTAGAAATTCATTAATCTCTTTTTTAATAACATTTTAATGAAAAATCGGCAGATTTTATTATTGCTAAACCTTCGGGGGGACTGTGAAGATGATCTAGTTAAAATTTGGTAAAGATTCGTATCGCAGTTGTTGGCGTTTAGCGATTACAAATAAAAAAACGAGCTGTCCTTTTATATAATATGATATAAGAAGGTTTATCTGGAGGCTAAAAATCCACATTTTGTTTTAAAATAAAAACTTCTGCAAAATTATTTGTTGTGTCCTCTCCCTCGACTGTATGCTATATCTTCGTCAATATTAGTAATTTTTTTTTTTTTAAGTTTAGCTTTGTAGATCATGTCATTAATTATTTTTTAAATGAGTATCTGGAATGCTCCGGGAGAAATATATTTGTAATTATCCATCAAGCCCAAAAAATAGTACAAATAGAATAAAATAGAATGTTATGAAAACATGTGTACAAAGTCCAATGCTATTGGTGTATTGTAGCATTGCTGATACCAGACCTATTTAGTAAATTTTTTGTTTTGTTTTGTAGACAATTTAATTCATATTTTTTGAACATGTGTGAGTAGTTAAAAGGCGTTGAGGAGAAAACTTTAGACAAGTTTCATCAAATTTTTTAGAGCCATTTTGGCGCTACAGTTTATAGAGAACGCGTGTCTCGGGTATTGCGCACTGGATGCTCAATTTGGTGCACAGGCATTAGGTCATAATAAAGTAGCAACGAAATCGGTCAACTTGTTCAAGAGATATTCGTGCCAGAGACAGACAGACTAATGGCCGAAATTTTATTTTATTTTTTTATTTTTTTAGTCTCGGGTGTTTCTGATAGATTATAATTATAATCCTTTCCTTGCCTAGTAGCGGTAGGAAAATAAAAATTTCTAGCACAGATTGTACAAAATGTTTTTATATCAGCTTATCATTGAACTTGTTTCGTTCTTTATTTTAAAATATTAACTAGTTAAGGTTTGGGGCTTCACAAAAGCACTCGATTCCGTCAGAATCCAATTCCTTAAGAACCTAAATCTTTCGAAGAATCCACAATGCTCATTATTATGTTACAAATAAAATTACCCATGCAGACCTTAATATTCCATTTACTGCAGATTTGGCCTAAAATAGATATACCTCTTTTAGTTAAAAACTCCATTCCCAGGCAAAACTCAGAATTCCGAAGCCCATCCCAATTTATGATAATCCTCCGAGACAATCTGAAAACAAATCAGACAGGCCAAGGGAACACCTTACATAGAATCGTAGTCAAATTAGTGCTGCCAATGGGTAGTTTCTTCACCCGCCTTTGTCATTTCATACAGCACATTTACAATAATTGCATAGCACATTTACTTATTGTATCTTAGTTACTTTTATAACAAAGATACAATAAGTATCCCAAACATTTTTTCTATTTTTAACTTAATAAATATAGTTAAAATAATAATTACTAAGTACATTTAATTACAATCAAAATACGTGATACATTTCAAATTTTAATTTTTGATTTTTTCAAGCTTAATTTTTCTATTCATACCTGTCAAATCATTCAGCTCCTTTTCAGTCTTCTACTAAGCCTTGGGTTGTGGCCATGCCTTGAAGGAATTAGTCAATATGTTCATATAAGTTAACGTGAAATCGATAAACGATTAAGTGGGTCCGTTTTTTCTCTATGAAGGTATGTATGTAATGTTGCCGATGTAATATGGAGCTTTGTTTATAGGCCTAAACGATGTTTACTGGAATATTTGAAGTATTTGGATCTTTTTGGCTGTCTCGTATATCCGTGAAGCCTACGTAAAAATGGACTTAAGTAAGTATGTATATGCGTTGTATTTCTGCCTAAGTTTCAATTATGAACGTCTTGAAAGAAGTGAGTATAATTGTTTTTTAGTTTAACATTTTTTTTTTTGTTCTTGATGTTTGGGTCCCATAACATTCTTCTGTCCAAGGTATTGTATTGAGTCTGTCTGCAGAATTTGAACATTGTCGAGGTATGTTGAAGGGCAAGTTTCTTGTCGGTAGTGAAAGTAATGTGTTGGGATTATTATGTTCTCCTAGAAGAAGAAATATAATTTTAATTAAAACAAACATCATGCATTGAGTAAATATACTTTCGAATATTGATTAAAAATAATCGATTTTCCAATTTTTAAAAAATACAAGTAAGGTCGGTTTACCTTCACATTATCAAGAAACTAACAATCTAATAGATTGTTTTATTTTGTTTTGTTTTTTTGTTATATTTACTTTTATTCGCAATTGTATTATTACAATTGTAGAACGATATCAGAAAGATCTTTGAGGTTGAGTTAACAATTAGTTGAGACTCGTGACTGGCTCAAGGATCGAATGCTAGTGAGAAAGGTTCACTTTCAACTCGAGACTGCGATAGCTATTTTTATCTGTGAATGAGACGTCATTTTCTGAAAGTATTGGCTCTGTTTTCTTTCGAAAGTAGCGATTTAAAAAAATTAAGAGATCCGTTATCGAAGGTCCAAGAGAAGTACCGCAACTGGCAATTATTGGTAAAGGTTCGATTAACGGATAAAGTCACTGTTTATGTAATTTGTAGGAAGGTAAGTGAGGTCGGCAAGTTTTCATATTTAATTAAATATTTAAATCAAAAGCTTTCTGACGTGCTATATTTGAACTTTAAAAATCTGGTGTGGTATGCGCACCTCATAGCTTTTCCTTACAACCCTTTAATAGTTATCCTTAAGTCTGTTATAATAATAATAATCGTAAGTTTGCTTGTCTTGCATATGAACAGTACGTATTGTTGAGAACACGTATTGGTGTTGGAGTAGCTAGAAGGAGAAGGAATGTTGGTAATGAGTCGTATACGTCTTCTTTCGGGCACACTCGGCGTTCCATCTATGATACAGTGTCGTAGTCGTTAAAAGATATATTGTATCTTAGCTCATATCGATCCGATTTCATTGATTTTTTAGATAATTTTGTAATCTTTCCTATGATTATAACATAATTAACATAATTTACTTTAAAATTAAAATGCTTTTTGCATCATGTATTGCGTTGAAAACTCGGATTCGAAATTATTCACGATCTCAATACTTTCACTTACCGGTGTATGAAATACATAGTTCATACACCGGTAAGTGAAAGTATAAAGTCTCAAGACTCGAAAATGAGGCTATAGCAGAGTATTTAAGAATAATAACTATAAATTTTACAGTTTATATTTTTTCTCCATTTTTTGTAGTAAATAGTCGATAAATTCGAAATATTCTATAGAAATATTTTTTTTATATCAAATTACTATATTCCTCGTGATGTTAATGGATTTATATTATAATTATACTTATATACTTTCCACTAAATAATTAAGAAGGAATAACAGTAGTAAGATAGTAAGGTAGTATGCTAGAGCAGACGGGACTGTATTGATAAACAGTAAACTGCTGCGGTCCGCCCTTGACCCGGCGTACAGTGTCACTCTGAACCTTCTCAACTCTCTTCTCAGTCTTCAACTGGTGTCTTATCTATACAATAATATTAACTATTGTATATATTGAAACTATAATAAAATAAAAATTTCTCATTGCATAAGTATTTTTATTTTATTAGTTTTTTTAATTGAAAAATTTGGCGCATTGAGTCTGCTACTACAAACACCTATCAAATTTAACTTATATATATTTTTGGTGCAGCAGATAAGGTGTATTAATTTAAAAAAGCAAACAAATATTTTCGAATAAAAGTACCAATACAATAATTTGATAATTAGCGGTTCAATGATCAATCAGAAGCGTTTTTGATAGCAGCAATCTTTGAATCAAGATAATTTATTATGTATCATATATGTACAGAGACTGATAAAATATCGAACGTTTATAACTAAAAATAAATCATAATAAATAGTTTGTTAAATATTGTAAAGATTAAAATGAACAATATCCAAAAATGCATGAGCTTTATTAAAAGAACAAACAAGATTTATTCTAAAGAGGTCGTGCATATAACATGCATTTACAATCGGCAGATTATATTAAAGTTTTTTGGAAAGATCTTTATAATTTAATAACTACTCAAAATACAAGATACTACTCTCAGTAATTATTTTATAATCTTTATTAAGGATGTTTACCATTTGTTGTATTCTTGTATCATTATGAATTCTACAGCAATATATCTCGGAATAGTCATGTAATCGTTGAAATTGTTGAAGATTTTGCTGAGAGTGGAGAAATTTTAATATAGGATAGATTTAATACTAGATTATACTAAAACACTTTACATTTCTCCTCTATTTTTATAAGTGGCCGAGTTATGGGCTTTTAAGATCGACCGCCATTTTGACACAAACGGACGGATGGTAATGTCGAGCTCCGAGGATAAACCTGGTGTGACCTGTGACATTGGTACCGAATCTCAAAATAATCGGTCCAGAAATCTCGGAGAAAAGCCGCGGACGGCGTACGGCGTTATTAGCAGCATTTGTCCTTTTCGCACTGTCCCTTCAGTATTTAGACTGCCTCTGGATAGGATTCGAAAACCAGGAGCAGATGATAGTTTTAGGATACCTTTCACCGTTTTGTTGTTATATACCTTCAAAGTTTAGGTAGGTGAACCACATTTTTAGTTAAAAAACACCAAGAGAATTTTAAAAATAATTTTATTTATTTTTGTTACATTCATGAATAAAAAAAGTAGTTTATATTAATTCAGCAACAATAATAGCCGAAGTTTTTCGTTTATTGCGCAGTATGCTCGGTAAGTTCAGCAATATGGCCGCCGGATTGAATGGGATAAGTAGGTAAGGTTAAAAGTAAGTAGGTAGGTATAAGCTAGGTAAGGTTTTTATAAATATCTGGTGATATTTCGATATGACAAGTTTCAGGCATAATTTGTTGCAACTGAGTGAAAATTCTGTAATCTTTTGTTTAAAATAATATAGGCACATTGCGAGAAGGAATTAAAAAAAAAAATATATGGCTATTAATTGATAAGAGTCATTCCAAGTCTTTACAGTCATGTAACAGAATGTATTAAAATACGGTAGGTTCTGAATATTCAAAAGTTAATCAGACGCCAGATTGCTGGATTTCTCAGTTTAATAATGTAATTGAATAAGAATAAGAATAATAAGAAGCGTTGAGATTACAACGAAATTAATATATTTCACGTGTACTGATTAATAGAAACTGAGTCCAAACGGTTGGAAGATGGATGAAGATTGAAAACCTGAAACAAGATGACGAACATGGTAAAGAGTTATTGAAACAATGGACGTACAATACTGGTGGAGATAAGGTCTAATATAATCTTAGGGATCGCTTTGCCTGTTGGGTCATTGTTTACTGATGATGCCACTGCTCTGTCTTTGATTGTCAGTCATTGACCATTACCAATAATAAATAAAGTTTACTTTTTATATCCATTTAACTTTCAATAAAAAAAATAAATAAGAGAGATACATAACTAAAAACAGAAGCGAAATTTAAGAGCAAATAAAGCCAATTATTTTTCAGTTCGAGTTTACGTTTCAGAAACCTGAAAGTTAGAATTAACTAGGCTATGCCTATCCTTATATTACCATCTTTCCTACTGTTCCTTTCGGATGCAAAGCATGGCCGCTTTCTTTAAAAATAAGTTTTAAAATCTTTGAAAAAAAGAAATCAAGAAAGATAAAGCCACTAAAGAATTTAGGAGTATACTCAATGCGGGATTTCACAGCAGACATCCTGTTAATATAATTAAAGTAACATCTTTGTGACGGTTGAATTGGGCACACAAATGGGCACACAAAGGTCGGACTTAATAATGAATGAATCCTTAGAACACTAATTAAAGCCGATCCGATGCTTTTGAAAGTGGCCGCTAGATGGAATTATGGGTTCGATTAGCTTTTTATTTTTATCATATCATTACAATTATTATTATTTGAATATTTCCTTATTTTTTACTTTATTTTTTGTACATATCATTAATGTTGTGTTATTCCCCGATTATCATAATTATAAAATATAATAAATTAAATGTTTGTTTAGCTATAAGGGCAATATTAACCTAACAGAAAGATGGAAAACATTTATCGTTAATAAGAGGAATGTCCGGACAGGCCAGGTCGGATGGTCGAATTTTCATGTTATTAAAAACTTGTTATTGATTAATATATTTTCTACTGCGTAGAAAGTTAAGATATATAGAAAATAATATTCAAAGATATCAATTGTAAACCTCAGTAAACTACAACAGAAAACTTTTTTTATTAAGAACTTGCCTTTTCTTGAATACATTTTAAGTGGCAATATAGATAAAGGGAAAGGAATGACAACATGGGTATGAATATATTCAGGATTGCAAAATCTTTCAATTATTGTAACTTTATATATAATTCTGTTAGCGAAATTTATAACGATATAACTGTAGCGAAAACAGAATCTTTTGAAAAAATAATATGTGTCTACACAAAGATCAATTTTAACCCATTAATGCCCAGTCTACCTTTTATGTTCCATAAAACATATAATTTTTATTTCGATGTTTAATTTTTTTTAAAAAAACTTTCCCTCTAACCCTACCCCTTTTCCAATTCAGTTGTTTGAAAGCTTTGTGTCTTAACGGGTATTTTTTTTTCGTTAAATTTTCGGAATGAATATTCAAAAATGTTGGTTTGACTGTTTTATTGGTGCACCATAAATGCACCTGCGCGGTATTACAATATTTTTATAGAAAATTTTTAAATATGCCCAGATTTTTTTAATTCTATTATTATTTTGCTATTATTAACTTTTTTCATCTATGAATATTTTGTGATTATATTTTACTGGTTCCAGATTTTTATGCAAGAAGTAAAAATATTTGTCCACTAACAAAAAAAAAAAAAGAAACGAATATTTTATAAAGTACTGGATAAGCTTCATGGGTCAGGCTTCACTGTTCAAGAAGCAATTGACATCCTATAGAGTTACAATGAAAATAATTTAAAGGAAAGAAATATTTATAATCCCTCCCGAATCTTCTATTTTGACAAATGAGGATTCCATACCAGATAAAACCATATTTGTATACACATTCTTATTACAATGAGAAATTTTGTTTATTATATATAAAAGCGTCATGTTTATTATGTGTAATTGTAATAATGTTTAACCATAAAGTTTTGGTGTAAGTACATTAATACGTTTTGGTAAAGGAGACAAATTTTCATTAAACCAGTTTGGACCCCGTAAGTGCTCAGTGGGTCATAAAATAGTACGCATGTATTTCTGCTCTTGTGTTACAATATAATTTTTTTATTAATTCATGGAGACTAAAATAGAAAAGAAAAATAATATAAAAATCAAAATTTTTAAGAAAAAATTATTCGATAATGTAGTACTGAGTTAAAATGGTCGTCAGTTTTATTTACCTGCTTCTTGGAATTTATTCCCAAACTAAGTATCGGTTTATTATTAAATTAGTTCCCAACGCCCAATGTGTAAACAAAAAATAAAAAGCATGAGAGATATGAAGACGCCTATTGGGACCATGTTTATTACAGAGCCTGTGATTGGTCCGTTAGTGGCGACCTTGAGTATCTAGGCCAATGGGTCCAAGGCTATTATCTTCTCAGCAACAGCCCTCCTTTCACCTCAACCAATAACGATCAGGATAACATCCTATCTTGTCTTCTTACTATACAGTGCTTCGATCAAAACTATTGTATATCAATAACAATTTTGTATTTTGTAAACATGTTTGGTATTAGTTTAATTTGGGTAATAAAATAGTGTATTTTTAGGAAACATCAATAAAGAAAAATCTCTTCAGTTAGTGACAATCAATCAATACACTGTTGAAATATAATGCCAAGATCTTAAATCATAAGATATAAGTTTGTTATACTTATATTTCTGGCTTGAACATTTCTTGAAACACAAATATTATGTATTACAGCTCCTTCAAGTGCGTAATAAAGTCTGTTTTGATTCCATTATCCAAAGTTTCTTGGAGTATGAGAAATATGTTAATATGATCAACGTATGAAAATGTAATTCCTGGATGCTATGTTTAGGGAACAGTTTGCTTTACGCATACATAGCGCCGTTAATAACTTGTGAATATTTAGAGCAGAGCCACCTGTAGATTGGGCCACAGCATCTGCTATCTCGCTATCTCAATGATTTTTCAACTTTTATAACAACAAATAAAACTGCTAAAGAATTGATAATTAATATTGTATTTATTGTATACATTATATCGATGGCCAAAATGTGATGGCCATGCATTTGCAAACCGACTACTTTATTGTAGGGACAAAAAACTGTTTTAAAACGCAATTAAAATAAGATTTTATGTATTTTTCATAGCCTTAGAAGTTATATCAAAATACAATAATGTTTTTCATTTTCTCGACTGTTCTATATTTGTGATAATACGATTTTTTTTCAGAAAAGTTGATTACCTATCGCATAGTAGATAGCTTTAGTTTTCCCACTTCTGTAACGGGAAGAAACATTTTTGCATAATAAAATATTAAAAATGAAAAGATAAAGAATAATTTGATTTTGTAATTAATTAAATTTCTAAAATGTCATTACCGCGCACTGTCCTACTCTCAGTTTTCTACAGAATATATATTTTTTCTTTCATAACTTATGGTAAATGTTAGTGAAATTTATCTATTTACAGAGTATGTGATTGGATATCTTGGAGTGATGTGCTGTCTCTGGTTGATGCGTCTTTCTAGATGGTTGATATGAGATGTGCTGTATTTGATGTTCGTAGATGTGATTTTTTGGCGTATGTCCTAATGATGCATGAATTGGCGAAATGTTGACTGGTTTGCTGTTTGCCGGTATTTTATAGACTTGAGGATTTGTGTTTTGGAATCTTCTAATTGTTTCTAACAACTGATTTATACCCCTTTTTGAGTTTTTGCTCTTTTATATTCTTATTTCTACTAATCCTTTAATTCCTTGTGACTTGAGTTGGCTTTATGGGGCCGATTACATTTTTAAAAAGCACGTGCAATGTCAGAAGAAGAAATCGTGATTCGCGTTATTCTGAGACATTACTGGAAAAAAGGTTTAAGCGCATAGGCAGCCGCCGACGAAATTTGTGCCATAGAAGGAGAGTCAATGATCCATCGAAATACTACCTCAAACCCAGATCAGGTCACCCATCGGTCGTTGACGATGACGTTCTTCTTGAATGTGTGAACCAGAACCTACATGCAACTACACGTGATTTATCGGCCGTAGTAGGGACTCAAACCTTTATTGTAAACAATAAAGCAGAATTTATACAGTTTCGCATAAACGTCCACCGCTTTGGTCTACAAGAACCAAGCCATTTTGCAACACGACAATGCCTCTGCGCATCGTTCTCGTTTGGCCAAGGAAAAATTATCGGAACTGCAAGGAGGAAAAGTTTTGCCTCATCCTGCGTATTAATTTTGCACCTTCAGATTATGGTTTGTTTAGATCAATGGCTCAGTTTTTAAAAGTTCGGATTTTTCATAATTACGAAGACGTAAAAATTGGATGTGAAGAGTTCTTTGCCTCAAAACCAAAGGGCTGGTACCGACATCAAATCCAATTACTGACAGAAAGATGGGTGAAAGTAGTTGAAAACAACGCCCTTTACTTTGAAGAGTAGTATTTAATAATGTTTAAAATGTGTAGGTAATCTGAAATAAAGCTATACTAATGCGCAAGGACTTTTGTAACAGCCTAGTATTAGTTTTTGTTAACAGTGATGTATGCTTATGTATTTTACAAACTTTATCCACTGAATTCGATGTCATTACCTCCCAACGATTAAACATCAGAGATAAAGCCTTGAAAAAAAGAAAACAGAGGGGAAATTTTTTCAGAGTATAGTGGCAGCCGCGAGAACCATCCTCCAGCGGACAACGGACTTTAATTACGAAGCTTAAATCAACGAATTTTCGGCGCAACATAATTCGCGTACCTTTGCTGCTGTCATTACTCCGGCCTTTATTATCAAGTTGCCTTTTCGAATTATTTTATTCATTAAAAGTTAAGTTTGATAACCGTGGGGTGTAAGAAAGTTTGCAAAAACAATATTTTTAAAATTTTAGTTTGTCCTAGTAAAGTAGGTGAAAATGTTATTGTCAAGTTGATAACTCGTGTCATTACCACGCCCGAATTATTAGCGCGGTAAAGACATAAATTGTGCGTCCCAAAATTTAATTATTATGTGTTGCACAAATGACGTAGATAGTTATTTCTCACTCATCTTTGTTACTGCTCACCTACACGTGGTCGCCCTCCACCCTTTTAGTTCCCCTTTACTATTCTACCCATGACACAACTATTCTACCCAACCTCGTATTACTATTAAAATTTCTGGTTTAGAAATTTAGAGTTGTGCCTCTTTTTTTGTTCCTGGATATGTTATGTAGTTGAAGGGGTGATATATAGCGAAACGTAGATGGAAAAACTTGTGTTTGGTCTGACCTTGAGGTATTGGAATGATATTCCGTGGAAGGAGGTTTGAAGTTAAGGACAATTTGTGTTATTGGCATTTCTAAGCATTTTATTTTGTTGTTTATGAATACATTAATACATGAATACAGACCAATTGAAGATTCTTGCATTGAACGAAACGCTAATGAGTGTTCAATCTCAAGATTGAAATATGATATTGTTTACTAAGCGTTTTATTTAAAATGCAAACGCATTCAAGTAAACATTGATTAATTTCCATACTAACGATTGCATTATTCATCAGACTGCTGACAGCAATAAAGGAGTTGAAGACCTTTAATTATTTTGTTCTGGCAGGTAATAGAATAAACAGAGCGTGAAGAAGCAAGGGACTGCGGACCGAAGGACGTCTCCTGGCGGGCCAAGAAGAGGGACACGACTAATCGTTAATTAAGCGAAAAGCGGCTCCCGTCATTGGAGGCTTTATAGCTTTATTTTTTAAACGCATTAACTAATTGAGTCTATTTAAGGCATTAATTACCCTCTTTATTAGCAATGAAATATATTGTTTACTAACGAGCATATTAACAATATATTTATGATAAATATGTCTGCGGTAGTCGTGAATAATCAAATGAGCAATGAAAAAAAACAAAAACAAAAAAATAATACAAAAAATAGTCAAATAATACATCCATGATTGAGAGAGTTTATTTCAGATTCTATTTTGTTTGAGATAAATACGGTTTCTATCGTCAAATAAAACACCTTGCGACGCTTAGATTCAAACCATATTCACCGAAAAAAATCTGGTGCGGTGCGCGCTTCACACAACTTTCCCTTACACGTCCTTTAATAAATATCTTTTTAATATAATTTTAATGAGTTCACATAAAAAATATTTGAAATAAACTCAACAGCATTCACTTCACATCTTCCCCCATTTAAGTACAATTTAACAATTTTAGTACAACAATTCTGTACACGACCTATATATTTTAAGTTTGTCAAGTTGAAAATATATTTTAAAAGTTTCTGTTTAGTTTCCACGGAAACATTTTCTTTCCATTAAATATTATAAAAGTATAAATTATTAATTTAATTTCAGATAGTATAGATTCTTAAATTTCATTATAACAGACGGTATTGTTGACAGGAGATTGGCGGATTGGTGGGAGGAGGTTCGGTCGCATTCGTCTCCTTTCGGATGCGCTCAGTTATCCGTCTAGGGTTTTGTACACCTCATAAAGTACGCTGCATATTTGCTAATATTGGTCCGATTTTGAAAATTCATTTTTTGTTTTTTTAGATAATTTAATAGCCTTTCATCCAATTCTATACATAATTTTCCATAAAATCCATGCTTTTTAAGTTATAAGTAAATAAAATATTCTTTTCATCATAACTTTTTTCCTTGCATTTCCTCGGTGATGTATCACATATATGAAAAGTTAAAGGTCTATTATGAAAAATAATTAGGCAAGTTTCATCAAAATCGTTAGTGCCGAGAAAATTGTAAAAAAGTGTAAAATCGATTATATAAAGTGCCACTTCCGGTTAGTCAATTTTGACGAAAAAGTTGGTGTAACATCACATGGATGTGCCTACCTTAAATACGTAATTTCAGAATCGTACAACTTTTCATTATCGAGCTAGACTGTTCACATACACACAGACACACGGACACACAGACACAGGCCATTTTGCGAGACTTGATTATTTGGATTCGAGGGACGTTAAAACGTGTATTTCCGTTGAAAACTCGAATTCGAAAATTTTCACGATCGCAATACTTCCACTTACAATATACTTCGTATATAGGTAAGGGAAAGTAAAAAATATATAAAAAGAAAAAATAGATAATTAGTAAACAGAAAAAAATTAAACTTAATGTTGAGATAAAATAAATCATCTAGACACATTCATACTTATGTACATTATTTACTCTCAGCCTAGAATATTCAGAACCAAGAATTACTCCCCTCCTTCTGGAAGACAGTACAGAACTCTAGGAGATCCCATTCTCTCCCTGACGCGTCACTATCCAAAGGCAGCACTAAGGATTTGAGTGGAGAGGCGGGTCAGTGCCAAAACTCCAATAACCTATTTATAAAAGGTCTCGGGGCCACTGTTGTTTCAGCCTTCGAGGAGGATTATAGGGATGGGTGATGTGTTAAAGGATTAGGATTATAGACAAGGTTAGTTGAAAAATTTGATGTTACCGTCGCACTCGGAAGGCCTGGATTATCAAAGAAAATTACCATGTAATTGACTTTATAATTTAAGAAATTGACAAATAAAACAATGTAGGTTGAATGCTACGAATAAAAGTGGGGAACACAAAAATAATTTAAGGTAGGTTTTAAGCAAGTAAATATTGCTCTAAATCAGAAATAGGGGTAGAGAGGTGGATAGTGGTTTATAATGTTAGAATGTATATTATGTATAAAATAACATTGTTTACAAAGTTTTTAATATTGCAAATTAAATGAATAAATGCCTGAAGGTGGACAAAATTGATCCCGAAATGTTGAGAAAGATGAAAATACAAACAATGAAGAAGGTAGATGGTTTTGTTTGATAATTTCCATAAATCTGATATTCACAATAATTAATAGATACAACCATCGAATACAAAATAAGAAAATAGTAATAGTGTTTCAATAAATTCAACCAGTCACCAACAATTACTCATCAGAAAAATACGAACAATAAATTTCATTAATTAACTTCATTTTAAATTTTGATATATTTAAATTAAATTGATAAAATAATAAATTTTACTAAAGTGCCCTTGCCTGTTTTAACTAAGCGCCACGAAACGTTTATATAATCTACTAAAGAAAAAACACAGAGATCGTATATAATGAGGGTTCTCCGGACACCTCCCAAAAGAAAAATGTAACGGTCTAATACACTTATGAAAATTGAGCCTTCTTAATATTGCCAAAGCATTTTTTTTTAATTATTAATTCCTGTAGCTCTTAGGGGAATAAAGGGCTTAAACGAATAACTTCCATTCATCTCTATTCTCCAAGTCCTTCTCCAAGCCTGCTCCGCCTCCTTTAGTACGGATTTCCTCCAGGTGATGCGAGGTCGTCCTTTTCTGCGTAATCCCTGAGGGTTCCAATCAAGTGCCTACCTTTCCACTGCTCCAGGCTGTTTTCGGATATGGCCAATCCAGTTCCACTTCCTTCTTCTTATGTCTTGCTCAATCGGCCTCTGCCCGGCTCTGCACCAAAAGCTCTTGATTTGAGACTTTTTCGGGCCATCTGATATTTAAGATACAGCGGAGACACTGATTGGTAAATAACTATAGCTTCCAGTAAAAAACTCCTGATAAATAGCTTCCTGATAAATAACCAATTTTCCGAGTCATACAGAAGCACAGACTTTACATTGGTTTTGCAGAAGCTCAGTTTCGTACGCACGGACACACTCCGGTTTCTCCAAAGGGGATAGAGCTGGATGAACGCAGTATTGGCTTTCCATTCTCTCACATCTTCGTCGGTCCCTCCTTTCTCTGAGACGAGGCTACCAATGTAAGGGAAGACTTGAAAACTTTCAATAGTTTCCTCACCTCTTTGGAAATTGTTCTCGATCCTCGGGTACCGCATCTCCTTCGTCTTCTTGGTGTTTATTGAGAGGCCAGCCTCTCCTGCTTCCTCCCGGAGTTTTTGGAATTTAGCTTTGATGTCCGAGAACCTCTGAGCCATAATGCAGACATCATCCGCAAACTGCAAGTCCGCCAGCATTTGGCTTAGTGTCCACTGGATTCCCCGTTCCCCTCGACCCAGTACTCTTCTCATTAAGGCGTTGAGCACGATGATAAATAGAGTTGGAGACAGGGCGCACCACCGTCGCACACCTGAATCTGTATTGCCAAAGTATGAGGAGTAATATTCCTGGGAAAGTTATATATTTCATTATATATTTATCTTATTACGTAGACTTTGTTTGAACACTCCTCTACTATAGTTTATCTATCGAGTCTTTAAACAATAATACCAGCGAGAAATGGGTAGGATCATGATACTGATGAAATACAAAAAATGTTGGGCCTAGTGTTCATTGCCTATTCTTGTAGAACATATTATTCTGAATCTCTCCTATAAGATTTAGCATAATGATATTTTTTTTTGCATGCCAGGACTAAGACTATGTGGTATGTGTGCAATATTAATCAATCCACTAACCTCAAATATATTTTATCATGTGACAAGCCAAATCGATTTCTTCCACTTTTTGAAATATTTTGCACTTGGTTCGGGTTTAATTTTTTTTATTTATAATAAATTTCCCAAATAATTCAACTTAACACTATTAAACGACAAAAAATGTTTGGCCGCCGAAATATAATTTTTAATGGCCCCATATCATCAAAAATCTGTTTGTTTCGCAATCGCGATCAAACGCATTACAAAAAGACTGATGTGAGGCGAAATAGTTTCAGCAGATTTACGTTGTAATTGAAATTAACGGGTGCAAAATTAAATAAAAATCCCTAAATTGGTTCACGATGTCAACTGTTCACGAAGTTCTGGTTATATGTAGTATAGTTATCTTTACCGTTAAGTTCTTCTTACCAGAATAAAATAAAACAATACAGCAGAAATGAAATATTCCCGAATGAATAACAGCTTGTTGTGTGATGAGTTCTTTTGTAACCCAAATTATTAATAATACGTAGATATTTTGTTTACATTTTCTTTAATATTAAATGATTATGGATTTTGTTTAATCACATCTAAAAGATATAACAGAAGGAATAAAATGGAGGTAAACAAGTCGGCACCCCCAGGCGCATGTGTAATAATTCTGTTTTTCTCTTCATGATTTATATTAAATGCATTATTCATTGCAATGAAGGATGAACCTCTTCATTCAAATTTATCCAACGTTATTCATATCCTTCCATATTCGATTAGTGCCGCTGTTGGTAAACAACATAACTGATGTTTCTTATGCAATGGAATAAATTTACAGAAGAGTATTTACTATACGTATAATTTTAACGATCCCGGTTATTTCTTCGTATGGTTACGGCTAAATTTTATGATGGGGCTAATACATCAAGGAGTGTCACTTGGTATATTTATCTAATTTTATACATATCTAATGAACGAAGAGCCGACCATAAAACATTAAATTTTGTATCATTTTTTAATAAGTAATATTTCATTCTGATTCTGATGGTGTCTCGCTCTTTTGTTTACGTACTGTATTTTCAATGCCCAATTATAAAAAGCATAAATTTTCTTTAACTATATTTCAAATTCCCTAAAGATTTTGTTTTTCACATTATTATTATTATTATTATTGTAGAAGATGCGATAAAAACTAGAGCAACAATTGAGAAGTTCTATTTATAAACGTATCTGTTCTATTTAACTAAAGCTTTAGATAATAGCACTTGTTTTTTATATTGAATATAAGAAGTGAATTATATGTTTATTGATTTAAGGTGAAATGTGATTTATGTATGGATTTAAAGTTGTTATAATTATAATTTGTTTGTAATTTAAAGTGAATATAATGTATAAATCGAATGTCTAGTTAGACAGTTGTTTTATCGGAAACAAATTTATTAATCATGGAAGGGAAGGCTCCAGAAGAATATATTTGGTTATTTACCGAAGGGGTCCAATTTGTGACCCTGTCCCATGAACCTAAATGCCTAGTTAAGCCCCTGGATCCGCTTCGATGGATATTTCGCCCAGGGCTAAGGATCGGCAGAGGAAATCTTAAGGGCGAAGAGGGAGAAAGATACGGAGAGAGAGAGAGTGGATGAGAGAGAAAAAAAATATAGCAATTATAATAAATAAATATCTAAAATCAGTATTAAAAATCGCTAAAAAATGAAGAGGAAGTCCTAGTTCTGTACGGAGACAAGATAAGATTGCACCAGATAGATGCTTCAGGAAAAACCTGAAGTGTGAGATCATGGGAATTACCAAAACAGAACTATTCGAGAAGTTCAAGATATAGTGGGAAGATTGATAACAGGGCGTCATAATAAAAATAAAATGAGGAAATAGTATGAGAAATAAGAAAATAAATATATACAGATACTGCCACAGAATGCTGCAAACATTTCCGCAACAGACTGCCAAACAACATGAACCAAATTAACACCAACAATTAGGACCTTCACGAAACCAAGCAACCTTTGCTAAAAATCGCTAAAAAATGAAGAGGAAGTAGTTCTGTACGGAGACAAGATAAGATTGCACCAGATAGATGCTTCAGGACTGCCTATCCCGATGAGCTCTGATTTTCTTATTGAAAAATATGTTGCAGATGGCTAATTACTGTATTGTCATAACATATTTTGTGTATACATGCAGCAAATATTTCGGCAAAGTTTCGAGATTTTATTGTTCTCATATTCATGTCAAATTGATTTTCCCTACTAGATCTGGATGAGCAGGTTTCTAATAATACTTTCGTAATGAGACTCACCTATTATCACCAAGATAAACTTTCAGCATTATCTAGAAACTTATTCGTTCAGTCGTAGTTCACCATTTACATTTAATTTTTCAAAAAATTAGGCATGCATATTAGAAAAATAAAATCTCGAAAGGTCGCCAAAATCTAGTTGTATGTTTATTGACTCAACCTCAAAATACTAAAAAAAAACTATCATTTCAAGCCTGCGATAAAGATATCTTTATTTTAAACTTTATCAAATGTATTTTAAAAAAAATCCTTCCCAATGACCTATATTGACTGAAACTGTTATATGACAATTTTTATTTGCACTGTAAGAATAATAATCTACAAAGATAAATGTTTAAATCATGATAAGTATCGCAATGTTTTATCTTTTCTATCGATATCAATTTTCTTCATTATTTATTTTATTTTTTACTATTAATTTATTTCATTATCAGTTAATTCAGATATATTTATCTGTAGATCGGGTTTGAATGACGTCCCGTATTACTCTTGACTATATATACATATATAAATATTTGACAATAAAATAAATAAATATTTAATAAATAACATTTAAATAATTGAATATTTTTGTGGCGTTACAAATGGCAAAATATGTTGAATATTATATAATTTGTATTATTACTATGTTAATTTAATTTTATATATCTTGATACGAGTTAGTAGATAAATATTGTATAATAAAGCATTTCTCTTGTAAAAGGATTCAACTCCAATCTGAGCAGCAGAACATAAACAGCTAAACAAAAACTCGTTTATAATATTCAAACTTGGAAGAGATGTGTTTTAAAATAATTGAATAAAGACTGTAATATAAATCATGTTGTAGGGGGAAGGGGCTGCTTCGGTCAACACCTCCATAAAAAGAACAAAAAAAGACAAGAGTTTTACAACTTTTGTTTACGGGCGATTTCAATTCGATAAAAAAGTTCCTCTGCCCGAAATACAGCTCCAGTATCTTAATTAACAAACTCCGTAGACCCTCCCTGAAGATCCCATTAATAATGAATTATATTTTTATTAGTCACCTAAATTATTATGTTTTCAAATTAAAGATGGGAGTCTTTCATTACTTCCTCTAAAAGAATATTTATTTATCATCTCGAAATACAACAATTTGTCCTTACACGAAATTAAAAAAAAGTTATGAAAACATTCTATTTATGGAAAAAATTTTCTTTCCAAAATTTAAACGTAAACACGTAAAATTAACAAACATGTGCTGTTTTATTATTGTTTTTTATTTATTTTAGTTTTGTGTAAATTTTTCCCACTATTGCCACCAAAAAGATGTAATTATGTTAGAATTATTTATTATTTCAAAAATTGTTTGATCATACTATGTAATAGTAATTTGTAATTTTAAATTTGTTGATAATAATTGTTTTAGAATACAATAGGGAGATTCCAAACACAAAGCCTTAAGTCTCTAAAATGACGATAAACAACTGGCCAATCAACGTTTCGGCAATACTAGCATCATCAGGACAGATTTAAAAAAAAGTTTCATGAATGCAGACCAAGTCTCCTATCAACAGTAAAAAAGACACATCAACTAGAGACTGCAGGATTGGCTTTCGTGGACCTCGATGCTCAACTCCGTATGTCCTAATAAGCATTATAATGAAAATGTATATCAGCTGTTGTAGTAAATTAGTAAGTTAGTAAATTAGTAAATTAGTAGTTGTAGTAAAAAGTTTGTTGCAATTTGTTGCAAAGTTTGTTATTTTTTTTAACCCCTCATGGAGAGGTGCAAATTTAATTTTGCCTCCGCTTCTTTCACCCTCCTTCCTTCCAATAAAAGTCAGCAGTATTATAACAGCATTTTATGTAATATATTTCGAAATAAATATCATGATCTAACATCATAATAAAATTACATCATTTTATATACTGACTTAAGGTTAAAACATTCAAAAAGCAGAAATGAATATTTTTTTCTTAATCTAAAAATAAGATTTCTCTCGAAATTTGGTGCCCTATAAATTCTTCCGCGCGGGGCAAGTGTCCCCTTTGTCCCCTACCCCTCAATTTCCAGCCCTGCTACAAGCAGTTTGTTTTCGATTCAATCTTGTATGAGGATTCCTTGATCCCTGGATACTTATCAAGATGGAGTCCTTGGATAAGTGGAAAATTATAGAATAAATAAACAATATAAATCAATCCATTACTTAAAAGTAGTGTTACATGTTAGTGGATAAATGTTTATTTATTATTATTAGCATTAATACAGTTTGGTGATTAGTTTATTTTTTTTTCTTACCCCTTCCTTCCAAATATTTAAAATAGCGAAACCCACAAGAACATAGTCTAGGTTATAAGTTGATTATTACCGAAAATTATATTTTAGCGTAGGTAAATGTTTTTTTTTTTTTAGTATATAATTTTTGGAACCGATGGACTCTTCACACTTGTTATACTCTTTATACTTGTTTGATGAATGGATTCATATTTTTAAAATATTTCGATTTTATGTGTTCAATGGCTATACTAGATTTTTTTTAGGCTTCTTGAGCGATGTTTTTTTATGTGTTTTCAATCTCTTCCACTTGCCGATGTAGTAACGTCTACACCTAATCCATAAGACTCGGATAGAAGCTTGAAGATAGATGATCTTCATGGATACCGATGGAGAGAAGAAGATCCGAAGAGGTTGGAGCTGAGAGACGCAGGTATTGTGGTTACAACGGGCCCTTGGCTTCCCCCCGTCTCCGTAATCAATACGTTTTCTACCATAAAGGCTCGGGCAAGTTCGGGCAGGTTCGGTTCTCGCTCGTTGGGGTCAGTCCTCTGTCAGTCAAATCGAAAAGTCGATGGCCATCTTCTGTCGCTCCTGAGTCGTACTCTGGTACTGGTACTGGTAGCGGAGGGAGTCCAGGATCCCGGAGTCCGCGGAGGAGATGACTTACGTAATGCGGCAGGTCGAGCCAAATCAATACCCGCTCTTGTCTCTATCATCTTCAAAACAAAGCCGAATATGTCCTGCGAATCAGGATTTAAAGCAAATATTAATTAAAAGAATCAGTTAAATACTTGCCTGCATAATATTCTTAGCCTAAATAACAATTTGTATGCCTAATTACTTATGAAGTATACAGTAAGGGAAAGTATTAGGGCCGTGAAAAATTTCGAATCCGATTTTTCAACCCAAATGCATATTTTAATGTCCCCATAACCAAGCCTAGCAAAATTGACTTTTTCTGTGAACTGTATGTGTCTATGAACACCCTACCTGAAAAACGAAAAGTTATAGGAAACTGAAATTACGTGTTTAAGGAAAGTATAATATTCATGAGATGTGACGGCAACGTTTTCGCGAAAATCGACTTTTCTAGAAAAAGGCTCTAACTCGATTTCGATCAAATTCGTTATATCGATGTACAATTAAATGGTTTCCAAATTAGCTAGGTCTTATACTCATTGAAATAGTCTGACAGGTCTTAAATTCAAAATGGCTACCTCTAAAGTATTTTTAATTTTTTTTTTTTTTTTTTATTAAATAATTAGCCATTTCTAATTGTTAATAGTAATAAAAAGTGGATGAATATTAAATATGAAATTTTTTTATTGTTAACTAAGTGAGAATAAATTAAACATTTCCTCGAGTTGAAAACAAATTTTCAGAAATAATTGTAGTTCTACTTTTATAAAATGTTTCCATGGAAACTAAATGGACTTTACATAGAAACTAAATAGAAGCTTTTTAAATCGATTTCAAGTAGGGACGTAAGTGAAAGTTGTGTGACCAGATTTTTCTTTATTTATTATAATAAGTATTAATTTTGTCACTTTCTTATTTTACCGTTCAAGGTTTAGAGGGAACATTAAATGATTACCTTCATGAGCACCGCACATCATTTGAAATCTCCGAATGTATCTTCAGAGAAAAAGATTTTACAGTGGTTATAAATATTATAAGCAAATCTCAATTTTCCTCAGTTTCATCAGTTTATTATAAAAGTATCACTCTACTATTAAATAATGGTGGCAAAGAGTGTGGGAAATGTAGATGTTGAGGCAGAATAAACATAAAGTTTTAAATGTAAAAAAGTATTGGCACACTTGTAAAATTAGTTTCAGATATATTAATCCATTTTGTTATGAAGAAAAAAAAATAATTAAAAGTAAAAACAAATCGTAACTGCTAAAAAGTTAAACAGGCTTTATTATTTAAAATAATGAACCTTTGTAATTGACCATGAATTAAAAAAATTAATCTCCTCCCCCTCAAAATTTGAGATTTTACGTTTCAAGAAATGTATTTATAAACTAAAAGTCGAATCCAAAAAATCCTTCTGTCCGGGGCGCCGTCTACAGCTACGAGACGACAGGGCCGATTTTTATTAGATTTGTCACCAATCACAGGTCTAATTCTAGGCTAGGCTGATCCTCGGAACTTAACGTTACCATTTTCGTTCCAAAATAGCGGCTGATTACAGAAATTGATGAAGGCAGAGGTAAAATAATAACTGTTTTGGAATTATTATAGCAAAACCTAAAAGTTCAAAATCTAAATTTTATTTTTTTTATAACTAACAATGAATAACGAAAACAAAATCATGAACATTTTTGATGAATTTGAGAGAGAGGTTACAATGCTTTCGTTCTTACTAATTTTGAATTTCCAATTCTAAAACAATTATTACATTATTTCGCTATGTCGTAGCCATCACGCTAAAGTAGTTTAGTTTTAATTATTTACCAGGAGAGTGAATTTGTAAAATAAAATCTTATAACACAAATCTAAGGTTGAGAAGTAAAAAGGCCCAGAGATAAAACAATTATTCGCAATGCGGGCGCTAAAAGTAAAACATGTATGTTAGGTCTCATTAAAGTAGGTATTTTCTCATTCCCAGATTAAACTTTATGGTGACGATATGAGATTGTATTGTAGAGTTCGAAAAGATAGAAACTAACTCAACTCCTTTTTATTTATTAAACGAAATAAAACAATGAATAAACTAATTTAATTCCCAATAGACAGGAGATATCAATCGGGCAGCTAGTCGCAAGTTGCCATCGCCATATGTGAGATTGGTCCGGAGTACAGCAAACTGTACACAGGCCCCCTAGCACTTGTCTTTGCCCTTCCTCAAGTAGAGGCACATCTGTCTCTGTCTCCTTCCCTCTTTCGGCTTTCGGATCGATAATACGGTTTATGTGTCTCTCTATTTGTAAACAGTTTACTGATATCTAGTTTATAATGTGTGCCTGTGTGTATATATATATTTCTAAATCGAACGCTTTCTCTAGACAGCGCAACTACAATTACTACGCCGAACTCTATTAAAGAAAAGTCAAATGATCTTAAGGAAGTTAGTGTTGGGAAACCTCTATAGTTCAGAGGGTGGAAGTTGTTGAGAAAGCAAAATCCGAGGCTCGCGTTTTGTCAATTGATATTAGCTGAAAATAGCTTAAAGATTAATATTTCTTATTCCTCCTCGGATTAGCCCAGTCAAATTAAGGAGCTTGCTATCAAAAGTGGACATCTTCATTTCCACTTATGTTTGCAAAGTAACAGTAAAAAGTACCCCTACCGTTCTGAGCTTAATTTTTGTTTGACAAAACTGAAAAAGTGCCAAAATTTATGGATTTTTCGACTCCCAACAGTTTAGCTCAGTTTAGAAACCGCCTCACACTTATATCACTCTTATCTGGAATGCTCAGAGTGGATTAAAATCATTTTCAGATTTGTCTTGAATTTTCAGATTTGTTAAATTTATTCTCCCAAAAGGCTAATTTGATTAGGCTACTGCAATAGAAGGAGTCACGCTTCGTATAAAAAAAAAAATTATTACTCAGATTTCGCTTAATTATCTCTAGTTCTATATGGAACTAACTGGGATTCCCTCCCTTCTAGTATCCGCCATACTGCTTCTCTATCGTCCTTCAAATTTTATTTTCCAACATAATCCTCACTTCTCAAACAGATAGTATATATGCAAGAAATTTTAATTTGAGTTTAAAAATTTGATTGAAAGTTTATGATTGTTTTCAATGTTTAAGTGTCAATTTTTTGAACCGATTCATAATTTTTATTTTATCCCCTTTTTAATTTTTTTCGTTTTTGTTCAATAGATGTACATTTTTGTCAAGAGAAAAATTAATTTTTTGTTTATTTATTTTTATTGTTATTGATGTAAAAAATTATTTGCTTTTACTATTGTAGTTTTTAGTACAGTAAGTTTATTTAGGGATTGATAAATTATTTGCCACTTCTATAAATTTGTTTTATTGAAAACTAGTTTCGAATGTCATACATTCATCTTCAGTTCTAAAAACACAGAAACAAATTTAAAAAAAACATCTATAACAGAAAAGCCAATTACTCACCTGCATTACTGGAAAACTCCCGCCCCTTAAACCCTTTACCGATAAACATCCTACCTACCTTTCTTTCAGTGTTAGTACAATGCGAGAGGGAACCAGTACAAACTTTTCTGTTTGATATAATCCATTTAAACCTTGGTGAGTACTCAACATGTATTTGATTTCTTAACTTAATTAAATTCATAATTCATAAGTGTTTTATAATACTGATTTATATTACATCTAATTTAATATGTATAATATATATTTTGTAATATATTTTGAATTGCTTATTTTTTTTTTCTGTGTTTTTAGAACTGACGATGAATGTATATGTATATATTCGAAACTAGTTTTCAATAAAACAAATTTATAGAAGTGGCAAATAATTTAACAATCCCTAATTAGATTGATCCTTCTATACCATCTTGCGGATGTCAACTGAGTAAGTTCATTGTTCTATTCTAATCTATCTCAAGCGGAATCAACTATCTATATCATACGACACACATGATCATATAACATTTAACAGTTAAAATTCATTATCAACAGACTCCGCAACTATTTCCAAAACCCATGACTTTCAACTGAAGAAACAGTTTTGTTAATAAAATAAACAGAAAAATATAAACAAACTTCAGTGCCAAAGTGGCGTCACAATAAATCAGCTGTCTGACTAAACCAGCATATTACGCTTGCGTACCATCAATCGAATACTGCTTAGTGCTTTCGTATATCCTTAAAAAAATATTTTAAAACTGACTTGATTGAATATTGGTAAGAGAATCGTGACACTGCACAAATATTTACCGCACATTCACAAATGAAATAGATCCAACTCAAAATAGCTGTTTTTAATCGAATGAGTAAGTTATTCTCCAGAGTGTTTACACTCAATTATCACTAAAGATAAAATTTTCAAAATCTTTTATTTCTATGATGTACTCTGTCCAAAATTATAAATAATAAAAAATAAACGCACAGTGAAATAAAAGATCAGGCGGAGAGAACGCTTGTTGTGTAGACCTTGGCCGCATGCAAATCTCAAAATTACATTCACGTGTAACTCATTCAAGGCACCAGATGCGGAAGGTTAGTCTAGTAACCCGCTACCAACCGCTCTAGTCATGACATCATACTACAATAATATTAATAGTGTAATAATAATAGATACAATAATCATTATATTATCGAAGAAAGTTTAGGTAATAAGCCTTTTGAAATCTGTCATCAAATAATAAAATGAATTTACAAAATTACAAAACAAAGCGTCACGTCTCTCAAATATCAATAAATAAATAATCAGCTACCGTTTCGCCAATTGACGCATTTTCAGGACTAAAAAACATAGTATCTAAATACTGACCAAAAATGCCACATCTCACTTCAGCAGCCTAAAAAAGACGCAGCATGTCCGTAGCCGATTTCGATCAAATTTTTTGGGCGATTCCACATTGAAAAAAAGCTACGCATTACCCATAGGAGCTAGAAAGAAAAAAAAAGAAAATAAATAAACTTCTTTATTCTATATTTCAAGTTTATAAAATGGACTTACTGAAACTGCAACAATTTCAATCAAAAGTATTAAGACTCAATTAGCGCTGCACCCCCATACGTCAGTAACAAGAACTTACGCAAAGACTTAAATACCCCGTACGTACTTTCAACTATTAAATCATTATATAAACGATTTCAAGACAAACTTGGTGCATATTTAAATCCATTAATTCGAGGACTATCAACGCGAGACTTACCTGACACGATGACGTTTACGAAGGAGCTGGAACAGGGATCCCCTAGACTGACTTTCAAATTTTAATTTTTATAGAGAGGTATCACTGGATGACCTTTACCTTTATGCCTTCGTGACTTTAATTCTCTTTGTACATCTCATTCGCAAGTTGTAAATTTTTGTTGACAGTTGTGAATTTATTAAATATAGTAAAAAAAAAGAATATGTTTAGAAAATTAAATCTAAATAGTTTTCCAGCACTTTTTTTTCAGAGAACATTAAAGGAAAAATACAAACATACATTAATAATAGCTTTTTGGTCAAATAATTTTTTTTTAATGTTTAAATTATCTAATAAACTAACCTTCTACATTTTTTAACAGCTATTGCATTATCGCAGAAGGTCTGTGTTCAAAAAATATGATTACAAAATAAAAACAGATTTGAGGTTTTTTTTTTTTTTTCATGAAACTTAAATATATATATATATATATATATATATATATATATATATATATATATATATATATATATATATATACTTTGTCCCCCCCCCCGCCCTTGCCAGTACCAGTATATATATATATATATATATATATATATATATATATATATATATATATATTTTAATATACATCACCCTTATTAATAAACATCACAATCAAGAATATTGTTTTTATTTTATGGTATTCAATGGATCCTTCAGATCGCTCCAAAATTTAATTATATCATTAAACAAATTGGATAACTCTAAAATTTACTATTAATGGATCAGAAATAATGTTTCTATATTACTTATAAAACTTTAAACCCATTCTTATATTTTCATATTAAATTTTAATTTACTAAGAAGTGTTGAGCAAGGCATGTATATATTATAATATAAAAAAATACCCAAATATTTAAGTGATCATTTGTGTGCGACATGGAATAATTAAATTATAGCGCTTTCTGATTGGCAATTGAATTATATGTACCTGGCCTTGCTCTGGATGCCATGGTAAATAGAAATTTAACTTGAAAATTTAAGACAGGGTTTGAAGTGTTATAAGAAAAACATAATTTGTGGTCCATAAATAGTATTTTTTTTATTTTAACGTAAAAACGCATTCGACAGGAAATTAAAAAAAAAAATAATTCTCCTCGGAAAAAAAAATCTGCCTCTGGATGAGCATTCCTATTAAATAATCAGATCACAAGTACACTTACTCGTTTTCCATGTAATCTTAACTAAAAACAGACATCAAATAAAATTCGTACAGCTAAGTACTACCTTTTTATCGTGCACCTGAGAACTCTTTACTTTTTTTTTAGGTTAGGAAATTATTTTAAGATTTAAAATATTGTTTATTGTCATATTGTTTTGTTTTTTTAGCTTGATTTAATTTAATGATTATGAGGAGTGTAATTACTATAGTATTTTCCTATTAGTAACTAAAATTCATATTAGATTCATAGAGCCACGTGATAGAAACGTGTCACGTAGAAAGGCCGGAGCCATGACGGATGCCCCCAGAGTAACAGTTACGTGAACGAAACGTGACGCCAACCATTTACCGAGTATTTCATCAGCCATTTTCAAGTCGTAAACATGACGCAGTTCTATTCAAGATTTAGTATTTTGGAGATTTGGAGGAAGAAAAAGCGATGAAAGATTATTAAATAATGGAAATTTTGAATATGATCTATCCTTACCATAACTTTTTCAAATTCGAGTTCAACGGAAATACACGTTGTACGATACTGAAATTACGTATTTAAGATAGGCACAGGCCTGCGATGTTACAGCAACCTTTTCGTCTAAATCGACCAACCGGAATAGCCATTTTATATAATCGATTTTACACTTTTTTACAATTTTCACAAAAACGGCTTTTACGATTTTGATAAAACTTGCCTAAATTATTCTTCATAAACGCCTTTAACTTTTTTTCACTTATTTAGTACATCATCGAGGAGAGAAAAAGTTATGAAGAAAAGAATATTTTATTTGCGCATAAATTTAGAAGTATGCATTTTATAGTAAATCGTGAATATAATTGTATGAAAGGTAATTAAATTATCTAAAAAACAATTAAAAAATCATTAAAATCGGACCAGTATTAGCAATGATACAGCGCATCGGACTAACCGGAAGTATCTATCATATCATGAATTTTACAATTTTCTTGTAAATGGCTCCAACGATTTTGATGAAACTTGCCTAATGTCTTCTCCTTAAATTCTTTTAACTTGTCAGGTATGTTGTATATATCAACGAAAAAATGCAGGGAAAAAAGTTATGATGAAAAGAATATTTTATTTGCGCTTAACTTAAAAAGCATACAATTTTTAGTAAATTATGTATAGAATTGTATGAAGGTTATTAAAATATCTAAAAACAAAAAAAGAATCATCAAAATCGGACCAGTATTAGCAAAGATACAGCGTTTCTTACGAGAAGTACAAGACATTAGATGTATAATATAGTTCGGAGCTCATCCGAAAGGGGACGGATGCGACCGAACCTCTCCTCACCAATCCTGCAATCTGTTGTCACCAATACAGTCTGTAATAATGTAATTTAAGAATACAAAAGCAGAAATTAACTTAATGATTTTTACTTTTATATTATTTAATAGAAACAAAATGTTCATGAAAACTAAACCGATATAATTATTATAGGACGGTAAGGGAAAGTTGTGTGATGCGCGCACCGCACCAGATTTTTTTCTACAAAAATATTAAAGCCTGAAAGTACAAATGTTTATTTTAATTCCAAAGTTTTATAAGATCTTTGTTGAGAAATATTTCATTAATTAGGTATTATTTACTTTTTATTAAATATTATATATATTTTATTATTTGTTTATATTATCTAACTTGTACTTTTAGGAAGATATAATTCTTTTTCTTTTTTTTAATACCGAAATTTAGTATTTAAGTGAGACTGGTATTTTCAATTAACTTTAAAAACTTAACTCTTAACTCTTTGATTACATAATGGTTTGGGAATAGTAAATATTTATTCCTCTTAAAAAAAAAAAATAATAATAATAATAATGAAAAAATAAATAAATTGATACAGAGGCTACGTTCTATGCAATAATAGGATTTATAATAAATTTCAACAAAGAATACAAAATTGACCGTTAATTGATTTTTACAAAAAGCTAAAACATATAAATAATAGTTTAAATTATTAACTTTAATTTCAAAATTCAATTTAATTTGTCTAAAGCCTGGACATATTTTCTTGTTTTTTTAATTTTATTCTTGCTATTCATGAGTACCAACTGTTGAGTAAATATATTAAAGAGAGTTTATTATCAATCATTATATTGCAATATATATATATATATATATATATATATATATATATATATATATATATATATATATATATATATATAATTATTTAATTGTTATTTTACATATTGAAGATTCTATGTGAGTTTATTATTAATGAGTAAGCAATGGTTTGGTTTAGAATGTTAAATTATTTAAAAAAAGAAATTTCAAACGAATGTTGGTTAGTTAAAATGAATTATAATATCAACAAATGTATGAAACCATGTAGATAAATCCGAAACATTTTAATTACCTATGTGTTATTTTATTATTGTGGAAATAATAATATGTGCACAGCTCAAAAGTTGCCAATACTATTTTTAAAAAACAATCTTAATATGATTAAAATTTAATTTTTTTTATTTGTTTTGTCTCTCCTGAAAAGTTAGGATTTTAATTTTTTAATCAATTTACATATATATAAAAAGCTATATTTAGATCTCATAAATATGTATGTATTGTTTTTAATTGTGTAAAAATATTGGCATACCTTGAAATTGAATTTAAGAAAATTAAATTGTATAAATTTAGAATATATATTTTTAATATTTAAATTACATTATAATATTTTATTTTAATATAATATAATTTTATTTTATTATAATATAATTTTATTTTATTATAATATAATTTTTTAATTACATTTAATATTTAAATGTAATAAATAAATATATATTAAATTTATGTTAATTACTAATTTTATTAAATAGAATAGAATATACGTTTGTTTAAACGGCATTGTAATTAAATTATATAAAAAAAAATTGAAGTGGAGATGCTGGGATTTGAACCCAGGACTTTCAGCATGCGAAGCAGACACTCTACCACTGAGTTACATCCCCTTGACAGACAGAAGCCTCAAAACAAATTAGAGTGTAATGTGTACTAGATTAGACGTCTATTATTATATCTATTAATATAATATAAAGCTAATGAGTATGTATGTTTGAACGCGTTAATTTCAGGAACTTCCAGTCCGATTTGAGAAATTCTTTTTGCGTTAGATAGACCGTGCATTGAGCAAGGCTTTAGCCTTTATTAATATCACGCAAAGACCTATAGAGATGGGAGCAGTAAACATAAATAAATGCTTGGAGAAATAAGTGTCCAAATTGCTTATGTTTCATTGCCATGACAACTTTATACCCATGGAAGCTAGTTGACAACACAAAGTGTGAAATTATTGTCTGAAAACGTATTTTGTAAATAAAATCGGAGAATAAGATCAAAAACGTGAGGGTATTAGTGTAGTAGTATTAATTAAACGTAAAATTTAATTAAGTGAAACTTTAATGTCGTCTGTAAACATTTATTGCCTTTTTGGCCCTTTTTCTTGAAAATATCTGCAAAAAATGAAACTGAACTACATACTATAGGTTATTATTTTAAAGTTTATTTTGTTTTTAACGGGCTAATCCAAATTTAACAGGGGAGAAACCGCTGGGGATAATTATCAATAATAATTAATTGATCTTCTATTAATCGTTTTAAATTTTGAAGTAGGTAGATATCTTTATACATCATGTTATGATGAAATAATCTCTGGTAAGTTATTTGACAATGAAGTTTATATAGTTTTATTTTACTAATGTGATAAAATTGTGGATAAATTTATCTGTAAATATATTTTTTTTTTAAAAACATCTTGGCTATTGTAATACCACTGATATACCCATGCCAATATTTTTTTCAACTCAGTCCATTTATTTTTCCTCAGTAATATATCTTATAATCAATAAATAAAAAAGGATATGGTTATTTTCAGTATAAAATAAAATATAAACACTATAAACACAAATATAAAATAAATTGGCATTGCTAATATAACAAACAGAACGGAAATTCTACAAACATGGATTAATTTATTTTTCTTTTAATATTTTATTAGTTTATTTATGTTTGTAATTAATAGATTATTGCATCGTTTTTTATCTGACTTCATATCTTTGTTGTCACGATAAATTATACGCGCTAAAGACTTTATTTTTCAGTAGACTCAAAATGCTTCAATGTTATTTTGAATCTACTGAAATGGTAATGTTCAAGTTATTTTTTTTAATGATCTGAGTATTAAATATGTTTGGGTTCATTATCAATGAGTCTTATTTCAAATAAATTTAGACACTAACAAATATAAAAGACAAAATTTAAAAATGGCACGAATTTGATAACGAATATATTCAATTTATAGAATTAATTTTAAAATAATACTCGTGAAATAAAGACTTATTCAGAAACTATTATTACCAATATTAAAAACCATATTAATGAAGCAATATGGAAAATATTGAACTTGAGTTCTCTGTTGGTCCAATAATCGGAAATCACAACAGATGTTCGATTCCCGCTAACACGACACACTTCTCTTCTCGCACTTCGTCTTCAAAATAATGACGTACTTCTAGCTTTGTGGATGTGGCGTATTTTTTTCAAGAACTTATTTGACATGTGGGCCTTTTGGAGAATACAAACGATTTCTATTTCAAGAACCGTTAACAATAACTTTGTCTTATTATCGGAGTTGATAACGGAGATTTGAGAGACTAAAGACTTTTGTAGGGAATTTTTCTGCAATAGAAAATTATAATTTGAGTCTATTTTTGTTTTATTTTGATTATATGAATTGTTTCGTCAAGCCTCGTTTACACGGTGACAGTTTTCTGTCGTGGTAGTACTGTCCCATGTGGCTTAAATAGGCTTAAGAAAATAAAAAAAAATCTACGACTTAGTTCTAGCTAAAGAAATAGGTTGCCATTAGTTGACTGATAATTTTATAATATCTAAATAAATTTATTTCATGAAGAACTATACATCACGATTAAATGAAAATTCAATAGAAGGAACAAAATAACAACGAAATAATAAAAAACATGAATATTTCATGAACAAGTTATAAATTATTATTTAAAGAAATTCAAAATATACTGGAAAAATGAATAATGAAATGATATAAGTTGAACGTTTAGTCTCAAATATTTGAAATATATCTACGAAGAGAAATAAGAAATAATTTATTTACATCGGTCTAGTTTCTTCAAATAATGAATATAGAAGAAATAATATTGTCCTCTCGAAGTGAAGTAAAAAACTCAAATCAAGTACAAGCAAAACAAACCGAAGAATTAAAAAAAAAATAGGAACTATTTTTATTTTTTTTTTTTTAATTTTCACAGAATAACCAATATGTGTAACTGAAAAATTATCAATTCTCAGAAAACAAGTAGAAGAATTCGATGCACGAATAGGGGAATAGGATGAAAGTGAACGTTCAACCACCGGATGAATGAAAAATTCCTGCGTAGCGCACTTTATACTCCCGCGCACCTGCTGGAAGTCTCAGCAAATATTGCTTGCAACAATTATTTACAATGGCTGTATAAGTGCCAAAAATATATTTTTAATAGTAACCAAGTGTAAAAATAAATGTACATATAATTTGTGCAATATCCTCATTCTTAGAAGGAAACATATCCCAGAATAAAAGTTGATTTGATTTTATTGTTAATAAAGAAATTGGATTTTTCTAGTCTTTTTTTATCTAATCATTATTTTTCATTGATGACTATCTATTTAATATGATAGGTAGTCCATAACAATTATCAATCCTTCCATGAATCGTGGCCTATTTCAGCTCTTCATATGGTCGATCCTATTCTTCCCTTCAAGAAGAAGCTTGGAGAGGTGCACTACCGGTGACCAGTGGCTAGCGCGGTAGGTGTCAAGAATGCAGACAACCTTGGAGTGCCCGAGCCTGCTGTGGGTGGCTGTACGATACCTTATATCGAAGGCTACGTCTATATCTAGCTCCGGCGTGAGTGGGAGGATAGCAGCGGATGTTATCTCATCCAACGGTGGCAATTTAATAACCTATTACGAATCAAATCACCACGTTATCATTTATTATAACAATCTTGTTATTAGACAATTCTAATATAAAGCCTCTAGTCTAGGGATTCCTGAATCATGGTACCCGTACCATTGATAGTACGCGAGGACGTTCCAGATGGTATGCGAACAAGCAAACAATAGTCATGAATAAACCCATATTCATGACGGATAACAATTTTTAAAAATTGTTATGGGATATATTAATTAAAAGATGAATAAACACGATCTGAAATTAATAAAATTATTCAGAATGCTTACCACAATATTGGCGAAAACACTCAGTATTGAAGAGGAATTGAGAATTGAGCTCCATCAAACCTAACATTGATGCTCTGATTGTAAATAAACAACAATATGCTTCCTACTGAAAAACATTGTTCCAATTTCTTATTTTTGAAGGATAGACTTCAATCTGTAGAATTTTTTGTATTGTTAATCTTACTGCTGCTGTTGTTATGTGATATCAATTTCACTTTTGATTTTGGAGTTTTGAATTTAAGTTTCAATTTATTATTTTCTTAAGCACATTTACTGTAATTTACGAGTTTATTGTTTCGTTTGTTTAATAAACTTTTGTAAACCAGTTTTTTTATGAAAATAAACCTATTATCATAAGATCAGATAATATCATAAGTACGTATTGACATTAAGTCAGCGAACCTCTGTTCTGGAAGAGAGTAATTCGAGTCTCACATAAATCCATGACACAGGCAGGCGCGGGGCGCACTAAATATGTCACCTTCATTTTTCATCTTAGAAAATCGAAAAGCTAAAAAAAAGTAAATTGATTTCCATAGAAATACACAATAACTCAATAATTACAGCATTGGTACAAAGTTCAATTCTCCGTATCTTTGCTAGATTTAGTTCATATTTTCCCCCCGTTTTTTAGAAAATTTTAGTAATTACTTTTCAACTGATATGTAGAATTTTTCATTAAATGTACACGTTTTAAATTATGTATGCTAATAAAATTTTCTTTTTGTTATAACTTTTATTCCTGATTTTTCTTGGGGATGTACACTATTTATGGAAAGTTAAAGGGATTGAAGGTGAATACTTTAGACAAGCTTCATCAAAATCGTTAGAAAAAGTTTTTTGGCTGTTGCTCAGGGAAAGAAAGGTGCCCGATTTAGTACACAGGCATTGAGTTTCAAAAACCTACAAAAGAAAAAAAAAATCGGTTCATCTATCTGTTCAAGAGATATTTATGACACAGGCTCAAAGACGAACACAACAATGGCCGAAATTTCGTTTTTTTAGACTCAATAGGCTCTGAAACGTAAAGATATGTTTAAAACGATATCAAAATTTTTGACTCGATTACAATACTTATATAGTAGCGGTAGAAAAGTAAAAACAACTATACTTTCTACCATGATTCGCTTATGTGTAATATCGGGCACTTACGTTAGGAGAACAACGATGACTCAAGGATTTTAAAAATATAGTATTGCGAAAAATATTTATCTAAAAGAAGAATTGGTCGAGAGGAGAAGTTAAAAGACTGCATTGCGCGGATTGCGATCTGCACTTGGCTAAGTTTTAACATTCAATGAAAATAAAAAGATAAAAATTTTGTTCTTCAACATTATTAGAAAATTGAATAACCTTCTTTCCTTCTTTCTTAATTTCAGCCCAGAAGAAGTATCCTAATTAAGAAGCGAGGGGGGCTAAAAACCGACTCGAAGGTTTAATTCGAAGAATACCTAAAGGATGGGATATTCCAAGGATAGATAATTATTCCAAATCATTAATTTGTATTATTTGAATTATATTGAAGCTAGAAGCCTCGGGTAAGGAAATGAGGGAGGAGGAAGGGGGGGGGGGCAAGGACCCCCAAGACAGAATTAAGCCGGAGCGGTTAAAATTCTAATTTTCCACTCGGAAAGTTTTGGCCCAAGTTTGGGTAAACTTAGGCCCAGAGGAAATATTCGCCATTGTTGCAACGATTTGTTCCTGCCTTACACTAAGGAAATTTTCTTTGTGCAAGTTGGAAGGAAATTATGTTGTAAGCTATCATAAATATGTTATCTTCAATTATCAATTCATTGAAATATAATACTTTTATATTTTACTAATATATTTTCAATTTACGGTTATATCAGCAGAGGTGATTCAAAAAGCTCTATAAGCCAAAAATCACTATATATATATATATATATATATATATATATATATATATATATATATATATATATATATATATATATATATATTTTTGTAGACCCAGAATTTGCAAGTTTTATTATTTCGTATATTTTCTTCGGAAAATTGTAGACTTTTGCTTTATATCGAAGGCCATCGAGAGAAGCGGGAATGCATTTAATATCCGTTTCATTACCCCTAGAACACGTTTATGAGGGATATCTGAAAAATTGTTCGTGAATTGAGTTGGTGTTTGAAAAGTGCCCTTTGGCGTTCTCAAGTTTTTTTTTCCATCCCCTCTCCCCCTTATTTTGATACTTTTAATTTTGTATTTTAGTGAAAACACGACCTTAGTGACGACGAAGCTGCTCACTGTTTTTTTATTTTGATTTACAACCGTTTAATATTTCATTTAGAATGTCCAATAAATTTAGTTGTGGTCGCAAAAAAGGAATAAAAAAAATATTAATGATATATTTAAGATTGATTTAAATATTCAACCTGTTGATTTATATTAGCTAAAAAGAACCGAAAATTTTACTATAAAACAACAAAATTATTATTAACAAATACGGAGAACTTTCAAACCTTCTTCTGCTGCGATCTGCTTTGTGTTTTATAAAATAAATGAAGAAGATACATATATATTTTTACAACTACTGCTGAATATTATTATTTTTATTTTATTTATGTTTTGTATAGTGCACTTTTTTTATTTTTGTTTTTTTAAATGAGAGGATTAAATTAGCCCCGATCTTGAGGATATGATTTTTTCTCTTTTTGGAATTAAGTGGAGGGAAGTTTGTAGGTAAGGGCAGTTGATGTTTTCGGGTTCGCACAACCTTTTATTTTTTGAAATTATCTATAACATCTGTAATTCTGACCTATAATGTAAAACCTAGTTGTAAGATACCTGGTTCCGAAATGCTTTTCGACATTTTTTAATATGTCGCTAACCTTATTTGCTGAGAAAACAACACATATGTATTTAATCTAAAATTTAGAAATTTCCTTCGATCATTGGGGTTCAGCGAAGATATGCACTCCAACAAGGGCGAAAAGGCCATAAAAAAAGTAGTTTACAGATTTTTCGTTTTTCCTAATAAAGTTTTCTCCAGGAGTCGAAACTCTAGGGAGTAGGATGGTCTCCAGCATGTGCACGTAACGGACGGAGTTCACAGTTATCGTTATACCTCCTTCGCAAAAAAGAGGAGAGGGGATGATAACACCAAAATCACTAAAAGTGACCTTCCAAGCCAATTATTCCATTCTCGAAGTGTGATGGAAAATTTCCGGAAACGTCTTCGATAATGAGTAGTAAATATAAGTCGACATTTGGAAGATTTTTTAAAACTTTTTTCAAATTTAAACCTACTGAAATAAAACTATTTTTAATGTAATTTTTGAAAATAAAATCGGTAATTTTCTAGAGACATTGGTTTGTTTTTTACAGGTCATCAAAATGTGTCAGTTATTTCCGCGTTACCATGACTTTCTGTTACACCATTACGGTCTAATATCTCAAGAATCGATAGGCCAAAGAAATTACCCTCTGGTCATCTTCTCGCATTATATTGGAATAATTCCAACTTATAATGGATGTCGGGGATCATACAGGTGGAAATGCAACCAACAAAATAAAATAAAAAACCCTGAAAATATTTACAATAATAGTAAATAACACAAAATCCTGTTAAAATAATCATACCTGTTCAGGTGGTATTATTTACAGAATTGACACCTATAACCTTCTCGTACGCGAACTATTAAGAGACCCTTAAGTGAGACTTAGCGCCTTCTCTATAATTACTTTACTAGCAGCTTCCTAGTCTAGCCTAGCCTTAAATTCTTCACGTTTTTCCATTCGTTCGTCATTTCTCATTCAAATCCCTCATTTCCTGACCTCCGACCTTCGATCATCGCCCTGCTGCCCGATCTAAGACTTTTAAATCCTTGAGATCTAACTGTAATGGTGAAACGCACTGCGGATCAGATAATATCGCTCGAGACCTTACACGAAATATGCAGTACTGTTATATCCATGCCTTCCTTGACCTCTGGATTCGGTAGCCAGTGCGATCTCAATCTGTAATGAGAGAGGCACGGATACCGAACGTGTATTTAGGGGGGAAGAATCAGCTGGTGGTCCGGATGTTCCCACTGCCTCTTCGATCAGCTGTCCGGGTCCGGTCTGCCTTCCGTTGCTGGCCGCTAATGACAGGTTCGAAATCGATCAATGATAAACATTATATATTTATTTTGAAGACCTACATTTCGTTTCCTCAGGTAACACATAATGACTTGTTAACAAACGTTAAATATCTATTTATCATCATATTATATATTGAAAAATTGGCCGTATTAACAATCGGTGATAAGGCAGGGATAAATACAAGAACCTATAACCTGCAGTTTTCAATTTTTTCAATGGAAGATTCGACTCGATTAATTCAGGAGTTCGCGAAAAATTTAATATGAAGTAAAATAATTGTGATGAAAATCATCAAGGAAGTTTGAACAAGTATATCATAAACTGAACTGGTTACAAAATCAGGTACCAATTTTATATCCTGCATTCTGGGTCACTGTACGGAAGCTGTTGATTGTTTTCTAGTCTTCATATTTAGTAGAAGATAAATTTAGTAAAATTACGACCATAATCAGAAAAAAAATACACCGAATAGATATTAGTATTCTTGAAGATTTACGATAATTAACAAGCATAGAGTCTAATATAAATAATCTCATATTAGCCCGTCGGATTCATTCATCTCATAAAAAAAAATTAAATCTTTTTGTATATTTAAATAATAGTTATAATTGTAATTAATACTACTTTTATTATTTTATTTTTATATCACCATTTACCTCAAAACCTCAAAGTTAAATTTGCATATTTATAATTTCATTTCAATATATTATTTAAACCATAATTATTCAATGTATTTCTTTCGAAGTCGCATAACTTTATATAAACATTTTATTGCAAATAACAAACTGCAAACTTACAAACATACACAACGGCGTAAGAGCCATTTAGCAAACTTTACATAAAACACATGAAATGTGTTATATTATTTTTTATTGTGTACATTAGGAGTTTATTAAGGTGACTTGTTTAATTACAATATATTTTTAAGGCTTTTTGCACTGCAAGAGCAGAGTGACGACTGAGAGCCGTCATTATTTGGGACTTACGTCATCAATAGTTGACTTTTAGGCCATTTGCAATTTTTTTTTCGATAAGTCGTCGTCAGGAATCGATAGAGGTGATGTTTACGTCCCATAATAAATTCAAATCTCAATTTCGAATTTTTGGCGCTCCAGTGTTTTTCTAAAGCAACGTCGATATATATATATATATATATATATATATATATATATATATATATATATATATATATAATTTCAAAATTTTAACACCAGATGTGTGGATTAAAAAGATATTCACTTCATTATTTGTTATATTCAATTTAAAAAAGATAAATTAATCACAGGGCCTTGTGATTTTTTTTTTCCTGAAAAGAGGGTAGTGGGTCAAATAAGTTTGGAAACTTATGCTGTAGAGTTCGCGACTCTGTGCCCGCGGGCACAATTTAGCCCCTTTAAGATAACCTTTACAAGCGATCACTAACTGTTTTACATGTCCTGCTGCAGATAAAGGAGTTTTCAATAAAATATTGTTTACTAAATTATTTTAAAAAAATATCTAATAATTAATTGGAAATGCAACCGAATTGCTTGAAAATATTGTTATTTATATCATGGCATTATATGTTTTTCTGTCTGTCTTCATCACTGTTTTACGTGGCCTACTGCAGATCGATGAGGTTTCAATAAAAAAAAAAAAAAATTTTTTTTATTTTCATATAATAATTTCATTATAATGGGCATAAGTTTGATGCTGTACCACAATAGACCAGTCTCAGTATTAAAATACATTTTTCAACTTTATACATTCGACTAATAAGTATTCTCAATAAAAATGAAAGAAAAAGACACATATAAAAAAATTTCTCATTTTCTATAAAATATTGAATATATATATATATATATATATATATATATATATATATAATTTTTGTATAGATCTAATAAATAACAGGGCATTTATTTAAATAAGCCAATATGTTTTAAAATGACAATTCATTTAGATCTTAGCATCTTTTATGTTTTTCTGTTTATCATCATTGTTGTTTTGTTTATTCCATTTTTTTAGCAGTAACAGAATTGAACGACATTGTTGGCAACACTGCATTCACCTTACTTCATAAGTTGTTATGTGGCCATATTGTTTTAGCTTTTTATTTTTGAAATTTTGATCTCAGTAAGTGTGAATCTAATATAAGAAGCGAACGTATGATTTTAAATACGATTGGGAGGAATCATATTGCTTTTTTTCAATTTCAAAGATAAATTTGTTTGATTGTTGTATGGTAGTAGCATTGTAATATCCAAAATTTTACCCTCAGCCTCACTTCCAAAGGTTTCATGAAACTTTAGGACCAAACATCTTCTTAAATCAGAACATTATTAACAAATATTATCAACTGTATTTAACACCCAATTTAAATTGAATTAAAACATCCTAAAATATAATGACAAATAAAATGTGAAATAAATTTAAAAAAATAAAATGTGAAACAAATAAAATAAAATATAAATATGCCCCCAGGCAGAATAGGATTGACGGCTTCTGGTGTTGCATGTGTAGAGGTGGGCCTTATAAGGATGTATTCCGAATTAGTGCAGATTGTATTAGCTTGACTACTTTTTATATTTAACTTTTTAGAATAGAAACCCATTCTATAGTTTCTGGGTCCACAAAGAGTCTGGAAAGACAAAGCAGAGAACCCTTCGTTCCACATCCGACACTCTAATGCGGTGCTCACGTATATCACCAAAGAAGAACACGCAGCGATTATGGGGGTTCATTACCAGATAATAGTTCCATGGTACCTCTCTCCAGAATGTTATTACTTCAGCCAGCCTCAGGGAACAGTTACTTTTCTATCATGGTATAAAGGCTCAGGCACACTGAGCGCGATCTGTCGCGGCGATCTGCGATCTTAGCCAACAGCGAGCTGGCTATCTTTAATGTATTACTACTTACTGCATTATACATGTCACACAGAAGGAGATCTATCGCAGCGAGCCAGTTTGGATCGAGTCCGGAAGCGATCTATTTCTATAAAGCTAGAGCGATTTAGAGATCCCAGATCGTCTTTGCAAATCGTGCTCTTTGTGCCTGAGCCTCAAATAGTCAGGATTCAGTCAACATAATATTTTTTATTGTAAAAGCCGACGTTTCAGCCCAAACATGTGAGCCATTATCAGGCTTAAAATTAAATCGGAGATAAAAGAGAGATAAAAAATATGTGCGGTAAAACGACCGAAGTAAATAACATAAGGATAAGAGATGAATAATAAAAGTGAATTGAAGATATATTAAGATTAGATAATATAATATATAGATATATTAAGAATATATCTATAATATAATATAATATATAGATATATATAGATATATATAATATAATATATAGATATATTAAGATTAGGATAATAAATAATAATAGAATACAAGTAATGATAAATAGAAATAAAGAGTAAAACAAGAGAACTCACAGGAATTGTAAAAACAGATGTGTGTTAAAACAATAATATTTAAATATGAATTAGTAACTAAAGAAGAAAAAATGATTAAATAAGTATGTAGAGAATAGATGAAGTAACAACTATACAACTTAAGTTTTTTTTTCTTTAAAATTTTATTGAGAAATAATATGATCTGCCTCACTCAAGGGTAGTATGTGGAGTGTTGTAAGACTCTATTCATATTAATGATACTGACAAAAAATTAAATAAATAAGTAAAATAAATACAATGACATAAAAAGAAATGATAATTAAAAAATATGACCATCACAAATGGAAATAAATAAACATACAATTAAACAATAGCACAATAAGCAAGATAAAGAACATTTATGTAAGTAAAAATAAAATAAAATAACCTTCAAGATATCCAAACATATATGCAATATTTACAATCTTCCCAGAGATCACCGAACCAAGCTTTGTCTCCCACTTTTTGGTCAAAAAGCAGAGCTCCCATAGATCCCAGCGCTTCTCACCCAGCCGCGGCACTGGTATTGAATCAAATAAAGCTAGAATATATCAATATAATATTGTAACATTTTATTTAGATTAGTATATTCTTGAAAAGTCGAAGCCAAATCAAATGAATACATTTTTTGCCATAATTAATAAATGTTTCTTTCTTAGAGCTATCATGCTTCTTATGAGTCGTAAACTAAAATGACTAGATCATGGACGAAGTGAAGAACAAAAGATGCTCGATATAGATCAAAGACGTAGATTAAGAATGATCATGACTTATTCGTTAAAAAACTAATGTCTTCGTAATTAAATAAACTTGTATTAATTTAATAATTAATTACAGTAAAATAGTAAGAAGTACGTAAGTTATATGAAGTTATTCTACATTCCTTAAATTACATTTGCGAGTGAAAATAAGAAGAGAGGTTGAAAAGTGAATTCTACTCTGACTTATACGTTTTCAGTTGCAAAGACGAAACCAACCCTAATATTACATCAATTCTTTCTTATTCCTAGTACTAATAGCCACGTTTAATATATTTTTTTATTAGATTGTGGGTGGACCATTTTATTTTTATATTAAACATTCCATGAAGTAATAATTTAGTATTATTAGGTGTGATGCAACAGGGGCGTACGAAGAATGTTTTTCGGGGGGTATTTAAATTATTTTTCGATGGTGGGATTTAATGAGAAGGCAAGTAATCATTAAGCGTCTATAATCGCCAAATAAGGAGTAAGTTTTAAGAAAAAGAATGAAAATTGGATCATAAATTATTCCTCAAAATGTAAAACTTATATTAAAATCATATTTTTTCGAAAATTTCGTAGGGAAGGGGGATATATCACTCTGACACTGCTTACGCCACTGTGATGCAATATTTTTGCACAGTTTACATGATTGTTCCATGGAATATGTATAACATTTTAAAGTGAATAATGTAGGGTTACTAAATAGAAGAAAGATCGATCTGAACTGAAAATAAACATATATATTTTTAAAGTTACACGTTATTAATGCATCCCGGATATAACTATTAGCAACATGATTGCTTTGAAAATATAATAAAGTATCCTGAGCAATTATTACTCGCAATAATTATATAACGTTGCCCTTTCAAGTAAAATCGATAGTTATTGTAACAGACCATAAATTACCGAAATTGTTTTAAAGTGCATCTAGCGATAGGAAAAAGGTCAGATAAAGATTGGAAAGGAGAGGCTAGCTATTTCAGACGAATTGCGTGCAAGGGCGTGCGAAGGTAACTTGCAATATTTCAAGACTGATCCCAACTAAGGCATATCAAATCTACTCAGTCCTGGGAATACAAGGATAGTGTGTATATTCAATACACAAAGGTCAGTGAATAATATTCTGTCGGACTGTATGTTAATACACACTCCATTATACCTTGTCACTGATTAAATATATACAGTTTATATATATATTACATTAAATGCGTTTTTTTTCACCCTTGTTTATAATAACATAAACTTGTTAATAATAACTGTGATGTAAACAAATCTAAACAATTAAAAAACGCTGCAAATCATTACACCTACACATACAGAAACTAAATACATACACATACTTACTTAAACCCATATGGACTTACGGATCAGGGATTCATGGTTCAGCAATTTAACAGTTCAACAAAAACTGCTAACTTTTCAATCCAAAAAATTTAATACTGATGAGGGAAGTTCCTTGGTACGTACACAGAAAACTCAGCATACCGACTTAAAACAACCAACTATATTCCCATTTTTATAATAACTTTCATGGACACAACAGCATATTGATTGAAGATACTAATATGGTTGTCATGCCCATTAGGAGAAGATTAAAAGAAGCTGGATGAGAGATCTACTCATTTTTTATATTTATCACATTTTTTTTATATGATGGACAGGCTATGTAGTTGAAAAAAAAATTAAAAATATATACATACACACAGGTACATATATATATATATATATATATATATATATATATATATATATATATATATATATATATATATATAATATTATGGATATCAAAAAAGTTTTGGGATTACAATTTTTTTTTTGTATCCTTTGGTATAACGATGAAACACCTTATATCTTTTCCAAACCTTCATAAATGGCTGAAATATGGACGTTTGAAACCTCTTATCAGCCACCATTTTGGGTTAAAACGGCTGATGTAGAGTTCCGAGGACATCCAGGGATGGCATGTAATTTTGTTGCCTGCGTAAAAAAATAACGGTCCAATAGTCTCAAAGAAAAGCCTTCGTATTTTGGAACGCAAAATCTAAAGTTTTGAGGAAGGATTAACATTTTTTTTCTTTCTCAATTACCAAAGATCATTATTGAAAATAATAAACGAAAGAAGTAGTTTAATATTCACAGATTTATTCTGCTAATGGCTTTTAAAAATGTTTTTGAATGCCATATTTCGTTTAATTAACGTTTTTCGAGATTAATGATTAATAATCGGGATTCGGGATTAATGAATATCGGGATATTCATTCTGTAGTTCATAATATTTCGTAATCCGGCATGTATCAAGGCCCAAACGTGCTTGATTAGAGGAAGTTAATAGTGAGTATTTTATATATATATATATATATATATATATATATATATATATATATATATATATATATATATATACACACGAGTATTTAGCAAACTTTACAGGAAACAAATGAAACATTATTTCTCTAATTCTAATTCTATTAAATAGAAAAAAAAGAAATATTTTATTTTATTCTTTGTAGTAAGTACAGTAGGACTTTATTAACGTTGCAAAAATGTCAATAATTACACTGTATTTTTATCGCTTCTTTCACAGGTGAGTGACGACTGAGAGTCGTAAGTATTTGTTGCTTACGTCATCAATAGTAAAGATTTGTACCATTTTCAATTTTTTTTTCTCGATATATCGTGAGGGAGAATCGACATAGGTGGTGTTTACGTCCTATAATAAATCTAAACCTAAATTTTTGGCGTTTAAGCCTTTTTCAAATAACCTCGATGATACATATAGGAGAATACGTCTGAAATGTAGGTAACTTAAGCATCTGTATTGTTGGCCTGGACGCTACAGTTTTTTTTTTTTTTAAGTTCTACTCGTTTGTACTCATGAATGGAATTGTTGAGTGGGTGTTAGTTAATGATATATTTTGAATACCTTTCATATTATGTGGAGTTGATTTAGTATAATTCTATTTTTTAAATAAACATGAATCATTAAAGATTTTGAATTATGATTTGTAGAATAAAGTAATCTGTTGAGAGCGAGCGTAGTTTTGTTTTCGACTAACGGACCCGACCTTTCAATACGACCAGAAGGCGTAGGCTTTCTCTCGAGAGCGCTATATTTCAACGGCACTCTGGAGTCTTATTTGTTTTGTTTTCTTCTTCTCCTTTCCCAGAGAGAGGACCAGGACCTTAGATCCTTGGAAATTAGATTATGATCCTGGATCCTGACGGTGTAGGCGATGACCCGCGGCTGAGTCCTCGAGATACCGATCGGGAATCACATCTCCCTCGGGCGATTCGGCAATAACAACTTGTAGCTCCCGAACAAATAACAGTCTTCATCTCATATTTAAATGTTTTCCATTGTTTTGTTGCCACCAACGCTGTATCTTGTACAATTTTTATTAATTATCTTTTACTCGAAATGGTTCTGGCGCCACATTTAGATTTTATCGCCACGTATCCGGGAACTGATTAGAGCATGTTTAGGAGATAATCATTAGATTAAGCAAGTGTTGACAGGAAATAAAAATAAATAACATGGACTCTTGCGTAAGAAAAATGACGTTATTGATATTTTTATAAACCAAAAACGAACAAAATTTCAAAATCTTTAATGTTAAACTCAAAATGTATTAACTGAGAATGTAACATGATTTGAAAAATGGAGCAGTAGTAAAAAAAAAATTCACAAAATTTTAGTCTGTATTTTTTTTTTCTTCAAATTTTAATTTGCACCTGTTAACAGTAATTCTTAATATCAGGCTTAAGGAAGAATAGTTCCCAGCAGCCCCTCAAGTCTGGCTTAAATCTCTTACCTTTGGTAGTTAAAAAAGGAGATCTCTCATCCAGCACCTTTTTAGTCTTCTCCTCGTAGTCATGGGCATGTCGGCCGTAGCCATATCTCTAATCAGTATGCTGATATGGCAGTGTAAGTTATTATAAAATCGTTGATAAAGTGTTCTGATATGTTGGTCGACTGTTGGCAGGTGTAAGTCAGGACTGTTGTTAGTCACGTACCTAGGTGCATTTGTAATGTTTTGAATAGAATGTTTGGAGTTTTTGTAAGTGTGTCTTTTGGGCTACACCGAATATCTGTGAGGAATATGTCCCTATGGATTTAAGTAAATATGTGTATGTATTTAGTTTCTTTCTCAGTTTTATTTTTGAAGATTTGGACAAAGTGTGTAAAGTATTTCGAGTGTTTTATTTTTAAAAATTGATTAATCAATTCAATGAAGAGATATAATTTTATAGAAGATGTATAATATTATATGATATTTTTATTATAAGGTAGAGCTGGAAATAACATTCGGAATTTGGAAGAGAAAAACATAAAAGTGCTCCAACCGGATTTTATTTTTAGTATAAGTTCGGAATCCATTCAGATCTAAAGCAGAGCTATTCAATATTGAAGCCCTTTTTCGGATTAGATATTTAAGGTTTCAATGATATAAATTTCTCTGATATAAAATGTATGTTTTTTAAATAGCTAAGCAATCCTAACCTAACCCAAAGGAAATTAAAAATATCTAGTGTGTCTCCTCAAATGACTTCTCTTGCAGGTTTGGGTGCAAAGTCCATTTTTTGCTGCGTCTTAATAATATTGGTCCAATTAAGTTTTTTTTTTTTTTTTTTTTTTTTTTTTCGAGCCCTGGAATGTTTAATCTGTGGAAAACACGTCTTTCGACTACTGCCGAAGTGCTCGATGTGGTACCCAGGCATCGGAAGGGAGGGAGGGGGAACCGATGTCCTACAAAACAAATAAATACACAAAAAAGAATCAGTCCAACCTATCAAAAGATAACCGTGGCATATACGAAGACAGCCAATGGCCGAAAATGTGTTTTTTGGAAACGGAAGCATAAAGATCTCTTGAAAACCGAATACCGAAAATTTGGCCCGGATTAGAATTATTTCCTCAACTTCGGTAGCGGTAAATAAAGTAAAATAAAAGTTTGAAATAACATTTCAGTCATACAATTTCTCTGTTTAATATTAGCCGTTCTACAAACCTAAAAGAAAAAATTAAAAGTATTAATAATTTCTATTCGTTATTTTTGATCTTATTGCTAACATTTTTTTGGGCCACAGTAAAATTTTTCTAAAATATTATTTTTTAATATACTTCGCTTTTATTTTATCAGCATAACTCCAAAATGTATTCGATAACTTCAGAATATAACAATATAACAGTTGACCTACGCACGATAGCGCAGAAGGATCAATCTAATTAGGGATTGATAAATTATAATTATAGAAATAGAAGTGGCAAATAATTTATCAATCCCTAGTTAAAAATATTTTATCCGATGAAAGAGAAGCTGGCTGGAGAATTAAGATACAATGCGGAAGTTTGTATTCCTTACCGGGTAAATTTAGTCGATGCTCTAACATGGCGAAGGTTAAATGATCGAATTGTTAATTGTTAGTGTAACTAAAAATAATTATTTTCTCGCTATTCAAGTGATTGTATATCCTGCTGGATAGTCTGGAACAGTTCCTTACGCCCTTGGAACAGTACGCGCACCGAGAACTAATTACATATTAAACAAAGAAGTAGATATTTCCCTGCCGCTGCTGAAAGATCTGAACAAAGTAGGATGCTGATAATGAACGAGAACCGGAACCGCACGGCTGTCCTGTTCTAGTCAGATTATCATATCATGGTCTTCCTGCCATCTTATGCAGGAATTAATATGTTCAAAATAAAATTAAAAGCACAAAATAAATAAGTTTTTTTTGTAATATTATACCAGCTAACGTTTCGGCTAATTTTTTTTTCTTTATTATTAGAATTCACTTGTGTCAAATTCACTATTGTGTTCATTGTATTGATATTGAGTAAAAATCGATAATCATGGTGTTGATATTTTTAATCATTTAAAGGGACCTTTCAAGGGACGCACATATATCGATATTTCTGTGCCAATATAATTAAGATGTTATTTTTATAATATCGATATTTCTGGGACGATATAATGAAATTATTGTTTAATAATATCTATATTTCTGTGCCGATATCATTAAGGTATTGTTTTTATTAAGTTCATTTGCAGCAGACTTTAAATATTAAAAAACAGGTTAACTCCTTCCGCTTCGTTAAGGTTTTTTTAATTTGATAAAAAAAATTATGAACGATATATGAAATATCAATATTTCTCTGCCGATATTATTGTCATAATATCCATATTACTCTGCCGATATTATTGATATAATATCCATATTACTCTGCCGATATTGTTTTTATTATGTTAGGATTTAAATTAATCTTAATCTCTTTCCGATTCGCTTAAGGTTTTTTTTATTTATTAATTTGATATAAGAATTAACAATATTTTGAAATATTTCTGTGTCCATGTAATTAAGATATTGTTTTTAATAAGTTCCAGCAGGATTTAAATATCAGGAAACAGGTTATCGCCTAATCTCCCTCCAATTCGTTTAGATTTATTTTTATTTTCTATTTTAACGATAGTTTTAAATATCGATATTTTTATACTGATGTTATCAAAATATCGATAATCTTAAAGGATATCGATATCAATATAAAAATCGTTATTTTACTTTCGACATCCTATTCCTAAAAGACAGCTCCTTCTTAGTTTGTAGCAGTCCTTGAAGAATTATTTTATCTATTTTTTCTCCTTTTTTTTTTTTTTAAACATCGATACTTAAATTTTAATATCGATATTACGATATATCGGAAAGGAATATTGGACAGAAATATCGATATATATATATATATATATATATATATATATATATATATATATATATATATATATATATATATATATATATATATATATATCGATATTTCTGTATTGATATATATATAATATATAAGAAAAAAAATATATATATACTTATATATATATATATAAGAAAAAAAATTGATATATCGATATTTAAAATATATATATATATATATATATATATATATATATATATATATAGATACAGAAATATCGATATATATATATATATATATATATATATATATATATATATATATATATATATATATATATATATATATATCGATATTTCTGTATCTATATATATATATATATATATATATTTTAAATATCGATATATCAATTTTTTTTCAACATTCATACTCAGTACTGAGGAAAAACTTTCAGCACTAATCTATTCTTGTAAGACTTGGTATTATGAAACTCTACAAAAATATTATGCTTGATATTAATATTTTTATATCACGGGTCATCTAAAGGCATACACAGTCAGAAAATCCTCAAGAAACACTTTGGGATTTCCTCCACCAAACCTTCACCCTCACACTGAGACTTCACCCTCACCAAGAAAAGGACTTGAAGATTCTTTCGTAGACAATACACTTGTTCTGTGTTTCTCATAGTTTCGCAATCATGGTATCTATGGGTGATAATATTTTAGTGGCTGTTGGATGGAACTGGCATTTGCAAAGAAATGGCCCAAAAGAATTAATGATGCAAGGAGTGGCTTTTAAAATGAAAAATTGTATTCCCACAAAAATATAATTAGTGAGTTAAACATAATTCCAAAAGGTTTTCACTATTATTTGAGGATGGACCAGGATACTTATTTACATCTTCTTGCATTGGTCACTCCTTTTATACCCGAAGGCTTTGAGGCAAGACATTCACCAAACGATGGCATTATTGGCTACTGGAAGGAGCTACGAAGACCTCAAGTTGTCAACAATAATTTCTTTGAATATTTCTATCAGTTTCGTGTAAGCGGCATCCTTTTTTATTGTGATTGTGATAGTCTTTTGAACTCTCTTGCCTCAAGCAAGATTTTTTCTCAGACATTATTATAAATTCTTTCTGAAATTCGTGAAATATGACGGAGAAGCACTTTCAAAATCCTTGAAGACGACTAATTGTTTACCACACACATGAACAAGAGTGCGAGTAAATGTGGTCCAAGACCAAATAAAATTTAATTTCCTTGGGTATTTTTGGGCTTTTCCGCGAGCTCAAGGAAACCGTCAGAGAATTCCTCCAGGCTTAGACTATTCGGACCTGAATGAAGGCTGGGTGATTTTGCAGTGTTTCCTTATTATTAACAGATATCCTTTACTTCATTGGCGCTTTACAATAGGAGGGTAAAACTAACCCAATTTTATGGTTTTTAAGGGTGTAAGTTATTTGATGTCATACATTATTTCCTCAAGTGCAACAGAAAAATTCATTTGGGTTATGGTTCAATTCCTGTAAGGGAAGGAGTCAATTTAGGTTTAAAAGGTAAATTTAAACGTGCCAACGTTGCGTTATCATCTGCCGAGATGAAGGCCTACAACTTAGAACAAAACGTTGGTAAACAACAAAATATGAGGTTCACTTATTAATGTGTTGTCTTTCATTGGCCGCAACCCTCGATAAATTTCTCCTAAAATTTATCTATTTATTAAATATAACTCGGTCAACTAGAGAGGTTGAAAAAACATCGATATATCACAATATTGATATTTTCAAAGAAATATATCGATATTTTTATCCGATAGTTTTAATTCGATATATCGAAGCAAGATTCGAAAAACAACGATGTGATGTGTATCGATATTTTGTTCGATATTTACATCCTTACGGTCAACTACCACCACATTCATCCACATCATATAAATTTAAATTTTTTGATTTTTTTTTTAAGGTTGTCACGTTAAATAGGAAGCGATAACTAAAATCATTTTTAAGTTAGGTAATTTCCAAGCCCATGTTTATTAAGTTGAAGTTACAGAATAAGCCGGGATTCGACTTCAGTTTTGTAAAATAATTATGTGTGTGTGTATATATATATATATATATATATATATATATATATATATATATATATATTATTACATATCAGATGAGTGTTAACAAAAAATAAAATCCAAAATCGGATTAGAAGCAGTGAAGGCTAGCTAATAGGAAAAGTTATTTGACAGTTAGAGTGGAATTCTTCTCAGCGTGGTGCGTACTGCGGACCAAAACAAACAGTTGAGCCTGCTAGTACCGCTCACCGCTACCAGGGCTCAGCACCAGCCTGCTACTTTCCGACCATATTGATATCACTGTTCTACAGTTTGTCATTTAGGAACTTTGTTTGGACAACTGCTCACAACTGGGACATCGGCTAGTATCGCTTAAAATTTTTTTTGAATGATATAAGAGTCTCGTAGTAGAATCCATGGTACTAATAAATCATATTTGTATTTTGAGGTGTATTCGATGCTCGTTCTAAATCTGAGAAAATATCATAATGTTTTTGTATTTTTACTAAAAAAAAAAAAAAAAGTATTTTTACTAGACCAATAATCGTTTTAGGACTGATGCACTGTTTATTCATTTACAAAAATAAACAATCATTTTTTTTTTCAATGCTAATTAAAAGTTTATATTGATAATATTAGTCCACTTAATTTTATAATTATATTTACATTTTAGATACCAATAAATCATTAACCCTCTTCATATTTCAGTCTAACAAATCATAAAGGTGCAAATTAGTTCTAATAATAAATCCCCATTCCATTTATATTTTTTCGTCTGGTCAGTGTAATTTTTTTATAGTGATATAAGTTAATTTTTTTTATCACATTCTGCCCATGTTTGGATAGTAAAAAAAGTTTTACCAAATACAATAGCTTATTGTAACTAAAATTTATTTAAATTCTAATTTTTTTTTTGTTAATTTTCCATTGGGTAGTATAAATATTGTTATGGGTTATTAATATTTATTGTCACTTTTTTCAGACTATGCAACATTTTAAATAGCATTTTAAAATGATCGTGTCAGTTGAAAAGTCAATGAATATTTTCTGTGATCATCATTTAATATATAGAATTTTGTGCTAACGTTCACACTTTTGTTTTGAATTTTGAGATATTTAGGTCTTAAGAAAAATATCAGTTTTTATTTTAAATTATTTTAGATACCAATAATATAAGTAAAATAGTGGAAGATCACGAACTCCTTACCTTCCAACTGAAAAGTGTTTCTCTCAATGCATTCCTCCACAAATATCTTTTGAACCCCTGAAAGGGAGAGACTTATTTTATTCACAATGAAACGCCCCTTTTAAGGGTGCAAAGCAGCCATACACGCACAACAACCTATGAGAGTATTCAGGGACAAGATTCATAATCATAATTTTTGTCTCATGCATTATGTAGAAATGCAAGTATAATATATAATCTTTTTCACCATTATTTGATTGGAAGACAATGATATTGTATGTCCAATCTATAAATGGCTGCTATTTTTTTATTTCGTAGGTATAGTTTTCCTTGGATATCAGTAAGATTGTGGGACTTTTTTGCCAGAGACGATTACCTTTACAAAATAATTAAAACTATTATTCACAGCGGTAAGAGATTAATATTTATTATAAAACTATAAATAAACATAAATATAAACTATAACTATAAATTGTAAATACAATTTTACGCCTATGTATGCCTTAATTTATACCATAAGAAATAAATTAATTGGAATTTGATTAAATCAAAAATTTTATAATAAAATATAAAATTGACAGTGTTTTTGTGGTTAAAATAATAACCAGTTTGCGTGCGTAGGTAGATAGGTGTCCGTCATACCCGTTACTACTAGTTCACATATAACCATTATCAAGTTACCAACGTTAATTAAAATTTATTTTTGAATACAAATTTATTTAATTAAAAAAAAGAGACAAAGAAGGGTTTTCAATGGACAATATTATCGTTTTGACCCTGTTCCTTGAGTATGCCTTCAGGAAAAAATGTAAATAGTTAGGTTACAAACGTGATTTGGGTGATTAATTGGCCTGCCCCATGTGTGTTTTAAATAATGTGATTGTGAGTTTTGTTTGTTAATATTTGAGTTATTATTGTTTACATTTTTTTTTATTTTTCAAGACATGATTTGCGTTTTTTTTACCGGATTTTAGAGATCTTAATCAAGAATGTAAATATGTTACTATGAAAGGTTTTTCCTGAAACGAAATGTTTCATAAATAATAAATAAATATTTTATTTTATATTATTTTGAGTGAATACTAGGATGCCCCTCTTCGCTAGTTAAAACATAAAAAATTAGCCTTACCTCAATTGAAAAATAAGAATTTTACCTATTTACACCATTTTATGTATCTATATTTTTTTGTTTTCCTTAACTTATTCAACTCGCTGTTATCCATTTTCCTCTATACAGCAGGCCCTTTTTTTCATTGCTCTCCCTTTCCCTTTCCCCATCAACACACCCTCCAGGTTTTCCCAATATCGGGACTGATAAGCAAAAAAAAACTGGCCAACCTTTCCTGCTACCTGGAAAACTCTTCAAAACGATTCAGTGTGGATATCATGTCTAAATTTGAACTTTATTGAACATTTAAAGGTCAAATTGCTAACCTCATGCCTATGAAGTCTTTATTTTTATTTTTTCCCTATATTTTTTTAATCTGATTATTATTCCAGTACATCTGCTGATTGTTGATAATTGTAATTGACAGGTGCGGATTCGTAAAAAAAACTGAATAAAAATAATTATAAAAAACAAACTGAAAGTTACTTTACTTTTTACCTTACTTTATATATAATTGAAATAAAACGAAAATAACTTCAGAAATTTACTTTGAATATTATTCGATAAATGCCGCATCGATTGTAAGCTGTTAGGACAGGAAAATAACAATTAGAAAAATCCTAGAACAATAAATTAATTATTCAACTGCATATTTCAAATTTAAAGTGATTAACATATTTTTTATTTACTAGGATGACATAATCTCCGTTATTTCTAGATAATGTTGGTTGGTACATATTTATCCAAAATGGATTAAACAAATGTTTACGGATTTTGCAGATATTTTTTATATCTAATAACCATTATAATTCATTCTTTGTTAAGGAATAAAAACACTGATTAATAATTAGTAAATAAAACGACGGAAGCCCCTGCAACTTGTGTGATACAGTGATAGTTTGAGGCCAATTTGTGGGAATATTAAAACAATTTTATGTACATTATTTTTTGTTTCTTTTTTGTAGAATTGTGTTCTAGAATTAAATTGCTAATAAGCTCATAATGAGCTTGATGGTAATTTCAATAATTAAAAAATAAAAAAAGTAAATAAACAGAAATTGTTTACTTTCAGTATCATGTTTATTTTCATATATCGATGGTCAAGATCACATAAGTGTAGATATAGTTTCGAGTAAAAAATAATTAAGATTTTTTTAGCATCCAATAATTCCTTATTTTATTAATTTGCTTTAGTTTATTGTACTTTGATGCTATTATAAGACTAGATAACGTAGAATAGAAATTTTCGAACAGTTTCAAACTCTTAGTGTTGTAATGACCAAATTGTACTTACATCTATGAAGTTGACTGTCGATATTAACGTTTCAGTGAAACTGTAACTATTTTCAGTACCATCACTCAAATTTACAATTGTTGCACCAATATAAAATAAATAAATAATAAAGCTTTTACTTAAAAATTTACAGAAACAAAAAATATTATTTTACATAATTACGGATGCCACATCCTTACAATCAAACAATTTTAGAGTTGATATCTTTAACATGAAAATAAAATTTGATTTAAATTATAAGTTTAACATCATTTTAAGTTATAATAGTAGAGAAAAAAATAATACTAAAAATAAATAAATAGGAAAGATGAAATAATAATATATTAAATAAACAATATTAACTTACATTAGTAATACATATTTTGTTCTTTTATGAGTGTAGCGTTTAAGAGAGGATTTGTTATAGTTGCCAATTTCTTTAATTAATGGATTTTCAGAAGCTATTATTATACTGAAATAAAACTGAAAGTTTGTTTTAAGACAAGTTGTACTGAAAGGAGTTGCAAATATTGGTGCATGGTAGATATTTTTGTACAGCGAGGGTAAGTTGTTTACAATCCTCATGGATAAATTTTGAATTCATTCCAGTTTTCTGTAACTTGTTAAACAAGTTGAACTCCAAACGGGTGAGGCAAAAGTAATCTGAGGTCGGATAACTAATTTTTACAGAATTAATTTTTTTTGGGTGCTTAATTTGAATTTTTTATTAAAATATGGGAAACATATTGAAAATTATTTTTGCTTTACCTGTCTTTTTATTGGTATTTTCTGTGAATGTGAGAGATCTATCCAGAGTTAGGCCAAGGTATTGTACGGATTTTAACCAAAGGATGAAGGCTGAGTTAATGAAAACATGATTATTTATATGTCGTCGGCGCTTTGTAACAAGTATGGCTTCCAGATTTACTTGGATTGATTTTTAATTTCCATTTTAGGCAATATTTGTTAATTTTTTTGAAGCTTTGTTGTAAACGGTTAGCTATTGTATCTATTCGATAGGAAGATGTACAAAGCTGTATCATCGGCGTATAAGGACCTCATTACTTTAGGATGGGTTGGAAAGTCAGATATGAACAGATCAAAGAGTGTTAGGGATAGACATGAATCTTGTGGGGGACCAGCAGTAATAGGAAGTATGTTGGAGGTAGATTTGTTAATGTGAATGTAAAATTGTTTATTGAATAGGTATGAGTGGATAGTATGGACCAGGTACGAGGGGAATTTGTATGTGATTAATTTATGTATCTGTCCAATATACATTGTCGAATGATTTTTAGTAGAAGCATACCAGTATGTTTTCGTCCGTTGGTTATAAAGTCAGTAAAGCGTGCCAGTTGGTCAACAGTGGAATGGTTCATCTGTTAGGAGGGTATCCATTCTGACATGTCTATTTATTCTTTTGTGTATTAATTTATCTAGGATTTTGGAGAGTATATTCAGTAGGCTTATAGGTCTGTAATTTGAAACATCATCTGGGTTTTATTTGTTTTTTTTAGTACGATGGTTTTAGATGTTTTCCAGATTGGTTACACCTATATAATATATATATATTTATATGCATATATATTTATTTATTTATTCTTGTCGCTACGGTCCTCTCTTATCACCCTCCTCCACTCTCTATCCCGGGCAAGCATCCACCATCTTCTATTCCCAGGCTCTTCAGGATGTCCTGCACCTCATCCAACCACCTCAGACGTGGTCTTCCTCTATCTTGTCTTCCACCAGGTCGGTCCTCGAGCAGACCTTTGGGGATTGCTTCTCTGGGCATACGTGCCAAATGACCTAACCATCTGACTCCCCTCACAATTGAGACCAAATGAGGTTTCGCATATGTGCGGCACAGCTTCTCATTGTTGCAAATTCTCCTGCTCATGTTCGCACACCGGACCATAGATACTGCGGAGAACTCTCTCTCTCTCATACCAGCAATTTCTTTCATACGCCTTACATAACACCCAGGTCTCAAAACCGTAGGTGACGACGGGTCTGATGACTTTCTCATACACCATGATTTTGATCCTGCGAGATAGGGCTCTATAATTTAGTATTTTTCGCAAGGCAAAGCAGCATCTATTCTCCGCGGTAATCCTTGCTTTCGATACTCCATCATTTCATTATTTTTTGTAATTATCGCACCCAGATAGTTAAAGGTTTTAACTGCTTTCAGGTTGTGGTTTCCTATTTTGCCATATTCCTCTGCTCTATCCTGTTTTCTTGAAGTAAACATATAAATATTGATTTGCAGCCCTAGTTCTTTTGCCGCCATTTCGAATTCTTCAAAAGCGCTTGCCAATGCTGTTTTATTTTTTCAGTTATTACAATATCGTTTGCATAGGCCAGATGCTGTCATCCGGTTATAAATATTGCCGCCAGGATATGTCCGTATTGCTCTTATTGCATATTCTAAGCAATATTAAACAGAGTATGATATATATATATATATATATATATATATATATATATATATATATATATATATATATATATATATATATATATGCAGCAATCGTTGCTAAAATGAAGGTTCTGAAGATGGGAATATTATCTTCGAAACCTTAAAAATGAAGAATATACATTAGAAGTAAATAAATATGAAATTGGAAGTTAAAATTGCTCTCTATTTATTAGAGTTATTTTTTTTTTTTTTGCTTACTGTCTCCAGGATTTATTTGAATTTGAATTAGGAAATTTGAACTGTCATAGTTGAAACAATGTTCTGTCCTGGGAAGTGTATTAATATCAGGAAACCGATCCCGAAATAGTTTTGATAAATTTTCAAAAGAGGAAGGATTTTCTGCTTTATACTTTTTGTTTCCTGGACAGTATGACAAATGAGAAATTCGGTCAGTTGGCACATTTGAACGCTATTCTCTCGTGGAGTTCGTAGACCCCTCATCCATTCTGTCCTTTTCTGTCTATGACGAGATTTATTTCGTTCCCTGTTAAACCCTTCTTCGAGAATTTGCCTGAGAAGAAGAAAAAACGGCCATTATGAATGAGCAAGAGTTAGGTGATAAATAGCCATGTTGGGATCCTCTTTACATATCGCTTCTCTCCTTCCTCAGCCGAAAACAAACCCGAACACCGCGACAGTCGAATTTGTCAGGAGGCTTCTGCTCCTCGGAGGTGACTGGAAATAGTCAAGTGTTTTAGTTAGCGTTATAAACTAGCCCCAGCGCCCCCTCCTCTTCTTAACTATTTTTAAATTGACTAAAATAGGAGCTCACACGCTACTCTAACCGCTCCTTATCCAGAATATGGGGAAATATCAGGGAGCTATTTCCATTCTTCGTAGTCCAATCACCTTTGGAAGTAGTATTGAAGTTAATTCTTGTAGCCAACTGTTGTACGTATTCTCAAACCTTGATACAATATAATTAGGGATCAATAAATTATTTGCCACTTCTGTAATTTTGTTTTTATTGAAAACTAGTTTCGAATTAAATAATTCAAAAATAAGCAATTCAAAGCTCAGTTTGGTATTATTATACATATTAAATTAAATCTAATATAAATTAGTATTATAAAACATTTATGAATCATGAATTTAATTAAGACAAGAAATAAAATACATGTTGGTACTCACCAAGGTTTCAGTAGATTATATCAAACAGAAAAGGTTTTATTGGTTTGTTCTCGCACTGAACTAGCAATGGAAGAAAGGTGGGGTGTTTATAAGTAAACGGTTTAGGGGTCGGAGTTTTTCCAGTAATTTGATACAATAACAAAATACTACAATAAAAAAAATGCAAATAAAATGATTAGTTTGTTTTTGTTTATATACGTAAACTTAGAAATGACCAACAGACTAGAATGCTTTTGGAACATAAACACACATATTAGAATTATTTTTAAAACTTTAAACAGTTTAAACGAGGGCAATAAGATAATCTGGAATCACCAGAATAGATCATTTTTGTTTTATGCAGCTGTATCTATTTTGTGTTAGTGGCAACAATGGCTTAAATAACCTATTTCTTTCTAAATTATGTTTACTTCTTTTGATTAATTAATATTTAAATTTAAATTTAGAAACATATTTTTTAAAATGTACTTTCGTTTAAAGAATATGTTTTCTATTTTTACTTTATTTTTCCACCCATTTTACATGAAATCGACGTCGTTTTTTGAAAAAGGCGCTTAGGCGCCAAAAAGTCGAAAGTTAAGTTTCAATTTACTATTGGACGTAAACACTCCCTCTATCGATTACCGCTGACGATATATCGAGAAGAAAAAAAAATAAAATGGTCTAAAAATCGATTATTGATGACGTAAGCCAAATACTGATGTCTCTCTGTCCTTGACCAGTGCTATATTGCTGCCAATAGATTGTAATTATAAAAGTTTTGCCACCTTCATAAACTCCAATTGTAAAGAATAAAGAATAAAATTAGAAGAAAAAATATTATTTAGGGAAAAAACTTTTTTGTGTATCCTGTGAAACTTGATAAATGGCGATTGTTCCATTTTCATAAAACGACGTCGAAATATTATTGTGGTATACTTAAGCAGCTTTCAAAACCATTAGTTTCAATTATTAAAATTAGCACATACTCCTGTGGTAGGAAATAATTATTAAACCATCAACACATTTTTGGTGGATATACAGAATTTTTAATAATAAAATAAAATCAACAAGCTTACAAAGCGTAATCTTTGTTAAAATTTTTATAAATCAATAAAAACATTTTTTTATTTTAAATTTAAATGTTAGAAACATTATAAAAATTAGATACATGATATATCCCTTCAATACAATTTTATAAATTACTAAAAGTTTATCGATAATTAAGTACACGACTTTTCTTACCGCATCGGTTCTATATAATAAAATTATCTGATAAAGATAGTTTTATATTCGAAAAACTAAAAAAAAATAGGTAACAGCTTTCCACGGGGACATGCGCAGAGTACTTTTAAAATATGACTACAAAGTCCAATAGGTCGTTCTTCGCTAAAACTCGCTCATTTGACGATTTTTTCGGTTTTGTAGAAAATTGAATAAACTTTCAAGTCATTATTTAGAATTTTTCATAAAATATTCATACTTTTCTGTGTTATGCGCTAAATAGAATTACTTCTCGTCATAATTTCTTTTCCTCGGGAATGTGCTATATACAGAAATTTAAAGGGCTTTAAGGAGAAGATTTTAGGCGTCTTATCAAAATTTTTCGAAGCGTTTTGGCGCTATAGATATAGAAAAGCGCAGTCATGTCTGATTTAGTATACAGACATTGGAGTTCAAAACCCTAAAAAAAAAACCGAAAATGCGTTATAGGGAGTTAAAGGGCTCTGAATCACATAGATCCATTGAAAATTGCATATCGAAATTTTAACCCAATAATCTGGTTGATAAGGAAAGTATAAATTCTCACAAATTTGGTTCGGTTTCATAATCCATAGAAAAAAGCATTAGTGATCTTTGATTTTTAGAAAACTTTTTATAACAAAACAAATAGAACAATTATTGATAAGTTTCAAGTAAATAAATAACATTTTAAAATAAAGCAAAAAAAAATAATGCTCTGGTCTTTGAAAAAAAATGTTACAATTTAGATAATGATATGTTAAAAAAAATTTAAATACATATGTGATTACAGCTTCATCGTCAGTATGAACTTTAGATAAATTTGGAGTCAGTCTTACTAATTATACTTAGAGTAAAGTGAGTGGATTCCTCAAAAATATGGCTGACACCTTTGCCTTATCGAGCCCGATTAACTCTTAAGATTTATTCTCTCGGTTAAAATGGTAAGTTAAATCAGCATGAAGATGAATGTAGCAGTAGGTATTTGTTTGGAATATATCGTGGGCGTTCGAGCAATAGTCACTAAGTGCAAAATTGTGGAAAATTCATATATCGCATTCACGATTTCATTTCTCAATGAAATATATATATGTATATATATATATATATATATATATATATATATATATATATATATATATATATATATATATATATTGTAATTTCGCCTTCCATAAACCAAAAATTGGGAAATTAAGACGGATGCACAAATTCAAAATGAGTTACTTACACCTGGTAAATATACATTAATTTATAGGTTTTTTTAAATTTTATTGAATTCTTTACGATGGTTAGAAATTTTTTTTTCCGAAAAACTATATGATTACAATAATCCGTTAGGCAAATATATTCTTTCATAAATGCGAACACGTTTAGAACATACATTTGTATATGGTGGGGGAGTATCGTGGAATTTTTTAATTTAGAGATAAAATACCGCAATATATTCACATTCACGCCTCTCTCCCCCGCAACCTCTGGCCACTGGGAACAATGCCTGCAATAATCAATAGAAAATACAATAAATTTATACAATCTGATTATTGACAAAATAAATAGAGATTATAAATTGAAAATTAACCACTAGGATACTATTTTAATGGAATTGATTTTGTTCCATAATAATATGGATAACATTACTTTTTGCGAAAAACAATTGACAGAAATAATAAATTGTTAATTGATGTAATCTGTGTCAATAGTAGATCTGGGGGAAAAAAATAAAAATAAAATGTGCTTTTTATTGCAGCCTTTAAAGGTTTAGCCAATGTTATCATTCATTGAGAAGCCAATATTGTTTCCTGGGATACCGCAAATCATATTTTTTCCCTCGAGGAACTACAATTTTTGTTCTCATATTTAAAATATATGTTGTTGTTTTTTTCAATTTAATATTTTTCAATTTTTTTTTTATAGTTTAACGTCTTTTATTTTATATAATATCTTACAAAGCTATATATTCAACCTCTAACCAAATAATGTACCATATTGGATATCCATATTATCTACAAATTTTAATATCAATAGCAACAAAGAAATACTCTATCTTATTGACTTACAAACCGAAAAACTTTAGTGATAGCTTAAGTACGGACAACATTTTAAACAAATGTGATAATAATCATCACGGCAAAAATAAAATAATATTTAAAAAGTGGTAATATGATACGTAGATAAAAAACACAATAAAATTAGAAAGTTGGGAAAATAAAATTAATAAAACAAACATTAGAGTGAAACACGAACTCAATAAAAACAATTATTAGGTATTCTGCATAATAATAGAAAAATAAAACAGCCCAAGAAGGTTATAATTTACTCAAATGTTCATTAACACCGCAAAATACTTTTCTTATATCTTATTATAAGACATTTTTTCTCAAAAGTTTTATTTAATTTTAATTTTTTTAATTTAAGTTCTGGAAAGATAAGAGACAACTCAATCGGTGACGTCACTGACGGTTTTTTTGTTTAAGTAAAAACAATTTGTTTTTACTTAAACAAAAATATTTTGCGGTGTTAATGAACATTTGAGTAAATTATAACCTTCTTGGGCTGTTTTATTTTTCTATTATTATAACATATATTTTTAGCTATAATTACTAGTATACATATTGTCAAGACTGTATATTTCACACATTCAGAAGGGAGGGGACACAAATAAAAATATATGCTTTTATTTGAACGAAGATTAGACACAGGCTAAGTTGTGCATAGAAGCCCACAGGGTGTTTCCTCTTAACACATGTTGCTGGTAGATCAACTATTGTGTACATTGGCTTGGGCTGATATTTATTGGCTGGTTGCTTTTTGGCATGACAGGGGTCCAACTTTTAAAATTTCTGACGCTAAAATGAAATTTTAAGTTGTGCCTCTTTTATTCTAGATGTGCGATAAGCTGATGTGATGTGCTATCCCTATTTGGTTGGTTGCCATTTTTATTCTGTTGGTGTGAGATGTTCTATATCTGCTCTGTATTTAAGTGATCTTATGTTGTTCAGTTTTTAAGCCTGAAGTGACGAAACTTTTACTGGCTAGTTATTGACTGCTGTTTGAGAGACTCTTTGTTTTGTATTCATGCAAAAATAACCTTAATACTTTTTTTATTTGTATTTTATTCTGAAATTATTAATTATTTATTTTTACTAGCTTGTAATCTCGAAAATTTTCTGTTTTCAAATTTCTACGGATATATCCATTTTGAACCTTTTCTGAATCCATATTGACTAGTTTCGTCGTGAAGTCTGTACGTACGTTCGTTCGTATCTCGCATATTTCAAAAATGGTTTGCCGTAGAAAGTTAATATTTTGTACTTGGAAGTTATATTACTCGAAATGGTGCTTTACTTGAAGTTCATAATCACGCGATGCCGAGTGTCATTTTTGAGATACTGCTATTTTCGGAATCTAGTAACCAAATAGTAACACAGGATCACGTTTTGAGCCACCGATTTATAGATTAGTAGGTGTACAAGGAAGTCATGCGGTGGCCACATCAGATTTTTTGTTCTCATCAGATATACTGTTAAGGTCATGGAACAACTTTATTTAGTTGTTTGTTGGATTAGTAATTCATTCGCCAGAATAGGATTCAGTAACTCTTGGGTTCAATATCTGCATTTTCAAATTGCTAACGCTAAAATATTAAGGACATAATTTTAAATTTAATTTAATGATTCCAATGTCTCCATCATAATAATTTTAGGATATCTATGATTGTGATCTCGCAAATCGATATAAGAGAAAATAGAGCTATCGACATTATCCTGATCGCAGGCCATTAAGTTCGGTCCGGATTGAATCGTTAAAGTCCTTTCAGCCTGTTCTGTATCGGCCGCTCCTGATTGGCCAGGACACCAAGGGGGAAGGAGTGTAAGGAATAGGTAAGGACACTGCAGAAGGATCCATAGGAACCGTGTCAAGAAAATTTGGAACAATATATCGTTCACTTGATGGAAGGGAGCCACAATAGGAAAAAGTAAAATTTTACAGGAGGGGTATTTGAAGTTTGTCAAATTATTTCACTATTCCTCAACTTATTGATCAAACATCAACAACTTACCTTTTTCTATCATTTTATCATGAATCAAATTGTGGTAGTTTTTTTTTTATAATAAACGGTACAAAGCCCCTTTAGAGTTTATTTATAGTAAATAAAAAAATTTCAAAAAAGTAAAAACAATTTTACTAAACAATAAATAAACTCAATATAGAATTTTTGTATTGAATGTGTTAAAGTTAAGGAGTATGTGTCTGGAGGTCTTGGTGTGAGGCGCTGTCTTTGGTTAGTGACTTTTTTGACTGTGGATGTGAGATGTGCTGCATATTGTTCTTCATATAATTTTTTTTTTCTTTCTCTTTGTTTTATTTATTTATTTTTATTTTATTTTTTCTTTATTTTTTTTTCTTTCTCTTGACTTTTTTCTGTCCTGAGGATGCTTGAATTGGCGAAATATCGACAGGTGATTTATTTTCTGTTATTTTTGAGACTCTTGGCTTCTTGTTTGGATTTTTCCATTTATGCCCTAATATTTTTAACATAAATAATCATATTTTCAATAATTCTTACCCAAGCAAAATATTGATATCTTTATTGATAATTGATAATTAAAACATTAAAAATAGTTTATCGTTACATTTATCAAGGCCTGTATAAAGTTACTCTCCAGTGATAATTTGAAGGAAGTCATTAAGTGTGACTAATAAACTTGTAATAGCTAAACTAACAATAAGTTTTTGGTTCAGTAAATATTGAAACTAGCAATCTGATGTTCATTCTCAAAGTAATATACGTCACTAGAAGCTTTCCAAGAAAAAATAAAATTCTGTACTGTGGCTCTCTTCCTTCAAGTGAACGATATCAAGTTTTATTAAACAACTAGTAATCCACTACAGCATCTATGAATCTATTTTTTTTTTTTTTATTTTTTTTTATAATGAACTGTTATATTTATTCACACTTATATAAAAATTAAATAATTATGTATTGTTATGACGTTATCTTATATAAATAAAAATACATAGCCTGGGGTCCCTTAAAAAAGCTCTTCCTCTCATGTATGTTTTTCTTCTTGACTCCATCCTGCTTTTCATATCCCCAGATTCCAAAGCTTCTACCACAACCGCAGGAACATTATTGAATGTGGAAGTTGAATAAGTCTCGGAGGAAGTATGGAGTATGTTTGGTGTCTGTAATATTTGAATGTGGCCACAATTCAAGTTCATATGTACAGATACTCGAGTAAATGTAAACATTTTAGGAATGAAAACATTTTTCCTTGCATAAGGTCGTGCAAAAGAATTTTTTTTCTGATTTCTATATGCTGAGGCCAGTATGGGAAAACCGTTCTTTCCAACAAAATTTCCTTCGGAAGAACTTTCTGTGGCTTAAAAAGCTCGAAAATGTTGGAATTTTCTTGTTATATTCAAAATATCTCGGCAACCGTTGTTTCTAGGTCAACGCTTGTTTGTTTCATTGCTAAAGAGAAGATAATTTATAGATAATTGTAGATAATTCTTCATGTCTAATCTAGTATAAAATGTATATCAGAATTTATTAGAATAACTTTCAAGAAACAAACAAAAAAGCATATTTTTTTATTGTTTTTTTTGTTTTATTCTTCCGGTCAAAATTCTAGGTAACAAAGTTGAAATTCGCAATCAGCACCCCAAAAAATATTAATTAGCAAATTTACAGATCTTCTACAAAACATTCCACGGGGATCTCTTTTTAGATCTCCAGTTTAGTAACTACGTTACTTTGGAAATTCGGTACTGCGCTTGCTATTGCATGTAAAAAAACATCATGCAGAGGAAAGTTGTAGAGAATTTTCTTTTCTTTAACAAAGGAACAAACAAGTGTTGTCCAAGTAGCAACAGTTCCCAACTTATTTTGAATATACTAAAATTATCGAGGTTTTAAGACCACAGAAAGTTCTCCCGAAGGAAATTTGGTTGGAAAACTGAGGTTTCCCATGCTGGTCTCAATATATACAAGTCACTAAAAAAAGTCTTTTACCCGACCTTTTCCACTTAAATTTCCCATAGACTTATAGGTTTGGGGAATATATTGTATAAGAAAAGTTTGTTGTTGATTGAATGATGAGATTGTATCAGCATTCCTAATAATAATAATAGACACATAAGACATATGTTCGTTATTGTTTATTTATCAGTCTTCAACCGGGCCTTCTGGAGAATGAAGTGCGCCACTTGGGGATTTGTCTATATCCATCCAGTGATTCAATTTTTACTTTCATTCCCTCTCCCTATTCGTTCATCGACTCCTTCTACGTGTTTTCTGAGTCTTGGCAAGTTTTTAGTTACTTACATGATTAGTTATCCCCTGAAAACGACGAAAAACATCCTGGCGCACTTAGTAAGCTATGTGTCTGCTTGTAATTTGATTTTTTTTTAGTTCTTCATTTTGTTTTGCTTGTGCATGTGTCGAGATATTTATTTTATTCTAAGAGGATAATATTATTACCTATCTACTATATTCACTATTTGAAGAAACAAGACCAATGTAAGTAGATTATTTCTTATTTTCGTTTGTAGCAATGTTTCTTATTTTTGAGATTGAACATTCAACTATTATTTCATTTTTTACCTTTTATAGTATATTTTGAATTTTATTTAGTAATAATTTATTTTGTTTTCATGAATTATTCATATTTTTTTATTATTCCGGTGTATTTTATGGATTTTCCTAAGACGTTCAAATAATATCATGCCTATCGTTTGTTCCATTTATTGAAAATCTTCATTCTGGTGATCTGTGGGTCATTATCATTTGTATTGGATCTTTGGGCATTCCAGATCTTGACAGTTGAATTTTTTTATTGCGCTGAACTTTTTTTTTTCGTTTTACTTATCTACTGCATTGCTGAACTGCAGAATATTAGGCTAGCTTTATGTGTTTTATTATTATCCAAATGTTGAAAAAAAAATTTCTTGTGTCTGTTCCGTTATGCTTATAGTATTACTGGTACACTTTACCAGTTTATTTTGAATGTTTACAGTACTTTTTTTATATTTGTTTTGTAATTTTTATACGTTCAGCAACAGTAAACACCTTTAAAAAATGATTTAACTATAAATTTATGAAATTTGTTATTAGGTCCCATCCGTTACAACAGTGTCACACGAAGAAGACATTTTATCTTCAAATGCAATCATTTAGTTACCAACTACAAAAAAAAAAGAGAACAGCCAAAACTTCAATTTGTTGCACTATTGAATAATAGCTTGTACATTTTATTTAATAATAAAACATAAGCCGGTTTTCACAAACGTGCGTAACAGAGATTCGCTATGTTCATAGAAGAAAATATTTACAACCACTGATAAAATCACGTAAAACTCTGCACAAGCTCTGAGATATATCAGCGCAAGCACATAATAGGTGGAAGGGTTCCAGTCCCGTCTCCAACGTCCTTCGTCTACTTCATGCACCGTAACAGGAATGGACATATCTCTTGGACAGCTGAACCTTGAATTATGTCTCAGGATTTGAAATTATGATTAAATCGAACATGCAAAAATTCCAAACTTTCATCTGCAATATAGTCGGATTGTAGTTTTTAAAAAATGAGTTTTGAAATCTGGAAAGTGCGATATGACACTAACGGAACATACAAAACTAAAAGTACTTAAATTTCTTTAAAATAATTTTCTACTGAAGGCTGTATTCTTGAGACGGTAATTTATTTAGATTCGAACAAATAACAGCTTGCTTAACATCTCCACCCAACTGACGCATTAAATGATAATGATCCATGTAGTTCTTTAAAAAAATAATTATATATAGATTTTATAACATTATCACTGAACTAAATGCAAGCGGCTGCTTTATTTAGCACTAAGTCGGGTACAACTTCACAATTGGGACGGATTATCACTGGTTCGGGCCGAATTTATCTACAGGTCGCCGCACTACCTCTCTCTAAGCGCCTCTCTCTACCTCCCTCTTTGTTCTAATTAACTGCATTGAACTCAATACTAACATTCGTATTCATCGAAATTATTAAAATTATTAATGGTTTAATAAGATATTATTTAAAATTATTCGGCAGACTTCCGCTCACTGATGTTCGCCCAAGAGCTGAAAAAAAACACCAACAGATTCATAATAAATTCAGGTGACATGATAAATTCAGGTCGGGCCGTAATTTAAATTATTACTGCAACTTCTCCAGACCACCGGAAGTCGACAGCACTAATGATTTTAAATAATGTCTAATTAAAGCAGTAATAATTTTAATATATTCCAATGAGTACGAATTTTAGAATTGAGTAGGAAGCAGTTAGCACAAATGGCGCTACAGAGTGGTTGTGCGACGACGTTCGGGTAAGTTCGGCTCTAGCCAGTGATAACGCGTCCTGATTCTAAAGTTGTGCCCAAAGTCGTAATATTGAGCGGTAATATAAAACTTTTTATATTTTGATTTTTTTTTTTATGCTTATTACATATTTTTTGTTTTAATTATGTTATTTTTATTTTCCTTCCTCTCATAATTAAGTACCTAATAGTATATAAATAATAAGATAATTTTGTTTTAAAAATAATTGACTAATGAGAAAATGTGCGCCACACACCTACTGGTGCTTATATTTGGGCGCGTCTAGTGGATAGTTAATTATTATATTGTTATAATTAGGTACAGAACAATACAACAACGTTGCAATAACGTTTACCAAGAAGAGTACTTCATGAATGGGATAATAGGTTAGCACTCAACAGGCGAATAAACGCCCAAGACGTAAGTTTGAGGATTACGTTAACGATGACCTTGAAGATTTTAGTTGACGAGATTCAAAGTCAAGAATAAAATAAAATAGTAGTAACTATTTATTTAATGCCGACGTTTCGACCCACATTGTAGGTCTCCATCTGGGCCAAAAATAAACATACAAAGCAGTAATATAGGGGTGTAAAAACCTGAATAAAAAAAAAATCATCTATAAAAATCAAATGAAACTTAAAATTGAACAAACAGAAAATAGAAGTAATAAGTAAGTTAAAGATGAAAACAATATCGCCCGATAGAATAATTGTTATAGCAAAGCATTAAATAGCAGATGTAGAAATATATCAAAAAATAATATTTTTTTTATATTTTTTCAATATTTATGTTTTTTAACTATTTCAATATATTTTTACATCTATTTTTTAACTCTTTCCTATAACCACTATTAAATCAGTCAATATGGTTTTCATCTTTAACTTACTTATTAATTCTATAATTTTAGTTATAGACTATATCACTTATTAGTTCAATTTTAGGTTTATTTCTTATATGTGTTTTTTCATATATGTCTTTATACCCCTACATTACTATTTTTTATCTTTCTTTTTAGCCCTTATGAAGATCTACAATGTGGATCGAAACGTAGGAATTAAATGAATAGTTACTACTATTTTATTTTATATCTCCTCCATTATTTACCATACGTTTAACTATCGGTATACTAAATAAAATTTCGTATATTAAAAATTATTTTTAAATTACACTTATTAAGAACTGAACCTTAGCTATGAATTCAAATAAGAGTCTAATGATCGTTTCGATGGAGTTTCGCTGTAGATATCTCATCGATTATTAGATAATATCGATAGTACAGAAGACAAGGTAAACAAGATGCGGAGTAGAGTAGAGTTGGCGCCGAGCGGTGCATCGCTGGCCAATCAATAGCGAGGACTCCACCGCCTACTGGAATTTACCGCCTCCAGGACCCTCCCTACCGCCCTCTGTCGGCGTCATATCTAACCGTATCACGGGGCCCTGTCTCCGTCGAGGTGTGTACCTCCTAACTACAGTCGTATCCTCACCTCTATTAGTTAACTCAGAATAGTTTTTTGTTCGCCCGGAAGGAGGGAGTTAAGTATGGTCGCTGGTGTGCTATGTTTCACGAGTAGCCGGTATCTATTTATTCCTCGTCTTCAATGTACAATTCATAACTGTCAAAAATAAAAAATAATATTTTTTTATTTATTTTGATTTACATCTGTCACTGGATAATAGTAATCAGAATATATGATGTGATATGATTATAGTTTGTCAGGCATAAGGAGTGACAGTGCCCAGCAGCTCGACCTACAGTGCTTCTCATCCAGCTCCTTTTCAGTCACCTCCTTGTATTTATGGACATGTCAGGTGTAGCCTTATCTTTTATTAGGTTTTTCGTACGCCCATGTAGTTTATTATGCAGCGGAAATAAAAGAATACGCATGCTTTTGGTAAATTATTTTTACATCCCTGCCGCTACCCTTAGGTAAGGAAAGTATTGTAATTGGGTCAAAACTTCAATGTGGAGTTTTCAATGGATATATGCGTTTCGGAGGCCTCTGGATTGAAAAAAAGCATTTTCGGCCGACATGGCCTGTCCGTGTGTGTGTGTCTGTGCCATGATTATCTCTTGAACGGCTGAACCGATTTTGTTGCATATTATTTAATCTTATATAGAGTTTTTCCCCCAATGTCTGTGTACCAAATCGGGCACCCTGTGTATCCGCCACGTCAATTTGTAAGCTAATTAAGTTCCCTTCAAACCAAAAAAGAAACGTCTCAGTCGAACAAATATTAGCAAAGATATAGCCTATTTAACTTTGTTTAGTTTTTTTAAACCTCAATAACTGTACATTCCCTGGAACAATCTAGATGTTCATTTGAAATATAATTCAAATGTCTACAAAGCTAAATATAAGTAATAAAAATATTAATCAGATTAAAATTAGCGATGATACAGTAAATTTTGGGCTATCACCAATAGTTTTTAGTGTAAATCTGTTAATAGTGTTTTGTTATTGGTTCTATTATTTTAGATTGAAAAGTATGCAGTTTTAGTATAACCTCGTTTACAAAGTGACAGTTATCCGTCTTGGTGGTACTGTCACGACAGTGAGACAATGTGGCAGTACGGCATGATCCTTGCCTACAGGCTGACAGTAAACCCGGTAGAAGTCAGTTGGAAAAATGGTGGATGTAGAACAGCTGACAGAGCACTAAACTAAAAGGACAGCTGATGTCATGATCATTTTAACAAATACAACTCATTTATATATTTAAAAAAGCCTATAAACAGAGTTAATTTAAATAATTATTTTAATGTAAACTAAATTAATAAAAATATAAATAAATACAAAATTAAATAAATTTATAATAAATGCTAAAAAAAATAAATTATATAGTTTTTATTCCTCCTTCGAGAATCGAATAAAGTTAAAATGTTCGATAGAATCTATTTCAAGTTCAGAAATAACCGAAACACAACAAACAGAACTATGATTTCTCGCACAATCACCATTACAGTTGATAAATTATATAAGGTGGGACATTTTTCTGTCAAGCCTTATATATGTGGCAGTTAAAGCAACAGTCATGAATAACGTCAAACCTGATATTCGACAGTAAATGCTGTCATGACGCCAACTGCCATAAAGTTTAAACCATGCAGTGACTGCTACTACTGTCACGGCTGTGACAGTAAATTGCCACCGTGTAAAGAGGCTTTTAGTGGATCTTTCTGGTTATACGTATATCTGCGAACCATACAAATAATTCACGGGTACTGTCGTGGTATTATCGTCACGAATTGAGATAGTGCGGCAATGTCCTCTAAAAACTGACCGTAAACCCTGTGACAGCTGGAAAAATGGCGGATATAGAACTATGGACTGAATACTAGCAATTTGCAAGTCACCTTAAAAACTAAATTGTACAGTTTTTATTCCAACTCCAAGAATTAAAAAACGTTGGATACAATCAATTTCAAGTTCAGAAATAATCGAAACATACAGTTGATAAATAGGTAATATTAGGTTGATAGGAAGATAAGGTATTCTCTGTCAAGGCGTGTACAGATAGAAAATTGAAATAGCAGAGGGAAAAAAAATCAGATGGTTCTCTAAAGTTCTTATTGATACGAACGCCCCATTGTAAGGCAAGGACTATTTAAAAACTGAATTTAAATTGACTGAATAAAAGGTAGATTATTTAAAGCTGAAATTAATTGGGCAAATTAAAGGCGGCGCTCAATTTAAAGGACACAGAGCTGGGCTGGGGAGGGAGTGAGGGCTGGCTATTTTTCGTAACGTTGTTTATTATTGGTGCAGTTGTTTATTTTGTCCTGTTGGTCCTTCTTCTTCTTCTGGCAGCTCCTCGTTCATCACGACAGTTGGCAGTGGGCTGGCCTCATTTAATTGGGTTCAATGTCACCATCGTCCAAATGGTAACAGTATTCCCGGATACGGTTGGGAAATTTATTCTTCGTCATTACAACTCGATATCCAACCCTCAATTCAGTACAACCTTACTTCATAATAATCATTTAAAGGTGCTATACTCATTTTAATTTATTGGATTTATTTTTGATAAGATTCGCATTCTTAATCTGAAATTGATTAGAGAGAAAACTAAGAACAAAGCAGTTTTTTGTTGAAAGTTTCCTGAGCCTCAAGTCCCTCAAATACCAATTAATAGCTCAATAGTCAACGTTTCGCCTATTCAGGCATCATCATGATTGAAAATACGTAAGATCACATTAATATAGCTGAGACCAGATATGGCACAACTCATATTAACAGCCTTAAAAATACTAATCAAACAAAGAGACAACGCATCACTCAAAATCAGTTTAACATATTGTCGCCAAAAGCGAAACCATGTAACTTTAAAATACTAACTTTTCAAAGAGAGACAAAAAACTTTTAAATAATTGAATTGTCATCATATTGCATGTTTGTTTTTTATTTAATAGTATATACTATAACTAAATGCTAGTATCTTTCTAGGCATAGAACTTAGTTTTAGGAATTACCTCAGCCTAAAAATTGCAGAGTGAATCAGGGCTGCTAATCGATGTATCTTCGGCCAATCAAAACGTCTACGAAGAGGTCTCACTGCAACAAAACTGAAGTTCATCTCTATAATATATATCACTGTACTAAAATAGGGTTGACCAACAGCTCAGTAGTTTGGGCTACCACCACGTCAAGCGAAGAGAAACATCTGATTTTTGAGTGCAGGATTATTCGGAGAATCTTTGTACCTGCAAAGAACAGGACTGTTTGGTGCTGAAGAAAGAACGGGAACTTTATCAGCTTTTAATGAGATGGACGTGGCTTAGATCAATAAGATTGGAAGGCTGCGCTGGAAAGACTATGTCTCCCCAATGGATGATTCCAGGATTCCTAAAATACTCATGTCAGAAGAACTGCACAGGGAAAAGAAGAGTAGAAAGGCCTAGGGCAAGGTGGCCGGAGTGTCTGTGGACTCGAGACCTACAAATCTGAAACTGGACAACTGCATCGAAGGACCAAGCCAACTGAAGAAGGCTTTTGGAGGCGGCCCTAGTGATGGGTTGTCGCGCCTGCGATGACGATGAGTACATTAAGTGATATACCATCGAGTAGAAAAAGTTAAAAACTTAATAGTTGGACATAAAATTTTCGCAAACTTTATGTACATTCTGGAATCATTAAATTATAAACAGCTTATCTTATGAATAAAATAGCGCGTGATAATTGAGAATCAAGATGCAAGAAACAGGCAAGTCTAGACTCACATATTTTTTGGTGAGAGCCAAATTAAATTAAACAAGACACCAAGTTATTTCACTATTAGTCTTTGAATAAACCAGCAATCATCCGAACTAAAGTTTTGAAACAGAAAGCGAATTTGTATTCCATAACATTGGGTTCAGAAGCATGCTATATCCGGATTTACCTGGTATTCCCACTAACGGATAATTGAATTTCTCTTGGCCGATGTTGTGGTCTTTCTCACATTATTTACTAAGCAAGAGAGGGCTGATTTTATATTTGTACATGTTTCTTGCACAAATCGGAACAGCTATGTTGTCTACATGAAAAAATGCATTTAAAAAAATGGAAAATTGTCTTTCTTTCTTCATCCTTGAATCAAGGCCCTCAATCGTTCTCTGTTCTTAATGTTTGTTTATAATAATTATATCATACATATATATATATATATATATATTATATGTATATATTATATATATATATATATTATATAAATTATAATATATATATTATACATAATATAATGATATAATTATTATAAACAAACATTAAGAACAGAGAACGATTGAGGGCCTTGATTCAAGGATGAAGAAAGAAAGACAATTTTCCATTTTTTTAAATGTATTTTTTCATGTAGACAACATAGCTGTTTCGATGTGAAATCTTAAAATTCACGTTTGGAGGGAACCCTATTTCAAAATAAATTCATATTAATAAATAATAATATCATACTTTCGGTTGTTACTAAAACGGTTAATGAACTGTGCTGTGCTATACTTTTTAAGCTGAATGGATTTTTGTTTTAGAACATGTATTGTAAGTAGAATAGAATAGAAGAACTTTATTCTGGAACTGGGTCCCTTAAGAATAACACAATTGAACAAAGAAAACAGAAACAATGTCTGGCCATAAGACTACGAAATACAAAAAAAAAAAAACGAAAAACAAAACAAAAAATAAACGACAAAAAGTGAAAATGAAAAATAGGGATTTGAATGAGGATAGGGACGAAGCATGGCGGATATTATAAGGAAAGGAATTACAGAGGGTAAAGTAAAAGAGCAGTTCATAATCCACTTCAATCTGTCCTCGAGCACATTAGAGAGGCCACGGGTACCTCACAGCTGTAGTCAAAATGGGGAAAGATAAGAGACGATACGAATAGTTTACGGGCAGGTTGTGGAAGAAGATGTTGAGAACGATGGAATAACTTAAGGGTACTTATCGACCGTCCGGAAATTTGGGCGATTTGGGGTTTTCAGGGTTGGTCGATAGTAATACCCAAGTTTTTAATTGAGGAGCTGAACGTGATGGGGTGATCATTTCGGATTAAAGTAGGAAAGGTAGGACAATGGCCTAAGTTTTCATAGCATTTAATCTTAATCTATTCAGGTCTGCCCCCAGGCATTGATTCTATCTAGGTCTTCCTGAATACTGGAAAACGCTACTAATAGCTCAGAAGAAGGAAAGGATAAATATATATGGAAGTCGTAAGCGTATAGGTTGTGGATTGAATTAGTAAGATCATTTATATAGGAATTTAAAAGGAGTGGTGAAATGCTCGAGCCTTGGGCTACTCCTGCGGACAAAATAAGGGAGGAAGATAGGGGTTGATTAGGAATGATAACTACTTGAGGCCGATCGGAAAGGAAAGATTGAAACCACTGGATAGAACTGTTGGAAAAGGATAGTGATTTTAATTTGGCATAAAGGATGAGTGGTCCAGGGAATAAAAAGCTTTGGAGAAGTCAAGGAGTATTAGTCAGTTAATTTTTTTTCGTCCATAGCGGTATGTAAGTTACTGGTTATTTTGACTAGAGCGGATTGTGTGGAGAAACTGGAATGAAACCAAGTAAACTTCATGAAGAAAGCAGATAAAATATATTAAATAGACATTAGTGAATTTTGGATATAAGAAAGAAAGTGATTATTGGATTTAAGAAGTAGTTTAGGAAATGCCTAAGAAACTCAGATCAATATTTTTTAGAAATAAAGTTAGTGCAGATTTTCAGGAAATATATATATATATATATATATATATATATATATATATATATATATATATATATATATAATTTGCATGCCAGGTATTTTTTTCAGACTAACCATGGATTAAGGCAAAAGTAAATCTTTCAAAATGTTTATTTCTTTTCGAATTGAAAAAGCCTCAGAATAGGGTAGAAGGGGAGACGAACCGAATGTTAGGGTGCATCGGTAATAGCCGAGCCCAAGTGAGGAGGGGAATGTAGGTGGGGGGTGGGGAGGGTTTGAACCCACTTGACAATAAACCGCAACTGCAATCAATGCCTCGGCCCTAACAGTGAACAACATTGAAAGAGAGCTAAGGGCCATAGGTATAGGAAGTGTTAGGGCTATCAATATTTGTTAATAGTCTAATGATTATTACGTAGATAGTAGAGGACTGCATATCTACAAAAGGTCCTTATCTATTTCAAACATGATCCTCGCTTAAAATTAATACAGCGACTCCTTACCTACACTTACTGAAAACCGTTTGGACGTAGACTTCGCAAATTTAACAGAGCAGCCAAAACAAATTATATATATTTATACAAATATCAGAAACAAACTACAAATGTTCCAATATACAAATAAAACTACTAATTGCGCGACCAACAAAACACTACTTTGACTTATACAAGATATGGCTACAATAAATACCCCTAGCAATACTTACCGAAGGATGAAAAGGAATGGAATGTGGACTCTGTCTAGATAAGAAATAAAATGAGGAGATGGTTGCCGGTCTCCATCATGCCTCCCATGTTGTTGTTTTGTTCTTCTGAAATTCAGCAGATCGGGTGGTTGTCTTCAACCTGAAGACGGGTATGAAATTGCAAATACAAATAATTAAGAAAATAAATTAATGAGGCTGTATTAATTACAAAGGGCATAAATGGAAAATTCCAAACAAGAAGCCATGAGTCTCAAAAATAACAGAGAAAAAAAACTATCTTTCCATATTTCGCTAATTCAGGCATCATGAGGACAGTAGGAGAGAAAGAAAAAAAAACATATAAAAAACAAAATGCAGTACATCTCACAATAAATTAAATAATCTTACAAAAAAAAAACCTCTTCTGTGCAAATAAACTTTCTCTTTCCTCTTCTATTTTTAAATTTCTTCTTTTTCAATGTGTATATATATATATATATATATATATATATATATATATATATATATATATATATATATATATATATATAGAATAGAATTTTTTTTTTTTTCTATAACAGCATATTTTTTTTTTCTATAACAGCATATATTTTTTTTTTTAAATGATCTTTATTTAACGTATATATATATATATATATATATATATATATATATATATATATATATATATATATATATATATACGTTATATAAAGATCATTTAACAAAAAAAAAAAATATATGCTGTTATAGAAAAAAAAATATATATGCTGTTATAGAAAAAAAAAAATTCTATTCTATTATATTATTATATATATATATATATATATATATATATATATATATATATATATATATATATACATATATATATATATATATATATATATGTATTTCCATCATATTTTTTCACTGAACCAACTAGTGCGTATTCTAATAGTAGTTAATACTTCTTTCTCAAGGTTATCGACGTAAAATTCCGTATCGTGATTTCATATCGTAAAAGATTTCCTTTATAAAAGCGAACTGCTATATTTAGCTTGAATATTTAAGACATGTTGAATTTCTATTGCAACATAGCTAATCACTTATTATATAGTCACTTACTAGTTATATAACTTTGAAGGAAGTTCTATCGCTAACAGAATCGAATAAAATAGCTCGATAAGAGAGAGAGAGAGAGATAGATAGGACCCCAGAAGGAATCCCTCCGAGAAGGTGTAGATAAGGAGCGGTATCGACATGTCCCCCAGCCTTCCACTTCTTAGGGGAACTTGGAGGGCCAGTAATTGCTAGGATTGTATGCCGATCTGGGGGCAACTCGTCCTGCCGGTGGCAGTGTTGCCAACAGAAGGATGTGGAAAGAGGGTATTATTGAATTGTCGAAGTGGGTTCGGGTGTCATCATGTCTCCTATCATAAATCCTATTGATCCTTGATTTGATAAATCCTGCCAAGTTATATTAAGTGAAACCTGAATATAAACTGAATATGTCCGTAAAGGGAGAGTTCCTAAGAGGCAATTCTATTTACAGTTTTTTTTTTTTTTTTTTTCATTAAATATTATACAAGCTAGTACACTGAAGGCCAATAGTATTAGGGCTGTTAGTATCCATTCATACTATAGAGACCGACTAAAGAAAAATAATGATAAAAAAAAGTAAAACAATATTTGTACATCACAAAGAAAAAAAAAAAAAAAATTAAATAATTAGATAATAAGAAAATAACCACAAGACAAAGAAACTTAAAGTTAAGTAAAAATAAAATATATTATCTTGAACACATTCAGACCTATGATCAATATTTGCATTCTGCCCTACGTAACTCCGAATCAATCTTATCCCCCACTCACATGGTTGGAAAAATAAAATACTAGGAGATCCCAAGATATCTCTCCCAGCCGAGTCACTGGTATTGAAAGCCACTGGCATCTGAATGAGGGCAATAGAGATGCTCATGGGAAATATATATATATATATATATATATATATATATATATATATATATATATATATATATATATATATATATATATATATATATATATATATATATGTGTAATAATATAATAGAATAGAATTTATTTTTTTTCTATAACTCAGTATAGTTATATATATATATATATTTTTTTTTTTTTAAATGATCTTTATTTAACGTCGCATCAACATTTAAATTTGTTATTAGCGATTGGTTATATTTATAGTAAGTTAACTTTTCTTTTTTAAATTCTGTTAGTATTCGTAAACACATATTTTTATTATCTTTCATTTTATTCCTATATCTTTTAACTTCCTCAACTTGAATCCATAAATGATGAACTCATTTTAGAAAAAATAAATGTCATAAATTATCATAAATTATTTTAGTTTCATAACCAGGTATAAATTATTTGCAGATTATAAATTCAGTAAAATAATTATAAGAAACACCAAAAATGTTATAAATTGTTAATATAGCTAAACTATATTAAATAATAATACGAGGTTGGAGTGATTGGATTTTGGATTTCGAGATTGAAGACACATATGTCATTAAGTTTTAAACTTTAAATTTATCTTCTAATGTACTAATATACTAATTTATTTAAGAAATAAAATATAATAAATCAAAATAATATAGTAATTTATTTACATGACGTTTGACAGTTGGAGGGAAGGAGACTCCTACACCGCCCAATATATGGGGGTGGGGCAAGAGGTACCACCCACAACCAGGCAGTGCCTCCGAATTCTGGATTAAAGGTTAGACATTTAACGTAGGACGAGAAAACCTTTTGCGAGAATCGACCTTCCCAGAAGAGCATATCCGAGCTTTGGCAAATCCCCTCCTAGTCCAGGTTCAGGGGTTGCTCGAGTCAGAACAGTTGATAAAAAACAAAATGTTCTTGTGTACAACACTTGGTGTACAACCAAGGGAAAAGTTATGACGAAAAGAATTATTTGCACATAAATCAAACAGTAGCATAATAATTTAAAAAATATACATTTTATGATAAATTATGTATGATCGCCTAAAAGGTATTTACAACGCTGCAAAACCGAAAATAATTCGTCTAAATCGGACCATTATTTGCACAGACACTAATTAAGAATGTCATAATAGTTATATAGAGAAGGCAGTGGAAAGGGGATGTCAATATAATGTGGATTATTCATAAAATTATATAAAAGAATCTAAAGGTTTGAAAATAGAAAAAAAAAAGTTAAATACAAAGAAACAAACATTTTTATAAATGTTTGAGGTAGTTCTTTTTTAATTTTTAAGCATAGCCTCTTGTTCGAGAGACTATTCGTAGTTGCATAGTTTTCTCGATGGTTCTCCACTCGAAAGGAACACTAGGGGATAAAAAGAATTTGACATTCGTTTGGAATAGATAGTGTTTAGAGTGGGACTAACTAATCCCAAGTTTAGACGCAGCTGTAGCCCACCGACTGTAGGCGACCTCTCCTGTTTACTTTAGCTCTATTTCGAGGTGCCAGCGACCATCTTCTAATTTAGGGTTTGACTTCGCCGCTGCCCTGCGTTCCAATCTTCTGTATTCGGTTCTCATCGATAATATGCTAGTATCCGAGCCTGGCAGTCTGTTTGTTTGTCTCATAAACTTTAGAGTAAGTAGCAATGAGAATAATGTATAGTGGAGACTTCTTCTTAAGAAACTTCTCTCTAGCGGACATTGATACAGTCCTCTGACGAATCTCTCCATTGCAAACAGAGAGCATTAATTTCCCTTTCAAACTTAAACACACTAATGGCGGTATACAGTGCAGTTCCTGAAACGTCCCTTTCCCTTTAACGTTCCTTACATCTCCCTTACTACCTGTTAGAAAAACTCCTTCAAGCTTCCTTCCTTAAAACCTCCCTCAATTATTGGTAGTTAAAAGAGAGACAAAGGTACCTACTTAGTTACCTTAAGCTTCCTTGCATTCACTATAGCCTGTTTTTAACTGGTACGAAGTGCAATTTTAATTATTATTGCAAAAAATTATACTTAACAAAAAAATGGCTTTTATTTTTTTGGATAATGATTATTTGAACGAAGAAGATGTAGAAAATAATATAAGACGTCATCGACAAACAACACGCAGAGGATGAACTATAAACCAATCATTAATATAAAAAAAACATTTTACATTAAATTTTTACTGAATTTGTAAAAATTATAATTGTATATTAAAAGAATGTGTACAAACTATCTATATTTTTAATTGCAGACAACTTCCCTTTAACATTTCTTTATTTTCGTTGCATTTATATTTTTATTCCATCACCAGACGCTTCGAAGTCTTCCTTCGTCTTCTGGGTTTTAATTTTACTTCCTTATACGCAGTAAAGGAAGTATTCTAATCGCGAAAATTTTCGGTTTTCAAATTTCAACGGAAATATCCATTTTGACTAGTTTCGTTCGTGCGTACGTACGTTCGTATGTTCGCATAACTCAAAAACCGTTAGCCGTAGAATGTTAAAATTCTAAATGTTAAAATTTAGGATTGCTGTTTTATCTAGTTGTGAACCTCCCTTTTTGGTCACTACATGATTATATGAAGTGGTACTTTACTTGAAGGTCATGATTAATTTTCATCAAAAATTATATTAAAATATAATGCAATAGATACATTTTATTTTTCACACATATCAGCCTCGCCTACATAGACGAAGTCTCACCATTCGATGACGTGTAGTTTCATGATAATAATAACATCAAAGCATCAAATCTGCTTTTCTGACAATTACGTGATCTAATGTCTTGAAACTAAATATTAGTTATGCTCCCCTGCGTGGAGTCCCAGGAGCCAGCGGAGATCAGAAAGAAGTTGGGTCTTTCTGTGACAGAAAGTCTAAAAACACCTGCCCATGTACAGGGCAAATGTCCCAAACAACTCCCTCCTCATAACACGCCGGCAACATAGGGTCAAGTATGAACTGATGAGGATCCTCAGGGAAAAGGACTTCACCTGCTTTGATGAGATTTATTGTATTGACGCGGACGGATCCGCGAGATATTCCGATATAGTCGCATTCTCCAAGACCAGAAGGAATGCAATGTTACTAGACCCAACTATGCTTTTTAGAAATAATGACCTCGATCAGGTAGGTGGAGTGGAAAGGGGAAAAAAAGGATATCTGCAATATTTGCATCCTTTTCTGAAAAAGAAAATCCGCGAGATTTTGGGTCTTGCGGAACAATCTTAAACAGAACAAGGTTTTTTTAGAAGGTCTAGGTGTTAATATTGGAGATGTTGCATTGTTAGCTGAGAACGTTATCCACCTTCATCAGTATGAAATTAACGATGTGGATAATCATTTTATTTATTTATTTTTCCACCTCAAACCACCGCAGTTTGTTCGGTTCTAGGGTGGTTTCCATTGGCTGTACCTCGAGATTTGACCTGATTGTTGTATTGCGAATCTTGCCTCTCCTCATCTTCCCTTCAGCCTTTCTCAAGTACCTCATATCTCCATTGTCTGAATCTGCCGCTCGTGCTTGGGAAAATACTGGAGAAGAACATTATGAGAGAAATGAGAGTACAGCAGAAAGATTGAAATAAACAAAATAAATAAAAAGAACAGAAGTCATATAATACAGATGAGAGGAATAGTCACAATGCAAATGAAAGGAAAAATGTATATATGGGCGGCACTATTGGTAAGCGTACTGAAGATCTACCGAAACGTAGATGGGACGATCGCGTTAGGTCCGATCTTCAACATTTGGTTTTAGATGGAATTCAACATTGGCATGGACTGTTTGTGTTACACGGGTTCACTCGGCCTTTTTTCTTTGCATTCATGCTTTAAAACGAACAACAATTAAATAATTTATTGCAAGATTAACTCTTAACTAGTAACTATTTATTGCGATATAAATAGAATACACATTTCCAAGTAATGACATTACGTTTGTTCATTTTCTGTCAACTTAGTAGACTTCGTGACATTTAATTATACGAGGACTAGACTTGAAAACCCACTTGATAAAAATGATTCGACAATTATATGGTTGTGTACAAAGGCTACCCACGCCAATCCTGCGCCTGACACATTTTCCGACACCCGGGGGCGTGTTTTTAAAGATTATTAGAATTAATCTCCAGAAAATGTGTAATTAGTTACATCAGAGCGTTATAACAATCAAAACAACATCAGATTCAGAAATAAGCAATTTTAGATACAGTTTTGAATTATTATTCATATTAAATTATATATATATATGAAAATATATATACCTATACATTTTAAATTAAATGTAATATAAATATAATTTAATATAGTTTAAAATAAAAATAAAGTTATAGAAGTAGCAAATCATTTATCAATTCTTAATTAGATTGTTCCTTCTATACCATCATGCGTACGTCAACTGATACGTCAGAGGTTCTTTTTAAGTCAGGGGTGTCCATGGTTTTGTTTAGGGTTTGAGGGGTGAAGGAAGGGGTAAGGTTATGGAGAGCAGTAATTTTTTTTCTCCAGGCGCCTGGCCCTGCGTAAACAATTTATACGTACACATCAACATAATCATTACATCACCTTAATCTGGTCTTAAGTTTTAATGTACTAACAGGAAAAAGTATTCAAAAAAATTTTAAATCCTATTATATATTTGTACTTTAAAAGATTTATAGTTATTATACTGTTGCGAACATGAAAAAAAAAAGTGTCAATAATATGTATTTTTATTTGTTATTCCAGTAAGAGAATATTGATTTTTTTTTTTAAATTATAATTAATCCTCTTCTTCTTCTTTGTCCTTCCCTTATACCTTACGGTATCGGGGCAGGCTGTATCCATTTCTTAAACACTTCTCTACGCAGCACAGGCCAGCGTAGGGATGAAAAATTGTAAAAAAAATAAAAGATAAAAATAAAAACAACAATAATTAATCCCACCTAGAAAAATGCAAACGCCTACCGGAAGATTTTCACGAAATTAAAGTCAAAATGTCCTAGATGATGAAAGTGTTGAATCAAAACCTGTCAATACTTCCATTTGAAATGGTTTACTTTATGCTATCTTCACTATCTTCGGTCATTTCAATATCGCTATTATAATAGAACTTTAATACCATTAGCTATACGATAATATAAGAAATTAAATGAATCCTGTTGGCTAAAAATACTAATATTGAAAATTTTTGGCAAATAACACGATATCAGCCGATTGATTTAATATGTGAAGCTTGATGCGACATAAGTTAAGTTGGTTTTGTAAAATTTATTTCGAATTATAAAATCAGATTACAGTCTAATGGTCCCAAGTTTTGATGAAAACATGAAATTATTGCGAAATATTTATCCAAAAAATGCCTCAGCGAATTGAATTTTCCACTTTATATATATATATATATATATATATATATATATATATATATATATATATATATATACATATATATATATTGCAAAACAGTTAGTTCACACAGCACTTACTTTCCAGAAACTTAAAAATTCGAATTTACAAAACTATCATCCTTTCTAGTGTTCTTTACGAGTGCAAAACATGGCCACGCATGCAGAATAAAACGTAGGTGGGAGGGAGGAAGGGAGGGAGGGAAGGAGAGAGGGAGGGAGGGAGGGAGGGAGGGAGGGAGAAAGACTAATGATAGGTTAGTGTTTGAAAATGCCAAAAGAAAGATTCTCTCAAACATTAGTTCAGGCATCACCGGTCAACTTTTTGCATTATCATATGAAGATTATACACAGGGATAGAATATACCGGTCAACTTTTTGCATTATCATATGAAGATTATACACAAGGATAGAATATACCGGTCAACTTTTTGCATTATCATATGAAGATTATACACAGGGATAGAATATAGCATTAATATTGCATTAAGGATGCAATAAATGTGCTAACATTCTTCCACTGTCTAGACGTTTGAGATCAGTTCGAAGGACGAGTTGTGTTTTTATGTTCAAGTAATGGTAGTACTTTATGCTTTATCTATCATTTCTGTTAGATAGAATAGCATTGGTTTCGAAATAAATAAAACAAAATACATATATATTGTCTAAGAATCAGTGACGATTTCGGTGATATTAGATGTAACAGAGAATACGTAGAGAAATTTAGATATTTGGGGTCTACAATAACTGGAAAAATCCTAGAGGAAATGAAGTTGAAGGCGGGAAATCCTTGTTATTTCTCAGTTTCAAAACTACTTTGTTCTTACCTTCTTTCTAGAAACTTAAGAGTTAGAAATTACTAAACTATTAACCTTCCTACTGTTCTTAAAAAGTGCTTAGGATCTTCCAGGTCCTTCCTTGGACCAAAAAGGAAAGTTCACAAATAGATTTTACAGTAATCCTAAATACAACGTTTAAACTTTGTACGGCTAACCGTTTTTGAGTTATGCCAGATACTTACGAACGAACGAATTTACTTACAAACGTACTTACAGAGGTCGCGACGAAACTTGTCAAAATGGATTCGGGATGGTCAAAATGGATATTTCCGTTGAAATCTGAAAACCGAAAATTTTCGCGATTACAAGAAATACTTACTTTACTGCGTACAAGAAAGTAAAAACGACGACGATATAAAATCAATATTACGCACTGAGTGAATGGAAGTTCTTCCTTTATCAATTTTATTATTGAGGTTTACATTTTCTTGTCTGCGTTTTGAGGTATTCCCTCATCATCTGAACTATATCTTTTAATTTATAATTATTTAACATAGTTGAATATAAAGTCTTAATTATTACTTAAGTTCCATTACATCCATGTTCATCATGATTTGTCAATTAATTAAATATTTAAAAACTAAAATTTAAAAAAATGTCTCTCTCCTGATGATGCCTGATTTGAAGAAACGTTGACAGTTCGTTATTTTTTGCTTCTTGAGATGCTTGAGGTTTTGTTTTAAATCTTCCATTCATATCCAAATAATATTTCGTCTCTTTTTCCACTCTTGAAAATATTACGGTTCACCTTCATATCGAAAAATCTTGGTTCGTCCTGAGAACTCTGCATACGTACATGTTCCATTAACTACTTGTTATCGCCATTGGTAATTCATTTTACATTGCTCATATTCATTTTACATATTCATATTATATATTTAGTATATATTATATACTTTAATTTTTATTTCAGGTTTTTTGCAAGGGACCGGGAAAAATGTCCTGAGCTTAAAGTTATCGAGTGAGTACCTATTTACACGTTCAATGAATATATTTATATACGTAATTGTTTATTGTTTTTATTTTATTAGTGTGTCTATTCAGGGCTGGATCTAGAGGGGGAATTTGCCCTTAAACTTAAATCTGATAAGTTTCTCAGATTAAAAACATAGAACTAATTTTTAGTTATAAAAAAAAATTGATTTTTTTATACTTGAACGTTTTAATATTTTTTTCCTTGATGACAAAAGCATGATTACTCAAAAAGTTTAACAAATCTGAGTATAATCTAGAGCGCAAACGAGCTGCTTCCATAAACTATGACAAAGTGAAATTGAAATTTTAATGTTATTGTTTGTACATGTTTATAATTTTATTTTCTATTTTATGGTTCTGACCGTAATTTAGTTAATAAAATGTATTTATGTTATAAGACTATATTTATTTCGAAATATATTAACTGAAGTACAGTTTTGAAACTTTTGAATTATATGACTAGGAAGAGGATGAAAGAATGAGCGGCAAAATTAAACGTACTCTCTCTTGGAAAAAAATCCTAGATCTGCCCCTGTGTCTATTTATAAATTAATTAAATACATAATTATTCACAGTCGAACAAGTATTTTATTCCTTTTTACTTCCTTGTACGAAGTAAAGGAAGTATTATAATCGCAAAAATTTTCTGTTTTCAGATTTCAACGGAAATATCCATTTTGACCATCCCTGAATCCATTTTGACTAGTTTCGTCGTGGCGTCTGTACGTACGTACGTTCGTTCGTTCGTATTTCGCATAACTCAAAACTGTTAGCCGTAGAAAGTTGAAATTTTGTATTTAGGATTGTTGTGAAATCTAGTTGTGAACCTCCCTTTTTGGTCACTGCTTTATCACCGGAAGTAAAACATCAATGTAAAACATCTCAAATTTGGTAAATAGGACTTTTATATCGATATAAATGTATTTACTAGATTTTGGTTAAGATTCGTGAGCGGAAAAGGGTACTTTGCTTGAAGGTCATAATAAATTCAGTATCTTTTTGAGCCACGGATTTATAATAGGAAACTAGTTACCTACTGAAGGAAAACGACATATAATAACGGAATGAGACCTCCAGTGACAAGAGTGTGTGTTTGTTTGTGTGTGTGTGTGTGTGTGTGTGTGTGTGTGTGTGTGTCAATAGATGGATGACGGGACGTCGAATGCCGTTTTTACTGCAATCTTCTGAAACTAGTAACCAAATTCAGTATCACTTTGAGCCACAGATTTATAATTTAATAGGCGTACAAGGAAGTCATGTGTTGCCCACATCAGATATTTATTATAATTGTTAGATGTTGAGGCTGGTATTTTATTGTTATAGAGAAACCGTTTATACAAATATCAATTTAGAGATTGATTTTTCCTTATTTAAAATGCGGTCACCAGGACTGGACTGGTGGCACGGCAAGGATATTTCAAAGACAAGTCTTTCCTTATTCCAGGATCAGGTTGTCTTTATATAATTAGCTGTTAGCCATCTGTCACCTCGTGTTTAAATAACGATAATTTGTTAACAAGAGCGGCTTAGGTAATCTTTGAACGGTACCTCATAGTCATATCAACAGAAATACTGTTTATATTAATGTCATTTTTTTCTTTTTTTTTTTGTTTAGCATTTTACAATCGTAAATCAATTTTTCATTGTTTAATAAATTTTATCCAGGGCCGTGCAAAATTACTGAAAACATTTTGGGAGAATGTATATATATTAAAAATAATTTTATTACTAAGAATCTGCTTAAGAATTAAATTATCATTCAAATTGCTTGGATTTCTACTCAATATTTTATAATAAAAATCAAACGTTAAATTTTCTGAAATTGGAATTTGATTTTAAGGTAAAAGCATCCTTCGATATTTTATGGAAACTTGAGGAAAACTGAGTTTAAAAGACCCGAGAGTCAACCCTACGGAAAAAAACCGTATAATGTGAAAACGTTCTCCCAGATCAACTCCGGTAGAGATCGGGACAGTTTTTTCCGTCCTTTAAAATTCTTAAAGTGTGAGAAGGGCTTCAGACTGATGGTATTACTCAGTGACGCGCTATTAAGTCAGTTTATTTCAGAGGTTTTCTTCCCCTATTTGATTTTTCAGTGAGGTTTTCTCCTCAATTTCATTTTGGATGATCGTTTAGCAGTACAATACGTCCTCTGATATTCAGTTTTTTGTTCACGTCCACCTTTATTTTGAACCAGGCTTATGTACAATAAATTTAGTGGAACTTTCGCTCAATAATGTTTCTTAACATTTTTTTTAATAAGTGCTTTTATTAATGGCACAGCAATATTTTTAAAATTAAAAATTGTGACAAAGAATTATTTAAGAAAACGATTTTTCGAAACTCTTTATGTTTCTCCAGTTATTTAAGCTTCTTCGAAGACAGTTGAGTAGTATTTTCGAAAACAAGATATCATTAAGAAGGGAGCAAGAGAAACCTAAATGTTAAATAAACTTCTACCTTAAGTAGCAAAAGAAATAAGAAATAGAATAATTTCTATTTGAACTATATAAGTATTGCTGAATGTATGCAAGGTAATGGTAGCCAATTGCATAGTAATGAAGTACCGGTGTAACATTTTTACTTGAAACCCGGGATGAAAATTTCCTGCTTCAAATCGCCCCTTTCAGACGGATAGTAAATCTTTAAAATAAAATAAAACCGGTACCTAATTTTCCAAATTATACCAAAAATACTTCGAACTTCCAAAACGAAGTCCGCGCCTTTTATTTACGAGGTTTCGTTTCTACAGGCGTACTGGTGCCAGTAGTGGTACTGGTACTGCCACTACTTTCCGTAGACCGGTGGTACAAATAGCTCCTACTATCGGTATTTAAAACAGTCGGGAACTAGAAGAGGACACACCGAGTGGACGCGGTTCAAGGCCGGGGTCAACTAACTCGTGAGAACAGCTCGGCCTATCTTCAGCTTCTCTTTAGTGTCCGTAGCTTGTAATAGTCTCTAGTGTCGCTAATATTGTATGCCTGTGTACATATGCATATATATATATATATATATATATATATATATATATATATATATATATATATATATATATATATATATATAATGTGTGTGTGTATAATTAGGTTTTTATTTTAGCCTTGAGCCTCTAAAATAGCAATAAATAACTAACCTGTCAAGGTTTCTTCAGCTCTAGCGTCTTTACGGCAGAAAATTACAATACCACACACATCAATCTTAATTTATTTATTATTTTGTTATTGATGTTTAACGTTCTTTCCCACTCCTATTAAGTCGAGCCGGACAGGTTATAGCCTACAGGTTACTAGCCTATATTAATCAGAGTGAGAAGGTAAAGATTCTTTCCGTGGGTCCACTACGAAAAAATGTTAAAATCCTTTCATCACTAAAATATTCAATTTTTGGAATTTAGGGGTGAAACTTGTTTGGTCACAGCTCATTCGCCTAATATTTCCTTTGAGCTTATATTCAACCCGATCACTTTCTCCAGTGCATCTTCAGCTCACATAACTCTGAAATTGTCTATGGATGAGCTATATTTTATAACGGATTCTTATAGGGAATCATATTCTAAAGTTATATCAGTGAAAATATCGATACATCGCTTCGGAAAGACGCTCATCAAAAATAAATCAGATTTTCAGAACAATTTCCATTTTCCTCCAAAAGAAAGTCCATTATCAAAAATATCTTCGTAATAAACGTTGTAGCTAAGTGAATTAACTCATGTACAGTGCCCTACGTTATGTAATGACTGAAATAATCCTGAGGTAAAGTTCTCAAGTATGGTGTGAGCTTTTATTGATCGTTTCTTACAGTATATTAAAAATAATACATTTTTTGTCATTCGCACCGAAAAGCACAGGAGTCCTCAAAACACATTGATTTTCTTATGTTAATAAGACAATCAATATAATATAATCAAATAATCAATATAATATAATCAAACTCGATATAATCTTCGTGCTTTTCTGAAGTTGGTGTAACGAGCGGTATTTACTGGTCCTCTTGGGAGAAAAAACCGGCAATCGAGCACACACCACATTTGATAATTCCATTCCGATCTTTTGATCAAAACAGGGTAATACTTAACGGAGGGCTTTGTACGTGAACTAATTTAAATAACTATAACGTTAATTATGGATATATTTTTGATAAATGGCTTTCTTTTGGAGAAAAATGAATATTTGTCTGAAAAACATTATTATTGTGGTTTTTTATAAGCGCCTTACCGAAGCGTCGGATCGATATTTTCACCAATATAAAATCGATTTAGAATTTGATTTCCTAGAAAACCAAAAAACAAGCCCTAAAGAAATAAACAAGAATTTTGAGCAGACAGACAATCTAGTTGTAGCGTGCAAACCAGCCCATATCACTGCACATCTCCTTTGAACCAGTTCCATAAATAATGGCGTGAGGTCAGACTTGAACTTACTAATAAAACAACAGACGTCCTAGAAACTCTCGTGAAAAGTGCATGAGGGTTGTCGTCGGCTTCTGATGCTAATTTTAAGGGAGCTGCTGTTCATCACTCCATTCCAACCACTCCACGCCAAATGTAATGTGGAGCGACCATGAGTGTGAAATTCTGTTAATTTTTTATGTTTGATTAATGAAGAGTGGCTGGTATTCCATTGGTCTTAAACTCAATCACGCCAAACCAAAATCCAATCGCTCCAGCCGACCGTGAATTTCAAAAACAGATTGATTGGGGCGCTGAAATTCACAGTTTTTAGGATATGCTATAATATTAATAAAATGTATTGATCAGTAAATACAGTATAGTTAAATTTGACGGTATTTATTGTATATAATATGTTACAAAACTACTGGTATGAATAACATTAAATATAAATATTAACTTAAAGGAAATAAACATTTTTAGTGGATTTATGATTTCTGATATGTTTAAAATGTCTACTATTTTATTTATTTATTTTTTTGAAGGGAGGGGAGGTTAACATTGAATTAGCAAAGTTTCTTTGAGATGAATAATAGTGAATAGATGATATTAAGTTTGTAGAAGGGTAGTGGAAAGAAAGTCTTAACGGTATTAAAAATTTATTAATAATCAGATTATTGCATAAGCAACGTTTCGGTGTTCTTCCCCATCATCAGGATCACTCTTAATATTTGATATACATCCAAATAATACAGTCATGGTGTTTTTACATTTTTTTTTTGTATGCAACCTTTATATAAATACATAGCCAATAACATGTTCTTTTATAAAACGTGGTTTTATAATCTGATCGTTAATAAATTTTTAACAGTGTGAAGACTTTCTTTTCACTACCCTTTTACAAGGTTAAGTTTCTTTCTAATATAGAGGTATTATTTATATTTCATTAATCCTCAAAAGTTATATTAATCTCTGCATTGAACTATTTGTTGACTGTAATTGTTATAAAATATATGTCTAAGTATCATAAATGAGCATTAATCACAGCTTGCCTGTAAAAAATGTAACGATAGAGTGGAATGATAGTCAGTCAATCCTAATTAAATTATACGGCCGAGGAAGGATATTCTATATGTTATTTATTGTTTACTTCGATATTAATTTTTTTCGAATAGATAACAATTAAGGCAAGTATTTGTATTCATACGAAATAATGAGTTTAAAATCAAGGCACACCGGTTTTTGGCCCCGTGCGGTATTTTTGTAAACGGTAATTAATATTAATTGAAAAAAAAAATCAGGAATCAAATTGATAAAATTCTGTGAGCCTTTATAAGGAGGACACTGATTGGCGTATAACTATCGCTAAACTAGTCCTTGTGAATAATTTATGATGGGACTAACAAGATAATGGTCGCGCAGACCCAGCAATTTGATTTGATGAACGAGGGTGGTCATTGCTTGTCCTCCAACGCCACAATATATATGTATGTCCCAATTTATGGAAACAGTGATTAAGGAATCAGTTGAGGCAGGTGAGGTAGCGACAATTAAACTCACCTGTAATCTGTAAAGACCGACAGGTAGCCAACAGTTTGTCCAGTCTCGAGCAGCTTCAACTGCAATCAACACGACTAGACCGCTGTTAATTGAGTGTCTAGACGAGTTTATTAATATTCATATTTATTATACTCTGATTGTTTACTTACTCAAAGATGAATATATGAATAACAACACTGACCTCATTGAATTTATAAGTTATTGAACAATAATTGCTGTATGATTAATCACTTTAAAATATTTCGTCTTCGGAATCCCGATTTTATAAAGAGTTGAAGTGGCCTATCGTCGTAAGTGTTTCTTGCACCCTTCCTCTACCAAGTCATCCATTCCCGCCATCCATCATACATCTTCGACCTCCTTCAATTCAAATCTTCTATTCATTGCTGTCATATTCCTTCAGATTTAGGGTCCACCAATCCGCAGCTTATGACGGATCTTTTCTTATCTGATACTTACCCTTATGGGATTCCATTCCTCCCTCCATCTCTCGCTACAATACTCTTTCCAACTTGAAATCCCGTCTATTCAGTCACTTTCTGTCCATTCAGTTCCAAAAGAATTGTAAATAGGTATTTCTTATTTTCAATTAAAATTTCTACCTAATTATGTTTTAATACATATTTACTTTTTTAATTCTTATAAATTCATCCTCTTCAACTATATTTATTCTTAATTCATTAACATTGGAAGTTTGTTTTTATTTAAACGCTTAAAAGTGTTCATTATGATTTATCATAATTTCATATTATTTTCTTATTCATTTATTTGTTTAATTATTTGTTGATTCTCTTGTTCTTTTTTATTTTAATCTAAAGCTCGAAAGCTCAAATAATATTACCAGCATATTATTCCAAAGGGATCTGTCCTCGAACAAATACAGAATAATTGATTATTATTAATTATTCTGAGAAATATTAAAAAAAAAATTCTTATTAGTTTAATAATGGATAATTCTTATTTTACTTGTTTGTATTCTAGTCCTTAGATTTATTTATTAGTCATTATATTATTTATTTATTTATCCTTACATTATACGGTTTATTTATATCAAGCTAAAAAATTTGTGAACTTCATAATACAAGTCATAAAAGAATAGACGAATTTGTATTTGTATTTGATTAAAATATAAAGTTACTTCATATTTATATTAATTTTACTTTAGGAATTATGCGGTGTTTGGGGATTAATGAGTCACAGTATTCATAGTTTTGAGATCCCATTTGCCATTAATTTTAAATACCTAAAATGTTATTTATTTTTTTTATTTTTTTTTTAATACGAATGAGCATAAATTCAAAAAATAACAAACATAAATTGATTGTAAGGAAGATTTCAAACGTTGAGTCTCTCGAATTGCAGTAAATAACTAATCAGCTAAAGTTTCGCCGATTCAGGCGGCATCAGGACAAAAAAAATATAATAATAATGAAAGGTCACATACGTACAGAACAAATACTAGCACATCACTCCTGGACATCTAAACATATACTGAAGGAAAATTAAGGTAACATAGGAGCCGCTGGGAAAGGTATTATTCAAACAGCTGTTCAGAAGAAAACAGAAATTGCTTTAAATATAAGATAAAAATTCAAAAATTCTTTCGAGGTGTGAGTTATGTTTCACGTATCATTGAAGATCACTCATCCAGCTCCTTTTCAATCTGCACATCATGTTTGTATCATGTATAAATCTATAAGGATATTAGTGTGACGAGAAATCATAAGTAAAATGTATGGACAAGTTGATTTGTATAAATCAGCATGCAGTGTTTTGTTGCTTCAGAACTAGGGTTTTGAGCAACCCTACAAGTTTAGTCGTTATTAGGCTCATGGGTTTTGAATAAAAAAAATTAATTTTTGTAAGAGTTTTTGGTGGGGGAGGGAAAAGGAGGAGCTGAACTGAAATATACTTACTTGGCGTGTTTTCATGTGGACTTAGATAAGTGTATTGATTCTCTGTCTTCGTTTTAGATGTAAAATTTTAGCAAACCAAATGAGTCCTACATCAACTTGAAATATATACCCGCCTGATATTATTTTGTATAAATTTTAAAAAATAAATATTTTTAACTTTTCTGCCATTTCGATGGCATTTCCTTCAATCTGCAAAAGTATTTGAAATTGAAATGCGGTAATGAGGAAACGCCCCGAAGAAGGAAGTCGGAAACAGTGACTAAAACAGTAATCGGAACTAGACAATCAGTAAGATCGACTAATCGAATTGTTTCCTAAATATAAATCGAGTAGACTCTGGTCGGGAGGGGGGCGGGAATTAAAATAAATTTCTAATTGACTTTGCCCGCCGGCGGGAGAAGATGTGGGCGCTATTTCGGGAAGGGTCCGCATTCAGCCCACGCCCCCGAAAGGGGCGCTCCGAACGGGGGCGGAATTCTTTTTACGATGTAGCCCCCTCCCTTTGTGGATTGAGTTCCTTGATATCTCTTTTCTTCTCTGAGGCTACCTGACGTCTAATAGAGGACCTGAGATGTAATGGATATTATACGAAAAAAAATTCTTTCACATAAATACGCATAATTTTTATTTTACTTCTGAATAGATATATTTCATTTGTAGAGGATGAATGAAAGGATGAAGGAATCTTTTTTAATGTACAGGATTTGTGGATGATTTAAATTTAAAATACTCCAAAGCTAATAATATCTAAATACACATCTACACTATAATATAGAGTTTATAAGTTTGCACGCGCTTATTTCAGAAACTACCAGTCCGATTTGAAAAATTCTTTTTGCATGAATTCCTAAGGAAATAAATGTCCAACATGCAACAGCGTATGCCTCGTTGTTATGACAACTTCATAGCCATGGAAGCAAGTTGACAACACAAAATTTTAAATAAGTGCATTTATTTTGTAAAAAAGATGGGAGGGTAAGTGAATAGAAAAAGTTTAAAAACATGAAACTTATTTTATTGTCATTAAAAAAAAAAAAATATTAATTTCGACCCTGGTCCTTGAAAATGTCAAATGAAAATGAATAATACGTTACAGGTTATTTTGTATTTTAGGGATTAATCCAAATTTAAAATGGGTAACCTTGGGGCACAACTTTTTTTTATAATAAAATGGAAACAAGTAAATATGAACATGGCATTATTTAATGTAATAACTATTACTATGATATAAGTTGTAGATTTAAAATATCTCCAAGACAAAAACTAAATTTTTCTATTATAAATTTTAAAAAAAACTACAATTCAATACAAAATATTTCAAATTTTTTTGGAGAGTAGAGGTGCATCAGGAGTCTTAAGCAACTTGAGCAATTCATATGAAATTGGGTCCACATTTTTCAAAATTGCTAAAAATGTTTGAAGGATGAAAAATCCTTTTTAGTGTGAGCAGCTAAATTTTTGTGACAGCCCAATTTTTCAGAGTGGGTAGTGAACTAGGATGAATTTGATAAAACCTGTTACACACACATTCGTTATTGATTGTCTTGAAATTGTTCAAGGGTAAATAATCACTGTTCTGAGCGGCTGGTGTAATATATTTACATTAAAATTGTTTTTTCTTAATTTTATGGATTCAGATACAAATTTGTGGATTATTGGTTCTACTTTTTGTAATTATTATATTTATTTACTGATAATACTTATAACCAAATAAAAATAAAATATGACTTGGCCAGTTTTAGTTGTACGCCAACATTTATAACTAACTGGCTTATTCCTGTATAGTTTGTTATGCGGTATGGCATACCTTACGCGCCTGCTAGAATTGAGAAAAACAACCTCAACCCAAATTTTTGTCGATAAATTAAAAAGATAATATGATGTTATAAGATAATATCAAATATTAAAAGATAATATCATGATCTACTCCTATAATAGTGATTCAATTTCATCTTAAAATATGAAAAGATGCCTTTACTACATAATATGCGACAAATCTTGTATCGAAATATTCCAGAATCAAGTTTCATTAAACGTTTTATAATATGGCTCACTAAGTTAATGAGAGGTACGTAAGTATATATATATTTTTTTTGGAGTAGGTACGTAATTGTCTTGTTAAATGCAAACCCTGAACTGTTGATAGCTGACCCCCTTTTGGGTACGTGAATTCTAAACACGGATGTTTCACAAATCAGTCACAGAAGTTTGCTAAGCTAAAGTTTAACGAGTTGTCAATACAATTATTCAATGGCGTTCCACATCCCACTTTCATGGCTGTCACTGAACATTGTAAAATGTGAATTACAGAACAGTTTTAATTTTTTTTTCGATGATTAAATCAGTAAAATAATTCTCTGGAAACCAAATACTTCCCACTTGTCCCACAACCTGCGCTGCTACTGAAATCATGAACCTTCCAGAGACCTCGTACGAATTACCCCATAAGGCAGACCTAAGAAGTTCGTACTGTGTACTTTTAAATTGAATTACCTATTTCATAAAAATTAACTTAATTAAAACGTAGGCTTGAATGTAATATTTAAAGCATAAAAATTTCGAGAACATTTTTTAAAAAGAAGAAAAGTCTAGCTTCAAAAATTAAAACCTCAGATGCTTCATATGACGCCATTTCAGCTGCAAATAAATATAGCGGCTTATTTGTTATATTCTTAAATAAATTATGAAGTAATGATGTGGTCCGGGAGGCGGTCAAAATAATGGATCATAAAAAGTAAAAACTATATTACTCGGAACCGACGTTTCGACCCACTTTACAGATCTTCTTCAGGACTGAATAAACAAGATACAAAAATAAAAATAAAACAATGGTATATACAGTGAATGAATTAAAATTAATAATTAAAAAGACTTAGTGAGAAAAATGAAATTTTTAAATTTTGTAGTGAATTTTTAAAATGCTATAAGATGGAACTGATAGAGTTATAACAACTAAAAATGAATTTGTTAATATTAATATATTAAGCTGATAATTAATAAAACTGGCTATATAATTATAATAATAGATAAAATAAAAGAGAAATAACAATAACTGATAAATTAATAACTCTATTAAATAATTAAAAAAGGGAATAAAAATATATAAACAGGCAAAATTTAGTACCTTGAAGCTCAAAGAGAGGTGGAGGAGTGACTTAGCAAAGTAGCAAAGTGATTAAGGAGGCGGTGTAGAAATAGTAATTAAGAATGTCATTAATAGTTATATAGAGAAGGGAGTGGGGATGGGTTGTCATTATATATGTGGGTTGATCATAACATTGTATAAAAGAAGAATTGAAATTAGAAGAAAAGGAAAGAAACATTATTGGACCATCTCATTCCTTCGTAAAGTTCTACAGTCAACTATTGATTATTCAATTCAATTAAATATGTAATATTTCAAAAATTTATTTCAAATATTTTACACTACTAGCCTCACGCAAACGTTAGCCATAGGTGTCAGAGTCAATATTTAGCGCCGTCAAACGTTGGCGATATTATGTAGTTATGTTAATGGCATACAAATCTCTGAATACAGTTTGGTTTTGGATCGTTTTGCATGTTTGTCTGCGGCCTGAGCTCTGTTTGGCAAACATCTATAGTCGGATGATTAACGCTGTCGGCGCATTAAATGCATCGGAACGTTGAGCAAGATAACAAGCAAGAGCAAGATTCAATCTCTAAGTACAATAGATAAAAGAAAATATTGCCTCAATATACTCTCCTCCATAGTTTCAAAGATTATTTATGTAAATTACGGGAAGATTCTAGAAAATAGTCTTGAACCTCCTAAATAGTAGTGAATCACTAACTAGTCCAGGTTCAGGACAGAAAAGCGTGTTACGAAAATCCAGAGCAGAGATAGTACACCTCACGTTAAAAAATAAAACATTCAAACAAATTATCGTACAACAAAAACAACTATACATATGCTTTTATACATTTGTATTATACCTATTGGGTCTCGGTGAAAATTTTTGCAGAAGTTCTGAAAATTTGCTTAGTTATGTTTTTTTGAAGTAGAACTTTCAACTTTGTGGCCTCAAATTTTTCCGTGAAACATAAAAATAAAAGCTCAATAACTAATATGGATATTAAATTCATCATAATTTCACGATTGGCTGTATGAAAATTTCCAATGCCATTTAATAAATAAAAAAAAAATATGGATATTACACCTCATAACTTCTACACGCTCTCCTTTCAAAACGGAACGCGGAACGAAAAAATCAGTATAATCAAAATTTTAGGTAATTTAATCTTACTTAATTTAGTATAAAATGAATAATAGAATTTATCCGATTAATATATGATTTTCAAGTTATAAGCAAAATAGACACCATTTTTTTTCATTATTTCTGGGGAAAATTCAAGGTAAAACAGTTGAAATTCGTAATCAGCACCCTAAAAAAACATAAATGAGCAAATCTTTTTGCTAAAGTTGATGCTCCTAAACGATCCTCCGGACCAAAAAAATATAGGATATAAAATGTTTATTATAAAGTTTATAAGCATAAGAGACTTAAGCACATTGTAACATAAGTTAATTATTTATGTGTATGCATATGTTTATTTTTTCATTAATATTATTTATTTTTTTAATTTAAATATTACATATACCTTATTTTTATTTAATTTTTTTTTTAAGACAAGTGAATTGAACAAATTGTACAACAAATTAACTACATGTGTGTGTATATATGGGTTGATCATAACAATGTATAAAAGAAGAATTGAAAATAGAAGAAAATGAAAGGAACGTTATTGGACCATCTCATTCCTTCTTAAAGTTCTACGGTCAACTATTGATTATTCAATTCAATTAATTTATTGGTATATTATATTTTACTTTGTCATTTCTGTTTTAGAGATATTTTTATTTTATTTTATTTTTTTCCCTCTTGTAATGTATTACGTTTGTTTGCCTATATTTTATAATCCATTGTAGTGCTTACGTACAGTGTATATGAGCTCTTAAGGCTTAAAACCACATTTATATATTGTAAATACTCAATAAAATTTTTATTATTATTATTATTTAGTACAGATTGATGTTTAAAAAAAATATAATTTTTTGAGCGTTTATATATATATATATATATATATATATATATATATATATATATATATATATATATATATATATATATATATATATATATATGTATATTTGTATTTCTGGAAAAAAATTATTTCACAACATTTGTATAGTTTGATAAGTTGACAATCCTAAAAGTACCCTTAAAAACATAAATATGTAAATTTTCAGACATTCTCCAAAACTTTCTAGGTAAAAGATCCAAAGGTCTGGCCTATTTTCAGTGATAAAAATCTCTATTTGATTTGTCTTTTTTAGACTTTTGATGTGAGATGTGCTATGTCTGGACTGAACTTAAGTGACCTTATCTTATTCTGTCTTGGTAATGGCCTAGCGCCACGATGACCGGCCCCTCGGAGTATCAGTCTACGAAGTTCACTACGCTATATCTCAGCTAATACTGGCCCGATTTAAATGATTTTTTTTTCCTTTTGTAGGAAATTTCACCAGCTTTCATTTATATTACAATAAAATCACCAAATGTTTGCAGAGGGATTTTTTTATTTATTTGATATTTGGATTCTACGTGCTTGAAACGTAAAACCTCAAATTTTGAGGAGAGGGAGGAGGGTTAAAAAAAAATTTTCCTTGGTCGATTCCAAAGGGCTATTATTGAAAATAGTAAACCAATAATATAGAAATTATTTTTACAACAGGGCCTTGGCGTATACAATGTGATCAGTGCAGTCGAATGACCTGATTTATCTGCTGAATGAAGGGAATTTTTATCAAATGGTTCTCACCGAGACGAAACCCACTACCTTTTTGGGAGCAATCTATCAGACGACCTGACTCATTTGCGGATTCAAAATTAAGAAAAGAAAATTATTAGGACAATTCAAAATTTATCGTCTTTTGCTCTATTATTTCAGTTAATTAATGAAGAATAATGTCCTAATTGTATTGTAATAATAAACCGGAGAATATATTATACATATTTAACAAGAATCTGAATGTAGTTTGCGATTAAAAATTCTAGGAATCGGTAAAGTCATGAAACGAGAAACAGGTGATTAAGGTTTCCTAATTTTTTCACGAAATGGAACAATAGGGCAATCGTTAATAGGCCTTTGAAATCATCTTCATTCCAGTCCCTCCACTGTATCGTTCCAAAATTCCACTTGGAATCATCGTCAGTGGCCAGCCTTAGATTATAAATATATACTGTATTATACTTTATACAGGCACTTGATGCAGTCGGTAGTAGGTAAGTAACAGGCTGGAAAAATAACTAAAGCATAATAATACCTACCAATTTTCACTTAGGTAACGATTGTATGTTGAGATAGTACCTAACCTTGTACCAAGCGTAGCAAGATTTTTCAATATATGAAAAACATTTGTCCAATAAATAAAACAGCAGTGCAAGTTGACTATTAAGTTCAGAAAAACGCCTTGAGGAGCCGTTAGGAGACACCTAATCAGAAGAGACAGACAGACCATCTTGCAGTGCTGCCAACATAAGTAGCCACCAGAAGAAGACAGAGGCACAAGGCGCAGGCGCGGGGGGTATCGAATGGGCCAGAGCAGATTTATAGGCCCCCCCTCTCCTTAATTAGGCAATTTATACCGAGCCCTCTACTAGCGCCCTCCTCGTTTTGGACCTCTTCACTTTTCACTGTTTACTCGCTGTTATTGTAATGCATTATTATAGTTATCATTGTACAAGCATTTATGTATTCAGTGATATATTCTTTTATCCAATAAGAGAATGCAAGGGGAGAGAAACACTGTATCCTGTCCAACTACACTGAGTTTCTACTAACACAACAGACCAATCAATGTATAAGAGAAATATAGTATATACTTTTTTTTTAACGTTCATTTTCTTTCTTTTTTCTAAATTCCATTTCTCATTTTCAATCAACTCTCCTTAATTGTTTTATGTGATGAAATCTTATACATAATTAATTTATATATGCGAAACTTGGCTGCTTCGGTTAAGGTAAGAACAACCCCTAAAAGTTTACGAAAAAAAAGTATTGCATTGACCTGAGGATTATCATAAAGGTTCTATTTACAAATTTTCAATTACAAAACGATTATTTACCTACATAATTACTTACGGATTACACATCCTTACAATCAAACAGTTTTAGATTCGATTTATAAACCTAACATAATTTTAAGTGGTAATAGTAGAAAAAATCTCTTACATTCGCGTTTCTGTTTCGTGGGATTCGTATTAGGGATGTGAATATCGAAAAAATGTATCGATATAGTTTTTGGAAAAATCGAAATAGTAGTTCGAAATATGAGGTCTCGATTTTAACATTTTAAAGGATCTTTAAAACGGACACACACATATCGATATTTTTGTGCTGTTATAATTAAGATATTATGTTTATTAAGTTCATTTACAAAATACTTTAAGAAATAGGTCACTATCCTTCTTCTGAATCGTTTAGGTTTTTTTTTAATTTGATAAAAGAAATGACGATATTTTGAAATATCGATATTTCTCTGCCGATATCATTAAGTTATAATTGTTATAATATCGATATTACTCTGCCGATATCATTATCCTGTTGTTTTTATTTTGATAATTTATAATATGATTTATATAATAAGAAGCAGGTTATCTCTAAATCTCTTTGCGATTCGTTTAGTTTTTTTTTTTTTTAATATCATAGAAATAACGCTATTTTTATGCCGAAATTATAAAGATAATGATATTGTTAATCAATATCAATATCAATATCGATATTTTGCTTTCGACATCCCATCGCTAGATAACATCATAGATATTAATATGAACATTCCACACCACAAGTTTTTATGGTTGTGTGTTTGTCGAACCCGCCGTCCTTTTAGAAAGTTTTTACTTCGATATTCAAATTTTAATATCGATATTGCGATAAATCGCAAAAAATAAATATATCGATATATTTTTTTTAAAAAATAACAAACTCTACATGAAACGTATACACGATAAACATTAGTATATTTCATATACCTATAACGTATACATTGGTGTCAAATTGGCGACATTACATGGAAACTGGGCAATTATGTGGCAGTATTATTATTTATCACTCCAAGCTCACTTAATTACATAATTTGTTTCAATTATGCTATCCAGATTTCTTAAATATAATTTTTTGAATTTTTTTTTTAATGTGATGTGGATCGCGAGAATCTTACCTGATGCAATGAATGGCCTTGGTTTTAATTGAGTTTTGACAAGCATGGTATGCGTTAAGTAAGATAATGGGGGGCAAGTGCGTTTTCGGTATAAGTGCGCAATCGTCTCGTTAGCCCTCAACTAGTTAAAGCCAAACCCTAAACAACAAACGGAGTATGATATCTAAATGTTGATCACAAATCAGCTACGAGAGATCACCGAGGCGAAATATAACAATTCCAACCTGTTGATTATGTTGGATCTTTCAACTTCTGCTGTGCAGCTGTATTGTTACTTATCCACCGCTAGCCCTGTTATTTTTTTAATTTTTGCTGTAGCTAGAACCTTCAAAAGCTTCAATAAGCCCTGTGATTTGTATTTCACCTTGCCAGTTTCTAGTTTTTTTAGCGCTAGTCCGTAGTTGCCCCAGCAAAACATGATAGTTGGGGTAAGATTAAACAATAAGTACAACTTGTGTGTAACGTACACTTACTTCTACTACCATGATTTTTTTGAGTAACTGCGGACAAGGGCATTGAAATTTTCTTTTTTTCAATATTCAATTATTTTTCACATCCCATTTCATGGCTGTCACTATAATATTACCATATAAAACGTGAATATTATTAGTTTTAACTTTCGATTATTACATTAGCAAAATAATTCTCTGGAAACGAGCTACTTCGCACTTTCTACACAACTGCTACCTACTGTTTCAATAATTAATCTTCCAAATACCTAGTGCGCATTTACCCCTTAAAGACAGGAACAAGTGCCTACTAGGTACTACTACATTAGATTATCAATTTCATAAAAATGGACGTGATTGAAACGTGGGCTTGAATGAAATATTTAAAACATAATCGTGTCAGGATCATTTTTTTAAAAATGGAAAAATCTTGCTTCCAAAATAAATATTTTACAGTCATTTAAAGTAGAACTTTGTAAATTCAAGTGAACCCACATTACTTTCAAATGTTTTCTTAATTATTTTTTAAAAATTATATTTCATCATAAACGGTTCTGGAATTCAGTTCATGAAACAGATTAATAAATGATATTTATTAACTATTTATTACATCTATTTTAAAAAATATATATAATTTTGTTTATATTAAGACGTTGCATCTACATCTACAGTGTGTACCCAAAAAAATAGGATAACCCTTAGGGGGTTTATAGCAAATTTAAATCTGAACAAAAAGTTCCTTTCAACAATAGTCAGTAAATGAAGTCTTTACCAGTTTTTAGACAGAAAACATGAAAAAAGTACGTTATACGAAACTTTTTGGTAATTTAATGAATTAATGAAGAAACGACTCCTTGCATAAAAAACCCCGGATCGAAACTAAAGTGATAAAGAATTAAACTTGGCGTCGAATGACACCAATAACTGTTCGATAGATCTAGTACACGAACTTTGGAGAATTTTCGAAGTTGCCATGATTTTCTGAACAAACTAGGTTCCAAGTCCGTCGGTTTTTCGAATATTTTTGTATTTTACAAAATAGACTAAAACCAATTTTTCTAAAAATAACAAGTTGGTTTGGAATTCGACATTCGCCAGCTATTTCGAATATCATGCCAACTCCGACAACTCACCAAAGATCGTGTGGTCGATCTATCCAGCTGTTGTTGATCTCATTCGACACCAAATCTTATTCTCTATCACGTTAGTATCAATCCGTTTTTTTTATGCAAGGAGTCGTTTCTTAATTAATTTCCAAAAATATGTCTAAAAACGTATTTTTTCACATTTTTGGTCTGAAAACTGGTCATGACTTCATTATAAAAAAAATTTTAAAAAAACCTCCAAAGATCATCTTTTTTGGAGTGGGAGGACACCCTGTATTCCCAAATAAAGTTTCTTCAAAGAGACCAAAACATATTGAACGATATCATTCTCCAATTAACATGGATATTAGATAATTAACATATATAAATTTATGTATAAGATTGTCGAAATAAAAGATGATAACTGAACGGAGCTGCCATGGTTCCGATGAAGGTGTTTACTCCGAACCGCCTCCAACCGCCCACTTAATAATTGCTTCTCGGACAACGCCTGCTCTGCTCTCTATATTTAGTTACCTCAAGTTTTATTTTTTCCATCTATCAGTTGTCTTTTGTGAAATTTTCAGTTCAAATCCAGTCTGAGTTCCGGAATGGAATTTCTTTTTACTTTTATTTTAATTTGGGACTATTTTTTTAAAAAATAAAAAGAATATTATATTTATATTGCAGAAAAATTGCCCACATTTCTCCAATGTTTCAACTAATAAACAACAGAGCTGCAACTGTAGTTTTCGTATGAGTTCTAGCCCACTGCGGAATCTTCGGTAATGAAAAAGCTGACAAAACAGCCTTTTTGGCTTAAAAAGAAAAGTTGCAGGGGTGGCTGAACTGCAAGATGTTACCTTGGAAAGTTGGGTGCACCAATCTAAGAAAAGGTTGTTGGTAGATTGGGAGAAGAATTGGAAAGGAAAAGAGTCCAAATAACTAGAAGCAAAACCTAACTGCGGCAATCGGTCCACAAGCTCCAGAACGTCAAGAAAGGAAGAAATAATATTGTGCCGAATTAGGATTGGACACAGTCAGTTTAAACATGGATACCTTTTAAGACGTCTTCCATAAGAAGTACCCACATACAAAAAGTGTAACAATACCCCACAAACTGTAAAACACTTACTGATAAGAGTGTAACCTATCTGAAAGAATAAGGGAAAAAATTGGACTATCGAAAACATTAAGAGAAGTACTGATAGATAAAGAAAAAAAGTAATCACTTCGTTAAAATTCTTGAATAGCACTAAATACTACAACAGAAAATAATTATCCGTTGATGCCAATGTCTCTTTAGGGTAGAGGCGTAGAAACAAATAAAATAAATAAAAATAAAATAACTAATTATTACTTAATAATTTAGCTTTTTTCTTTTCTTTTATTTTTGACATTATTCATATTTTTCTTTCGTAATGTTTATTCTTAAAGCAAATATAAATAATTTAAAAAAAAATGAGCTGAACTATAAGATTACTTCTGGAAAATTCTCTTACAAAAGTCTCAAATGTTAAAGTTAATAAATGAATTCAAAACAGCTAAAGTAGGTTACTGTTCAGCTGTTTGAATTTTCAAACTCCACTATTCTCCCGTATTGTTTGGCCTGCTGGCTTGAGATGTGCTATCTCTAGTGCTCTAGATTCAATTAGTAGGTAATATTATGTTGCCAGTCTTGTGGAGTGCAGCATTGACGCAATACTAAATCAGCCTTTTTCTTAACTTTTACGTAGTAGTACTTATGGCGAAATGCCCACTTTTACATTTTACCCTACATCTTTAGAGGCTTAAGGCTTTGTTCTGGAATCTTTCAGAAATAACAGCTGATGGAAATTAATAAATAATTTTAACAAGCGACAAGTAATCTGTACAATAAAACCTCAAGGTGCATCGGACTATGTCCGTCGTTTAGATCCGCTAAACCCCCACAACTGTTGAGTATTGGAGGTACCTGTAGTGCCCATTCCGTATCTTTTTTTAAGTTACATCAATAGGAAATCATTGAACATCTGATAGTGAATATAGAAAATTCTTGTCAACAACTTCATTGTGAGAGAATAAATGAATAAGGCTAGATATATAATAAATTAAGGATAAATAAATATTATGTTTTGTATTTTTTTTTTCAGTGATTACAACCGTTCTGAGATGGGAATCCTGACCCAAAGTAATTAATAAAAACCTTTATTAAATGTATTAATCTGAATTTTCCAATAATAAATAGATTAAAGGACCTATTATTTTACTAGGAGTTTTTATTTTTAAAGTTTGAAAATTTTTTTTTTTAAATATCTGAATTCTTAATATTATTATTTCTGATCTGAAAGCTATGAAGTTAATAAGAAATAACTGTGTTAAATTTCTAACAGCGGTTTATCTTTAAAAAAATATGCATTTATTATATTCATTTTAATTTTAAAAATATTATGTAAAAAGCCAAAACATGTCCTATCAGGAAACTCAGAAAGAAAAATTTACGAAGAACAATCAACGAACAGAGCGAAAAAAATAAATATATTTCCATATTAGAATAGGTGTCGTTGAATTTAAATATCATATTTAACTCAGATTTCACTCGTGGTCAATTTTAACTTAGCAACACGGACGTCGTCAGCGGAGGGAGGTGTGCCACCCTGTACCATCAATAATTTGAAAACCCAAAAAGTTGGGACATTTTAAATTTCAGATCCTAATTCAAACTGATAAAATTGTGGAGAAAACATTTTACTCAAAGAATTCCTAAAATTTAAACCAATACTAATGTCACCATTCGGGTGAGGTATATGAAAAGAGTTGAAATTAATATATTCATAATACGGTTGGAAAAATTATATCTAATCTAGTTGGGAAATACCGTAAAAATTGTTAGAAAAGCTTCAAACTGATCTAAGTGTAAAAAGAAAAACCAAACCATGACATATATAGGGGTGAATACAAAAAATTGACCGTTTCACGGGTAAAAATGAAGTTTATTTTTTTCTTACATCTCTGTTGTTTCAAATGGTGTTGTTATTGGTATCTTTTTAATCTTAATACTATTCTCTATCATTTAGCAAACATAATGCCTCTCAGTACTTGTGAGGCTCAGCATTCTTTCAAATCAAAGTGGCGTTGAGGTATGAACAGAACAGGCACTATTAACCAGTCCACTCCAACCGACCGCTGCATGCCAATTGGAACGTGGAACGAATGTGAGTGTGAATTGGGTGGCCGAGCGGGTTAACGCGCATGCAATAGTGCACCTAATTACAAACCCAAAGGTTGTGAGTTCGAATCCCGGTCTCGGCATTTAATATAATTTAATTTAATTAATGATTACTTTAATTCCTCAAGCAATTAATCACCCCTTCCCTCGGGTATATGAGGCACGTTAGTCTACTGGCGGAATCTCACACACACACCGGTCTAAGGGGTGATGATCCTACCCCGTGTACCTAAATTGTGAATCTCGTTGTGGTTTTTCAGGACTTAAAATAGCCGCCAGAAGGTTTGGTCCATGCACGGTCAGCTTCGGGGAAAGAAATTTTGGTTCTCGTTCGCTTGGTGATGGCCCCCAACAGACATACTCCGTGGATTTAGATCGATTTGTCACTGTCCTTGAACCCGAGTGAGTCAGTGGGAAGGGCACAGCGGAATTGTCCCCAAAGGAACTAGTTATGGAGGCTAAGGATAGCCTACCGCTACACCATGGAAATTCTTAAGAATTATACTAACCGGTACATTAAATTTTGGAGACTACAACCCCTCACATTGAAATATCATTATAAAATACGTTTATTCGTGAGCTGTCAGTAACAAATGGAACGATGGACTTGAGTCATCGCCAGTGGGGCTCTAAAAATTTCTTCTTCACTCAATTACTCCAGTCGATCCACTCCATGATTCCATATTTCTATTGATTATGATCGTCAACGGTGGCCTTAACATATGTTTATAAAACTAAAGAAAAACAAAACGTTATAATCATGATTTTTTTTTTTTTTATCTCATATAAGAAAGAAGTGTTTATATAAACTGTTTTATCATTCAGAGAAATGGACCTTCAAAGGTAGATCGAAGGTGAACCACAATATGGTACTTTGCTACTCGTTCAATAAAACAAAGCTCCAAACATAACCCTTCATTAATGACTAAGGTCAAACCCTTATAACCAGCCCCCCCTTGCTAACCAGGGGTCACTCAATCAGAACGCCCCCAATGGGGGGTTTCAACAGCGGTGGGCAACTGCTCAATGGAGCCCATGGGACACTGTCAGTCCCGGCCCGCAATGTTCCCACAAGCCGTCCCATCTTCAAGGCAGTTCTGACGAGGCCAACGTACAGTTGCATGTTATTGTGTATATATTTAAACGTTTTTTTTTTTTTTAATTATTTAACGGTTTACAGAGTAAAATAATAAAGATTCAAAAAGTAATGTATCTTGTTTTAGTAGCACTACTTATTTTGTTTTTTATTTGCTTTATTAAATAGCATTTTAAATAAATATTGGAGATATGCATAAAAAGTATAACTAGTATAAAGTATATAAAATAATTACAAAAAACTATTGTGGGGCATTTCGCGGAGATAAGGCAAATTTTTATTGAAAATATCAATTTGTAACATCTATTTGACAGAAGAAAATTAAAGATTTGAAATAAACCGAATAATTTTAAGGTGTAGCTCCTCATATATCTTCAAACCCTTTGATCAAATGCATGTTTAGTGTTTAGTTAAATTAGAGCTGACCACAAGTGTAAAGTCAAGTGTCATTACTTCTTATATATATATATATATATATATATATATATATATATATATATATATATATATATATATATATATATATACAACCACCTCTTCGAGATACGACTTCATCTAGGAAATTTGGGAAGTTTTTTTTTTTTTTAAATAAACTGTGATAGTTATAGATTTAGAGATTTTTTTAAATTTTTGTGCTCTCATATTAGGACTTCATATTGTCGTCAGAATTAATAGTTTTTTCTTGGTCGATTACAAAGGTTCATTATTGAAAAAGTAATAAAACAAAACCAATTAAAATGTGGTACAAATATTCATTTAATTTATCTCGTACATAAAACGATTTTCAGGCTGAGATTAAGTTATATATCAATAATTGAACATTCGTGTGATTGAGAGGCTTAAAAGAAAAGTTTAATAAATAAAATTTCAGAAATAGGATCGATCCTTATTTAAGTTAAAAGTAACATATTATATATATATATATATATATATATATATATATATATATATATATATATATATATATATATATATATATATATATATATATATATATAAAATTTATAATATTAAAATATTTATTCATAAAGAAATTTTTATTTAAAAAAATAATAGAAAAAAGTTGAAACAGATTGAAAGGAGAGAAAGGCTGAAATAGTGAGATTGGAGTGACAGATGAAATATGAAGGAGCAAATGGACGCTGACGCTACCTAGTGGCCGCCTGGTTAACTAACTACTACTCCATTTCTTGCTTACTACTTACTACTAATCTCAAGATTTGTATTTAGTATCCAACATAAATAACGAATATATTAGATATATGCTTTATATGTATTTATTTATTGAAATTTAGCATAATTTTATACTATAAATTAATAATCTTATTTTTTTGTTAAACATATGTGATATACCTAGTTTGAGATTTAATTGTTTCAAATCATAATACTGTTTCTAGTAATATATAAATAATTTTAATAATATAGAGATAATACAAAATGTAAGGAAGGGAAAAAAGATAAAGAAAAAAAAATATATATGTATATATAATATTAGGATGTGAAAAAAAAAAAATAATATTAGAAAAAAATAGTTATCTATAATTATTAAGATAGTACTATAATTGCATTGTATGTTTGTTAATATTTCTAAAATTAAATATCTTAATTGACTAATGCTTAAGGGTATAATCACATAATTTAATTATTTAAAAGATCACACACTAACACAAAAGATCCCAAATTAAGTTGGTAAAAATAATGAATAGCATACATAAAATTAAGTAGAAATTAATTTAATGTTTTTTTACTGGATCTCTCAGTTTTAATTGTTTCAATTGATTATAATTAAATTTTAAGAATTATTTTGTTTTAATTTTAATAAAATTTAAAATTTTAATATTGTACAAAGTTTTTCTGCTATCATAATTAAAGCTACCAAAAGTAATTAATTCATCTGATCAGATATAATTACTAATTTAAATAATTATATTTGGGAATAAATAAACATAAGGTTACTGGATGTATCTCCAGATGTATGAAAACAAATGGAGATTTAAATTTATAATTTAATTCAATTTATAATATAATTAATTTAATATAATTATAATATAAATAAAAAGAAATATTTCAAAATCTTATTCCAACAGGTAGTCATAAATAAAGGATCCTAGACAGATATACTTGTACAACCATTTATAATTTAATTATATTATTAGAAAAACTAAAATACAAGTAAATATAAAAGAAGGAACATTGAAACAGGATCTATCTTAATTACCAATATTTAGTAATTTCATTTAAGTATATTCTTTTAGTATAATATATTATTAGTACTTCATTAAAATAAATAAACAGAAAAAAAATATACATCTTAATAATTCGTAATTCTGAGCTTTTTTTCTTATTCTGGCGATGCTCCTGAATTCCTACTTCTGCTCAGGAACACACCAAATACGTTGTAGGAAAAATCTAGAAAGCCTTCAAGTGCAATTCTACATTGTAAATTTTCAATCCCAAATTATAAAAATGATATTTTTTCACAACCTCTTATTTTATTCTTGCATCTACAAGATTCGTATTACATATTGCTTTTTCATAGTATCCAATTTTATTTATCAAAACATTTTAAGGAGTCGTGTAAAGAATTTAATTATTTAATAAGAACATAATCTACCGACGAAGAAGCTCAAATTTTGTTTGTACTAATCTCACTAATTTAATACAAGAAATTATAATTTTTAAATTTCATTATTGTCAGCGCTAGGAAAATTCACATAAATACATAATTTTTTTTGCATGCATGGGGTTTAAAATCCCCACATTCTCGAAAATTTTAAGCTTTGTACTGTTATGTTGTTTTAAATCTGTGGAATGATGAAATATTTTTTCTTATTAAATTTTTTGAAAATCCAATTTTGTTACTTATGGTTTTTCCATTATGTGAAAATAAAGTTGCGCCATTTCGTAAAGCTGAATATTGTATAAAATATACCCATACATTTTCCCTGTTTTTATCGGTTCATTATTATTATTCCTGTTTTATTTGAAATCATATGATTCAACATTCTTTTTTTTTTCTTCTTTTTCTGAATGAGCAAAATAAATGTATGTCCTATAAAGGTCTGGACAGTGTCCGATTCAAGCATCTCCGGTTATTAAATCCAGATAAGTTATTGTCAAAAAAGTTATTGTAGTTAAAAAATATTAAGGCATGAGTAATATAAATTTCTGACAGTTTAGAATTATTAATTTTGTTCGAAATTTGACATAAATTAAACATTCTTGAGCATAAAAATAAATAAATAAAAAAATTGCCTTAAAAAAATGATAGCATTTATTTAAAAAAATCTATTAAATATTTGATTCTGTTCACTGCATTTTTGGTTTGAAATAGCGAAACCCTTTTCTTTTACTAATAATATTACAGGTATATCACAATTAAATATTCAATTTCACAAAAATAAAATGAATACGTTGCTCAAGATAGTACAAATGGATGTTAAGATCAATATTTACAGCGCAGTCTAATAAGGAATGAAATGGCATAAAATCAATACTAATCAATACTTAAATGGTAAATACTAGGTTGTTACAAAAGTATTTGTGCTTTAATTCATTACTGACATTAAAGTCTCCATTTGAATCCTTATTCAAAACTGATGTAAACAATCCATATATCGTTGTTTAGTTTGACTAATCCTTTATTTAATTATGTATACCAACTGCCTATACCTTTCATTCCATTTTATAAATTCCACTGTCAATGCTGGGAGATAAAATTTTCATTCGTGGTCTTCTGAGGCACTACTGGAAAAAAGGATTAAGTGCAAAGGCAGCTGCTGAGGAAATTTGAGCGGTGGAAGGTGAAATTGTGGTGCATCGTATTTTGTTCAGGTGGTTCAATTCTGGGAACAACAGCCTTCAGGGTTTGTGTTTGATGGAATTATGAGGATGTTTTGCACTTTGATCTGGTTCCAGATGGAAGGGCTGCTGACATTTAGCGTTACTTTGAACAACTCGAAAGAGCAGTCGAGAACAACTGGAGAGTTTTAAAAGAGGAGTCCTCTGCTTTGGTCATTCATATTTAAGTGATGTTTCAGCAAGACATGGTCCTGTCCATTGTTCACTCTTAATCAAAGATAGATTCTCAGAAATGGAGGGTGTTAGCATCTTACTCCACTCTCCTTACAGTCCTGACATTGTACCGTTTGGCTATGGTCTTTTACGGTCAATGGCACATTTTTTGAACTTAAAAAACAACAGGAATGTCAAATCTAGAATGAGGAGTTTTCCGCCTTGGAAACCAAGGACAATCAAATTCAAAAATGGGTTAAAGTAATTGGCAACGATGGCCTATATTTTAAAGAATAATTTTAATTTGTAGATTTTATACTGCACAAAGACTTATTATATTTCACTGTCCGAAAAAGAAAAAAAATTGTGTTGATTTCCATTTTAATTAGTCATAATTTCTGATTTATAATCATCTTTTTTTCTATTCAAAACAAAAAACAATAGCTTTATTCTAAAAATAGAATTTAATTTTCAAATAACTTTTAGCATTGCTGCTGTACTCCACAAGGTTAAAACTGACTAAATGGGTTTGATATATTTTTCATGGATTCGAATAATTTGTTATTCCTCTATTTGAAAATTTTGGTGGATTTAATACATGGATAATGCTCCATTTTTAAAATACTGTAAACGTAATATATATATTATATTAAATAGTTAATATTTATATCTCAAATCTAACAACCAAATGCACACGTATATTATTGAGGAAAGAAAATTCCAATTGAAAAAAAAAATTAAATTAGAATATCATAATACTATTTAAAATTAAAATTTAGAAGTATAACCACTAAAATGAAATCTGAAATACTAAAATGTATTAAAAAAGTAATGTCAGAAGTGGGATTCGAACCCACGCCCACAGAGTGGACTGCGACCTGAACGCAGCGCCTTAGACCGCTCGGCCATCCTGACTGGTACTTAGTACCTTCCGTATATAATAATTTTAATTTAAATAGTTATGTACTAATAATAAATGGTTAAATATTATTATTATTATGATGACTTGTATGAATGTTGAACGGATAATCGCTTATGTGCTAGTGTTACTACTGAGGAACCTGCAGACTACTAACGCGTTTGATTCTCGACCTCAGAAAAAATATACCAGATGATCTTGAGCGAGGTTCATTCTCCATCAGATGAATAATTAAGTAGATCGTTATAAACAAATATAAATAGAACAATAAAGAAATAAATAATATTTATTGGCATTCTCAAATTACAATATTTATCTTCAAACCTTAGGCCGAATTTTATTTATTATTTTGCTACAAAAAACTTGAATTTATTGTGTTAGTCTCCCACGCGGTGTTTCCCAAACTTTCGACATCTGTGTAGCCCTTCTACAATTATCGTGACACTGAGTACCCCTCGTCAAAAAAAATAAATATATTTTTTCCTTTTTTAGAGCCATCGACCGGTGTGAGTATGGCCAAAATTAGCGTTTTTCTGTTGCTGGGCACGTACCGTTCGATTTAAAAAACGCCCCTTTTGGAGTGGTTTTACAGTACATTTTTAGTTATATTCCTTATATTTTCAGATTTTTTAGACTATGTGTGCGGATGAGAAAACTGCTAAAGTCCGTGTAGTTACCCTGTGTTCGGAGTGACGGTGGTCATGGCTTTTTTTCACACAAACTGACATATTTATAGGCTGGTGTAAGTATCGCCATAAAGATAATCTTCTCAACTTCAAAAAAGGTATAAACTAATTTTTCTTCACGTGTTTTATTTTTTAAAATATGGACTTAGTGTGGCTAAGAAAAATATATACTGGAACATTTTACTATATACAGAATCTAAACGCTTTATTGGTGTTCTAGAATATAAATTGCAAAATATAAAAATAGTAAACCAAATTTCGAAAAATAAAATAAAAATTACCAATAATAACTTTAAATAAAAAATTAGGAGATGTTTAAATTCGTCCTCATCAAGCCTTACACATCCTCACCTCTCTTTTTTTTCGGGGTTTTAGCCATTTACTATGCGAGTAGGTCCACTTCAAATCAAATCAAATCTTCACAATTTTTTTTAAGGGATGATTCGGATTACAGAACGGTTCGGATTAGTGAGGTTTGGATTAGCAAGAATCCATTGTACATCACTAAATAATCTCATGTTGAGCAAAGGATGGGAATGGCCATGCCCATTTGGCCATAGTCACCCCGAAATGAATAGAACTTTGGCTAATGCTAGGAAATTTATTAATATTTTCATTTATCTCACAAAATAATTGAATGAAATAATAATAATAAAAAAAAAATCTTACCTTTATTCGCAGGTGTTGTTCCTGTACCATAATAAGCAATAAGGTAATTAGTTTAAGGATAGCGCGAAAAGTTTTGCCAACATATCAAAAATTATTCTACATAGAAAAATATACTTTATTTTATTATTATTTTTTTTGGAGAGCTTTGAATAAAATTATAGAAAATATATAAGCTTATATGCAAATGATTGTATACAATTTTTACAATGGCTATAAACTAGACAAAACGCACGAAAAAGCACCTGTAGATGAGAAAAAAAATGACTGGAGGTTTTTAGGGCCTAATTCACATTTTCCCAACTTTTGGCGATTCTCACTCCTGTTGACGGTACATAAAAAAATAATAATAAATAAAAATTATATATATAATTAACATTAATTACGATTAAGGATAAGGATGAAATTGATTATGCTGAGACTACAGATCATCATAATTAGGTTCCTCGGTTGTCAATTTCAATAGGCAGTTCAACATACAAAAGACTGTCCCTTCTTTTCGACTTAATGACAATAAATGCTGAAAAAGGAACTTCACGTAAAAGTGAAAACCACACATACACAATACTAACAAGTAATGTAGTTTTTTATTATTTTTCCAAGTGTTAAAGTCCGGAACATCTCATATCCCGACTAAACTCTTCCCGTATTCTGGGAGGAGGAGAGGAGAGGGGAGAAGGAATTCGCGTACCATAGTTCGGAAAAAACTGGACTACGGTTAAAGTGGATGCGTACTTTTTGTCAGTACAATCTAACAATGCGGATGAAATGAAAGTGATTACACTGCACAAAGAATAAAAATTATATGTTAAGGAATTTTGTTAGCAAGAGATGATAAAGGAGAGTAATAAATAATTATGATAAATAATAAATAAATGTAAAATAAATAAACAATATAATGGACACGGTTATTGAAAACCCCAATAATTGGTTAAATGGATAAATGTAAATTATTAAATAATAAAAATAGATACTTTAGGTACTTTAGATAGACTAATGTTAATTTCTTCAGCAAATATACCCACTTCTAGCAAGAAAGATCTCTGCTGTGATTTTTTTTGCATATCCCTCAGACAATTATTTTTTTCCCGTATAATCTGTTGATTATAACCTACAACAATTACATATACGTCAGAACTAATGCGAAAAAATCAAGCTGCTTTAAACGACCAAACAGTTATGACGTGTTGAAGCGGAATCTCCAAAGGCGGCCGCAGGCAGTGTAAAAACTTCCATCCCATCCGCATTGTTTAATTGTTCTGATGAAAAACATTCGTCCAAGAAGGAAAGAAATAATTTTTGGTAAATATATATTTTTTTTTTCTGTTGGCACTATAAACCATGAAGGTCTTTGACCGTGCAATGTGGTCTTCTTACAGACATTCTGTCGATTGCGGGAGCACAGGCCTGGAGGAGTGCATGGTGCACCGGCATGCTACCCATAGCCGGTCCCTTCGGAGGCAATTCGGCAGTGTCCCACCGACTCACTCGGGCTCAAGGACAGTGGCATATCGGTCTAGATCTATGGATTATAGCTGTTCGGGATCAGCAGGTGCAATAGGCTCACGTGTGCCCAAGCACACCGTCCATGCACCAAATCTTCGGGCGACTATTTGACATGCTGGAAAACAACAACGCGATTCGCAAATTTACATACACCGAGTAGGGTATGTACTACTGCGCCCGGTCTATGTGAGTTGCCTCCAGTAGGCTGACGGGCCTCACATACCCGGGGAAAGGGATAATCGCCTGGAAGATCACGGACTGCGTGGCTTTTCTCGGTAGGTAGTCTCCCAAATCGGGCGGTCATCCGTCTATGTACTAATCACGTTCGACGTTGCTTAATTTTGATTACCTACACCAACCGTAGGTCCATAAAACTGTCGTTTCTGCACAAGTACCGAACCAGGCACTCTACCTGGGTTGTTGTACGAAATGAGTTCTTCCAGATTCAAATAATTTCTTAAATCATGGATATGATTATAAGCCTATGGATATGAGCCTATAATGCTCGATGGTTTGATAACTTACAGAATTATTTAAGGATAATGTTTTGAATACATATGCACACATTTGCCCTAATAAGCTAAAAGTTTTTTTTAAATACATTTTTGTATTGTACTCGAATTGCTCTAAAAACTAAACCTTTTTATGGCATTAGAAAGTCCTTAAACCAATGATTAGGAAGTGTTTGGGCTTTCTAGTTATTTTAGCTTTTTGGAGACTTATAGTTTTTCACGGACGGTATATTGACAATTTAAAATAATACTGAAGAATAAAGATCATGTAGATATTAAGTTGGTAACGGATTTAAAATAAGAAAGATCTATAACTTCTTTTTGTGAAAAAAAAAAAAATGCATCCCTACGCCCATGTAGGGATAGTAAATATGCTTACAATAGTATGTAGTAAACGAGTTAGATACTATAAACTCTTTTCCTATATAGTAAGTAAAAGAGTATATAGTATATAGCCAAAGAGAGTGAGATAGGTGAAGACCGTAGTGCGGTAAGGTTGGGCAGTCCGTTGACCCTCTCGGCGAAATGGGGCCAGATTATTGTGGTCCCGGCTACGTGAGGAGAGTTGCAGAATCGTCTCCTTCTAGTCCTGGCAACGGGATAACATAAGTCTCTGTATAAGTGTGTGCTTGTGTGTGTATATTTATGTATGTACTGGTATATATATATATATATATATATATATATATATATATATATATATATATATATATCATCATGCTATTTAACCTATAATATAACCAAAAATCAGGTTAAACCATTTTATTCTATTTTTTACAACCAATACAAACTGTTTCTTTCTCCAGAGATATAGATAACTATGTCCTAGACTTATTTTAATTGAAGTTCGATGTTTTTAAAGGAACAGATGATCCATCCGAATAAAAGCTGACTTAGTACTTTTATTCGGATGGATCATCTGTTTAAACTGCTGGTTAGCGAACTGTTAAGTTACCGAAATGTGTGTATAGTGTCCTAGTCATAGTGTCCTATATCTCCGATTCAATAAAGTTTAAATATTGAATATAGGCAAACAAAAATTTTTTTTTCATTCTTATCCTCTCGCTTGTAATAATCTCTATCTCGTTTTTTTTTTTTTTTAATTTTTTTTATATTGGCCTAAAACTTAAGCCGAAACATCAGAACACATGAAACAGTATATTTCATCACAGTGTGCTTTATTTCTGGCCGTACATCCAACTACCATCTCCTTAAAATGGTGAAATAAGAATTCAATATATGATTTTTCTTTGAAAAAACTCTTAACTCCAAAAATTGTGAAATTTCAAATTTTATTTTCAATCCCTAAGCAGCCGATTTTTTTGGCATACTTCTCTTGCACAATGAGGAGTAAACATGGTTTTGAAATTATATCAACGAGTACTAATGCCAGGACAAGAATACGATATGGTTCTGGCAGATCCTGAGATGGAAGAAGGAAGCAGTAATTTTTAATCCTGCAGGAACCGAGCAGGAGCAATCTCGAGGATTTACTGGTCCCAAGGCGGGCGTTTTGGGATCCTCTTACCCTCTTCGCTATCACTCCGGTTCGTCTCAAGAACAGATATAAAACACTAGAGGCTTCTTCGAGGAAGAGTTACATCCTGGAATATGCAGGTTATAAACAGGCGCCATATTGGTGCTCACCAAAAATGCTCCACTTGAACAAAAGCTTTATTCATACTTTTCATGTACCATCAGTTCGAGCTTAAGCAAATTACTTCTCAGAAACCGCCAAAGAGATCCTGAGCAACTAAAATTTTAAATATATTGATCTCACTTTTAAGTTTTTTGGCTTCAATATATAGTTAGAAACTAATATTCATAAACGAAACTCTGTAAACATTTTATATTTTGGACGTAATTCAATGAATTCATATAAAAAAAATCAAATTTGAATTAAAAATATTTATCATATTATTTTTTAAAATTGAAAATAAGTATTTATATGTTATTTAAACCCCTTTGCTAATTACTAACATCTAAAAATACACAATATTCTTTACTTTTAAGTTAATTTTCTCGTTTTAGTGTTGGCATTTAACTTGCAATGGAATAGATTATGTTTCCGTCGGGTGAAGTCCTGTGCTCATTGCATGTTCAAGACAGTTTTATTGGGTTGTAAATATAATCTAGCAAAAATCTTTCTAAAATTTCAATATTGCTTTTAGTAGCACATACTACACGCTATAGTCCGATTGATCTAGTAATAGAGAAAATGTAGCCATATAAAACTCAGGAAAAGTCAAGCTTATTCGGTTCGAAGCCGTTGCGAGAATAAACAAAAGTGAGCCTGTAATTGGCGAGAGGCGGGAGATGGTTTTTGGCGCGGAGGACAGGCGGTAGCCATGACAACCAACTCCTGCTTTAATTAGATGAGAAGAGTTAATGAAACAAGTTGCCGCTAGGAGGCGTCCCTACCACCCCCACGGCCTCCTCTATAATATCTCAAGTCAACTCGCTAATATGTTCGATCTGTCTTGGATGTTGGACTTTCGTCATGTTGCGCTGTTTTTGTAGTCCTCCATACATCACCTCTTGCTCGCTATAGCCAACTTTACATGGTAAACATTGGACATGATCTAGTGCGAACCGTGATTTTTCATAATATTTGAGTTTGAGAATTATTGTGAAATGAATATCGGATATTTACCTTCACCAATAAAAGAATAATTTGAAAAATTATATTAAAGGTACTAATAATTTGTAGGTTGTGCCGACTTTGTCCTAAGATGTCGTCTCATTTAAGGTCTCAATAATGCCTATTCATTTAATGAACGATAGATGGACAGGATCGGATGCCGGACCAGCCTTCGAAATTCAAACAAATCAGAAAAATTGGGAAGGCCTGAACCTTTTCAAACATCGCTAAGGTAAAGGTTAAATACAAGAGAACGGATCAGCCTGCAGACCTTTTAGGGTAATCAAAAAATGTCTCGAGGAAGAGATTACCTTTGACGCTCGAGAATAGAAGTTTTGACCGCAGGCAGGGATGTTATGATCTGGCAGATATTATCAAAAATAGCCCAGGAGAGACAGAGGTAAACTTGTTTTTGTGAAAAATCTCCGATTATAATAATTATTTATCCCAGACATGTCTAACAATAGGTGATTCATTATAAAGGCGGTCACTGATGATCACTCCAATTGGAACAGGTGGAGTACTTGGAGTGAAGGCAATTTCAAGGGCCCCACTGACGATCACTTCGCTCCATTGCTCCATTTTTTACCGACAAGTAGTGATTTGTGCTCACGTAAACATATTTAATGCTGCTATAAATGGAGTGGCTCTACAATAGCAAAAACTATTAGAAATTAGAAATTCACTAAAAATGTTTATTCATAATAAACGTTATGAGTATTTTCTAACATAATTATTAGTAATAAAATAAATAAAATTATAAGCTATTCACATCAATAGTTTAAAAAAAATATTTTATACAATCAATATCGTAAATTTTAACAACACTGTATTTAATGGAAATCAATTTTTATGATTATCAGTATAGCACAGCCTAAAAATTTGTGCAGTTCATTGTTCCACTTTTTATAATCACACATAGTAAAGCACTTGGATAATACTTTAAAATCATTAAAGCTTGATTAATAATAGGTGCAATCATAAGAAAATTCTGTTGAATAAAAAGCGGAGTTCCAAGCGGAACTGTTTCCTTCTATATTAGGTATTTCTTTTCGAAATGACCTGAACCATGAAAACCTTGGCCTAAAGTCCAATCGTAGCTCACAGGGAAAGTGTCTTAATGTGAGAGATCTCGGAGATAATTGCCATGCAAATTAAATCCGTCTCTTAGTCATAATAATAATATTTACATGAATAACTGAGTAATCGAACATACGAACTCACTCTCGGTCTAGTAAGAATAATAGAGGAGTAAGAAAAAACAAAAATAGACTGCATATAAAATTCTTGCTATGATATTGTTTACCGAAAAAAAACGGTTATCTGTTATAACCGACATGCTTTTGACATCCCTTGTGGTAGGCTCAATACCGGCTTTCATACTTTATCATATCTCATTTACTTTATTCATGTTGTTCGTGTGACAGTGCTTCCACCCACTGATAGGATGTGAATGGAAAGCAAAGATTCCCTTTGTCTACGGAGTAAATGAGCTTTTGATTTGAACGTATTTTGAAATGGCCGCCAGAGCAGTGTAACATGTCGGATTTAGTAAAATGCATTCTTACCTTCCACATCTGCGGGAACAGGTAAACAATCCATTTTCGCACTAATCTGAACAGTGCGTTTTTGATCTCCATGCCTTTATTGTTGGAACAGATTGTTAGTTCATTCTTTTATTGACACGATTGGCGCTAGCTACTCTTGGTTTGCTCAGAAACAACCATCCAACCATCTCTCTCTATCTCTTGCAAGAGTAATGGAGATCCTCAATTGCCGAAGATCCTGCAGTACGTCATCTCTTAATCGATGCTTCGGCCTTCCACGTGGCCTCACACAATCTTAGACAGTTTTATATTTACTATTGACTAATATTTTGTCACTCATCCTCCTAATATTTTGTGACCTAGCCATTTCAACCTCTCAATACTTGTGCTAGGTGGGGCAAAAATAACTGACTAAGTTTAAAGGACAGTAAAACAACAAACCAATGTATCTAGAAAAAAAAAGTTTTATTTTCAAAAAGCACATTGAAAATAGTTTTATTTCTGTGGGTTCAAAAAATTCTATATTCTAAATGTCAGCAGTTATTGATGTTCCCGGAAATTTCCCACCACCCTTCTTCTCATTTCTGGTAGAAAGGCATCGATTTTTTCTCGATTTTCTTCTTCAAATCATCCAGTGGAAGAGATCAATTTTTAAACACCTTGTCCCCTGATAAAAACATTTAACAGAGTTAATCTAAGTAACCGGGTCACCCCAAGTCACACTCCTAAGTGATCCGTCAGTCAGAGGACATTCTCTCAAAACTTCATGCGAATGTCGAAAAGTGTGGACCCGGGAACATCTAACCCTTTGCAAAGATTTCTTTCCCTCCCGAAAAATGTTGGTTATTCCGCCAGAAATGTGTCAGTCATTTCTGCTCCAACTTGTATATGAGCAGATGCTGAGTTCTCTGTATTGCTGAAATAGTTCACTGTTCTTCCTTTGCTGCAACATTACCACATGCGAATTTAGAATTCGCCTTAATATTATTAATCTTTCAAGCATATCTTTTAGGTATAGGACCACGCGCTATTAACGCCCTTATTCAGGGCAAACTTACTAGTGGTACGTTTTAATAATAAGAATACATTTATTTATTTTTGGAGCAATCCCCAAACAAATAGAGTTAGTCAGGACTCTACAGATGACTATACAGATGACAGGTATTCAGATCTGATTTCGAGGTTCTGGGTAATATATACAAATAGCAATTTAAGATATATTTCAGTGGGCGCCGGCAGCATTTCATGCAAATAATTTAGGATAATATTAATCATTTTGGGCATATATCGTATTCTGTTATCATAATATGTGGGACAACTTGATAAAAATTTATAGCAATCCTCGAATGCTGTTCGATTACAAGCTAGACAACGCTACTGGAGGTCCAATGTATATTTGAGTGAATGGGCATAAAAGGATGATGGCGTATTTCCCAGAAAGTCATAATTGAGCAATAATCCTCAGGTAAGTTACAGGGCGGCTGTAAAGTAACTCTGGGGAACGTCTGCTTAAATGAAAAACCACTCGTACTCGGGGCTATAGGTCGATTCCCGGAGAAACGGGAGACCTTGAATCTTCATGAATTCCTTGTAGTTTTCTCGCCCATTTTGAGTTTAATACTGACCGGGCCATCAAACATAATCGGATAGTACGACATATAAGTCCACTTATGAAAAATTTCGAGATGAAGAAATTGTAGAATTAGATTTTGTTCTTCTTCTCATCTCTTTTTCCTCATTGAGATCATCCTTAATTATAGATCTGTGATAATGAAAACTTCAAAAAGGAACCCATAGTGATCCCACCTCTGAGCTTCCTGTTTCTTGTTTAATACCATGAGCTTGGTCTTATTCTCTTCTTTTTTGTTATTGTTATTTATTTACACCATTCCTTGCCTTTCTGCGGGGCCATCGTAGGTGTATCTATACTACCTCAACCTCTACCTCTGTTAATAAGCATTTACAAAACAATAAAATTCAGTAAAGAAGATCGCTTTCAACTTCGCCTCCGTCCATTGGATATTCATCCTCTATTGGCAGGAGATCTTCTCTGGTTGATGAAACTTCGCCATCATCGCTTTCTTCAACATTCTTACTTGTCTCCTTTGGCTCCCTTAATCCTCCAGGTACACAAGACTCCGCTTAATCATTAAAATCAGAAACTTTATAAATTATGTCGATAATTTTTCGTATTTTTTGTTGCTAGGTACACCTGGACAAAAATTAACAACTTCAAGATAAACATATGTTGTTGAATTTATCCATCAGAGTTTGTACGAATCGTTTGGGGTCTCTCATGGCATTTCTGCTATTTAATGCTTTAAGATAAAAACAGCTGAAGTAGGTAGGCAAGTTATATTACTTACATGTACATGATCAATATTTTATATACATATATGTAAAGAGAATATATTTTTATTAAAAATAGTATATTGGGTTAAGCGGGATGTTTTTTTACATAAAAATTTTATTTGCAGGTGTAAAAAAATGCATTACATTATGCAAATGAGCTACACTACTCTAGCACTTCGTATTAAATAGGGTCAGTTCAATTTATTATGTAAATAAATATTCTCAATTAAAAATACGGAAATTTTGTGAAAAGTAGAAAGGCCTAACCAAAAGGGTCCGGCGAGGTCGGGGAAAGCCAATCACTTTTCGGCATTCACCGATGTTTCGAGTTTTTGGAGCGATGAAAAGTGTGCCGAAAATAGACCTAACATGTAATTAAGATTAAGCCATATTTTCAGGCTAGACTTTTTTGTCATGTGTCATCGTGCAATGTGTAAGGAACATAGGGCGAGAATCTTCAAAGATTGTTTCACTTCTGACTGAAGCATAAGGATTGGCTAGAACTTTTGTCATTCCAAATTTACTTTTAACACAAAAAAAAAGAAGGTATTTTTTTAAAATTAATAATAGATTAATTGTTGTTTTATTTAATAAATGATTATTAAAAAAATATTTTTCTCAAGTCTTATTTTTTGCCTTCAATGTTTGCAGTTAGTTTTATTTATCTTATATTTTATGAAAAATATACTTCTTTTTTTTTATGTCCTTTATTGATTCCTGATTTCATTTTTCATTTTTATAACTCATTTATAGGGATATTCAATTTTTAAAAACTAAATAGAAAATGAGGTCTGTGGGACGCCAGTGTGTTTGGTTCCATGTTATTTTAAGTATGGCAGCGGTTAATTACACGAACATGTAGTCCCTAGCATGTCCAACTATCAAATATGCAAATATGCATTTTTCATATTTATCTCTTTGAAACATTCTAGTTGAGACACGCTTTGTGGCATAGTATTGGATTTCTGACCTCCAAAATAAGACAAAAGGCGTCGATCCTTGAGGATCAGGGATTCAAGACTATACCACAATGCGTGCTTCCTTCACCTGCAGTGTTTCAAAATGACAAATATGAAAATCGTTTTGCTGCATATTGGATAGTTAGATATGGTAGGGACGATATAAAACATAAACATATACCTTTGGCAGGTAAGGATATATTTCTCTGTTAGTTCGAAATAAATGCATGTTTCTGCAGTGTATCCCATTCTCCACTTGTGCCTCGAAATTAGATCACGGAACCTTTTGAACAGATAACAAGGTAGAAAGTTCTCCAACACCATTAGCGCTGTCGTAATTCTGCTCAACAGGATTGAACAATAGGTCTATAAAATAGATCTAAAGTAGTTCTCATATTTCATTTTCAGGAGCATTTTCAGTCCAGCTTTTGCAAGTCTATTACTAAAAGTCATAGAATCACCTGACCTACTCGAGAAAGCCCAACAACCCGCTGTGTTGCGCCATTTAAGTACGTATGCATGTTGGTTTAGGAGTGCTTTGAAGATATCTTTGTCGAAGTGAAGCTGTATTTTGAATATAATTTTAAAACGCTATTTGACTCAAAAGCTGGATGGAAGTAGGTCCGACAATCAGACTTCCTCAAAATAGTTGCAAGAACTCTACCAGTAGATGAGGTTCTTCCTCCCCATCCTCAAATTGCTCTCTCTTTATCCGAATGGATGCCTCAGATATTATATCATTTATTGCTTTGTTTGTCATTATGGTTTAATGACACGCCAGAGTATTTTACTGAAAATCAAATCATACATCAAAATAGTGCGCATGAATTTCTTTAGTTTACTGGGAGTTAGCGTGTGGTCGTTTTGGTGATTCGGTTCTGAGTAGTGTTGTCTATTTCCAGTTGTTCAGACATTCTGAGTAGCCTTTCTCGGCTTGCTAGAGTTACCTCCCTTTACTTTATGTTAATGTGTAAACTGTTTTGAGCGAGTTAGTCTTTTTTTAGGCTGTTGATCTGAGATGTGCTTTGCCTTAATTTATGTTATTTTATGTTTTTCAGTCCTGGTGGTGCCTGATTTCGCAAATCGTTGACAGGTTAGTTTTTTTTTTGTACTATTTGAGAGACCCAGAATTTTGTTTTTGAATCTTTCGATAATATTCTAATCAGTTTCTATGTTTTATGTGTTATTTACCTTAACCCATCTTTCTATTTTTTTAAGCATCATTATAATTTCATCCTAACCATGCTATATCCTGGTGATGGCTCGCAAAGTTTGGCCGAAATTTTGGATTGTTTAATCAAAAGCAACTTGTTTATTATTATTTTTATTTCTTTTATATATTGACCGTCCTAATGACGGTTTTAATCATTGGGAAAATACAAAACACAACATTTATTCATTTATTCCACTTCGTTTTGGCAAAAAACACGTGAAACAGACAGCAGCAAATAATGGCTACACAAATACAATTAAATACAAGAACAAACAACCCATATTTTTTAAGGTTATTAATCTCATAAAATACGATATACCCTAATTATTGAAGTTTATAAATTTTGACCGTATAAAATTCGTATAGGGAACTTGTTTCTACGGGTATGAAGTTGTCATGAAAACGAGTAGGTACGAGTTGATGTAAATTATTGTATTTATATTTTTGATAAATTTGATTAACTTTTCCCATTATTTATCAGCAAAATGAGTAGATTACGCTTTTCCCGAATACGTGAATCATTAAAAATGGCTAATCATTTTTTGTTTAAATATTTTTAAACCGATCGCCCATCAATTGTAGACAGGAATAATATATTAGAATATTTTCACTGCGACACCTGCCACCAGGCACAATTAGAAGTCGGCGAGCTGCTCATGAAGTGGTTGAATGAATCAACGATCTTTTTAAAGAGCGAGTGGTCAATTAATTGAATGATTGTACTGAGTGGCGATCCAGTGGAAGTTTTTGGTGGGGAACTATCTGGGTGACATTAATAAGTGACATGTGTATTACTAATACGGTATTAGCAGGATTATTATATTTATGTATTATTAACTCGTCTGATTTTAATATTTCACATCCTTTATCAACATATATTCTGATTCTTGGAAATCTTGAGGTTTATATTTTAATTTTTCCAGGATTTGGTTTAATTTCGTATATTATTAGTCAAAAAAAAGGGAAAAATGATGCATTTGGAAAAAATAAATAATTTACTATTTATTATTTTTTGGAATTTTGTGATTCATTGTATGAGCTGATCATCTATCAACTATTCGAGGGAATATATTTTTTTCTCAATGGTTATCTTGGAGGGAGACATTTAGTTTATTTTTTCCTTTCGTGGATCCGCCACTATTAGGACCTTCTTCGTCTGATTTGCTGAGCGATGAGTCATTTAAGAGTTATTTCGAGTCATGGATCATGAAAAAGAGCAGTGAGTGAGTGGTTCTGCTCTGAGCTCGGAGTTCACCGATAATAATAGGAGTCACTAATTGGACCAGACTCCATGGCTACATTATATATCGCACCCGTCGTGGAATATTGTAACATCTCAAAAAAGTAGTATTTTGGAGTTCCCATGGTCTTCCACGGACGCATCTGGCGTAATACCAAAACTGTAACTATCCCTATCTTTGACTAAAAAATGAACTATACTTAACATGGTCTTTCCCACAGAATTTTCACACCTTTCTGAACCGAATTCCATTACAAACTCCAAATCTCGATTTTTTACAGTATTCCACAACGAGAGCGATATATTAGCCAATACAAAAAAATATATCTATCTAATAGGAGATGAATTGGTTAGCATTATCCTTGAGATTATCCCCATTGTTATTGAACGGCAAAGTCCTCATTTTATGGATGTTATCTACACTCTCGGGAAGTCTTTAGCTGAGCTCGAACCTGGGTAGTTCCCCTCAGTAGGAATAAATATATTAGTGAAGTACAAATATCTATTATGTGTTGTCTAAACTGGTGTAATAGTAACAATGTTTACATTTCAGGTAAATGTGTGCTTCTTGCTTGAAAGCATAAGTTCTCAAGTTGTTTTTAGAATGAGTTAAATGACATTGAAAAATGAAAAAAAGGAGTAAAAATTTAGTTTGAAGTAACGGAAAACCTTCGGCGAGAGTCGAAGACAGGCATTAACTTAGTTAGTAGATAGGAGGCTGTGAGGAGGGGGAGCGGAGGAGGAGGTGACAGTAAATCGATAATATCCTGCCGAATCGGAATCAAGATCGAGTTCCATCTGGCCAGGACACCGAAATCGACATTGAGGATTGTGACTAAATAATGCAGGAGAATATACAGACGACCGCGGAGGAGTAGCCAACCACCTGGATGTTGGCGCACCCAATATCTACTTCCCGGGCTCACATCACGTCCGCTCCGTACTGGTAATGGTTTATCCTGCTATCAAATCTCGCGGGGGGATGAGAGAGGGGGGACTATATCTTGATGACTATCTAGTAGGCACTTGTGGGCGGGGCCTCGGTATCGAACCGCTCCCCGGTTGGTCCCCGGTCACGTGACCCCGGGTGGTGGGGCTTTGACAAACGACCTCCTCTCCTCCCCTCTTCCAGTTCCAGAACGTCCAGGATTATTCCTCGAGGGAGATCGGGAGAGGCCCTCCTCATTTATCCAGGATGTTGGAGGTTGGAGTGGGGGTTATTGTTCCAAGCTGTTAAGCTTATCAAACCACCTCCCGCTCTGACTAATAGTCCGAGAATTAATTAACAGCTTTGTCGGGCGTTTCTGGCTTTATTGGCCGTTTTATATTCTGCAATCGTTTCTTTTTTTTAAACTTTCTTGGAGATATTTTGTTTCATTTTATTTTTTTACTGCTCGTAAACCTGTGGCATCTTTACGGGCTCATCAAGTATAAAACATTCAATTTCGCCACACGGCAACAGTTCAAGATTATACAGCGAAACTGTAGAAGGCTGAGAAATATTAAATGTTTGCAAAATTTTGTTGTTTGCTAATAAGTTGAATTATTACTTTCAAACTACAAATTTTAAAAGAGCTTCATACTATTAAGTCCTGCAAGAATATTAGCTGAAGTATTTAACCCCAGCAATCACAGCCCAAAAATATTTTGAATTCACGATTTTAAAAAAGATAATGTATGATTCTCAAATTAGGAAAATCTTTCGAAATTTAAAAAAAAAAATATTTTTAGGTTTAAAAAAAAAAATTCATAAAACAAAATTATATAATTTGTACATTTGGTCTTGTAAATGCCATACTTCCCTAATAAAAAATAATTTGTGGCCCTAAAATTTAAAATTTCGATTTTTGGTAAAAGTAGTAATTACTTTTTTGGTTACTGTAACGACACGCCGAACTGCGGTAATTACAGTGCTACAAGTTGAAATTCAGCTCTTGAACCACAATTTTCAAAGGAATTAACACCGAAATTCGGAAAAAAAAATAAAATCATAGATTGAGGAATCGGACATATTCAGTATAATTTTAAATTGTAAATTTTTATAAAAATATAATTTTTTTTGAAACACCTAATTAACAAAAGGAAGAAATATTTACCATATTATTAATTAAATTACGTATTTTTCAATACGATTATTGAATTGCATTGAACATTTAGCGATTGTATAAGTCAATATTGTTTTCATCTTTTACTTTCTTATTACTTCTATTTTCTATTTGTTCAATTATAATTTTTTTTTTCATAAATGTTTTTATACCCTTACATTACTCCTTTGTAACTTTATGTTTAGGACTGATGAAGCCCTACAATTTGGATCGAAAGGTGGCAATTAAATAAATAGTTACTATTATTTTATAATATTCTTGACCGGTTCCCGGGCCATCTTCAGGATTTAACTATTTATTATTGAAAAATCACTAACTCACAACAAATACTTTACATAGTTAATCATGTAGCGTAAGCTTCCAAACTGATGTGGGTTACTATAAAATAATTCTGCCTTATTTTTTTACCCCATTTTTAATAAAAATATGATCAAGCCGATAGGGACAGCATTTTTCCTTCAAATTAATTAATTGAATATAATTACAGATATCAAAATGCGGTTAATTATTTATTTATTTTTAATCATTTTCTTGTCATTTTTATTTATCTTTTTTTTTTAAATTTAACATTTGATATAATTTTTTTTATAATAGAATATTTAATTCGAAATTACCTGTAAAAACCATTTATAGATGATACTGGGGAAAACAACAAATTCAATAATAATCATAATTATAATAATATGGTGATATCTATTATATATATTATTATTAAAAATATTTTATATTTTATCTTAGTGATCAACAACAATTTTATTATAGTTCATATGTAATGAATGGGGCATATCGATTTTTTCGTAAAATGCCTTCGAGCCGTTTTAAAATGAACACCTCATATATATTTAGTGTTTATGTAGGTATATATATTTATATACTATAAAATTGTCTAGCCGGTTGATTTCTTATAAATATCAAACTAAAAATTGTTTCATGATTTCAAATACCAGAAGAACGTACCTTCTGTAACTATTTTTTTTACGCCCAAAAAAAAGAACCACTTGATATTTTGAAATCGCTCTTTTAAGAACACTTATGAATATCTAATCTTAATTGTTTCTACTGAAAATCTTTCGCTATTGATAGTGCAGTTTATTTTAGAGTTGCTACTGAACAATTTATCAGTTGTCAATTTACACTATATACCGATCTTTCCTTTTATCTTTTTTCGAAAATAATGGTTGCAAAATTAGTTGTAGGATAATAATTGATCGTCTCACGAAAATTTGGAGTTCTTTTGATGTAATGCATTTCTTCATAGTACAACTTCACAGGAGCAAAATGAGTTTCCGAAGTTCTTACGTTATTTATAAATTGAATTTCCCATTTTCCTTAATTATTTATGTAGTTACATTCCTATATTTATTGTTAAATTTTGATTTTAGAATGGACATTTATTTTTAATGTATCGATCTCTCTTTTCTTCGGTTTTGATCTCCCTTGTCTACCCGATTGATTGCGTATGTTGTGTGGTTTGGCAACTCAACACAGTTTAGCAGCACTGGAAATTTTTTTTTTGTTTTCGAACTCGATTTATTGTAGCTACTAGTATCTAGTGATTGCATTTGTATTTTTTAAACACAACAAGAGTACTCACAATCTCATTGAGTATCAAGTTTCAACAATAACATGTTAAATATCACAGTAGAAAACAAGTCAAATAACAGGCTCAGTATAATAGATTATGTGCTAAATGTTTTGTCACTCTGCTAAATGGACGCCGTATTGTTTTGTCAACTCAAAGGTGTCTTTAAGAGGTTTCAAAGTGTCAGGTGGTTGTTTTCTTCCTTTAGTTTTGTTTTAATGCAATTATTTTTCTTGTAATTATGTAAACAAAAATATGGTTTTTATTTTCTTTATATCATTCATAAGTTACTTCAATTTAAATAAAATAAAATGGAGAAGCAGGAGAAGGAAACAGAACATGAAGTTGATTTCTCGCTAATTTTAGACATGGCGAGTTAAATAAATATGTAATAAATAAACAAAAAGTAAGATCCACTTGAATAAATAAAATATTCGTCAGCTGACAACAATAGTAAAGATTTCATAAAAACAAGGTCACTAAAATAAAATTAAGTTTAATCATCTTTCCGCAGACAGTGTTACCGCATCTATTTATACGATACGATAATACTTACACTAATCGTTTAGCTTGCTGAATAAGATTGTGAGTAACCCTAATATTAAGTTAGGATTGCTAAGTTATTGGTGATATTATTATATTATATTTTATCTTGAGGCACTTGCTTCTGATGAATGCACGCCCATAAGGAGCGTAAGCCATGGGCCACATGAGACGAGATTTCGGATATAATTTTGAGATGGTGATGAAAAATGAACCAAATATTAGATAAATATATTAAAACGAATTAACAATGTACGTAAACCAAAAAAATCTCTAAAAAATATTCTTGTGAGATTTACTATTATGAATCTCTTCAATAAGTTTTAGTTTGACATTACTAAGTTATTTTGTTTTTTTCAATATTCCAAGAATTTTGTAAATTTCAAGGAACCAGCTTACAATTTAGTCTTTTATTTATGACGAAAACTCTTCCGATTTTTATTCTGAAGAGAGCAGTAATAAAAATATTGTGCAAATTTATTAAAATGAAATAAAAAAATTATCTTTATTTACTCTATATAACTCAAAAATCACATGATGGCTGTATCAGTCTATCTTGGGCTAATTCTTTTCAATTTGTATGTCACTTTCTTATATTTCTTTATTCTCATTGGATTCGCAGGGAGAAAAAACTTAAATTTTCTAAAATTGAGTAGCCTTGGACATTTTTGATATATTTATTATTAATAATTTATTTACGAAAGGAAACTATAGCGCAAGAAAAAGGAATGATTGTGTGTAAAAATACTAAGTCAAATTTCTTTTAAATCTTTGTACTGGTACATACATTTTAGGCGCAAAGGCTGGTTTTCACGAGTTAGTTTTTTTATTAGCGCTTTGATCAAAAAACTTACTCGTCTAAACCATCCTTAATACCTGAAGTCATCCCATAAGTAATGTCGGTTTTTAAAAATCTGTCTATTTATGTTGATATTACTAATCCCTCCTTTAAAATTGAATTGTGTTTACATATTTGTTTTTACTATAGCATTACGTACTCTTCTATTCATTATGTTTTTTTTTTAAGAAAGTTACTTAGTCTGTGCTGAAATTTCAATTAAAATGGATCTCGCCAAAAACCACTTACGCCATTTTATGCTCAGGGAATTCGATAAAGGAGAAAATGCTGCTTCAACTTATCGAAAACTTGCAGAAATATATGGAGAAAACGTCATTAGTGAACGGCAAATGTACAGAGGTGGTTTGAAAAGTTTCGAGAGGGAAACCGCAAAGTTGAAGACGAGCCTCGGACAGGTCGACCAATAGAGCTTGACGACGAACTCCTGCAGGCTACTGTTGAAGAAAATCCTGTTGTAACTGTTCAATAATTGGCAGAAAAACTTGGATCGACACATTCTACTGTCCACCGTCATTTACCATCAGATCTATTTTAATTGAAATTTCAGCACAGACTAACTTTCTCCAACAAAAACATGATAAATAGAAGAGTACGTAATGCTATAATAAATAAAATATGTAGAAACAATTTAGTTGTATAGGAGGGATTAGTAACATCAACATAAACTGACAGATTTTTAAAAATCGGCATTACTTATGGGATGACCTGATACATTCATACTTTACTAAATATCTTCTTAATTCTAGAAATGCTTTGTATTGAAGGAAAAAAAGTTGCTCTCATCCCTTTACAAGTTTCACTGTAGGACCTAACAAAAAATTCGGTTTTCGTAATACTTATCAAAGAACAATTCAAGAACATGCCATGTTACAGAAATTTCAATCTGAGAAAAATTAATTTTTTTTTTCCTATTTTAGAATTAATTTCAATTTCTGAATAATACAACAATTTAAGGCTTAGAAAAATTTAACAACATTCTATGTAAAAGGAGTACTTAAATATTCTTCCAAGTAAAAACCCCTACATTTTTTATAAAATGTTACATAACATGGACTACCACTGAGCTCATCAGTTATAAAGAAGGTACATACACAATGAAAACCATTTCTACAGATAAAGAACTTGTAGGGCGATAAATTAACAGAAAGAAAGTAGATGGGAATATAAAAACATTATAAATAAACAATAACAGTTTTATTCATTTTTTAACAACATTTATGTACAGATTTTTTAACTTAAATGCTTTTGAAAAATATGAAAAACACTTGGTAAAATATAATGTAATATAAGTTTATTCACAACAAAAAAAGAAATTATCAATTATCTCATCAAATTATCAATTATCAACCAAATATAGTAATTGTTTACAATTTTAATTAGTCTAGCTTTGTGGAGACTGCATTTGTTATATAGGTGCATACAATTTAAAATCAATAGTCAAAATATTAGGCATATGAAGGAAAATAAATAAAAATATAGCATTCAATACAAATATGGCCATAACAAAATAGACAATCGATGGATGAAAAAAAAATATTAGTTATCCTCTGATGAAAACTCTCTTGAACTAAGAGGAGTAGAAAAACAAAACCAGAAAATGAGTTTTTTTTTTTTTTAAATCTTTTTAAACCACACGAGATGGAGCGACAAGCAAATAATTGAAATATATTTTTTTATGTTCAAGATCATGCTGATATAAGATGGCTCATAGAAAGAGATGGGCACAATTGATGTGTAACAGGCAACAAGGTTCGAATAAAGTTATATATTATTCGATCTGTCGAATAAAGGTAACCACATCAGCCGTTATCCGAAAATACGAATAAATTGAATTGATCTATTCTTTATCTTAGATAATTATTAGAATAAATGGATGGATAAAAATTATATAAATAGGAATGGTATGACTCTATACTGGAAAACGTCGAGCAAAACGTATATCACATAGAACGCATTGAAAGCGCGGGTTTAAGCTTTAATACCCAATTATCTCGGAGGTTAAATAAAGATATTGCTATACTTACGCGCAGAGTACAAAAACAATTAAAAGTCAGCAACAAGTTAATGGATTTAGCCTTACGGTTTAACCACCATGATATGCTGACTATCCTAATTGTGCTAAGAGATAAAATTAGAGATGTAGAAGACTGAAATATTGTACAAAAGGCAAGTTATATTATATACATACAGTATCAATAAAAACCAAAGAATTCGAATATATTTATGATATTCAGGACAAAATTCTATCACTAGATATAGAATTAAATTGGTTGATCGGGAAAACTTCAGGTTCTATTTCCAACTCAACAATAATATATTACCTCTGATAACCTAGGTGTTATCTTGATGCTTTCTCACAGGACAACAGAACCCTTATTATTTCTTACAGAACAATAAGCAATTTCGACAACAGACCCTTTCCCACAGAAATTATATTAAAAATATCAATCAATATTCAATATATTAAAGGGATTACATATCTCCCATTATACTCTTCTACAGTTCTCTTCCGGCACCTTCATCCCGTCTACTACACCTTGGTATATTTACCCCCATAACAAAAGGACTAGTCACTCTTGCAGTTACATCTTAGTCACACTCTTGTAACAGACCTAGAATTCACGCTCTGTAGTCAATCACATAACAGTACATAACAAAGTAACATTCAGTTTATAAAGCGAATGATGCCTTCGTAACAAGTATAAACAAAAGTTACTTATTGAAAGTATTCACTGCGTGCGATAACTGGCGCCCGAACAGGGACTGCAAGCATTAACTCCAATATATTCTACAGTTTTTGTAATTCGCTGAGTACAAATTAATCAACAGTCACATCGTATAACATAGTTTCTTGTGTGCGAGTGGCAAATAAGCATTGTATAACAGAATGACATTCAGATATGTTGAAGTAGCTACCAGTTCAAAACTAACTCATGTAAGTTACGCACTTTTTGATGTGTTGCGATTGAAACTAGCTAATTACTGAAACCAGCTGAACTATTGGACCCACAAGCTTCTCGTTCGTCTTCATCCAGAAACTGGTTCAAAAGCGTCATCGTTTCTACTTTGAAACTCCTCTTTCGCTGTGCGCTGAGTTTCCTAATGTCAGGTAAAACAGATAAAAGGAAATACTCATCAGCATCATGGTCCTTTTTAATCATATCTTTTTTCATGTCTGTCCATTCCTTAAAAGCAGCTTCGTTTTTCTCTTCCTTCATTTCTTTGTCCATGTTTATCCGTTCCGTATAAGCGGGTTCGTTCTTCTCTTCCTTCATCTCGATTTTTTGGATTTTAGGAGGGGATATTTCGATGAATTGCACCTCGCATGGAGGTTCTTCGGATGCATCTTCAACATCTTCCTCTATATTACCGCTTGACTCGTCCAGAGAACTGTCTTCAAGTTTGCCAGAAGATTTTCCCTTCACGTACGGTAGAAGAAACGATAAATAACTAGCTAAATAATAAGTCCTTTTAAAACTCTTGCCGGATCCAGGTTTTGGCGGCTTCAGTGACCGTACAAAGGCTGTTCTGATATTCTTCCATCTATCTCGACAGTTGTGTTCTGAAACAATAAATAAACACGATAAGTAAATAGACACTTTATATATTACTAAATTGAATAAAATATTCTATTGAACTAAAGAAGATATATGGAATAAATGTCTACTGTTAGCCTAATCATTTTCTTTCTAATAATTATCAATTAAATAATGGATCCTATTACTTTTAATACTAAATGTTGAAAAATATAGTGACCAGAAGTAAAACATCTGAGAGAACTCAAATAATTATAATTGTTTTGAGTCTCTAGAGTCCAAAGAAATGATTTTAAAAATGTTTCCATTGTTGCAAATCATATTTCTAAGGACCAATCAATAACATTAGAAAAAAAAAGTTCTTAATGAAACTTGAGGGGTGATTAGCTACCAGTTCAGCACCGATCAGAATACTAAAATGTTCGTGGTATTATATTCATTGAATATTTTTATTATAATTTATTTGTGTTTTTTTGATTAAAAAAAGAAGTTCTTATTGCTCTTGTAACTGGAAAAAAATAGTAATTTTCAAATTAAACATAGGATTCGGCAGTGTAACGGGATGACTTCAAAATTAAGTTATTTATTTAAGAATTATTTTTTCATTTTAAATACAGGACAAATACAGACGTACAATGCAAATAAAAACCATTTTCTAAAAACTTTGAGGTGGGTTTGAGAGCTCGTAAGGTGGTGGTGGGGCGACGTCGAAGGTGAATGAATACAGTGAATGCTTTGTTCCCGGGCAGTGTCATTTTTCGAAATGGGAATATTTCTTGGCCTCCTCGCTCTCTTCCTCGATTTACCGGCTTGCGATTTTTTAAACAAAACAAAAGTTTTTGAATCTATCCAATTACCCAAGCCCTCCAACAACGCATTCAGGATGATATTAGGAGAACCCATCTCCCAGGTGCGACTTCATGAATGCATAAATTTCAATGAAGGGTATTTGGCAAATGTAGTGTTTATAAACAATTTATTTTTGTATTTTAGGCCAAATGGCTGTTCTTGCAGTTTATGATTAGGGAATATTCTATGGTATCAAAAATCAATGAATCCACTTTTGAAAAATTGTTTCCAAAAAAAAAACGGGAAAAGTATAATGGGGCACCTGATGTTAAAAAGTTAAATTTTATTGAATGGGCTGAAATTTAACAATTATTTGACAAGGTAAAATTCAAGTATTGAAGGAAACTAAATAGCCAGAAACAGATGAAGAATCTGTCAATAAATATTTTTTTATGAAAAGTGGGTATATTAACTGTTGATAGAATGCTCCTCATTCATAAATGAAAAAAATAATAAAAATTAATTATTTAATAAACAATTTAATTTTGAAATTATCCCGTTTCACTGCCGGATTCTGTGTTATATAGGTTTATAAAATTTAAGCGTACCTAAATTTCATCTACTTGCACCGATTGAGAAGATTAAGGAGATATTAGGTATGTGATCATTTTTAATATTACTGTATTATTGTAGAATAAATATAATCTTTTGTATTATAACTTATTAACGTTTACGCATTATAAACTTTTTCCATTGCTATTTTCTTTTTGCTTGTACTTCATAATTTCGTTGTTACGTAAAAAATTAAACAAAATTGTGATTAGAATTTTATCTTTATAAGTAGACGATTTGGCCCGCTTTGTGCTTGAAATGCCTGAATTGGCTTATTATTAAATTTTAGTTCAGATACTCATAATTTGTGTATTAATATTTAATAATTACCTAAATGTGAATATTCCAATCTAATCGATTTGTTACAAGATTCTTTGAGCAACTCAATAATTAATCAAAGACTCAAAGAATCACCAAGATTCAAAAGCAATAGCGTTTAAGTTGAGAAATTGGGATTCAATCGATACGATGTTGTCTTTGAATAGAAAAGAAAATTATTGTTGTCAAATATCAACAATCTCAACCGGTTAAGTTCAAATTGAATGAGATGGGGAAATTAAAATATTAAATTATATATTAGAGATAATTAAAATAGTAAATGTAATTGGGAAATTCAGTCAAAATTGTTGGCAGATTTGAAATTTTGTGTCTCTCCCTTTCTCATAAATTTTTGTACCCACCTCCATGGTTGTTATTATCATTAATTGAAAAGTTAAGTTTCGATAGACCGCTTTCTTGAGTGCTCTTTGTAATTTTCCCGAAATGAAACTCCTTAATATTATACTTTGTAATAACACTACAGGAGGAATGACAATAACCGGTTGGTTATAACCGATAACAGGTTTTTTATGTATCGATTAACCGTTTTTTTCTGTTCAATTTTTTTAACTAGCGGTATAAATTATAGATTTATTATTGATCCAAAAACCAGAAAGAAAAAAAACCTTTTGTGCAAAAAATAAGCATCCTACCTTTTACCTAATCTGCCTACCTTCTAGTGATTAAACTTCCTTGGTAGTCACATCGTTACACTAACTTCAACTACATACAACTAAATTTTCATTGTTTATTTCACAGTCATCAGTAACATAGTAGTGGTTTTGAGGTTTACACCTTTCTTTTTGGTTTATTATTGTTCATTTTCTTTCTCTTTCTCATTCTCAATTACTTCTCAAGTCTGTCATTAGCTTTTTAAAAATTGGTATTACTTATTTCTTATGTTAGGTTCCATAGCCTTCAATGTTTTTTTTAATCCTTCAAAAACCGATTTTGAAACATGAAATAATTGCTGAAAATTTAATTATAGTTCTGCAGCTTTAAAAAAAACAAAAAAAAAACTTAAAATTACTGAATTCGAAACGTGAAAAAATTGCTAACAACTAAACTTGCACAACTAATTTTATTAAACTTTAAAGTTTAAGTGGCTGGAATAGAACTATTATTTCGTTTTTTTCTCACTTGGGTAATGTTTAAAAAGAAAATTTGAAAAACATTAATTTTCTTAAAATTACAAAACTTGACTTACACTACAATGATTCTCATCGACTTGCAAAAACTTTTATTTTGGCGAAAAAAAAAAAATAAAATAAAAGGAAACTTGACACAACTATCATTCTGATATAATCGATTTTGGAAAATTTAAGACACACCAAGTACAATCAAAGGTTTTTCTAATAATCAGTTATTTCCAGGGTTTAGCTATTTATTTACTTGTGTGAAGGTTGTTTGGTTATTTCATGAATATCAATGTGTAATTTATATGCATTAAAGGTGTTGCCAATAACTAGTTATTTTTAACAATTCCAAAAAATTGCTGTTTGTGACAACTTAAAAAAAAATTGTTTTGATAGCAAGTTATTTCAAAAACGGATTATTTGTATCGGTTAAAACCGATCAGTTTTAATTTAAGGTAAAATAATCGAAATAACCAATTAACGGTTGTAGTTTCTTTTTCACAAAAATCGACACCCCTATATGACAGAACTACTTCATGTTGTGTAAACAACATCCTGCCTTCATTGAATGATAAAAATAAAGTTATAATAATCTTGTTAATATATTCGGTATTAGTAGCCTACTAAGCTAGGAACAAGGTGGAACATTATTTTAAAAAAAATGTATTTCAACTTTAACGATAAAATTTTGGACAATATTTTATCCTGAATCCTTCGCATTAGACTGATAAATTCTACGCTCCTTTCACACGATACAGTCAATCGATTTTTATCGGACGATCAGTTTGAAGTTGTTCCCATTATACGTGGGGTTTGAGTGGGACTGTTCATGTACGCGCACGATATTTCTATCGTCGCACATAGAGTTAAAAGTCTTTAATATCGGCCAAAAGTCCGAATCAGGACGTCTGTGAAAAATTCCATTAAACCTAAAATTCTTCAGGCTTGATAGTTGGCTCATCATACTGTAATCGAATTAATTTCCCCCACCTTGCAACTTCTTGTAAAATCAATCGGAACTCAGACATTGCCAGAATTTCAATAGTCATTGTTATCACTGGCTTCATCATTTAATACATTATTTTAAAATTATCATTTTATTGATTTGCTGTTCGCATTGCTCATTTATGAACCACGTTTATGAAAAATGTTTGAATTATTCTTTTTGTTTCCTTAATATTATCGGATAAATGTGCTTTTGTTTTTGTCGATTCTTGTAGGGTTAAATGTTGATTATAAATATAAAATTTAGACCAATATTTACTATATTATACAAAAAATCTTCCATCCTCTTACGCCATTTTGTTTTTTATTATTTCAAATATAATGAGTAAAAAATATAATTATTTCGATGCAATATTTCATCTTTTTTTTTTTTTTTTTTTGGTGTTTTCTCCTAATTATATTTAAACCGTCCAGAAGTTCACCAGGAGATAATTGTAGGACATCTTGAAATAATTCAGGAGAATGAAAATAGGCTATCAAGCTTGAAGAACTATGGATTTAATGGAGTTTTTTACAATCTTCCTGACTCAGAATTTTCAAAGAGATTCAAATGCTCTAACCTATGTGCAACTGTATGAAAGTAAAATATCTGATGTGGACAACACATGACTTCCTCGTACGCCTATTAAACTATAAATCGGTGGCTCAAAAAGTGATCCTGAATTTGATTGCAGTCCGATTACTACAACACTTACTTGACAACCGCTCCAAATTACCAATTTTCTACAAAAAGCTCATTTACATCCCCATTATCAGGCCTATTTGGACATATGGGATAGAGCTTTGGGGTACCACTAAACCATCAAATTCCTCCCGCATCCAATCCTTGCAATCAAAAATCCTTCGAAAAATCCTTAATGCTCCTTATTTTGTCACAAATAAAATTATTCACAAAGACTTCAATATCCCATTTGTTGCAGATTTAGCCCGAAATAGATATATCTCCTTTAATTCCAAACTCCTTGCCCATACCAACCCTCTTGTTCGTAGCCTTTCATCGCCATGTATTCTTGATAATCCTCTGAGGCGTCTGAAAGAAGATGGCCACGGGACCTTCTATCTTGAAATAGTCTTTGAAGTGCTAACAATGGGTGGTTCCCTCACAAGTCATTCTCATGTCTTATACTCTAACTTCACATTTAATTGTTGTATTATGTAATACAGTTGTAAATTTCAACAAATAAATAATAAAAAAAAAATAAAATTTGAAGTTTACTTGATCAAAACTGCGTTCTTTACACCGTTTGAAGCAGTGAACTTGAATCATTTGAAAATCAGTTTTTTTTTTTTTTTTTTTTTTGTAACAGTTGATGCCAATTACTAATTTATCAAGTTGTTGAAAATTTAGTTTATTAAATTTTATATTAAGTTCCTGATTCTTGTATGAGTCAATTTAAACCGTCAACAACGAATATGAAAATCATGGCGATCTCGACTCAGCTGACAGATTGCTTGCTTGAGAAATAAAACCTAATTTTAGGCCTACATTAACATAGCTATTTTTGTTATGCGTTATGATTTAAATGTTGAACTTATAGCACTTGTTTAATTATTATGCTCAAATAATTCATGGAAACGAAAATAGACCAACATAAAAAAAAAAAATATTTTTCTTTTTGGGTGGCTTCTGCCCGAAAGTTTCTCCCCTCTCCCCCTCCCTCCCCTTCCTTGGATCTGCTAATGCTCGTCGAAGAACTCATAATAACGATACGAAACTTCTCTTGCTATATCTTATCGCTTGTTCATGTCTTATCGCTTCAACAGATACATTGCTAATCTTAAGATAACAATCGTCTAGCTTATCTCTTATGTGATAAAGTTTTACCGCTCAGGTATGAACCCCACCCTGAAAGGATAATAGTTTTGTAAATTCTAATATTTTTATTTCATATATATGTAATATTTTAATACAAAGAAAAAATGTACCTATATTATGTCTTATGATAAGATTGATAATTGTATGTATGTATGTGTAGTGTATGTATGTATGCAAAATCTCCATTACTGATAATTATGCTGGTGTTTTTTGCAATTTAAAGGGGAAAACCGACGATTGCTCTACTCCAATCGCTAAACGCCAAATGGAACAACCCCGAGTGTGAAATCCTATGTGGACCTTTTCCGATAATGGGGAACAGTTGGAATTCTATCGGTCCCAACTCCATAACGCTGTTAAAAATCCAATTATTATAATCGATCGTGAGTGTGGAAAAGTGATGGGATGGAACAATTTTAATAGTTTTTAGGTAGTGCAATATAATTTTTACGGTTTTTATAATAATAAAAACTGTTGGTCAGTAGATACAGTATAGTTAAAATTTACGATTTTGATTGTATACAATATGTTACAAAAATATTTATATGAATAATTAACAATTTTTTTTTTTTTACTGTTATTTATATTTAAAAAAATAAATATAAATTATAAGGAAATAAACATTTTTAGTGGATTAATAATGTGATAAAAATTACAACTATTTGTTTATTTTCTGGGTGAAGATTAATTTATTTAATGATCTTGCTCTTGCAGAGGCTCTATTTCTATCCTATTAATTTTCAAGAGTTATATTAATCTGTAAATTAAAATATTTGTAGATTATAATTTTCATAAAATACGCTTTTACATTAATACGTAAGCATCACTACTTATCGGTAAAAAATGGAATGATGGAGTGGATTCAACGTCAATGAATCTCTGAAATCGTCTTCTCTCGAAGCATTACAGTCGCTCCACGTCATTGTTCCGCATGGAGTGATTGAGAGAGGCCGCCTCAGGGTGAATGAAGCATTTCTCCCTTTTTTTTAATCTCATGTTGTATGATTTATATTCTAACGATATAAATAATAAATAAATACAATATACTTGTAGCATAATACTTGCATGACGTATTTACCGGTGTCTTTTAGTTCTTCCGCCATTTCCTTCCAGGCAGCAGTCGTTATATCCTTCTTGGTGTAGGCCGCAATGGAACTGTTCCAGATGCACTGGCGCGCCTTCACCGCGCTGATGAAGGGCACGACGGAACGGAAATCCTCCCTCCGAGCCGACATGCCTCCGCTCCGACGTGTCGTACGATACTGAATAGAGGAGGGGGAAGTATCGCATGAGGTATACAGTCGGGTCGAATCGAAACTAGGACCGCTGGCGTGGCGGCGCGGCATCTGACCTCTGTCGCTTATCGTATATCGCTTATCTCTTATCGCTTCACTGTACACTCGCTGCCTTACAGTCTCTACACAGAAACAATATTCACTCTAGTGGCGATAGTGAATACAAACCGAAAGCTGTTCTCAGTTGATATCAATTAGTTTATATATATATATATATATATATATATATATATATATATATATATATATATATATATATATATATATATATATATATGTATATATAAATAAATTATTATTCTAAAAAATAAATTAAATAAATAACACCCGAAATCCTTATTATCCGGACTTTTTGTATTCTTTTTTAAAAATAAATGATACCAATTATATTATTTAATGTCAACAGAAAGGACCCCGTAATGTTTCTTAGTAAAAGTGGTCATAATCAAATACTCTGAACCTTGGCAGGGAGCTAGTTTTTGTCATTCTGAGCTAGTGCCTCCATGGTTACAGTAAAATTCTATGACTGGATTTTGAGTTATTCGCGAATTAATGTCTCTTTCATCTATACCGGAATGGTAGAGCACCGGATAAAATAACATATTCAACGATGCATTTATTTCAATACTTACTGGTGCGTATGTATCTATATCTATCTATATCTATATATCTATCTTTATCTATATATCTATCTTTATCTATAATATCTAGGTATATATCTATATATACCCACACAACACAAGGGACATATGCAATAGAATAGAAAAATAAACTTTATTTTGGGACTTGGTCCCTTAAGAATAACAAGTATGTACAAGTAAAAAAGAAAACAGAAAAAAAAGTCTGGCCAAAGACTACATTAATAACAGTCAATTGATATTTACAATACTCTCAGTTATAACACAGAGTAAAGAAAAACATAATGGCATTCTTCTGGTAAAAGAATAAATGTAATTGTACTGACAAAAAAATAAAAGATAAGAAATGAAAGAAAAAACAAAGAAAATTAAAAAATATAAAAATAATAGAACAATCCATACACAGACACACACACACACACACACACACACACACACACACACATATATAAAATTATCTGTGTGCTCATTCTAGAGAAGATGTAGATTTAAGCGTATTTTTTTGTCTACAGAACTTACATGGGCTGGTCCGCTACATATATAAATATATATATATATATATATATATATATATATATATATATATATATATATATACATGTATAATATTTTTTTTAATATATAATTTTTTTTTTTTTTTATGGTAACTTCATAAAAGGAGAATTTATTTATTGAATACATGTTCCAGAACTTTTAGAGCCATACTACATATATTATTTGTTTTATACATATAATTTAAACAATACAAAATTATTTATGGTACAAGCTGAATGTACAATATGTTAACTTAAGAAAAAATTAACAAAATAAATAAAAGTTAATAAAATAAATTGGGTAAAAATAAATAGAACAAAAAATTAATAATAAAATACTTAAACATTTAAATAACAAAAGAAGCTAAAATATAGATTTAAAACTTACATTTTTCCCCCTTTAAATCTTACAAAAAAAAGTTTAAAACCTTACAATAAAATAAAATTTAAACTTTTAAATAGCTAAAGAAAATATATTAAAACTTCAAACCTCACAAAAATAAAAATTTAAACGTTATTTAAAACTTACCAAAAAAAAAATTACTTTAGAACAACAAATAAATAGAAAATAACCAAAATAAATAAATAAATAAATGAAATAAAAAAACAAATGTCAACCATCGCGACAAGAGAAATTTAGGTTGCCCTTCTAGTCGGTCAGTCGTTCAAAGTCAATTTGTTTTATAAATTTTTATAAGTCTGTCTTAAATTTAATAAAAATAATTTTTTCTAATTCAGGCTAATCGCAATACTTCACTATTATGTCTTGTATTAATTCAAATCTTTATCAGTCATATAATCTGTAGTCATAAAGGATACGTCTAAAATCGTCAATCTGTCCATCTTCGTCACATATGTCAGTTGATAAGATGTTGAATCGTTTTAAGTAATATTTTGTGTTACCGTGTTCTGTAAGGAATTGTGTCAATTTTCTGTGCTGTGTATTTGTTTGTAATTTTATACTGTTATTTGTAGAATGTATTTGTGTAGACTGGGTGATTGAGTCAAAGTCCTCCAAATGGCGTTCCACTTAACTACCAACTCCTACCATGTTGCCCCGTCCGCTAACTATTCATTTAGCCAAATCGTGATGGGTATTTCGGACATAGTTATTTTAAATTCTTAAAATTATCCCCTCAGCAAATAATTTATATTACGTGCGACCAGTTTATTTTATAGGTTATTAGGAAGTTAAGCACCAACCATAATTTTTTCTACTGAAACTTTTTAGTACTAAAAAAATTGCTGAAAATTCACAAAACGTATTCCGCACTGTGACGCTCCTAAATTTCTCAAGAATTATTTTCTAATTTTATTTGTTCATATTAATTGAGTGCATTATGCCTTAAAATGTCCATTGCATTGAAACAAACAGAATACCACTTAAGTGGCTGAAAAAAATACAAGTACTGTACTGTCCTCTACAGTACTAAAGTTTTTTCGTAACTATTTCAATTAAAATAAAAACAGTTTCAAGCAAGGCTGTCTCATTTCGTATCTGTTTTTCAAATTAACAGTGAAATTATAGAACACTGCCTCTGACACCATAGTTTTGACTTTTATTTCGTAGCGGACCCATGGAGTTAATTTCGGTCTTCTCACCCTGGCTAGAGATAAGAACGTTAGAGTCCAATAAACAACCTTATACAATTTTTCTGCAAATGCAAAATTGATGTAAAGAAAAGTGATCCTTAATCACATTTAAAGTTTTAATAAAGATAAAAATAAGGCATTTACTCATTGGTCTAACATTGGAAACTGAGTAAGGTAACAATAAAGTTAAAAATAATCCATACAGTTTATTCTCCGCCATTGAATAAAAGAGTATAAATAATTTTTCTATAAAACCATATGTTAATATTGAATTATTTTTTAAATTATAAATAGATTTAAATTTTCTAAATTTATGACGTTAATCTAATTTTCCGTTTTGACTTTTTTCTGAATCTTTTCTTATGTTAGAGCGAATTTCAGAGTGGCTTAAAAGATTACCAAAATGCTCGCGCCTAGATTCCTCAACAGAATTCAGCCAGATCTACAATATGATCCCTCTCAACCGTAAAAATCGTTTTTATCCGGGGCAGTGCAAGAAGATGGCGAAGGAGAAAACAGAACTGTACCTGACATGGTACGCCAAGGATTGCTTCTTCGAATGTTACCATAAGAAAGGATCCGCACTGCACGATAAACCTTGGAAATCGGTGGTTGTTTCGCCGCACGAGTTGAACGACATTTTCTACTTGATATTCCTGGATATGTGCACGCTCCAGCACAAGATTTTCAATCTTACAGACAAGAAATCTTGGAGAAGCTCATGCCATATCATATTCGAAAATGAATATAGGCCTGCAAAACTGTTCACGAGGTATAAGCATCCTTTCAATAGTCGTGATTTCGAGTTCTTTGCCCAATCCTGTGGGTACGTCATGTGTGGTTGGAACTCCCATAAGTTCCTTCAGAAACAGATTCAGTACTTCAAAGAGTCCCATGAGTTGATAGGTAAAATCAAGTACATCCTAAGTAATTCTAGTACTGTGGAGTACGACCTAACGCTACTCCAGTATTTCGTGAGCAGGAGCCTACCTCCTGAGGAGGAACTCCATAGCTGCGAGTCAAGCCAGGGTGAGTCGGAAGAAGATATCGTAGAGGAAAAATTAGAAATAGATACGAGCGAAGAAGCAGAAACTCTTAGTTCGAAGGAAGATAGGTTTAAAACTGCGTCATTCGAAAACACAAGGACAGATGGCGCTATTAGACATAGAAAATTCAAGCAGCCATTCAATTCTAAAGAAGGTTCATCGAATGCCAACAGCAGGAGAAGCAAATCGACTCATTACCAACCCAGAAACGAAAATATTACCGAAAAGAATTCGATGAAATTGAATTTTAAGGATTCCACTCCGACGATGCCATTGTCTTCTTCTATTATCGGGTCTATGTCGCATTTTTTTTCTGAAAATAAACGACTCAAAAATGCTTTTTTAAAATCGAATTTCAAAAACCAAATAAAAGAAAACTCGAGTGCTACCCGAAAATGGGAATGTGTCCTGCTGGATATGACGGTCAAAGAAGAAATGTTCTATTTCATCTTCATGGATGTAGATAGTTGTTATCCACAAGTGGTGGAGAGCGAGAACTGCGATGATGCTTCTTGCATAGATTCTTGCAACAGATTTCTTGAAAGGCATATTAATACGAAGGAATTGCACGTACCAATGGGAAAGCCATTCGACTCGGAAGAATTGAAGAATTATCTGGAGATGCAGGGGATAGAGTACTATTTCAACAGCCCTCTTGTCCAATATCTGAAGAAACCGAGGGCAGCGTTTTCGGTGGTAAAGAGAATAATTTCGAGGAACTACAGTTATGAAAAGAGAAGTGAAGTATTGAGCGAATTCGTCAAGAAGAAGATCATAATGAGGAACATATCCGGAAGAAGGAGTCCCTCGATGACTGAAGTCTCTTGGAAGGGGAACAGAGTCCTAGCGGTCGAAATGATGAACCAGGATGGGAACTATCTACTATTCGTCGATTTAGAAAAGGCCTTGGTGGAAGCCTATCCAAAGAAACCGAAAGGGAGGTTCATGTTCCCGCAAGAAATGATCGTCGCTTTCGTCCAAGCTTTCAACGAACTCGGGATTCCGAAGGAGTTGCACACCATCGGTGGAAGCCTCTTCGAGACTCCTGAATTCAATCGTTTGATAGAGTATTGTTACATTAAGCATTGCAGGGATTGCTTGCATGTGGGACAAGGGACACGTTATTTCAATGCGTTAGACAAAGTCAAAAGTTGTTTTGCGAGGACCTCCGACGTCGAGAGTGGTCTTCTCCTCTGGGAGAGGCTCAGGAAACGTTTAGGAATTCGCAGATCGGATCGTAAGCCAATGAAAAAAACTTGTTTAAATGAACCGAAAAAAAGTTCAAAGTGCCGTAGAAAAACAATATCCAAACACTCCGAAAATGGCTCAGATTCTCATCTATTAACTTATGTAGTAGGACAAGCTTTATGGGAAGTGAATGATAAAAAATGCAAGGAGAAAAAGGGAGATTTTCTAACTAAAAAGAAAATTATAGGGAAAACAAATAATTTAAGTGATTTGTCGAAAAAAAAGAAATCGAAGAATTTAAAGTTATCTGTCAAGAGAGAAAAACATTCGGGGCGAATTGACGGAGCCAAGTATCAGAAAATGTTAAATAAACTTTTGAAGCGTCGAGAAACAAGACATGATAGTTTCGAAAAACCGAGCAATGTATCAATAATACAAAAATCCCGCAGTAATGAGAAATTTAAGAAAAATCAAACTAAAAGTCTTTCTAAATATAAGAAAAATTACAGTGCCAAATTTAGCAGTTTTTACTAGTGTAATGCAATACATTGTACTGGTAATCGGCAGTGGATAAATTCATGGAAGCATTAAAAGACAGAACAAAAAACTGTCTTTTATTCTTAAAAAAACAGAAATGTGTTGTTTCAGTTAGGAAGGATCTCGGCTGATTCACTCACTACACTGGCAACAGCTCTCTTAACATGTCCAGCAAAGCAATACAAGGAGAAAATACAGTTCAGAAGGACAGTGATTAATAAAACGTTTATCAGTATTTTTTAATTCTTCTTCTCAATGCATCCTTTTTACCGCATCGAAGTGTGATGAGCCCACTTGTGAAACCTAATCTACGTATATATCCAAGCCCATTTCTTAGACCAGCTCTCTTCCCTTTTTTCATTTATATATATGTATATATCCTTGACTCTCTCCTCCCAGGTCTTCCTGTCGGTCTCCTTTCTTCTGATTTTACTTCTTCTGTGGATCTTGCCACCCGTACTTATACCAGTTTTATCCTCAAATAACGTATATCTATGCTTATTCCAAATAAAAAAAAGTATTAATAAGTCCTACTTATGCATTTCTCAGAGTTTTTCTTTGACTAAGCGCGAACGATTGGTAGAAGCGTCATCTTGCTGAAATATAACTTGCTTGATTTCGATTGACAAAACCAGGCTACTTCTCTTTTAAAATTCCATATACTCTTGCGAGTTTTTCACAATAAAGCAGCGTCTGGGCTTTGTTGTGAAAAACTTAATCTGGAACTCGGATTAAGAAACACTATATTTTTACCTTCCTCGGAACGAATTTTCTCTGCTGCCTGACTTAGACCTTTTTTGCAGTAGTACCTCAGAAGAACACGGAGGACAATTTTTTCCGCCGGTATTTTTGGTGAAATTTATAAAACGGAATGAAAGGGCAAGAAAGTTGGTATGCATACTTGCATAAAGGATTAAGAAAAGTAAACACAATCTATACATTGTTTGCATTTGAGTCGAATGAGGACTAAGATGGAGAATGTCAGAAATTAATTAATGCACCAAAATTTTTGCGACAACTTAGTATTTACTTTAGAAATAATTCGGCACCTTTCATCGATATTTAAGAAATAGTTACGACCTTGGTACATGTTACGTACCTGAATCTTCAACATCTATTTTTAACTTAAGTTATCATGCATTTTATTTCTATAAATTTATTGCTATAAAAAAGTAAATTGAATTTAAATAGGGTGGGGTAGCTCATTGCGTAAGACATTGTACTCCTAACTCCCGGACATGGGAGATCGCCTTTGGGAAATAATGTATTTATTCTGTTGTATCAGTCGTGGATTGACTCTGGGTTAGGAGACCCTCTTGGGGCACATCTAATCTCTTCTATTGTTTGGGGTAGAGAACATAGAAAGAATACAATAGAAGTGGCATCAGGCCATTTCTATTAAAGAGAGACTGACCCCAAATCGACGGACTTTCCCTACACCTTCAACCTCAGGTTTTCCATTCTTCCCTCATATTTTCCAACAGGCTTATTGATGAATTTTGGAATTTCGAGTCATACTAGAGAAAACGTTGCGTTCAACTTGGATTAAGCTATATGTTCTTCATTATTTATTTAATATTCATGTGAAAACCTATCCCTACAAACCAATGTATTTAAACAAATAGCAAGAATCCTTAGGTTAGCTCTTGAGTCTCTTTTCAATAAGTATTATTTTTCATTTATCTATTTATTACTTATCTAATGTTTACATAAGATGCATATCAACGTCGTTTATTGAAAAAGGGGTAAGCGCCAATTAGCAAACTTTACAGGAAACACATGAAACGTTTTTCCCCAAATAATAATATATTTTTTTATAATTTTATTCTTTACTGTGTACATTTGGTTAGGGCTTTAATAAATATTTTTAAGACTTCTAGCACTGGTGACCTGGCTTACGACAGAGTCGTCAGTATTTGGTGCTTACGTCATCAATAGTCGATTTTTAGACCATTTCCAATTTTTTTTTTATGCATCGTAAGTGGGAATCGATAGAGGTGATGTTTATGCCCCATAATAAATCGAAACCTAAATATCGAATTTTTGGTGCTTAAGTCTGGTACAAACATTACCGACAGACACACTACCACAGAATCCGACAACAGTATATTAAGTACATTAATTATTTTGAATAGGTAAATAAGGCGTACTTATAAGTGAAAAGTTATCGGCGGTTCACCGATTTTATCAAACTCTCTGGTATTGTAATCAACAACGACACAGCAAGGCATGTTATCAACAAAATGTAATATTAACACAAAACACAAAAGAAAGATGAGAAACTTGGTTCGGATTGTAAGGCGGCACGAGATAGTTGGAGTGGGGATGAAATGAGAGCGGTGGGGTCACCCTTCAAGACTCGAGGGCGCTTCAATTGTATTCTATGTTGTGTGGTTGGGGGATAAGCCTGGCGGTTGAGCGTGGATGCTGATAATACTTCCTTGCATAACTGTTGGTAAAGAAGCAGAACTCTCTTACAAAATATAGAAGTCAAGGCACTTCATGTATGGGATGTAGTCGTACAGCTTTATTTTATTGAATTTAAATTATTCATATAAATTATCGAATTATATCAATAAATAAATTTGTCTATAGCTTTCATTGTTTTATTTATGACTGTCAGGCAAATAATGATAACTAACGAATGTAATGGAGTTAAAATAAGTACAAAACAAATGCCATGAGAGGCGTACCCAGTGGCACTAAAAGTTGGCTCGTAGTTGACTCTCGAAGTCAGTTATGGAGGTCGCTCATCCATCTCCTTTTTAGCTTAATATGGGCATAGAGGAACTCATTTTATTCTGTTCTACATAAAACTGTACTAAAAGTAAGGCCGAAAGATAAGGTAGAGAAATGAATAATGATGATTTTTGTTTTTATTTATCGGATCGATAGGGCGCATGAAGCTGCCCTTGCCCCTCTCAACTGTTTTTTCCCAGTCATCTCGGTCCGGTGCACGTCTGCATGATATTTCAGTCATCCACAGATCCTAAGCCACTGAGTGCTTCCACCTTCACTTCGGTCTTCCGCAAGGTATGACTCCGTCTGGAGTTTTCTGGTGCAATGCTTTGGCTGCTTGCCCATCATCCATCCTAATTACGTGCCCTGGCCAAGTGATACGAGCTCTTGCATTGACAAGGAAATGGGAACCTCGGAGATCACCGTATACGTCGTAGGTCTTTGTGTTTTTCCTTAGACGGTATGCTCCATCTTGTCTTGGGCCCATAATCGATCTCAGCACTTTCCTCTGAAAAGCCCTGATCCCGGTGGGAAAAGCAAATTTTTATAAGAAAAGTTCATAACCGTTCAAGCGAGTTGGCCCCGAAAGTCAATATTAGAACAATTATTGTTTTGACTATTATAGCTCTTGCGATTTGTCTCTTTATTACAGAGATATAATGACATCACAAAAACATGTTTTTGACTTGAATAATCTGAATGATTTAGCAAGAATCCTTAGAGGGGAACGTTGAAAAAAAATAACTGGTGGATTCCAAAAGGAATGAAGGAGGTGAATCGCAGAAAAAATTTTGCCGAGCGTTATTGCGTTTAGAAATGAAAAAACAATAGTTTCCTGTGCCCCACTTCATTGTTTTTCCGATAAATAAAAAGCAAAAGATTGCGTACTTCTAATTATTTAATCACTCTCCCCTAAAACAGCAGTGTAAGAACAACGACAGCAGAAGTTTTTTGAGGACAGTTATCGAGTGTTAAAAACAACAGGATTGGTGCAAGCATTTAAAAACACGCCAAACTAACATCGCATTTATTACAATCTGTCACAATCTTGGGCAATAGGTAATAGTGATAACCATGATATTTTCGTACAAAAAATAATAAAAATAATTAAATATCCACAATAAAAATACATAAATAAAAATAAAGAAAAATGAAGAATATAAACAAAAGTAAAATAGTTGTAAGCTGAATTAAAATATAATAATAAAATAATGACACTAATCACTTTCAACCTTATATTCAATATTTACATGCAAGGCCTAAATTTCTCGAATCGGCTTCACCACCACTTGTGGGAGGTGAAGTGGGGCCTATGAGATCCCAGCGCATCTTTATTGCAGCGTCAGCAGTCTGACCCAATGGAGGCTGAGTAAGAGCTTTAAAACCGTAAACACTCTGAACATGAGAGGAGGAGCTGGCCATTGCCAGAACTCCTATTTCCAAATTCATTTTATAGTTTCAACCTTCAGGATGGATTGTTGAGATGGGTAGAACTGGATCAGGATTGAACCAGAGGATTTGGATGATTGGAAAGGTTCAGATGAAATGTTGAAAATTTGGTTGGTGTAAGATCAAGGATATAAGAGATATGAAGGTCATGATATAATGTTTTATTGGAAGCATAACATGGAGCTTAACTATAGTTCTCATGACTTTGGATTAAAAGGATTGGATACGTTTGATTTTTTAATGTCTTGCTGTCCCCTACAGGTCACGTCCGTAGTTGCAGATAGGTCCTAACCATCTAATAACTGCACATAATCAATCCAGTTAGGTCTTACCTCTTTCAAATTTTATGAACTGCAAAAAAAAGACTAACACTAAACACTAACAAAGACTACATACAAAATATTTAGACTTTTTACATAAGCTACTTGATATGTTTCTAAAACAAATTTAAGTCACACATACCAACTCTCAGTGAATACATACGAACTCACTACAATCGATTTAATGACAAATTATTGAGACAACAACTTCAATTGTAGAAAGAGTGGCACCACCAGCAGGGATGCTGCTGCAAGTTATTCAAGTTATACAACATCCAAAATTACCCAACAAATTTGACTGGATTTCCAAAATATATCAAATATTTTTATTTTTCCAACTATATTATGAAATATTTTAGTATTGCAAACTCTTTTCACTTAGTTATCGCGAATGTTGGCATTTCACAATAATAATTTTCTTTTTATTCAAACACATTATTATATCCATAAAATCCCAACATTTCTTACCATAAAAGGAATTGGTATTAGCTTTAAATTTTAGTAACTTTTTTGAGTAAAATGCTATCATTTTAGCAATTTGAATTAGGCAAGTATTATCCCACTTTTTGGGTTTTTAAATTATTGCGGAAAGAGGAGAAGAGTGACACCCCTCTACACCCTCATGACAACGTCCCTGACTTTGTAATACCTGACTACATCAAAAGGAAGCTGAAGTGGTCATGAATGGGAGACCTGTAATTTTCTTTTACCGAGTAAGATCCAGCAGCTGGGCAGGAGCATAAATACTATAAATACTATAGGGCATAAATACTGGTGCAACCGGAGCAATTTTTGTCCTCATACCTGACATACCATTACTGTATTGTTGATTATAATTGAAAAATCATTGTCGATTATTCAGATTAGGTGTGGTTTAGTTAAAAAATAAATAAATGCAAAATTAAGTTGTTCAGTACTAAGTTGCATGGCTGATTCCAATAGAGGAGGTACCTAATACTACCTAATATTAAGGGACGAGACAAAGCAAATATAATTCAATTCCTTAATCTCAATTATAATAATAGTATACTATTTTGCCAATCCAAGCAATAAATTATTGTATTAATAAAGTGATTAAATATAATTATTCCTATTTAATACAGCCCATTCATTCCCCTAAAAATGAACAAAAGTAAACCTTATAAGTAATAATAGATCAAACAATATTTATCGGACAATATTATTTTGTAAATAAAATTTTATACTATTCTAAACTGATCAACATTAAAGTGATTAAATATAATTATTCCTATTTAATACAGCCCATTCATTCCCCTAAAAATGAACAAAAGTAAACCTTATAAGTAATAATAGATCAAACAATATTTATCGGACAATATTATTTTGTAAATAAAATTTTATACTATTCTAAACTGATCAACATTTAGAGACATATTTAGCGAAGTTCATAATTAAATGTTCTGCTTTATCTTCAGTTATACATAGTATCAGACCAAAAATGGTTTGGAGGAATACTCTGGCAGTTGTGTGTGAATAATGATCACTAAACCAGTTTGTCAAGAAGCATTAATTCAATAACAAGATAAATACATAAACACCAGTTCTACAGAATTTTTTTTTTATAAGTCAACACATTATTGCTTCTTCTCAATTTATATTGTGCATGAAACAGCTTATCATAAAATTTAATTGAAGAAATAATGGTTAGAGGGCAGTGATAATGAAACAAAACGTCTGAGCATCTTTTAATAGCTAATTTCGACTCATATGGCATACCTTCATCAGGGTAAATAAGAAAAGGACGAGGAAAGGTTTTCATCTTCTAAGAGCCCCTTGGTCTTGATGAAGTCTTTTAATATAGTTCAAAAACTAGAAAAGACTCTTGAGCCCATATCCTGCATAGAATGATTTAAAGAACTATAGTATATATTTAAAGTAATGCAAAGAACAAAAGAAATTTCTTATAATTACATTTATGGCAACTAGATCTACTTCATTTCTTTAATTATTTAATTACTGATCCATCAATTTAAAATAGTTAAAATTTCGGAGCTTCATCCACATCTTCAGAAGAAAAATTTCTGTAATTAAACATTACATCGTGGGGTGAGTTCTATAAACAGCTAACTACAATTTTTGCCCAAAACATGGGCAATTGCACAGAAAGGCTTCATTATGTGAGTTCCGTAACATACTGGAACTAGATAACTGTTGAAGACGGTTCGCAGGTGTATCCTTTTCAATAATAGATAAGTTGATCATGAGGAACTAGAACGGTTCAAATATCAAGTTTTCTCGAAACGCTAAATCGCAGCTGCTTACTTATAGAATTGATCACAATATACAGACTTTAGCTATCAATGATTGCCTATAATACATTTTTAAATATCTAAAACAATATAATAATTTAATTTACTTCAATATTTACATTTTAACTCCTTTTGACACATAAATAAGTAACATCATCAAACGCTAATAAAAATCATGGAGTATAAATCTTAACTCAGTATTGTTGAAAAAAAATTCAAAACTAAAATATGCATTTAATGGGCTAAGGACGATTTTTAAATTTTATTTAATACATCAATGTTGTTGTCATGTTGAAATAATTCGTAAAAAAAAAAAATCTTACATTTAATCAAAGTTATCTATTTATGTATCATTGTAAACTAAATGTGCAAAATTAAACTAAAGCTGATTAAAATAAAATAAGTAAAATAAAGATGACAACTATCTGATGGTAAGGAGAGTCTGATTCCACAGTGCTAACTCTGCAAAATTACCATAGGCGCACGCATGGGGAGTACCACATGTTCATAGGTACCTGCTAATAAGTCAGTCTTATATTTTTTGTAGCCCAAGAGTGTTAAAGTTTCAGTTTAATTTTAACACAACATATTCTTTAGACAATTTTTCAGCGGAGTAACGAATATCCCCGGACTCCCTGTCCGACACGGAGCATGAAAGAACTCCCCATGTACTTTGGTTCGTGAACCCTCTAATAAAGGATGCTGTGCACGCCTGATAATTATTCTTAAAGTCCGTCACATCTTCGAGGAGTATTAAGTACAGGATAAAAAAAGCAAAGAATATGCCATAGGTATCATCTCTTAAGCTCCGTAAACTTAAGGCAACAATAATCTTTCAATAAATTTTGTGATTGAGTTTGTAAAAAACATTAAAATATTTCATAGGATATAAATGAAAAAATTTTACTTACAAACCCTAGAGTCTCTAAAATAGCGGTAAACAACTATCCATTCGACGTTTAGCCTATTCAGGCATTGAAAAAATATTGCAATGTGTGTGAAACCCAACAGGGACATAAACTAACGATTGATTTTGAGAATTTTAATTTAAATTTTCAAACAATGTATTTTTTTAAATAAAAAGTTATGTTGAGATGGAAGCCAAAAATTAAAGTAAAAAAGGATAACATATATTCAGAATGAAAGGAGCACAACTCAAAAAAATATGGTTTTGTTTTGAACAAACATAAGGTTAAACATAACAGGTTAATTCTACACAGAAGCCCCCAAAGTATTTCCTTCAGTACATTTTGGTGGTAGATAGCCTCTAGTGTCTATTGGTTTGGCCTGATATTTGATTGATTATTTGGCTGCTCTTTAGAATGATAGGGATACAACAATTTTAATTGCTGACATAAACAATTTTGAGTTGAGCCTCTTTCATTCTGCATATGCGATATTTACCTATGTTACAAGAGTGAACAGGATGTTAAAAAAGTGTCACATTCAACTATATATGTAGTTGTATACTTTAGATATTTTAGAGTAAATCTAAAATTTAGTAATTTACAATGAAATAATAATGACTGGGATGAACAACAACTCCAAAGAATGGCTCTGAAAAGAGATTTCTATTGAATTGAGATTTAGAGAGAGAAAAAAAAAATACCATTCTTATATTGTATGATTAACTTCTTCATCATAAAAATCGTCAAATGCACTTTTTTTTTAGATAAATAAACTTTATTCTGGGACTAGGTCCCTTAAGAATAGCAAATATGTACAAGCAAAAAAGTTAATAGAAAAATGTCTGGGCAAAGACTACATTAATAAAGGTCGATTAATATTTACAATAATCTCAATTAAACATATTAGTAATGAGAAAAAAAAAGAAAAGAATATCCTTCTACTAAAAAATAAAATAAACATAATTTTACTGACTAAAATAAATGAAAAAAAAAGAGAAGAAAATAGAAAGAGAGAAAAACCTTAGAAAGTAAAAATAATATGAGTAGATCCTCAGTAATCTAGTAATCCTCAGTTAAAACAACATTAAAAACAAATTCTCACTTCTTAACAGAATTTCATTCAACTATATAAAAATAATTAAATAATTTTACAAGCATTTAACTTATAAAATTTAGTTACAAAAATTAAAGAGGTTGGATCATAATTAGGAATTTGAGGAAATGAAGCTACATATAATCTAGAAAAAGAAGCATCTCAAGAACTTAGCATTAGTATCTAATATACTATATATTAAATGTTATTTAAGGTAGTACATTACCAATGCTTGGAATAAGAAAAGGGTATCATTGAAAAATTCTTAAATATTACATAAATTTATTTTATTCATTTATGATAAACATTTTAGCTAAATGCTACTGCCTAAGGGCCCCGTGGCCTGTAAGAAAAAAAAGTTGAGGTAGATTTGATTTGCTTTTTATTTTTAGGTTTATTTTTAAAGGACAATTTCACAAAATAGGTGGATACTCAATTTCACTGACAGAAACAGACAACTGTCCTGATGCTACCTACCTCTGCACACTTTCATTATTTAGCTTGGCAGCACTTGCTGTTAGTTTCGCATTAAAAAGAATACTGGGAGATTCCCCGCCTCACTCGGTATTTTAATTATGGACAATATATTTTTGTAATTCACTTTTATTAATTTATTTTTCATTTTGTTCAGTCATTGTGATCGTCAATTGTGTTAAGTTTTGTCAAAATTTTTATAGTGTTTCAAATTTTGAAAAGAGTATAACACATTTATAGATCAATTTTAGAAATGATTAGGTTTTGAAAATATGATTTAATATTTTAATATGATTTTCTGAATGATAACAATATTGAACACTTAAGTTAATTGAGAAGTAAATCATTGTTATAACTCTGAAATATTCAGTTGGCTCTTGACTATACACCACTCTGTTCTTCCTTGTTATTAATTATTTTTCTCCTTCCTCCCCATCTTGTTAATTCTTTCCATCCTGTTAACTGTTTGTCTATCCATATTGTTTTATTCTTCTTCCCCACATACTTATGATTATATTACACTATCTTTAAGCTTACCTAACTTATCTTACAACTTTTTTTAAGCTTACATAACTTTACAACTTTGTTTTAGTTTATTTTTTTACAAACATTTTTCCATGTATTTCATTATATCTTACATAGAAATCATTTACATTACTCATATTATCATATTATCTTGATATACTTTGCATACTCCTGAATCTTCATTCTAGTAGTTATTATAATTAGTATTTTTCATGTCTTTTGCTATATCTTTCATATCATCCAATATCTTCCTTTCTATATTTTCACAATAATTTTAAATACCCTTTTTTTCATTATCAATTAACATATTTTTCTTTATTTCTTATAATACACATTATGATTTGCATATTTTTCTTTATACTTTATGAAAGTTATTTACACTTTATTAATATATTTTTCTTTATTTCTTATTATTCAAATTAATAATAGCATATTTTTCTTTGTACTTAATTTTTTCATCTTACTGTTTGTTAACTTTTTTAGTACTGCCACTGTACTTCAATTGTCGTCTTGTTTTTTCTTAGCCCTAATGATGGTCTAAAACTTAGGCCAAAATATCGGCACACATTACAATAAGTTTTTTCTCATTTGTGTGTTTATTTATTGACCGCAACCCCAACCAAGATTCTCCTAAATGTTATAGCTTTAGTTTATTATCTATCATTATTATTATCTATGAATAGTTCTGTATTAATAAATGAGATACATTAGATCCAATATATTAAATTTTAGTGTAGGTTTAAAATTTAATTAATAAGTTACCAATCTTAACTACCTACTAAATTTAATTTATTATTTAAAACTTGTATTGAAGTGTACAGGGTCAGGATGATCGACCCTATCACAAATTAGATATCAACTCTATACTTTGCTTTGTGCCACTATTTTTGTTGATGGAATAAAAGGCATTAAATTGAAAAGAGGAGAGCCCAGAGATTTGCATTGCCTTGGGGCCTCTACCTGGCCTAATCTGGCCCCGAATAAACCAACTAACACAATTTCTTATTTAAGACGGACAGACCAAATATTACTCGAAAATACTTAATTAATTGATTGGCAGCAAATCAATTTTGCTATAAAAGCGCCCTGACTCAAAATTAGTAGTTTCTAGAAGAAAACAACTTTAAAGTTTTCATTGTCTCATTATAAAGAAAGAAAAATATATGGAAGCTTGATTTTTAATTACGTTTAAAAGTAGGTCTCAAGATGTAAATTTAACAAAAATCAGATTTAACTAAAAATCTAACTTTTTTGTTATAATAAATTCTTTTTGAGTTTGAACATTTATATGAAAAGTTCTGTCTGAAGAATATATTTAACGTTATGTGATATTATAGAAATAAAAAGTACTTCATTAATAGACTTAGTTTCTGGAGATAACTTTAAAATGTGATGCTTTGATTTAAGACAACCTTCTTGCAGAAGAGCAAAATGTGATTGCAACCAACAGGCAAGAAGTCATATAAAAAACAATTAAATGCTTATTATTAAGGAGGAGGGGGACTTGCTAGTCTCACTAAATGATATTAATTAATAATTAATTGTTAAATAGATATAGAACACATTTTAAAATTTTTGATCTAATATATTTTTTAATTTCCTTTATTAGTAAATTCTCATCTGTCTTCAGGATTACTAACATTAAACTATACATTTCTTGAAATTCAAAAAGTGTGTTTTATTGGGAAGTAATTTTATACATATGCAAGATCTAGATATAATCTTCATAGGTTGCTGTCAGATCAGCTGATGTATTTAATGTATTTGCTGAATATTATAGGTTTTCTCGCTGAAATGACCAGGTCGCAGCAGAGAAAACATTTGACCATCAAAACTTTAAGTTGTGCCCTTTTCATTATGGATATGCGATTTGTTTAATTATTTTTCAAATCAAATCTTTAACTTGACCTCAGGTCATATTTCATACGAATTGCAGTTGAGTTCTTCAACATATTACTTACTACAAATTTTCATTAAAAAGAAAAAAAAAAGCCAGTCACTAAATTCAATACTTAGTAGCTGCTGGTATTAATTAAGAATTGTAATATTTTGTGATAAATGGAATATCATTTATAATAATCAATAAATTTGGCTCCAGAATTTTTTATTTGTTGTATAATAATAGAAATAAAATAGTATTAAGAAGATAGATTTTTTATTTTCATTATTTATAGTTCTAAAGAATTACTTAGTCCAACTTTTTAATAATCATGCATGATCTAAGATTTTCATTGGTCATTGCTTGTATTTTTAAGGCACGTTGAATTATACATGAAACTTTAAGAATTATAATAAAAATATTTAGTTTTTAGTGAAAATTACATTTAATTTTTACATTTCCAAATTATAAATAAATTCAGTTAAAGATCTCATACAAATTTATTATTAAAAGTATTTTCACTGCCCCGTTTTGAATAATATAAAGCCATTTTTAAGGAAATTCAATTCAACCCAAAAGATTTTTTCTCATTTTTGTAAAATTAAATTATTTTATTTTTTCTTCATCCTCTTAGGCGGATTGTTACATAAAGAAAGTTTTCGAGAAATGCCTCAATCATAATTATAATTAGACATTGTGGATAGATGAAGAGTAGATATAATTTAAGTATATATAAGATATAATTATGATGCTATAGTCTATGTGAATGATTTGTTGAGAGCAATTAAGTTAAGTGAATATTTTTATTAGTTGTGCTTATATATATTATTTATAGAAGAACATCCAGAGGGTAAATACTCTGAAACGTGGAGAAATGTAAGAGTAATGAATAAATAAATATTTGTTATAAAAAGGAAGAAATAATTACACTGATGCATGGTTAGAATCGTTCTTCTTTCTGTTGAAGAAGTTTTACATACTTAGAGGGGAGGATACATCTTATCAGTTTTCATTTTGATTGTAAGACAACTTATAAAAATAAGAACCATAAAAGATAAAAAAAAATTGAATAATTTTTTTATTTATTTATTTAAGTATTCATTAAATTTATTTTTATAGTTTTAAATTTAATTTTTACCATCACCCTGACCATCTCCTGAGTTAACTAATATGTTCAAATATTCAAAACATACTATTTTTTAAAAATAAATTTACAAACTGATTCAAAGAAAGATTATAGTGTCAAAAAGGAATTATCTGAACAATGAAAAAATATATTTAATAAAACAGGAAAATTATTTTGAAATTACTAATATCTAAGTTATGTGGAACTTTATTTTCAAATCCAAATTAAAAGAATTATTAATGTAAATACATCTGCATGCAGTTACTAATATATTCTTATAAACACCAATAAAGTAGACCAAGGGATTAGTAAATAAAGTAAACCAGCATTAGTACCAGGTTTGAGAATCCTAATTATATTTATCTTAATTTTGTCTTCATCAATCCAGTTTCAGAAATAAAATAAAAAGTAGAGTTTCAGAAATTATTTTCAAGGATGTTTTTTTTCTATTATTTGGTTAATGTAAATAGATTATATATGAATCATTATGGGAAAATTTCACCTTCAGTGCAGAAGAAACATAGTCAATTGAGGAAAACCGTGCAGAAAAGATTTCTAGCCTTAGAAGTAGATTATTGGTGTTTCCTCCTGGCTCCAGAACATTCCTAATGCCAAACTAAGACAAACAATGTGGTAAATGAACAAAATTCATCAACACCATTGAAATCATGAGGCTCTATATTATTGATGATAGAGGTCCTTGGTGAGAATTATTTAATAAAGGAGACTGAAAAGAAAGAAAGAGAGGTAACTAGAGGAAACATTGGTTAATGGGTGTGAATGCAGGCAAGCTCAATATAGGAATAAAGGGATGATAATGGGGAGGACCGAAAAAAAATGTCAAGATATTCGATTCAGGGACAAAATTTAACTTATGTAGGAGTATAGAGGATAGATGGAGTGCAGATAATGATTTGAGTATGAATAAAGCATAATTATGATGTTATAGTCTATGTAATTACTTATTATGTGCAATTTAGTTATCATATATGAATATTTTTATTTGTTAAGTATATAGATACTATTTATTTAAGATCCTATTGAGGATGGAGGAATACCCCGAAACAATGGTGGAGAAATGTAAGAGTAATGAATAAAATTATTATTTGTTATACAATGGAAGAATTAATTTCACTCATACCTGTTTAGAACATTTTTTCTTCCTACTGAATAAGTTTTATATACTTGGATTAATTTATATAATGTTAAAAAAAACGCACATTATAATTTTCACTAAGGTCAGGAGGGGTAAATGTAGCCAAAAGCCTTTGCGGAAACAAGTTTTAAAAATTTAGTGTTTCACAACTTTGTGTGAAAGATTAAATTTTTGGTGAGTATTGACTTTACAACAGAAAGAAGCGTATTTGCCATGGATTTTCTCTCTATCGATCTTGTGAAGAAATCACTGTTCCCATTTACCCTCTAGCCTCTGGGATAAATGGAAACAGGCATTCCCTCTCACACAAATAGAGATAAAGTCGAAATGATAATGTCCAATTATTCAGTAGAAGAATAGCATGGGCTACAAACCACAAAATTTTATCTTTTGATTCATTCAAGGAGTAGAAAAATATTTGAATATAAAACATTGAAAATTTGTTTCCAATTACTCCAACTGACCCTATATCATTGAAAGATTCCAAAAACAAAGCCTTAAGTCCCTCAAATAGCAGTAAAGACATTTTAACAAACATTCATAACATAACAGTAAGCACTGAGTGATGTGCTGTCTCTATTTGAGGAATCTATCTTGGACTGTTGATATGAAATATACTCTCTATGGTCAGCATTTATTTGATCTTGTCATTTTTCTGACCTGACGGTGCCTCAATTTGGGAAACCTAGAGATTAGTTATTTAGTGCTATTTGAGGGATTTAAGACTTTGTTTTTGGAATCTTTCGATCATAGAATGAAAATTATAGTATACATTTTTTAAAAATATAATATAAGTTAATCCAAGTTTGTAATACTGGTCAAATACGAAAAAGAAAAGTTCTAATCAGTGAAATTAATTCTTCCATTATATAACTAATATTCAGTTCTTCATTACTCTTACATTTATCCACCAATGTTTCGGGGTATTCCTCCATCCTCAGTATGCTCTTCTATAATAGCATATACAAACTTGAAAAACATTCATATTACTAAATTGCACATAATAGATCATTAAATAGACTATAACATCATAATTATACGTTATTCATACTTTAATCATCATCTGCTCTTCAACTGTCCTCTATACTGTTACATACGTTAAATTTTGTCCCCTGATCGAATATATTGACATTTTTATTCTGTCTTCCCAATGTCAATGTTGGGAACGCGTTGGTTTATGGTACACGTTGGTCATGGCGTCGGAGGCCTTTGGCACAAACTGTGGTGCAAGGCAAGGTCTTATTTACTCTTCAATTTTGGAGGCGGGGCAGGAATTGGGACCTTCGATGCTGGACCGTATAAGTTTGAGAGGATGGAGATTAGTTTCAGATAGCTGGGAACTGAAGTGAACAATACTTTCCAGATCAGTAGGAGGATCGTCGATGCTACTTTGGCCTGGAGAGGCATTTCAGGAACAGATTCCTCTCGAATGGAACCAAGTGAAACGTGTGCAAACCACTCGAGCGACGGTGGTTACATACGGGCCGGATGGGAAAGAGCCATGGCTCTTCAGCAAATTGGACGAGGCAAAGCTTCTGATTTTCGAAAGGACAATATTAAGAAGAATTTTTGATCCTGTTAGAGAGTGTAGTTTCTGAAGAAAATTAAATAAAGTGGAGCTCTCAAGTCTATATTGCTATCATCTAGTTTATTAAGCTTGGGTACTATGGACTGTGCGTGTGGAGAGGATGCACTACAGTGAGATTCCCAAGAAAGTCCTGTTGTATTGTAGGTTTTTGATAGTAATCAAGTGATGACTAAGTGTATATGGCGGCTAGTGGTTCTGACTTTCCTGCCACTAGGAACGTCCCTTGTATTGTTAATGGTCAGTTTTTTTAATAAAGTCTTTATCAGTTCTTTTAAAGTCTCTATCAGTTCTGTATCGTTAATGGTCAGTTTTTTTAATAAAGTCTTTATCAGTTCTTTTGTGTGTCACTCTCTCTCTTCATCCATTGCATGAGCTTGTGTAGCTCTAGGTTTTATAATTTCTACAAGTCCTGACAGAAGAGCTGTAAGGCAAGAGAAGTTGGACGATAGTTGTTTGCTGCCTCTGTGAAATGGAGAGTTGCGGCAATGGACCGAACATACAGGCGGAGGCTGTCGGAGGAGGCCTTGGCTCGGTAACAGGCTGTAGCTTCAACTGTTGATGATGATGACAGGCGAGACTAAAGGCTTTGTTGTCGGAATCTTCTAATAATATCCAAAAACATTCTTGTCTTTTTTTTGCTGCATTTAGTTATAATTTTCTATAATGTGCTCTAAATTTTAAAAATATTGCAAAATGTTACTTCTTTGGATAAGATCAAACCTCAAAAGAACCTCCTCGTTACATGATATTAATCTCAAAAACAAAAATTCGTGAACGTACTTTACATTTAACAAAATTAGTATAATTTCAATTAAAATATAGAAAAATATCAAAAATGATTCGGACTAGCGTGGTTTGGAACTTGGACGAGAAGCACAGTGGTATCGGGCCTGTGTGTTTCTTTCTCAATATGGTGAGTGACCAAATTTATCATTATATAATTTCTGTATAGGTTGTTTTGTTTTCTTGTTTTTTGCATGTTTTTGATTCCACAAAGTCTGAGGTCTGATTCCCCTCAGATTGTATCCTGCTAGGCCCGGATGCTGGTTTCTTTCGCTTGTACCACCTTCGTCCTTCACTACTTCTGAAAGACGGTTCTTTTCATGTTGCGGCAATGTTCCCTTCAGTTACCTCCTGTCTCATCTTACTGCTCATATCCTACCCACTCTCTGTCCTAACAATCTCCTTACATCCTCCTTACACGTAGTATCGAGGCCTTCTGAGATCCACTTACCTCTCGTTACAAATTATAGATCGCTCAAAGTCTATCCAGTAATTGTTTTCTCTATAATAGCTAAAATTTATTTGCGGTCATTTTATTGGACATTAGTGTATTAACAAAAAGTAAAATGACTCTCAAACCTTTGAGTCTTATTCTATCAAATCCTTTTTTATTGGAAAGATCACGTGTCTTACATGTCTTTTTGTTCAATCTCCATACTATTGGAAAAATATCGATATTTTT